>JAREIS010000084.1:1200000-1800000 GCA_030060385.1 Muscicapa striata striata
CTACCATAGGAGTTGCAGCTGAGTTCATGTACAGATTGTGTTAAATATGAGAAAAATTGCTGATGTTGGTGCCTTCTTGTCAGAAGAATCATACATGAAACCTGCCTTGTATTGTGTTTTTAAGAGAAGTCATTTTTGTCTGCTAAATCAGCATCGGAGCTCCACAGCAGCAAAACCGCAAAGAAACTGTAGTTCTTTCTCAGGAAGTTCTTTGTGGTGAATCATCCCATGGACAGTGAGAATGTAACTTTCCCCATCCTCTTCTGGGGACAGTCTGTGTAATTGGTTAGTTCTTCTCTTCTAGGAACAGTGTTTCTTTCTAATTCCTTATCTGAGGAAGATAGCATGACTCTATTAACTGTCAAAATCTTCAGTAAGGGGAAATATGAAGTTCTTTCTGTGGAGATGTTTGGGTTTTTATGTTCTTAAAGTAGGACTTAATAAATATTTGGAAGGATGTATGTCTTGCTAGTTTAGCAAAGACAAGTTCTACACAGACATTTGTCTGAGAAAATAAGTTCTATGTGAAATTGCTAATTTTCCTGTAAAATAACCAGTAAATATTTGAGCTAGATTGAAAAAAGGACCACCAAATTTTACTGCTACTTAAACTACAAAAAACCATATTAATATTAAATTGCACAATACTTGTATTTCCTGAGACAGATTAAGAAATCTGAAAGAATGTATTTTCTTTCCAGCAAACTATAAATGAGACCAAGGTTGCTCTAGGTTACTGGGAGGGGTAATTTTTGTCTCCTGAATCAACATAATTCTGAAATTCTGTAGACTACAAAGTTAGTGCAAGTTTTCTTTGGCACAGTCTCAGATTTGTTCTTATTTTGATTTTAAACTACTCAATTTCTTCAATTTGCATAGTCAAGAAATATTTCTCTTTTTGTTTTTACAAGTTTAATACAGACAAAAAGTAGTTTAAACTAGTTACTGCTTATAACTGTAAGAGTTCATTGTTCCTAGTTTTGTTTTTCCCCTTACCCTTTTTTCTGCCTTCTGAGAGGGCTTCCTTTTTGTCAGATTATTCACATGCCCCTTCCCTCTGCATGCTTCCATTTACCTATTTACAATTATGTGTAAGAGTGCTGCCTTTAGAAAACACAGATGTTTTGCTTGGGGGAGGAGCAGGATTATCATGGTAAAATTAATAATGTGGGCTTCAAGTATTTCATTGTGCTAGCTTTGAGCAGCAGGGTTTGAAACACCTAGCTCAAAACAAAAAGACTATAAACTTGGGAGCTGAAAAATGCTTTTAGGAAAGGTGAAGCAACTGGGCAGCAGCTCTTAGTGGTGTCCCTCAGCAGTATAAAAGTGCAGCTTAGTGAAAGTTCTATCTAATACCAACATTTTCAGTTGATTCTATTATAGCTTTAAAAAAAAAATACCTGTGCATGCTTACGCTAGCAAATATTAGGTTGTTACATTGTTGATATTTTGAAGATGATGAATTTTACAGCTTGAGACTGAGCTAGTTACTCCTAATTTTTGTCATACACTTACAAACAGTAACATTCTGTCTTGTCTGCTTGTTCTTGCTGGGCAAGAAAACCAATGCTGAATCTTCTTTTCTATTTTTATTGTTCTTCTTTTTCTCTTTATTTCAACTTTAGTAGCTTCTCTTCTTGTTTTTTTTTTTTCTGTATAAGGCTATTGCTTTTTAAGCAAAGTGCAGGCAAATACTCTAGAGACAAATAGCCAAGCTTGAGGCAGAAGGTATCTCACAACATGCCAAACTAGACTGCTGTTTGTGGGAAATATGGAAAATGGTTGGAAGACTGATCACCCAAGATGTTTACATCAGCACATACCAATCTTTTTCTTTTTTTTTTTTTTTTTTTTTTTTTTTTTTTTTTTTTTTGTTTTTGGGCTGCTCACAGGAAAAGAAAATGTAACCCCCCTGCCCCCACCTTTAAAAAGTCTAATTTTAAGGAGTTCCAGTAGCAAGACACTTCAGGATCACTACGACAGCAGTGATTACTCTTTATTCAATCTTGACAGCTTCGCTGGTGAAGGGAAAAGATCAAAACAAAACTCTGTGTGTATTTGTGCCTTTGTGTAGGTAGTAAATACTCTGTGTATATGTAAACACTGACTGCATTTGTAATCATGATTCAGAATTTTTTTGTTACAATTAGAAACTACATCAGTCTGTTCATTGCTGAAGTGTCAGGTTTTACTTTCACAGTTTTGGAATAAACGTTTTAGAATTTACTTTCTTAAAGCACTAAGACACCCCCAGAAATATGCTGTGATTGCAGAAAGATGATGGTGATGTTTGTGATCTTTTGTGTGTGGTGGTTATTGATATGCAGTAACATTAATAGCTTTCACAGACTAAAAGCTTCAGACTAATTGTAAACACAGCTGGTAAACATGAGTCTATTTTTCTATTTAGTCATTCTTCAATGCTGTCACACATTTACAGAAGGTACCAAGCCTTTGTTCAGGCCACAGAAGGCCTGCGTTCCAAATCTTCACCAAAGGCAGTGCTGTAGCTCCTGCAGTTGTGTCCAAGCAGATGCTGAATAGGAGACTGGAAATTTAAGCAGCTGTGCAGGCTTACTGTGTGTCTTTCAATAACCAAGTCCTTTGCAGATAACAGCCTTGCACTGAGCATGCTACAGGCAAGAAATGAAATCCTGAAATTGGTCTTGAAATACTTGCATTGTCTTATGCCTCTGGCTGCCTGTACTCAAGTGGTTAATGGTGGGGGAAAAACTTACTTTCCATGCTGGGCAGCAGGAGCTATTCAGTTTTAGGAGCAACAGCGTTTTACTTTTTCCCTGTAAGAGTCCCAAAACCCTTAAACGTCTTTGGGGCACAACTACATTGTAGCTTCATACTTACGTCAGATACAGTTTGAATACTGACTAGGTGTAATGTTAAGGCTTTCTCCTCCTGCCATTTCTCATTAGATATTGAAACAGATAGTGGCTTTCCAGAGCTTCTAACTAAGATTTAGCTAGTGAAGCACAAGAATAATCAAGATCAAATCCACACCCTGGGCTATGTATCACTGCAGAAGATTCATCTTTCCTTCAAAAAAAAAATTGGGGTTCTCGGTCTTGGATTATCATACACAGCAGATCAAGCATTCTTTATGAATTAAAATTATTATATTATAGGCTAAAGTAATAATATATTTTTGTTTTTCAAATCTGAAAGTTTCTTAATGGATTATAAATCTCAACTTTTACCTTATGTGAAGTAACCTTTAAAAATCTCAGTCCATAAACTAGTTTAAACAAATAAATGTAGTGCCTTTTTGTCTTATCTGCTGTTTTTATTTCCCTGCCACTCCCTCCCCCTGCAACCCCAGAAGGCAGCAGTGTCGAGAGCAGGGCTGATAATGCACAGATGGGAAGTGACAGCTGCTTGGTCTGTGGATCTATAGCTAGGCGAGAGCTACACAGTGAGATACACGTTGGTTTAGACATCAGAGTATTGCAATCCTTCAGCCTGCGCTTTTGCCTCGTGTGTGAAGCTGTTGCAGCTGATGACACATTTGAAGATGGTTGAAAGAGGTTTGCATGACACTTTCTTCAAACTGTCTGATCCTGTATTTTCTTCTCTGTTATCACTGTCTTCACACATTGCTGGTTTACTGATTATGAGAGAGGTGAAAAGAATGTAGGATTCAACCTTCATATTTTTTTTGTCACTGGCCTGCAGGATGAAGATGATGATATTTTGTGTGACAGCATGTTGATTTGTAACCAGATGCACACAGAAATGAAATTTTATCTGCTTTAGTTTTAAGATTCCTTTGAAAGGGAAGAGACAGAACAAGATAGTTGGAGAATGGTTGTTAAAATGTAGTGATTATTGACCTTTTCTATAGTTGGGATGATAATTCTGGTCTAGTTCTGATCAGCAGCTTTGAGTTTGTGGCTTTTGTACCCATTTTGGTTAAGACACTGAGCTTTCCATACCCAGGGAAGCCTGAACTGTGGAAACAAGTTTGTGTAAACTTCTTCCCTCCCTCTTTCCTAAAAATATTCTATGTTAGCTTATATTATAGCTAAACAAAACTAATATTCTCAGAAAAGGACCGTGTCAGTGAACTTTGTTAATTTGTTATTACAGAGGCCTATGGCATCTAATGTTTCACAAGCTATGAGGGGAGGAGGGGAAGCAGGACAGGCTTGTTTTGCCAAGTTTTACTCTCTAAAAATTCTGCATTTCATTGTTTCCCTGCTGCTTACAACAGACATGATACAGAGCTCGTTGAACTCCAGGTGGAAAAATGTGAAGTTATTCCATCTGAAGAAAATCTAGTGCATTATCTAAAACGAGAGTGGAAGTTGTTTTATGTCAAAACCTACAGTTTTCTGTGTGTCTAAAACCAAAACCACATTGTTTAACTTGATTTAGCATCTGCTACACTGTTACTTTTTCTTGAGGGCTTTGAGTTTAAATTAGTGTGTATCACTGAAGTGCTGGAATATAAAGCATAGAGCCAGAGAGATCTTCATGACACTCTGATAGAGCAAGAAGTGTGATGGTCAGAAATGTCAGTATTCATTGACAGTCACCTAGAAAAAAATCATACATAGGGAAAGTGTGATAGGTAACAAAAGCTCACAATAGACTTGGAATTTTCCTGTATTATTGAGGTATTTTTGTCTTCATGATGTGGTATTGTGAGCAGAGTAAAAATGTGTCCAGAACACTCTGGAAAAAACTTCCAAAGCTGCAAGGTTACATAAAAATGAAAACAATGTGCATTTTCTTGTTTTAACATATTTATCTTTCATTTCTCTTTTCCAGGTTGCAGTAGTAAAACTGAAAAATGCAGATAAGGTTTTTGCCATGAAGATACTTAATAAGTGGGAGATGCTGAAGAGAGCTGAAGTAAGATTACAGTAATGGTTTCCATGATTGTGTCCCCTCTTACTCTGCTGAATTGTCATTGCTCTGTCCACAAGTGTCCATGTTTATTAGAGGGATGGAGGAAGTGCTTCATTATTTACTGACAGTATAAAGATTAATATTAAATGAGCTTAAAGCAATTCATCAGAAGGGTTTAAATGGCCTGGAATCTTGACTTCTGTGGAGCTGAATGTTTTTTGACATTAGGCTTTTTCTGTAATTGCCCAAGAATTACCAGCTTCACAAGTGATCTTTTAATGCATTTGTTCCAGTTGGGAATGTAGTCTTTAGCAAGTATTTTCCATGCTGGAAGGTAGCTACTGAGCTATAAGAAGGTAATTGCTGAGCTATAGCTCATCAAATCTATTAGTTTATCAGTAGTTAGAACTTAATAAAGGCCCAGTGAGTAGACTGAAAAATCAGAAAGATAAAAGTTTCGAATTTAATTAGAGTGCATGTTTCCTAAAAATGTTCTTCTGCAAAAATATGCGATAAAAAGTTCCTCATTATAGCTGGAGTCCATTTTGTGTCTGAAAAAGGTGGAACAGCTCTCTTACCAGCCTTGCTTTTGTCTTAGCTGCCTACTTTCATTATACAACTCTGCTCTTCATGAAGTCCTTGATATATTTCCCCTGGATTCCTTTGAAAGGAAGCTTATAAAATGCAGCCTGCACCTGAATACTTGTGTATTAATTTTAGATGGAACATGTATCTAACTCTCTAATTTGCTTTGAAATTCTTCATCTATGCATACTAAAAATACACTCATAAATATCTAGTTTTTATCTGAGACCTCAACTTTGCTGCTCTCAGGCTGCCTTGCTGTTCAACTGCTTCCAAGTTTATTCTGATTTCCGCATTTATGTTTTAATTACATCTGGTAGGAAGTGAGATCAATGGGAAACTATCACACTTAAAAAAAAATGGATTCAGACAAATTAAAGCCAATTTCTGATGTGTGCACATCCTGTCTCTTTTAATGAAAATGTTATCACATTAAGAAGTATAAATGGCTTGCAGATTATGGTTAGATGTGCACAGTGTGTTTCCTTTTTATTCAGAAATTATTCAGATACTGAGAAATTTGGCAGTAGTCTTGATACAAAGAGGTGTTTCTCTCCAAAACAAATGTCATTACTGTAATTTTTATTATTTCAGTGAAAAAGAAAAGACCAGGAATAAAGCTCCACTCTATTTTTAAATGTACCCTTTTAAAGTGAGTTTGAAAACTGTTTCTTTTCATTAACATGCAGTTATAAATAGGTTTCAAAAATTTTTCTCTATGCAAGGTATTAAAAATATTCTTCCCATGGGTCCAGCTGAATTTCTTAAAGTCTGAACCGTTAGCCTAAAAAGAATTACAGCTATGTTTTTCCATGTATTTGTAACCCTTGGGTATCTAGTGGAAAGAACCATCTGGAATGAAAATGCATTATAAAGCATGAACTTTAGCAACTGTAACCTGTCATTTTTAGACATTCATGAATTCTCTTCTTACTACTGATGGGGAAAATGACCCATTTTGGCTCCGTTAGCAGCGTGCTGCACTAACACTGAGATGTTAGCAGGAAAATTGTGCAGTCCAAAAACACAAGACAAGAATACAGATAGATCTATATGTTCATATACCTCTGTATCAACAGTGTGGGAAGTGGGAGTCATTAGTAAAAGGCAAAAGGGAGGATGTACTCAAAAGAGGCTTGAGAATGCCAGATTAAGGTTCATGACTGCAAGCTCTGAGAGCAAAAGCTTTGTTACAATGAAATTATACAGGTTGCAAAGTCAGTGTTTTTTTCTGTATAATCCAGAGCATATATTTTCCAAATACTTGCCACTGTTGAGATGGGATGTAGAACTGGGAACATTACTGATACAAGGAGTACCTGAAAGTGTGTGACATCTTGCTGTTACACTCCCAGACCTGTTACCCTGAGTGTTGACAGTCACTTAGAGTTACATCAGAGTTACTTAGAGTGTGCTGCGCTGGTGCCAGACGAGACTCAGGACAGACCAGGACAAATACTGTGCAGCATTGAAGAGTCAGCAGCCCCAGCAGGTGCTGAGTCTGAGCTGGGAGAGCATGAGCACCCAGCAGCAGAGCAGGTCAAATTCTTTGCTGATTGAAGGCCATGATAACAGGAGAGATACGAGCACAGCACTGAGTTGGCTTTGCTGTGAGAGTTGGATCAGATGACCTCTGGAAGCCTCTGCCAACAGTTCAAGGAGACTGCCTAGGAGAAGATGAAATGTAATGCTGGAATAATGGAAGGCACAAAAAAGGCTTTATTTTTAAAAAGCCTGATTGAGCGATGTTATAGTAATTAAGAGAACCACTGCTATTATCTCTTTTTGTTGTTGTTGGATTTTTTTTTTTTTTTACCACTTCAGCTCTGGCTGTTGCTGTCTCAGCTGTGATCTACTGTGATAGTAGCTGTTGCTTCAGCTCTAGGCATGCTGCCCAGAGGTGGGTGTCTGCAGTGCTCAAGGAATGCACAGTCTTTTGTCAAATCATGGCAAAAACAAGTGGAATTATATAAACTCTCTAGTAACTAATCGTATGAATTGTGTCATAACAAGTAGAAAAACTACCTCTTATTTATCCTTGTGAAAGTGAGAGTTTATAGGTTTTCTCTCTAAAATATGACAAGAGTTTACAAACAAGGAAGGAAAAAAATGAAGCTGAAGGATGGAACAGCTTTTCTTCTTTCTGAAGATGATCCATGCTTATTCTCCTACCCCAAGTCTATTTTTCATTCAATAACCTTTGAAGGTATTTGTTTTAAGTATGACTTGCTATTTTCTCAAATTTCACTGACTTATCTCCTGCATTGTGCCATGATTAAAGTATGTCATCTTAATTTTTCCTGGTCCGCATAGTTCTTACTCACTGTATTCACTTAAAAAAATGGACTTACGATGATTTATTTGTTTGGAGGATGGAGTTACTTGCTGCTCTGTTTTTGCTGCATGTATTCTTGTGCATATCTCAATCTCAAATTATATTTCACTTTTCATTCTTCACTTTCTAAATCTCACAGCCATCAAAAGCCATGCCAGAGTTCTGCTATTTTCCTATTGGAAAATAATAAAAAGCAAAGATTTGTATTTCTTTTAAACTTAGCTGTCTCAAAGATGCAAGAGACAGAGCAAGGTTCAAAATTATGAAACATCTTTGTGAGGAGCAGAGTGTGCTGGAATAAAACATGGTCTATGTTTTTTCTTAAGCTCTCCATCTGCCTTCTAAATAGAGCCTGTACAATATAATTCTTTCCTTTGCACTACCTTTTAGATCTTTTTTTCTGGACAAAATTCTGTGTTGGCTTTGCTATTTGGTACCTTTTGTTTTTTGTGATATTCACTTCAGAACTCACTCCCTTCAAAATGTTTATGGGATTTCTTTGCTAGTTTCTTTTTGGCTTTTCATCTGTTTGGTCATTTTTGTCTGTCATTATGCAAAGTTGTTTCTGCTGAGGTATTTTTTTCACTACTCAGGGCAGGTTGCAAGACCTCCATTGGATTAAGCCTTGCTGCTTTGCACTTGGTTATTTTTTTCACATTTTATCTTCTTTTGTTTCATAAAAACCTGTGTTCCACAATTGTAACATTTGTTGGCAGTTCTTGCTCCTCCTCTGTTCCACTTGATATGAAGGCACCTCTTGCCTCCTGTTTTTCTTTCCGGAGTATTGAGGGGAAACATCTTGGGATGTCTGATCAACAGCTTATATCTGGCAAGAGCAATATTCATTACTCCCTGAGCAAGGGGTGTGGACAAAGTGGTTAATGATCATCAAGTGATGACTACATAGAGTTATTGACAGCTGCTTTCGAATGAAAAGACCCTTATGTGAAAACTCAAGTGTAAAGCTAGGCTAACAGCATGATGAGATAAAACAACACAAGACTCCAGATTCCAACTCTCTGACTCCTAGTACAGTTACAGTTATCTAATGCCATTATTGATCATTTTGCTTAGTCATACATTGCTATTCTGTCATTATTGATACATCAGGATTTTGACATTTTAGACTATTTAGCTTATTTATCCTTTTGCCTCACTTAACAGTACAGAAAAGTTCAACTGTTTAAATTTGAAGAAGGTGGCCTCTTCTCATATCTATTTTTTTTTAGATTTTGTAGTGTTTGGATCATGTAATAAATGACTTTTTAACTGAGAGGTAGTTTTGATTTTTTTCCCCCAAATATAATGTCAAAACACAATCAGCTTGCTCAATGTTTTTCTTTACATATTTTATCTAATTATTTTTCTCCCCTTCAGACAGCCTGTTTTCGAGAAGAGAGAGATGTGTTGGTGAATGGAGATAACCAGTGGATCACAACATTACATTATGCATTCCAGGATGAAAACTATTTAGTGAGTATTGCTTTTAAGTACACATATATACATATATATGTATATACATATTTCCATGTGTGGAAGTGAAGAGTCTTGGTTGTGGTTTGAGACAGAAAAGTAGTTCTGGACCATACAGACTATGTGACTATCTGTGATTTATCCATAAAATTCTGAAGGGTGGAGACAGAAAGTTTTGCTATAAATACCTCAGGAAGGCAGGTTTATTTTCTAAACCACTTTGCATTTGTTGACAAACCTTGGTCTGTCTGCAGATTCTTTCTTATATTTTGTCATTCCAGTTTAAGTGGATTCATAAAATTACTAACACAGATTTTCTATTTTACTTAAATTTTTTATGATTAGCCAAGCTGATTACTGTTCTACAGAGAGAAATTGGGAGTAGCCGTGTTTGGAAACAACTTACTATTTTGAGGATTTAAACTCATTAAGCTGTCACAAAACAATAAAACATTATTACAGCATGGAAGAATGACGCTAAATGCTCATAAATAAGAGTTGGAAGCTGTAGTTGTAGATTAAAGTGTCTCTTTTATGTTATTTAATTTTTGAGTATTTTGAATGACTCGCAAAAAGAAAATAATATGAGGAAAAGTGGCCATAGAAAGATTTCTATGAAATCTTTCGCACTTCATAAATGTTTTGATTGTGATACAGTGTCAGTAGTATTTATGCCTGAAAAAGTAAACAACTGCACATTGATGGCTTTCAGTTATTTGGGTTTTATTGCCCTGTGTTTTGGGTTCTCTATCATTAGCAATTCTAACCATTTTTTTAAACTCTACTCTACAGCCATAGTGATTTTTTTCCTCCAAGTCTGTCCAGTGCAAAACTGCTATACATGGAACTCTTGTGTTTTTTGCCATTATATTGCAATTTCATCTGTCAGTTCAGATGCCTGGGGATCCATGGATTTTGGTAGATTTGTTTAGAAACTGGGCTCTGTATTTGAAAATCTAACTGTTGGCATAATACCTCCCAGCCGGCTTCCTGCTTTGTAAATGTGGACAATAAAAATAATCTCATGCATTGTGTAATTCTGATCTTATCATTAACAACATTTCAAGGAAAATATTGCATATTCCAGAACAGCCTGCTAGAATTTGTTTTATTCTTGCCAGTTTCCTTGTTTTCACTGAGCACAGAGCAGGTTCTGTTCTTCATCTTTGATAGTATGCTGACAGGACCTAGCTTTGCAGTCTGCTGGGCAAAATATCAGTAATACTGGGAGTTGGTATCATCACTAGTTCTCCATATGCTTTTTATTAAAATCACGTGTAACACAAGTGGCCTTTTAAAAAAATCAATGTAGATTGAGCAGTAGATGTGATTGTGCAGTGACTTGCTTTGAGGTGGACCTCAACAAACTGGAGAGAGCGAAATCTCATGAATTTCAGCAAAGGGAAAGGCAGTGCCCTGTACCTGGGGTGGAATAGAAGAAACCCAATACATGCTGGAAGCCAGGTGATTGGAAAGGAGCTTTGCTTGAGGTCCTGGAGGGTAACAAGCTTAACCAAAGCATCACATGAGCCAGCAATGCACTCCGGCAGTAAAATAGGCCAGGAGTATTCTGAGCTGCAAGGAAGAGGAGTGAGGTGCTTCCTCTCTGCTCAGCCCTGCCCCAGCTGCACCTAAAGTGCTGTGTCCAGGTCTGAGCTCCCCAGGGCAAAAAAGAGAGAACTACTGGAGCAAGTCTATTGTGAGGCCAGGAAGGTGATTGAGATGATTGAGACACTGGGTCATCCTTCCTGTACAGAGAGCTGGGATTCTTCAACCCAAATAAATGTAGGATGGAGAGGGGGGTTATCATCCATGTGTATAAACACCCCGTGGAGTGAATCAAGACAAAGGAGCTGGATTCCTCTCAGTGGTGCCTGGGGAGAAGGCAGGAGCCAGTGGACTCAACCTGAAATACATAGAGTTTCATCAGAAAACAAGAAAACCCTTCTTTATTGGGAGATACTCAATCTCCAGCTGGAGACAGCCATCATCAGCCTTTTCTAGCTGACCATACTTGAGCAGATGAGATCTGAAAAGTTCCCTTCCCTAAAATGAGTTCATGATTTAGGATTAAATGCCTGTGTTATGCTTCCACTAGTTACTAGAATTTAGAGTTCTTCAATCTATGCTTTGTCTTTCTTTTGGAAAGATGGTGCTGTCATACAGTAGTATTTTGAGAAGTATTTGAGACTTGGATAGATCTAGATGATTGTGTACATTTAAAAAAGTATTTTTAAAGCTTTAAAAAACCCGTATTTTTTCTAAAGACATGGATATTTGATATTGGATATTTAATAGAATTTTTTAATGTGCAATTTAGTTTTTAGATTAAACTGTCATTCCTACGCATGCATTTAACTTCATTTGCACAGCTTAATACCCTGAGTTACAATATAAGTGTTGGCTTATTCAAGGAATGGAAGGTCTCTATGTCATAAGGCTATTATTTTGCTCTTACAAATATAGGAGGAGGTGCAGAATCCTGTGTTTTAAGAGCCAAAATTTCATTATTTTGCTATATCCAGTAGCTGAGTTGCAGGTTTTGAAAGTGCTGAAGAATGAGTGCAGAGATCCTACATCAGTTAGGAGAATCTGAAGAGGTTTTTTTTCAATATACTTTCAAAGCAATAAATTCAGCTCTAGGAGATGTCTGTACAATGCATCACTTAATAATAAATATCTGAAATTCCGAGGGCTTCATGCATTTTCTAAAGCTGTGAAACACAATAAAATAATACAATCAATCTTGTTCAGAAGGAGTATAGAAGCACCACTGAATAGAAGATACTTATCTTCTATAAAGATTGCAGGCATAATTCAAGAAGCTTATTATTCCTGCCACAAAGCAACAGATGAAAATTTGGCTATCAACACATTTAAAATCTTGTAGAAATGCCTTTTGTGCTTTCTTATGCACTTGGAATCAGTGAGGATGCACATGTTACTCTGTATCAAGCTGTTAAAATCTTTGTTCATCACCTTTATTGTTATGTAAAATATGAGGAAAAAGAAACAGGTGTAAGATTTCTGCCTGCCCTTCATCCTCCACAGAGCTGCCATAATTTTGCTGATTTTTTTCTTCATATTTTAGTGTCTTTTTCTGAAAATGGGAAAGGCAAACATGTTAGGGGAACTAATATAAGTAGTGCCTTTAAGTTGCGTTTTTGGAATTTTAAAGAAACAAATTAAGGTATACATTATACATTATTTTTTATTATTTGTGGTCTTCTTAAGAGTCACTGCTTTAAATGTAGGTAGGCTGCCTTCCTGGAAGCAGACTGGAGCTCTAAGCAAAAACTTTCAGGTAGTCTAATGGAAATTTATTCTCAGGGACATGAATTGTTTCTTGGGGCTGTCCTGTGAAGGGCCAGGAGCTGGACTTTGGTGATCCTTATGGGTCCCTTCCAGCTCAGGATATTCTATGATTCTAATTAACCTGTTCACAATGATGTTTGAAAGTAATGTCTTAGCTGTGCATGTTAAATTAGAATGTTTATAATTAGTTTGTTAGCTATAATTAGTTTGACTTTTTTTCTTTCCCCTGTTTGCCCTTTCAGGCCCTGCTTCATAATTAAAAACAAACTGAACTAAGCTAAAATATATTAATCCTGAGTTTCACACTTAAGTTTCACTTTTTCCAGTAATTTTAACTATGTTGCTAAAAGAACTAGCATTTTATTTTGTAAATACAGCAAAATGCAGAAAGGCTCTGATTTCTTTAAAGTCTTTGCATCCACTTCTATGGCTGGCAAGTCTTGTGTTCATTAAGACGTAAGAAATCAATATTTTTCTCCATCCTTTCAATTAGAGAAGGTGACATGTTGTATTTTATGTTGCCAGGTCCTGTATCATGTAATGTCAACAGTTTCTGGAATTATGCTGTGAGTCACTGGCAGTCTCTCAGAGTTTGCCTTAATCTGAATAGTGTAAAAACTTTGCTCTCCAAAGTAATTTGTTTAATGGGAAAAGGAGATGGTAGGAAAAAAGGGAAGGGAAAGCCTTGGAAATTAGGGCAATGTAAATGAGATTACAGATTAACACACTTGTTTCATATTTATAGGTCTGTACTTCAATCCTTTACACTCAGCATTCTGACAAAAGGCATTGTTTTCATAAGGGAATCTAGAGAATCTCAATATTTCATGTTTGGTGATAGGACTGTGGATGAAGTTGATACTATGTTGTTATGAGGCTTACTGTATTTGGGGAGGTATAAATATGAAAAATATTCAAGTAGGCTAAATGTTAAACTGCAGCTGAACTGACTACTGTTTTCAGAGCACCTAAGCATCTTGGTTAGTTTTTTTTTAATGTCCATAATAATTTTTGTGGTGCATTAATTTTTATGCTTTGAAGAGTATTTAGCCTTTATTTACTCAATGAATTGTGATTCTTTTTCCCCTCACTCTGTTCTCTTACTGTTCCCACTGCACAGTACCTGGTTATGGATTACTATGTTGGCGGAGACCTGCTTACATTACTCAGCAAGTTTGAGGACAGACTCCCTGAAGATATGGCTCGTTTTTATTTGGCTGAAATGGTGATAGCCATCGATTCAGTTCATCAGTTGCATTATGTTCACAGGTAAGTAATTAGAGCTCTAAATTCCTCTTGGAGTTATGAAGAGTTACTTGATGGAGTGAAGCTAGTTCCTGTTAGAAGATTTCAAGTTGGTAACAAATGCTTGCTGTGATAGTGAGCACGATAGAACCCATCTCTCTATATTGTGATTATCAGAGCTGTTGCTAAACTTGTACATATGGTCAGAGGCATGAATGAACCTCCACATGCATCTCATGAACCTTGCACGCTGCTGTGTTTGAGAGTTAACAATCCATAATTTATAAAAGCAAAACTGGAAACCTGTTTGTGAAATGTGATCAACTTTGAACAGGTTTAGTGGAAGGTCAAATTCTGTTTCTTCATTAATCTATTTGATTTATACTGAAGCTGAAAACACACCACTGTCTGCTTTGAATTTTTTTTCAGCATTTTCTTTTGGACTTAAGGATATTGTCTTTAAAATAAAGTGAGGGCAGCTTAATGAATGGAAGTACTTAAATTTACCTTGGTGTATATATGTGTGTGTATGTGTGTATTTATATAAAAATACTGTGTTCACAGGAAAATTTTAAATCATTTGTGTCTAGCTTTTTTGGAGACCATGATTGATTTTTCCACAAAACTAACGTTATCTTTTCTTTGATGTATCATTCTCTGCTGAACTCCATGGTAATTCTTGTATGCAGAGAAAAAGGTTATCTTACAAGAGGCAGAATCTTCAAATGCACTTGACAGATGTACTTGACTCTGACAGAAGTCAGGAGGAAAACTCCCTGTTCTTTAAGCTGAATCATTAAGTTGGCAGAATGAGCTTGTTTGATACATCCATCTATCGCCCTTAATTAGAGTCTGTACTAACCATGCCTCCTTCTACTGTTCCTTTTGTCCAAGAGGTGTATTGTGGTTGGTTTTGGGGTGTTGCTGGGTTGTGTTTTATTTCATTTGCAATTCTGGCTTCTCATGAGAGAGATCTAGGTGTGGTGGTGCTAAACTGCAAATCACTCCTCTGGAATATATTGAAGTCTGCTAGTTTTGCTGAAGAACTGTGCTAGACAGAGCTTTTTTTTCTTACGGAAAAACCCAGAGTACTTTCCTTGATTATTGAAGATTAGAACTGTGTTATTTCTGCATATTCTTTATTTTGTTTTGTTTTTTGCTTGGGACTTAATGTGAAGGGTTTTAGCATTCAATTTAATTCGTATCTAATTCTTAAAATATGATTGTGGGTAAACTGGTGTGACACCATCTACTGTTGCCAGGTCTTTTACCCAGTAAATCTGCATATGGAGGAGTAACTGTTTTCAGAAGAACATATTCATTCTACCTTTTCCTCCAAACAGATCAAAATCTTTGTAATTCAGTACTGGTAGTATGTAATGTGCAACAGATGTGATGTTTCCATGCTCAAACTGTAGAGTCAACAAGATGAAATAGGTGTTGGTGTAAAATTTGGGATGAAAATAGTAGCATTGCAGTTAAAAACAATATGCTAATTATTATGCTTGCATGTTTATTCATGTGAATTTTCAACAAAAAAAAGGCCCTATGCATTCTTGGTCCTTTGTTGTTTGATTTGTGGCGTTGCCAGTGAGCTTCACGTTCATAAAGTTCTAAATGCCACTTTGGCATTTTATCATTAGTGCTGCTGTAATGCAATGCCTGTTTATAAAGGCATGTTTGGCAAGATTAAAAATGTAAAGAGCACTTGAGTATATGTTAAATGATCAGCCTTTGAAATGAGACCTGTTTCAGTGTTAGTTTTATTAAGATCTTTGCAACTGGTAAAGCAAAAGAAAGGAAAAGAAAACACATCATCTAAATGCCACTAATGCTCTTTTCCTGAAGGCTTAACCATGGTGGCCACATCCTTTTTTGGGAGTGCCTCGCACACAGCAAAGGGTGTAGGAGAAGGAGGAAATAGTTCTAAAAGCTGGATTAATGTAGCAACTGCAGTAGTGGTATTTCAGATGAATGGCCAGTGTGCATCAGGATTTGATCTGGGTTGTTGCTACTGAACTAGAAACTGTGCTTTAGGCATGTTTTGGTCAAGGTTCTATCCACACAGTAAGATAGCAGATTGCTTTGTTTTGTTTCCTTTTAGTGCCCCAGTTCTTTCAGGATAGATTTTCGCATTAACCATTCATAGTGGTGTACTTCAATGATAATTTTCTGTCTTTCTCTGAATGTTTTTGTACTTTTTAAAAATAGTATTTCTGTTTTTCTTCTAAGTGTGTCACTCCTCTTGTGTCTTTCTAGCATCAATCACTTTTTAGTTGTCAATTACTTTTGTTTGGGAGTGATGCTGATTGCAGTGGCTGTTTGATGCCAGTCACTCTGATGTCAAATGCAAGACACTTTCCTTTCCTAAAGTACGTTGGCCAAGATTCTGAAATGTCAAATACAAACAACCTCAGCATTACTTAAATGACTGTACTTCAGGTTTACAGTTCCAAATTTGAATGCTATTTCTGCACTAGCATTGTGGGATTGCAGGATGAATTTATAGATGGAAGGAGATCAAAATCTCAGTATTAATAAAATTGTGCAGATAAATTGCATGGTGTTTTTGAAGCTATCTCCTGATACCTAATGAAATTAAGAAAAAGAAAAGTTACAAATCTTGTGGTATTCTACGTGATAGCTAAATGATGGCTCAGAATGTAAACAAAATGGCCTTTTCTGTAGTATCTTAGCTTTTGCCATTGGTATGAATTCAGTAGCACTGGCACTACCAAGTGATGTTGAGAGCTCCAAGGCTAGCCTTAGAAGGGAAACTTCATCTAAGTTAAATATATGTACAGCTGTTCAAAATGAGAAAGTACGTACGTATTTGTATTTCTCACAAATGCACGATTTTGTTGGGAAGCTTATACCTAACCCTGATACCTTCAATTATAATTTGCTTGCTTTTGGGCCAAGGTTAAATACGTCTTGTGCCAGTTTTCTGCAAATCATAGTATCATACAGTGTAAGATTTTCCGTTTATTAGGAATTTGTCTTGTATTTTTATGTATTTTTAGCACCTTTCTTTTGGCTTTTTTTTTCCTCCTCTGAAAAAAGTCTCTACATGCATTAATACTAATTTTAGCTTCAAGGTTCTGTTGTTACTTAATTCCTCATGGCATGTGTTAAAAGCTTATATTTGCATGCATTATCAAATATCCAGGTGTGGACTGCAGTAAAACTCTTCTCAGTTTAAGCTAGGTAGCTACACTTTCTTTAATGCTTGTTATCTCAAACACATAAAAATTGCTTTTTCCTGCAATACCTTTATGATTTTATTGGTGAACCTGGGTTTCTCTCAATTTTATGTAAAGTAGGAATTCTTGGTTTTGCCTAAATTCTTTAGCATAAAAAAAGACTGGAGAAGGCCTGGCTGCCATGGGAGGAAATTTTCCCTGAGAATTGCAGAAGATGCTCTCGGGACAGAAGCTCGTCCTGGGCACACTCAGTGTGCCACTGGTGGCTTTGCACACCCCTGCACTGTCTGTACCACTGCCTTTAGTGCTGTCTTCTGAGGTAGCCCTTGGTAAGGGTGTATCTAAGTCTGTCTCTGTTCTAAATTTAATTTGGGGCATTACATCTTCTTGAAAAGTAGAGAATTGTAAGTGTTAATGTGCTTTAATAATTTTAATTTTGACTTTCTTTCCTCCACTTATTTATTCTCTGCAGGGCTGCAGAGTGATTCAGGGCAGAGCCAATTTGCAGCTAGGGAGTGTTCAACATTTAGGCTCGTGATCCTCCAGACCACTGCAAAAATATTCATTTAAAATAGTTTTCATATACTGGCACACACCCACATTAAACAGTCATCTTTTTCTATTGAATGGTAAAACAATCCTTAGTTACTTTCTTACTAAGAAAATATTTTGGAAAGATTATGAAACACCTGTGTTAATTACTATTTTTGTTGGTTAAGTGTATGGGAGGATAGTTAAGACTACAAGGCAAACTCTTCAAGTTATGTACATGTCAGGTGTTGTCTTTTGCATGTGAAAAAATAGACATGAAAAGTGTAAACACCCACTTTCAGAAAGTATGTGAGATTACAGTTGGCTCCATCAGGGTGTTTCTGGATTTCTGGTTGCTGCTGTCTTTTAGTTAGAAGAATTTTAGCATTCTAAAGCACCAGATACCTTTTTCTTTTTTTTTTCTTTTCTTTTGATTTTCTCTGTCAGCTTCTGAAATTGAAGCTGAGCTTCACTGGAACATTTGAGTTCTTAAAATGTAGAGCAGCAGAATTCTCTAAGGAAGTGACATCCTTTCTGAGAAATACTGAGCATAAGGGAATAAATCCATTAGAGGCATAAAAGAACTGTCTATTCCCTATCAAGCCAGACTCTCTGCTTTTAACAAGAAGGTACTATTTGTCCTTAGTAGAAATCATCTTAGGGACATCCCTAAAATATTTACTGTCAGCAGGCAGCTGAAATCTGGTATCCTTGGTAGGATGCATTTCACTTTCAACTATAAGTTTCGGTGCCAGTGTATCCATTTTTGACTTGCTGAATAAGTGGTTTTCTGTCTTCTGGGTGTATCCCATCTTTACTGATCATTAATTTGCTTAAATGGAAAATGTAGGGGTGGAAAGCCCATCTTGGGAGTTCAGCTGCATTGCGCGGTGTGTTTGAGTTGAGTTGGCACAAGGGTGAGCCAAGTGCTCTGGCCTTTGGTAAAGTGAGCCCTCATTGTGGGTTAGAAAGAAAGCAACCTCATATTTTAAGTGTTTACCAAACTTTGCAAGAAACATAATGTGGAATACACACATGAAGATGTCCTTACAAAGTGCTGAGAGTGAAGGAAATGGCTAGAAAAATAAGGAAAAAATAACATCGGATTATTTTGATAGTTACTGAAAATTATTGCTTTGAAATGTGGCATGGTTTAGTTTTACATGGAAAACTGCAGGACAGAAAGTTATTTTAGTGAGTGTTTGGTAAGCCAGTGCTTCCTTACAAGGTATTCTGTGACAAAGGTAGGAGAGCTCTGAGAGTTGTTTCCGCTCCATTTTTCCACTGAGGAGGGGCTGGATACAAAGGTTATCTGGGCCTTCATTCTGCCCTGTGACCTCGTATGGTACAAACACTGGCAGCTGCTCTCAAAGTGTGCCCTCGGGGTGGCACCTGACCTCACTGAGGGCTGGATGAGGTTAATGCTGTTTGACTACAATTCTTGGTAGGATTTCCAAGGGAGCCTGCCATGACCTAGAAGTATTTTGAAATAAAAGGCCCACAGATACTTGGAGTGCCAAGGGCTAGTGGATCACACTGGCTTTACATCATGGAGAAGGCAAATGGTTTCTTAGAGTGTTTCATGGGAGAGTTGAGTGAAAGCTGTGTAGTGGGTGACTGAGCTGGGATAGACCCATATGTGTATTCTGTGCTATTCGAGCAGAAGGAGTTTAAAAACCCTAAATCCAGCCCCTTAAGCGATAGTAGCCTTGAGTACTAGAGGCTTTCTGCAGAGGTGCCTTTACAAATGTATCTTTGGACCTTTTTTCTCCCATTGTTCCTCTCTCCCCAAGCTCCAGGCATTCTTTCTTCACTGCTGAAACAAAGGCTGTTTCACTATGCAGGGAACTGAAGTGGCCAGGCCAAGTGAAAAGTAACTTTACATTTTAACTAACTTGGGTCAATTCTTCAATCTTACAGAGAATAGTAGGAAGTCACTTTATGCCAGTCTTGGGAATAAAAACATTGTTCTTTACATTGTGCCTGTTTCTCCCCTACATCTTGAGTGTTACCTGGGGTATCTGGCAATGTGATTTTAAAGAAGGGGCATGAGAAATAGTTGGAATATCATAAATGTGTGATATCCTCAGCTTATAGTAAAACCTTGCCTTTTAATATTTGACCTAATAACAAAGGAGGTTGTTGGTTATTGTCAGGTGAGGAAGGTCAGCAACACAAGGACTGTACCCCTCCTTTCTTTCTGAGTCCCTACCTGTCCTTTAGCTGGTACTAGTTCTCCTTTACTAGAGAAGAGAGTCAGGAAAAGGAGAAGTACACAGATAAAGAGTTTCTACTTTCTCGTGTCAATTTGTGCAGCTTCTGGGTGCAATTGCTTGAAAGGCAGATGGATATGAGCACTCTGCCAGATGGTATGGAATCCCCCTTAGGTAGGAATTGGTTGTGGTTGTTATAAAACAGAAGTGTTTAAACCCTCCTAAAAGTGAAAATGAAAGAGAGAAACAAGAAATAGAGTTTGATTGGAAAGGTACTTTTTAACTCTTAAGGGGAAAATTATTAATGCCTGAAATTTTCTATAGAAAAGCCTATGGTCTTCCCTGTCAAATAATAATGTTTAAAGCAACACTCAGAGGATGCTAAATGTTATGGGACTTTCCAAGAGCTCCTGCTGCCTCTGGCATAAAGATTGATTTGACCTCTTTGGTGTTTGCAGAAGAAAGGTCCATGTAAGAACAGTCATAACTCTGACATGAGATCTGTTTCGATGTTTAATGAAGTTGGAGGTGTTCAGAGAACTTAATAACTTCTTTTGAGGACAAAACATTCCCATTTGCAAGCTATTTTATGAAAGTTAAGATATAATTTTACACTCATTCTCTTCTGATCATTTTAGACATGGAAATACTTTTTTCTACTACTTTCTTTGATATCCAAAATCAACACCAGGAAAGTAGGACAAAAACATTTTCCTTATTTCTGAATTTTTTGTCTCAGTGACTGCAGTTCTGAGGATGTAATTAGCTGTTTTTTTGGTGGCCAAGTGTTAGTAATGAACTTTCAGTGATTTTGTTGTTGTTTATTAAGTTCAGAATGATGCAGGCAGAAATGAGGATGGCAATTGTGTAATAGAGTATTCATTATTCTCAAGTTTTTTTGTTGCGTGGAAAGGAAACTATCTGCCTTGTGTTTTGTCTTCTACAGACCTTCCATTTCATTATCTTTTTGTGAACACAATATTTATTTCATAACTACCACCTTTCATAGTGTCTTCAGTTTTTATTTATTAATACATGGTATGTTCCTCAAGCTCCTTCTTGAAATGCCTTTATGTGCCCTTTGCTTCCTTTTTAGTATTTGAAATACAATTGAGTTTATATTATTAGATTACATAACATTAGAAGCTGCACTGAACAAATTCATTATCATTATCTGATTTTGAATGTCATGTAGATTTGTCATTGCATAAATAAGCAATAATTACTTGGCTTTAGAGTCAGATATTCCTGCAGTAACATTGTAACGTTGAGATGCTTGAATGTATGAAGAAGTATTTTAAAACCTGGTTTCTTGCTAGAGCATTCTTCCCAGTGAATATTTGATGGATTTGGGGTGAAAATATTTTAAATAGCTGAACTTTCAGATCTGATAAGTAGAAATTTGATGTTGGATTTCTGAGTTGAATGGCTGTTGCCTCAACCACTAAACGTAGTACTTCTTTTTTTATCGTCAATTAAGATAACCTTGCAAGACACCTTATTATACTAAGATATCAGGGCAAGAATCTGATTGCTGGATGTTAAGGAAATATTAGTCCAAATAGCTTTGTCTGCATTGGAAGCTGTTCTTCAGTAAACATTTCCCTCTTGCATTTCCAGAAGAGCTGTTGTTGCATTGACAGAGGTGCCTATCTTGTGTTCTTTTTAATAACAGCAAAATACTGCTGGCTTTTAACTTCTTAAATGAGAAAAAAATAGGTCACTTAACATCCTGCAAATTAGAATACTGCTTACCAAGCAGATGCTTGCATGAGGTCAGGCTTGGTTCAGTGGTGGAAGGTTCCATGGTTGGGGTCAAGGAAGCAAGACCTTGTGGAGCTTTATCTGAAAAGTTGTATTAAAATCTTTATTGACTCAGGTGCCGTGATGTTTGTGCTGTTCAGTTTTTCTTTATTAGCTATTGGGGGGCAGCCTTTAGCATTTCCTCCTGCAGCAGGAAGCAGTGGTGTTGCTGCCACTGTCACTTAGTAATTCTTAATCAGATACAGTGTGAGAAGTCCTGGAAAAAAAGCATTAGAAAGGTACAAAGAGAAAACTGGGTTAGAGGAGAAAGGGGAAAAAAGGGAGGAGGGGCTAAAATCTGGTCTGACACAATAGTAGCAGAGTTATGTCTCCTTCATATAGGAAATTGAGCTTGCACAGAGAGGAATTTACTTTTATTTAAGTGCAGCTCCTTTAGTGTTCTGCTTAAGAGCTGAAAATTCAGCCCTTAAGTTCCTTTCCAAGATAATTTTTAAAAGATATGTTTGCTTTTTTTTTTTAAATAAGCATTGTGCCTTGTTCTTTATGTCAAAAGGAAATTATTTTTTACATAAGCAAATTTGAATACAAAGGCTTTTCCAGTAACACTTTATTCTTAATAAGTGTAATTTTTGTGTGTTTGAGCAAACAGTATACACTCTTTATTTTTCTGGTTATTTTTAAATATCTGAGATGTTTTTCTGCCAAGCTACTGCTAGTACTGGATATACTGGGATACATTTAGACCAAATGCATTTCTTCTTTTCTAGCCTCTGGCTACAGTTCTTTCCTTAGTCTGTTGCTATCAGGAGTTTTGTGCCAGTGTCACAGAGCTTATTATATTTGGATCATGCCTGTCAATATGTTTTTTTTTCTAACAACAACAAAAGCAAAAAACACATACTGAACTATTTATGTCATAGTCTGTCGCTGCACAACATGGTAGAAAAACTGTAGGCATATGCTTCAAGCTTGGTCTGGTTTATTCCCTCATGTTTCCTTGCCTTTTGGCTGGAATAAAGATTATATTACATGTTGAACCTGCCCAAACACATTCTGAATGCTTTATAGGATAAGAAACTTCAAGATATATTTTTATTCTTTTCCTTGATTTCTGTTTCATAAGAATTTCTGTATTATTTTCATATTACTTCCTCAAATTATCTTTTATAATCTTTTTGTTGTGATTTAAACATGCTAAGGGCTTATCTATTAATTGAACTATTGTTTTTTTCATAAGATTTGCTTTTAAAAAAATTAAAATATTCCTGTGTTAAAGGATGAAAGTGCAATTTTGATCTCTAGGGGAGTGATCTTCTGAAAAAAGCATATGCTCACAATCCTCCTCAGGTGCCAGAGATATCATAAGCTGATTTGAAGCTAATTTTGTGTATAAATATTTTGTTATATTTAGACAAGCATGCTTCATTTTTAATGTTTCCTTGTCTATATGCTGCAGTAGTTTTAATTAACCAAAGATAAATTGTTACCAGAACTACTTCCATACTGATTAATCTGGTGCACCAAAATCTTTGTACAGCTGCATTTGCAGGGCTGGCTCAGTGACTGAAAAAAGGTGACTTTGCAGAGGGCCACATGGACACAGTGATAAGCAGAAGCCATGAGAGCTTTACAAAGCTTTGCAAAACCAAGCAAGCAAGAGCTGAAAGTTGTCTCACAGTAATTCTTGACAATGTGTGGTGAATAGGGTCAACTGGGCATCCCATTTAGGTATATTGGAGTTTTATGCACTCTGGGAATGAGAAGATAGCTTATCATTTCCTCATTTAATATATTAAGAAAGTGGAGCATGGGCATAGTGAAAAATAAGCACAGCATGCAATTTCATGTGGTGGGCATATTTTCAATTTTATGGCAGAGCAGTAGAGTTGTGGAGTTTGAGTTCAGGTTAATTTTGTGTCTGATATTGTAGGTGTAGTAACAGACAAGCTGCAGCTGAGAGTAAGTGGAACTCTAAGATTATGAATACTTCCAAAAAGGAAAATTCCAAAATACTTGCAAGTAGGTTTGGAGACTACAATAAATAAGGTAAAATAAGAAATCCATTGTGTTGTATTTCAAGGACTAGTTTTGATCAGGGGACAGTGTTGCAAAATAGAAAGAACTGTAGAATATAATGTTTCTTTGTGTGTGCATCTTACTTTAAAGAGTTTAGTAGTGATGAAAAAGAGCTAAATTTCTGTACCACCGTGACTACTTGGTTTTGGTCTGTTTCATACTATCAGAGCAGCAGTTACATTTTGGCATACTTGGTATCCTAATCGGAGTTTCTTTATAAGTAAGTCAAAATTTTAGGGATTTCTTTTACAGATAAGAACTTTTGAAATAGTGTGTCATGGCAGTTGAAGTATGGTCATTCTTCAAGTTGTTGTTTAATCTTAGAGTTGTCAGACAACTTGATAAAATGTTAATATCAAGGATTGTAAATATTATATGAGATGACGTTTTGGAAAGAACTTGTGTTCTAGCTGCAGTATTTCTCACTCTGCTAAGATATTTCTTCCAGCAAAACCAAGAGCCATGGTTGCATCACACTGTAAAGGTACAGATGTAAAATAATGATTTGGTGTTCTCACTTCCTTCTCTATAGCTTATCACTTGATAAGCTCTTGGGTGTATAGGAGAAGTTTCTACTGTTACACTCACCAGGAAGGTATTTACATTTTAACTGTTAAGTTTATGATTTCTTTTAATATGATTTCTTTTAATATGATTTCTGTTATTATAGTCTTCAGTTAAGTAATTAGTACGTGTGATATTCCAGTCTTCCCTGCTGCTACTCCTGCTTTTCAGCTTTGTAGTATCTACACATTTTATGAGTGTACATTTATTCTTGTGCCAGGTTTTAAAGCTAAAATGTTAAATCAGTTTCAAAACTGATCCCAGAGGATCAGCAGTAATAATCTCCCTCTGATTTTATTATCTCTTTCAGCACTATGCAACCATCTCTTCTTTAGCCAGTTTATTATGAATACCTTTCCTAGTACTGTCATTTGTTCTTTCAGTGACACTTTCTCTCATATGAGAAAAATTAAAATTATTTTAATATGGAATTGTGTCTCAGTCCATAATACTGTGACAAAAATTACCTGATCCTGGTGAATTGTGCACACAAAGGAATTCAGATTTTGCTCCCAGTGTTTGCATGGCATAATGTGGTATTCCACATAATCATTCTAAGTATTACACATCATGTTTATGGAAGTGAAAGTTGTTTAGTGTCAGTGTAGTCCACATGTTTTCTGTCTGATTAATTGCAATAGCTCCAAATAACATTCTCTTTCTACTCATCTGTGTCACAAAGCTGGTAATTCTTTTAAGTATGTAAAATGAAAAAATGGTAGAAAATTTAAATAAGAAAAGTATGATTTCCAGTGACAGTATTTGTCAATGGACTCAAAAAGAGACTACTGTCAAGTCACAACTCCTACTTAAACATTGAGTCAGCCTTTTCTTACCTTGTTTCTTTAAAACCACAGTTTCTGGAAAATATTTGTCTGAGCGTCTGTATTACTAATGTCATGGTTGCTTTTGACAGTCAAATGCTTAGGAGAGTTGTGAATGCTGATATGTAAAACATCATGATTACCAGCTGAATTTTCTAAGAGGAATTAACTTGTCTCTTGCAAAAAAAAAAAAAAAAAAAAGAATCTGAGGTCTGAGGATGTCATGGAATGTAATGCAGTATTTTTGTGATGTGGTATCTGATTCAAAACCAGACCTTTGCATGCCTTCTCACCGATTTGATTCCAATTAAAGAAAACTGATTTATAATAAATGATGATGTTTGACCTCAACAGTCTGTGATAAATTTTAAAAAGTCTGTAATCGAGAATTATGCCACCTTTGTTAGAAGCACAAACACAGAAGCTGCTTGGTGTAGTTTCCCTGGCGAGATAGTTCTGTTATCCCATTCTGCTTGTTCCACAATTTTCCTGCATTTTTTGTAAATATACCAAAACTAAAAACTTTCTGTCCCTTGATTTAAAAAAATATTTAGTAACTTCTGTACTCTGCCAGCAGCTACACTATATGAATTCAAAACAGATTGCTGATTTCCCTACTTACCTTATGAATGTGTTGCCAAAACCTTTCTGTGTTCATGGCTGCCAAAACTCTGCCTGTCTTAATGTTTCTGTCTTCCTTCCACCCAGTGTGCACTAACTTGAATGTGTGTATCTTAAAGTGTCTTGGACAAGACTACCATGAAACCTCTAACACACTGGAGTGTTTTTGAGTATATCATAAAGAAAAAAAAAAAAAAAAAAAAAAAAAAAATCTAGATTTTCACTTTGGTATCAAGTGTGTGTCTTCACGTTGCAGGTGCTGATTTCTGTGAGTTAGTAAATGTTGTGCAATGTTTTGGCTGTACTTATGTGATTCAGATCAATAAGAATTTCAGAAACTTGTTTTGGCTCCATTTTTGCCTCTCAATTCCCTGATACCAGATTAGTGCATTGTAACATGTGTATGGATTATTAACAGCATCAAAAGAATCTTCTAATCCCTCTGTTCTGGAGTGATGAAATAATAGAGTTGTTCTGACAATATCAGGAAATTCCTGTTCCCACATATGAAAACAACATCTTGAACTTGATTTAGGTAGTTTCTGGTATCCCACTAGAAATTTTGACACAATCCTGGTATAGTTCTTGGATTCTGTTATGATTGAAATTCTCTGTAACTGGTCTGCTGGAACACATTGCAGCAGTTACTGAAAAGCAAATGTACATTTAAGGTAAAAATGCAGCTCATGTGTGAAATGGTCGAGATACACATGCTAGTGTGGGATTCGTGCTACAGACTTTGACTTAATTTTTGTTTTATGGTAATGAGAATTCTTGGCTGAAAGTACCTGATGATGAGATACGAGTTTGTACAACATTGAAATAGCACCAGTAATAATCTTACTGAAATTGGTAATTACAAAATTAGCATAATATATTAAGTAGAAGAACTCTGAATACCTTATCTTCTGTGTGTTACTTTTTTGGTGCATTTCTAGTCTAATAGATCTTTTTGAACCTTGATTTTATTCCACTGAACATTTATGACATTCAGATCTCAGCTCTGGGCAGGCAGTACTTAACCACTGTTATATAATTTTATATACTTCTTGGTTCCAGATCCATGGGAAGAAATAAGATAATTTATGTAGACATTTTAAGCAGAGTTATGTTTATTAAAAGAATCAGCATTGAGTTGGCTATCAGTTTTGCAGGGTGTTGGGCTGTTTTATCTTCACTGTGCTTTTACCAAGGAGGGCTGGAGCAGATGATCCTTGTGGTCCTTTCCAACCTGATGTTCTATGATCTATTTAGAGCAGGTCATCTCAAATTGAGTACTAAAAATTTGATATTTAAATAGTGGCCATTGTTTTTTGATGTTTCAACACAGAATAGGAACCTGTTTTGGAATTAGTGAAAAAGAATTGTGTTAGGCACATGGGTAGCTTTGCTTACTTAGGAAGCATTGTTTTCTTATGATGCTTGGGTAGTGGTGTTGATAATGTCAAGAATGGTGGAAAAAATGTCTCCATTTTTTAAAATAAACAGTCTGCTGGTGGTGAATTCAGAAAAGAGTCTCCTGGTTGGAGATGAGGCACAGGCACCAAGATCTATGATTTCGCACTTCTGAATAAATTTCAAACAAGTAAAACTAGTTGTTTCGGTTTTTTTTATTCAGACTTTTCCTGATGTAGATCAACTATAACACGTGGCCAAAGGAAGTTTTTATTAACTCCACCTGTGTATCATGTTTATAAATAATTTATAGATGCAACAGGTCTACTTGCTAAAGTTGGAAATTCCTGTTCCTTACTTTAAAAATTTTACTTTCCATTTTGTTTCCAGAAAGAAAAGCAATGCTTTAGTCTCAGCCAGACAAGAATGATGAATTCATCAATTCATCGAGTCACATATCCCTCAGTTCTCTAAGAATTAATGTCAAAACTAGCTAAAACTGCTCATTATGCAGGTTCTGAAGTGCACCTTCTGTAACATTACATATAGTCAAAGAATTACTGTCAGACTCCTTGTTAACCATTAGATGGACCACAGCCAACTAATTCTACTTAAAAAAGCAACAATGAGATTAACTGTAGGTTAAGTGACTCAAAATAGCAGCTTTGGTCCTCCAAGTGACCAGCAATTTAAATGGTGCAGAGCCCAGACAGGAGATAAGTGTGGGTGTGAGGGAAACAAAGAGGAAGATAAGAATGACTTCTGAGAGCTTGAGGGATGGTGTGTCTGTTGTACTTTTCAATATTCCTAAGTAATCGTTTCTTCTAAAATAGTATTCTCTGACTTTTGTTTTAAAACCGTGAATTCAGCCACAGCTTTCACTCAGTAGCTGCAGGTCTCCATTTGAATCTCTCTTTAATACAACATATGTAATTGAGGCACATCAGTCATATTCTAAATCTCTAATAAAAAGTCAGCAGTGCTGAAGTGTGTAGTATCCTACTACATGTTCTCTCATTGTAACTTCTTGATATGAATTCTGTTGTTGCATTCAGTGATAGGATTAAAAATGAAAAAGCTGGAATCACTTTCCATAGTTTTCTCTGAGGTGCAGGCTTGTGGTTCAGCAAACTTGACTCTTGCCTGAGCACCAGCTGACTCTTACCACCCTCCACTTCAGCTGTCTGCACAAGGTGCTGCTTTTCAGCATTTTCAAGACTCAAAACTCCTCCCTCTGACAAACTGCTTTCTGCAGTTAATGGCTTTTGTATGAACATCAGATCTTAAAAAGCACAATAGAAAAAAAAGAATTGGTTGTTACTAAATAATCAACAGGCAGGCTAGGAATTGGAGCACATCTTTGCATCCTGCTGTTCACTGTTTTCTGTCCTTTCTGTTCTGCTTCCATTCATGTTTATACTCTACAGCAAAGAAGGGTCAAGGAGCTGATCTTTCTGAGGAGAAAAAATTCCCAGTGTGTAACATCTTGCTTGGTATCCCATGGTCAGATGAAGGATCAGAGCCTCATTCTCTTACAGAATTCTCACTCAAATTCTCTCAGTCTGAAAAACAGGGTAGAAGAACCTCTGATGATAGAGTGATAAAATGAAAATCTAAACCCTCATTGTATAGGCCATAAATCTCTTATTTTGAATGCAGTTTTAGTGTCAGAAAGAAAGCACCCTTTCCTGTCCCTAAATAACACCAAAAAAAAAAAAAATTAAGAAGTAATAACTGTTTTTCATTTTGGCACAGGAGATACTGGAGTGTCTCTTAATTCACCTTGTGCTCCCTCTGGACCTGGTCAGAAACAAACCTCTACAGTTTCACATGGATCTGTCTTAGCACAAAGGAAAAGCTAATGCCAAATAACAGTGTACAATGCACCTTCTTTTAGCAGGGCAGGATTTCTGATAGAAATGACTCTTTACCCTGCTCCTCTGTATTGAGGGTTTGGGAAGGCTGGTTGTGTTTTGATGTGCCCAGCGTGGCCACTGTGGTGCAGTGCTTTGGGGCTCCCTTCCCACCAGGACTCTGAACTGAACAGCAAGGCACAATGTTTTCTTTTTGCCCTTTAAAAAAGTATTTTGGAATCCTGAGTGATACAGCAAATTTTAAAAATCACATAATTACAAAGGCTAGAAGATTTTTGTTTCTTCATTTCTGCTTTCCTTGTGGATTCAGAGCCATTCATGTCCCTCTTCAGTTTGTTCCACTGCTGGTTCTTCCACCCTGTGGGCTGTCCTTCCTCTGGAGGACTTGATTGAGGATTTCATGAGAGGGTCATGATGTGATTTCTCACCTGGCTGTGGAATAGCACACAGGAAACGATGCAGTCTTGTTGCTCGTTTCTTGTCAATATACAGCCTGTATACAGTCAATATACACACCTGTAAGGAGCTCACTCTTTTTCTTACTTCCTCCTGCAAGGCTTTAATTCAGCCTATACCAACATTGGTCAGGTTGGTGGCTGACATAGAATGAATGAAATAATGAAATAATCTAAATTTCCAATGAAATACAAATTTTCTTCCTTGCATTTCACATATGTAGGTGCTTTTACTCTCCTTTTCTCTGTCCCTGAAACAGTCACTTTGTATTTCTTGTGTTCAATGGCAGTATCTTCTGCTGTATTTAACAACTTGTGAATAGAATTCCTTCAACACAGATTTTTTTTTTTCAGATAACCAAGAGGTAGTAACTATGATGCCGTATTTACAACACAGTAAAGAACATGTTTAAGCTGGGGGGAAGCAAGAGAGATTGTCCTAAATTTAGTTCTATTATTTCAGGAGTAATAGGTTCTTTGCTCCTCACTGTTCTACTTTTTACTTACTCACTAGGAAGGAATCTTCTTTTCTATTAGCATTTAACCTCTGTACTGTCAATTTAGGGCACAGTTAAGTGGAAAGCAGATTTGGAAAAGCTATACTTTCTTGTATTTGTTCTTTTCCCCCACCTCCTCTTTTCTTCTTGGAGAGTGGTAGATATTCTTAACAACACCAACTTCCATTAAAAAAAAAAAAAAAAAAGAGGAATCCCAAGTATCTGTGTAACTGCTGAATAACCTTTATTGGGTGAAGGATGAAGAAAGCAAAGGTTCTGTGCAGCACATTAAAATGGCTGTATAGTAGTGTTGTTTTCAGAACCATTCTTCTTTTGCTGGGCAGTCTTTCAAAAAATATATGAAATCTAAAGCCCTACTAGCCTGGGAGAAGAGCAGTAAAACATATAGGATATAGCAGTGCTTCTACACATATTGCAAGAGCTATGGCAAGTATTTGATGTATATATTTTTTGGCTTGGGATGGCATTAGTTTTCTCCTCCTTGTAAATTATTTCTTTTAGGCTCCAGGGTTTACTTGCTGTTTTGCATCATATCTTTGTTCTTTTCCCACATAACTCAGGAACTACAAACAATTCATTTAGATTTTTGTAATGTGCTCCCTATTCCTGAATATTTTACGTGTCCTTAAAGTATGTTCTACTTTCTTCTGTGTTTCTCCCTCTCCCTTTAATGAATTTTTAATAGTTTTTTATTGCTGATGAAATAAATGGATGTGGGAGAGATAAGATCAACCTCATATTAAGACTGTATATCTTTCTTTTGGAAAAACAAAAAGCATTAGGTGATCTCAGAACTCAATTCTGCACAGACCTCCTTTGCCCTCTCCTCCCATATTTCTCGGTGTATTTATATCTGTGTATTTATTCCTGGAGGAAGATAGAAAAGGACTAAGAAAGAGTTGCTATGGGATGCAGTATGGACCCAGCAGGTTAGTTGGTTTCTTGATCAGTCCCAGAAACTTTCTAGTGATTTGCAACTAATAGGTTGCTTAAGCTCAGGGCACTTATAAATATCCCTGATAATTAAAATACATGTAGGTGTGCCCCATACGGATGTACATACAAAGGCATATATAAGAATATATATATTAAAAATTTGTTAGATTCTTCAGACAGCTTCTGAGTGAGCACTCTTCTTTGCTCTCTTTGAATCATCAGTGGATTTTAAAAATATGAATATGTGAAGTGTTTTTTGGCTGTTGTTACCAAAACCAGTGCAAATCCTCAGTTTATGTAGTCTTGTTTACTCTGAGAATTTTTCAATGCCGTGAGCTGTTTCAGGGACTGTGTGTGGTTGTACTGAAAGGCAAAGAGCAGAGACTGCATATCTAAAATGAGAATCTAAAGGAAAGAAAACATTTATCTCCCTAGAAATACGTGTTAAGGTTTTTTAGCATAGGTAGTAATTTACAGTGCAACAGCTGAGCATGTTCTGGATTCCTTGTTAGCCTCTTCTTTCAGGATTTCTTTGACAGATGGCACTCACAGATGGACGTAACATTCTTAAGGAGCTTACTCTTTCTACTCCCTTACTCACCAGTAACTCATGATACTATTAGAAATCTAAAAGCTTTGACATGAATTAGCCTTACTTAGCAGACTTTAATTTTTTAATCTTTAGAATATGCTGCAGGGTAGTAGTACTTGTGGAGTTCTTAATCTGTTTACTTAAGTTCTTAGATGCCAAAATGGAATTCCAATAAAGTCGACATGGCGAAACATGACAAATATACTGTCATTTTATTGCTTTTTTAATTGTCATTATGATATTTTTTATTCTTCTAGAGGAAAAATATAGAATCATACAAAAGAGTACAGTTTGACAACCCAGAAACAGCTCTGTCAACTGAAGTTTGCACAGTTCAAGCAATTTGCTTGGTATTCCATTGTAACTACATTGAAATCTGCAGGGAATAAACCTAATATTTAAAGTTAGCTGCTTAATGAAGCTTGTTTCTACCACCATCAGCTTCAATTAGTTTGGTTTTTCGTGTTTCAAGGTTATCATCTAATAGGGTGCCTCAAAAAAAAGAGCAAAATATACTCAAGATATTTGAATGCACTTCTGTGATAGTTACTTATTTGTCATATACTTGGTGTCATTTCTCAATATTCATGCAACTTTGGACTTGAAGGCCATTATTCTTTACAATGTTGACTCAAATGGCAGTTTTCCCTGATGAATGTTGTTGGTGTGGAGTTTCTGTTGAGGAATGTGAAACTATAAGCAGATTGATCAGGTCCAAAAAAAGCATTGTGACAGCTGGACAGGTTAGAGAGGCGAAAATAGTGAGTGCCCTCAGCCAGGTCCTCTGCTGTGTGTATTTGTAGCTTATTAGAAAAGTAGAAGAACACCAGATGGAGATAGAAACATGAACTCCCATTTTTATGTTTTGTTTTCTAAGTGCTGTATAAATTCAAGGTACCCAGCTCTTTCTTCACAAGTAGTACACAGCCTGTGTACACTGTGTACAGTGCCACTGTGTACACACACTTGTACACTGTGGCACAACTTCTGGTTCATGGCCTAATTTTTTTCTTTTACTTTAGGGCCCCTTGCTAGGTGAGCAATCCACTTCCTACCATCTCATTTTTCCCAGGGGCTCCTTAATTTCAGGTTGCTTCAGTATTTCAGTGTAGGCACAGTTAGTCATGTAAGTATATAATTTAAACACCTCTTTTGAGACTGCCTGCCTGCAAGTAGTTAGGTTCTGAAGAACCCTCTGTAATAGAACAGCCCTTAATATAAATAATTTTCTTCTGCTTGTGTTGAAGTGCTCTGTTCTAGGGAATGTGGATTTCTGAGAATAGTCTTTCATAATAATAAAAAAGCATGCATTTACAAATTTGCATACTGCAAATTTACAAAATAATGTGGCTCATGAAAGCATAGTGAGAAAAGCAATCCATGCACTGTAATAAGTAGTCCAGGCCAGGATATTGCCTAGTTTGCATCTTCAGCAAATTTCTTATGTATTTTGCACCTGGAAGTCTTCCTATAAACCTTGCTTTGCTCCTTGATATTTTAAACATATATATGCACACATGTGTATGTGCTGTAGCCATTCTTAGGAGGAGATGAGTCTTCTCTGATAGCCAAGACTTTTTACACAGAGAATACTTCTGTGACAGAGCAGTGGTGTGGAGGGCTGCTCATGGAGTGGGGTCTGATGGCTTCATGTCAGTCTTACCAGCACTAATTATCTTAACAGTGTAAGCAATGGCAGAGACTAACCTTGACTGCTGTGCATTTTGGGAAAAATAGGGGCTTTCTGTTAGGGAGACTTTAGATCAGGGAAAGGAAGCTTTTAATTTCAACAAATTGTGTAAGCCTGAATGTTATTAAATGTCAAGATACAATCAAGACAGTTTTGTGCTTTTACCTGTCATATCGCTGCAGAGTTGAGAGACAGAGAGAGGGACTTTGCCAATTTTTGTTTTATGAACTGCAATTTCCAGTGCAAAAGTAGGCATGTTCTAATGCTAAAAGGCTAAAGATACTTTCTGTCTTGAGCCACAAGAAGTCAGAAGTATGTGGGCTGCTACAACTGAACCTGTAGTACTTTGGTGCTACTGCATTTCAGAATTAGGTTTGAGGAGCTTTGGTACAACATAACCAGAATGTTATTAGTGAAATAAAATTGAGAAGGCGGTTTAGTCTCAATTTCAGAATCACAGGATGGGTGAGGTTGAAAGGGACCTCTTTAGGTCAGCTGATCTAACCCTCCTGCTCAGAACAAGGTCACTGAGAGCAGATTTTCATTTCCAATTGGATTTTTTGAGTAGTCCTTTCAAATTAACCATAATTCTGTATTGGTTTTGATCACTGAATGGCACAGTACCTCCAGAGCTTTACAATAGTGTGTTCTAGTTCTGCTACAACTTGTTTCATGTAAGAATATTTAGCTCATTTCCCAAGTATTGTCTCCTTGATTTCTACAAATTGCATTCAGTTAGTAGCAATTTTTACTAATTTCCTGTGTTGATTTTTGGACTTCTCAAACCAAGTATTTGTTTTCCAAATCAGTTTTTGTTTTTGAAAAAGAAATAGTTAAAAACATTTGTGTTTTGTTCCTCCCATCTTATGTTTGCATCTCTTTCAAAACTTTTATGATTGTACCTCAATCTTTCGCAGCAGGAAGGACCATAATAAAAAACTATTTAAAACTATTAAAATTACCCCAAAAGAAATAAGGTACAAGGCTCTCATATTTTCATGCATTAAATTTTAATCAATAATACTATTCTGTTCCAGATCAATGCATTATTAAACATTGAAATGTTCAATACTTTATGTGTGCCCAATTTTATATTTGAGTTCTTACAAGTTTTTTTGTCTCATATCAGTTACTCAGCTACAAGTCAACTCTGAGGAAAGTTACAAACTTCTATATTCTTGATCCACTGTGAGAGGCCAGTTAACTTGGGTTTGAGTTTTTTAACTTGTTTTTAACAGTTCTTATGTCACACTATTTCAATTAATTTCTATTTTTTTAAATTTGAACTTTTACAACTTTCAGAAAGCATTGGACTTTCTCTTACATGCTTGATTGTTTGACATAAGGAATTGTCTTTAACTGATAACATCTACCTCTCTTTTATTCTTATTTCATTGGTGTTTAAAATCACATCTGTGAATCAGCCTTGTAAAGTACCAAATTTGCAATAGTTATCAAATAGCACAGTGTGTTCCTTTTAGTCTGTAAAGCTGGAAAGACAACAGAAATAATCCCTAGGCAATCACAAGTGACTTTGCCTTGACATCTCTTTAAAATGCTGCATGAGGGCCCTAACCTGCATGTGAGGGGTTTTGCCATAGATGCTTGGTTCTGTCAGCTGATTAGCATTTTAGATGAAGACAGTAGCTATGGGGAGTATGTAGCTGCCAAGCATTTATCCAGAATTGTTCAAATCACCCCTTTTACTTATTATTTTTAAAAGAAATTTAAAAATGGACATAAGCAGCTTTTAAAAAGCTTTTAATTATTCTTGGTTTGCGACTGTTATCGTGTTTGAGATATCCATTACTTGGAAAAAAATACAGAAAGCCCACAGAGAGAAATTTTTCTGAGGTAAATTAATTCTAGGATATTATAATATGATGTGGTGGGGCATATATTTATAAGCCAGTAACTACACTCTGTTCAAGTGTTCAGGAATGAATATGAGTGCCTGAACAAACTCAAGATATATATGTGTTGGCTGATGTACTCGTTCCCTGTTGCTTGTTATTATTTCCTTTATTAGCATTTGAAATTCATAAAGAACATTGGATACCATAAGGTAAACACTGTGTTATGTCCAGAATACTTGTCTGAGTGGCAGAAATTAAAGACTGTAGAGCAAAGGACTGGGAGAGGACTTGGAGAGGTCAGCTAGTGTTTTCCTTGGGCTGCAAGGCAGGATCAAACTGTAGCTAAACCAGTCTTGACAGACATTTGTCTAACTGGTTTTAATAGAAAAGTGATAGAGATGATGACATTTCCTGAAGCAATTTGTTCCAGTGTCCTATTGTCATTATTATGGAAGTGTTTTCTAATGTTTCATCTGGGTATCTTTCATTGGTACTTAAATTCATTACTTTTTGTGTTACCACACTCAGTGTGGCAGAGTATTCATCTGTTTTGCATTATATACTTCAAGTCTATGGTGCAGATTCTTCATAGTAAGAGAGGAATGTAATGTAATTACCTTAGTGAAAACTGAAATTATTTCTCTCAGTCTGGATTATGAATTTTAAAAAATACACATTGGCAGAAAGTATGGTCTGGAGCTAAGTTAGTTTGAAAGTGTCTGATTCTGTAGGTGCAGCACTAAATGTACTGCATGCAGTACATGAAACCTTGAATTTTGTCATGTTTTTAATTTAGTTTTGTTATATTACTAGGAATAAAACTTGGTTAGGATGTGTGACAATATGAATATAAAATTAAACATACTGGTCAATAAATAATGATTATATCACAGATCTAGAACCTTTATTTGTTGTGCTTTGGTTGATGTTTCCAACTAATTGATGGGAGTCTGTCCATTGAATGTAATGAGATTGTTGGAGCAATCTCCTGCTGCTTAGAGTAGAGAGATTCTTTTAGCAGCCGTGAAATACTGGCTGTTCCTGGAACAGCATGTACATAATAATTTATTATCAAGAGTTAAAGTGAAAACAAGGAAGTTTTACACTGTTAACACAGTGTTTAAGAAAAAATAATTATAAAATAAGGTTGATTATAGCATTTATTTTTTCCCCTGTAGTTGCCCTTCTTATTAAGGCTTAAATTCTGAAATGTTCAGTCTTTGGCTCTTCCTATTGACTTCAGGGCTTATATGAGCACAGCTACTGTATCTTATTTGCTTGTAAGCTTTAGTTTGTCAGGTTTTCATGAAGGAGGTTTTGTTTAGCCTACAAACATGCTGCAATGGTTTGGGTGCTATATAAATAATAAGGCTAAGATCAAAGTTATTTCAATTATTTTGGTTTCAATCAGAATACGCACTTTTTGGATTTCCCCCAAAAATGAAGGAGTATCTGTTTAGGAGAAGGTACAGTAGAGTCTTGATAAGAGGCACGGTTAATGAGGTACAACATACTCCAGTTTTCTCATGCTGCTATCTTGTGCAGCCTATCTTGTTGGGATTGCTAAAGAATAACTGCCAACTGCCCAAATCTAATTTGGCTCAGTGTGCATTGGTCTTTCTGCCAGATGGAGCCTATTTCTACTTCTGCTCATCAGAATTCAGATAAACCATAGTTGGCAGAATATGGCAATGCTGACTTTGATATAACCCAGTCCACTGTAATGGAAAATAGAAACATCAATGTCCATACATTTGACTGTGAAAAAAGACACTGTTTGACCAGCATTCCTGATGGAAGTTCACCAGTTGTTTCACTCTGTGTATCTAAAGCTAGCTGTCAGTAGAGTATCACTGAATTGCCTTAATAAAAAATGCACAGGCACCAAATTTTCTTATTTCATTGGAGTGCTGCCAAAACTAAATGTCTTCATTTTTAATCATGGATGTAGCATTTCTTTGTGAGAGAGGTATATGGAGGGGAAGTCTGCCTGAAACAACAGAAGGGAGTGAAATGAGCAGTTTGCCAGACTTCTGTCCTGACCAAGGATAATCCTGTGTTCTGAAGGAATTTTGGATAAAAAGTCCAGGCATTCTGGCAGTGAAGTCTTTGTTGTGTTTTTTCTTAAAGTAGGTTAACTTGACAGAGGGTGGCATTTCTTGTTTTAAGAGTGAATAATTACAATAATAATTTGATTTATACTTTTGGGGAATGATCTTGCGTGGACAGTGAGCAAATAATGTGCTGTGAAATCTTTAATGGGTAATAAGCTTTCTGGATCAGTTTCTCTGTGCCAGCAGTTACACCTGAAGCTAATTTATTTTCCTCATATGCTGGTGTTTTAATTTGCATTGGTAGCATTAAAAAATACTCTTCATGTAAATTTTTCACAGAAAAATAATTTAATGTAAGCTATTCACTTTGTTCCTTGCCATTCAAGAATAGCATATCTTGAGGCATGTGACCTGTTTGGGAAAATGAATTGATTTTCATGCTTTTCTAATGTTAGCATTAGGAATAAAAAATTGTTTTCCAGATTATCTCTTTCTTATCTACTGGGTTCTAATAAACTAGTAGCTCCTTTCATTTCAGACAGGTCCATTTCTTTATTCAGGCTCAGCTGACATCTTGGTTGTTCCATTTAGAACAGTGTGAGTCCCCTTCTTGTCATTTCAGTTCTGCTGTTTTTTTAAGAGCTCAGCTGTACAGCTGCCAAGAAGAGGGATCCCTACTGGTCACAAAATCTTTAATGCCACTAGGGATTTTATCTCATAAACTTAGAAGATATAAGCCTGTGGGTTGACCCACTGGCACAGTCTTTGGTAGTGTTTAACACGACTGCAGCTCAATCATTCTGATACAGTTCTTGAAATAATTGTCCCTCTATTTTTGATGCATCTTCCATTCTGTTTGTCGGGTCCCCTCTTCCATGAAGCTGCCCTGGAAACAAAATTAAGTTAAGATTCTTCTAAATCTGCTGCTTCCTGTTCTGTAGACCTGAGGAACTTCATGTGGTCTTGAAAGTAACAGAACTGCATTGATCCAGTGATTCAAGGAATGACATAGATGAACCTCAGGAACCCATATGCTTTGAAACCATGAGATGATCAGATAATTCAAGTTGTAAGGAACTTAAGGGAGTTTTCTAGTCCAATTTTCAATATGCAAGACCTCATGATTCCTTGAGTTTTCTTTAGTGTCAGAAATGTCAAAAAATCCAGGGAAAAAATACAGTCACATGTATTAAAAATTCTTTTTTAGTTTATTTTACAGCTGGAATGTGCTATGGATTTAGCATGTCTCAGAGGGAATACTTTTTCTTGAGTCTTAGTGAATAAATGAAATTCTACTCTGGTTCATTAACAGAGAAATCAAAATAAATGGCAATAATCCAGGCATCTGCTATAGTCCTATTTCAGAATATTGTTTATATTAACACAGTTAGTATGTAAAATGTTTGGGTTTTAATTACAGCTTAAGAAAGTAAACGGTTTTAAAGAGAGGTGAGTGAAGTCATCTGGGTAAACATGCCAATCTGAACAGCTCCCCAAATTAAACTAAGAAGCATTATAAGGAAGGATTCATTAGAGAATTTTCTTTTTTTTTTCATTAGCCTTCACACTCATTTTCGGTGCAAGTGAAGTGTTCAGTGTTACACACTGATTATTCCTACTGCATTCTCCAGAAAACTGCAGCAAAGCTGCTGTGCAGTACTGATTTCCTCCTACATTTAAGGCCATCAAAGCTCAGAAAAGTAGAAGTTGATCCTGGACACTGTTAGAGTCAGAGTTTAAATGGACATACGCATTTCTAGAGAAGTTTATTTGGTCCAGATTTCTAGTCCCTTGGGCGCTGTTAAATCACTCATTGAAAAAAAAAAAAAAAAGATTCTTTGGATATGTTGAGTTCCTGTGTTCCCTTAGTTCAGTGTGAAGCATATTTGAAGAATTTGTACTAGCCTGGCTTGTGCAGAGCTCTGGCACCCTGGGCCTCTTGCACACTGAGCTTCCCCCAGAAGCTGCTGTTAGATTAGGGCTGAACTGTCTGGGGCTTGGTCAGGCTCAGGATCTCGAGAGGGCACAGTGGTGTCAGAGCAATTGCCCCGATTTAGTACTTGTTCCTACTGTAAGTCTGGCCAATAAAATACCTTTCAAATGCTTCTGTTTCTTGAAAGTGAATTAGTATTTCATAGTTCAAGTGAGCTGACCTTTTTCTTTTATTGCAGTGAACTAATTACAGAGTTAGTGGGGTATTTGGGCTCCACAGCCTTCTAGCCAGAGGATATTAGTTGCTTGAGTGAGCACCATGGTTCTTGTTGAGTGATGTTTAAATAGTCTGCCCACAATCACCTGGTGACTCTTATCTACAAAGATTCAGCCCAGTGGTCTATTCACCAAGCCATATAACTTTTGTTATTTGCTTGTCAGTTTTGCCAGATTTTAGCTACTTGGTCTGGAATTTTCCTCCCTCAGTATTTACCTGAAGCAATAAGTGTTCCTCTTTCCAGAAACAAGATCAAGAAACATGGATTGCTTTTCCTATATAGATTTTCAATTAATAAAATAATTATTGCAAAACCAAATGAGAAATCTTCTGCTGTGGGATGTGGAAACTTGAAATTCGGGAGAGAATCCTCCCTGAGTCGCGGATGTATTTTCATTCCTCTGCCCCCACCTAGATGTTTTCAGGTTATGATTGTTCCCTCAATATTCCAGTTGTTATGAGTTCCAAACAACTGTGTGCAAAGTTTGATCCCTAGATACTTTTTAGTTTTTTTCTGCTGTAGCTTTGCACTGCTTCAGAGCTTCAATATTGAAGGAATTTGAGGAGATGCTGATAAGAGACAGAGACAGTGTGGAGTGTCTCTATTACTGGTAGTTCTCTTCCTTTTGGTGCCAAAAGAAGATTACTATCCAAATTGGGCAGGAACAGGACATGAGGAAAGAGGATAGTTGTCCTATATCCTGGGAACAGGAAACCAGTGGGAACAGGACTGTGAGTAAATAGTGACTGCTGAGAATTGAAATGGGATAAAAAGAAAGATTAGTTAAATTTGGACAAGCAGGGAGATGAGGACTTGAGAGTGAAGAAGCTGAGAGAGAAAGAAGGAAAGAGAAGGGGATGAAATTTGGGGTTGATAGGCTGTGGAAGATTGGACATTTCAGCTTTTGAGGTAAGTCTAGGAGAGAGAGGAATAAAAATGTAGTTGAGTTGGAAGTAGAAGGAACCAGTCCCTACAGTGAAGAAGCTGGGATAAGCTGGGGAAGGTGAAGTGAATGTGAAGAAAGAATACCATATTCTCTTTCAAACAGGAGATAGATCAGTTCTGATCACTAAAGAGAGTAAAAAATGTAATTCAAAACAAAACCTGGAACAAGACTTGTCGTTCTAATGGAATCTAACTGCTTCAGGCTCAGTAGAGATGCAGGGTTTAAGACTTTATTTTTTCCCATAATCACCACCTTCACACTCTTCAGTTACACTGGCAATAATTACTCCCGTTCTTTGTTCCCCTCTGGGGCTCATAATTTTCTTTCCCTTTGCTTGTAGCCTACTCTGCTCTGCAGGTACCAAAAATTCTTGTCTTTCAAACTGTATTTTATTAATGTGGTTCAGAATTCAGAACAGTTGTTCATAGCCCATAGCTTCTGTTACAAGAGCTAAAAAGAATTTGTTTTTAAGTTGGTCTTTACTTTTTTCCTTAACTGGAAAAATTGTTCTTATGAAGTTATTACTGAGCATTACAAATGGCACTCTGCAAGAAATTGTTTTTCCTTCAAGTGCATTCAGTGTTGTTTGCAGGTTTGGTTTTGCATGGTGTTGACAACACAATGAGATGTTTCATGTTTTCTTGCTGTTTGGTGAGATTGAATGGGAGAGGTTGGGATGATGATGATGATTATTAATGTTATTGTTATTTCTCTTGGGAATATATTAAAAGATAGAACATGGATAAATGGAGCCTCACGGGTGACTCATGTTTTTGTTTAGCTTGAAGTAGGTCCAGCTTCTAGGAGGAACTGGATTTTAGGTGCATGTTTTTGCAAAGTGTTAAGCTGAAGTTATAATTCCAGCAGTCTCGATGGCATGTGTTTGTTTTTATTTAGAAGCGTGTTTAAGGAATGTTTTTGGTGGGTGAATACAAACCAAACAAAACTATCTCAGTCTGGAGGCTGCAATTCTTTGGCATATTCAGTGTCAGCAGAAATCAAGTGGAAGAGTGGGTCTACGAGAATGGACTTGGTTATTTTTTCTCATTTACTTTGTAAAGAATTGTCTTTATGCTCAGTTGCAAATTGTGAAAGTATGATTTTTTGCAGTGTTTGCTTTCTACTTTGCAAATATTTTTGTGTGTTTGAAAAATGCCTACAGTTTGTTTTCAGCATGGGCCACTGCTATTTGTCTTTAAGTAACACAAATTCAGGAAGTACTTTTCTTCCACACAACAAATTGTTACTGTATTAATTGTCACCAAGTGTGTGACACCTTTATGCCATAGCTTCTATAATGTTGTTCAAGGTCTGGTGCTAATTTTTTTTCCATTGTAAATTATCAGTAAACCTTGTCTATAACTGGATTTCTAGTTGGGAAAAAAACAAAACAAAAAAACAAAACACCAAAACCCAAACAACAAAATTTGCTCTCAGGTGCAATGTAGACATTTTAGTTTGTGAATATTTTGAGATTTGTCTTCAAAGCAATCAGTGACATTCATTTTATAAGTTGTTTGGGAAATGAAGCAAAGTGAGGACTTCACTTGTTGTTTGTTTATTTTACGGGATTTGTTCTTATAGCTTAAAAACGTTCACTGAGAAAATATTTGTAGACCTATATTCATACAGTTATAATTTATGTTTTGAATATAATAGGTAAGGATAGTGTAAGAATCTAATAATGTCATATATATTTTAAATGTAGCTAGATGTGCATTTCTAATGTCTAGACCTAAATGAAAGAAATTTCAACATTTGAACCTAGTTTACAAGTTGAACAAATCTCTCTCTGATATCTGAGAGCTTTTGTCCTACTCAGCTGCATACTGGGAACATACACTCTACCTGTATTTCAGTACACTTAGGAAAAGCCTGAGACAAAAAAAGGTCAAGTTTACAGTGTAAGGAGTATTTATTATGTTGCCTGCTTAGAAGGGTAGTTCCATCTGCATCATGACCTGAATAAGGCAGCCAGAGTTTGACCAGGCAGAGCTGCAGTACAATGGTCATGTCAGCAGAAGTATGACAGATATACTTAGTGAACTGAGATGCATGTGAGAGAAGAATGTTAATGAAAAACAGTAAATCTAAAAATGTGTTGACTAGGTCAGGATTTCATTGGCCATTGTTCTGTTGTAAAATCTAGGGGTTGTTTTTCAGCTCCAGTGTACGCATGCATCTTCCACTTGAGAGCATTTCACTAAAATGCTTCAGATGATTTAAAAGTTTTTTATACAAAAGCTCAGAGCAAGCAGATTCTCCTGTCTACCCTTGAGACATGAGAGGAATTTAACTATAGAATTCTTACTAAAATCAAGAAGCATTAGTAGGATTTGACTGATCTACAGCCTTTGTCATGAAAGGTCTCGAGTGCAAATTTCGCCATATCTTGAGTGACTGTCTCCTGTGTACTGGCAGGTGCTGGTTTTGAACGAAAAGTCTGTTGCAGAGTTAATGCTTGGAATACATCTTATGCAATACATTCTGTACTAATCCTGGAATTTTTTTAATTGCAGGGATATAAAGCCAGACAACATCTTGATGGATATGAACGGACATATTCGATTAGCAGATTTTGGTTCTTGTCTGAAACTGATGGAAGATGGAACGGTAAATTGGAAAGAATGATACATTCCTAAATATTTTTTCTTCAGTGCATTGATTGCCACAAAATGTGTGCTAATAAAGGAAAAAGTGCCTTATGGCAAAGGAAATGGAATGTAAATGGTATTGGTATAAAACTGTATTGAAACTGGTATATAATTGTATTGAAAATACGACTGCAAACTGCTTGGATTTGCAGTGTATTAAAAACCTTTCAGCATACAGTCAACTCATGAATAAATAAAGAGAAGCTGTGCTGTCAGTGCCAAGTAGGTGTTTATGAACTATGAATCTCTCAGTTTAAGCTTGGAGCTCTAATCTTTATTGAAAATGTAAGCTTTAGTATGAGCAGGATGAAATGTGATAATGTTCTTCTAGTACATTAAAATTTGCACAGTATATACTAAGTGTGACTAGAATGTAATTCCAGTATGTTTGATCATGTCCCAGGGGGTTACAAAGCATTTGACCTAATATATATGATTACCAAATCTATAATTGCTTACTGGCTCTAATCCTGACAATTGACAGTTTTGTCCTTTTATCTGTTTTTAAGGATTGATAATTGTTTAGCAAAAGTATATTATTGGGATACCTATTAATGCAGTGCCTTGGATCCTTAAGTATTTCTTTATGAATTTAGAAGCTTTTGGTTGTGGGTTGTTCTGTTATGATAAGAATGCTGGGCTAAATTTATAAAATTTACATATACATGGGCACAGTACCACAGTGTCTATAATGATGAAAGTTGATTTTAATCCCAAAAATGTAATTTCTTCAGGTCCAATCATCAGTGGCAGTTGGAACACCAGACTATATCTCTCCAGAAATCTTGCAGGCCATGGAAGATGGAAAAGGGAAGTATGGGCCCGAGTGTGACTGGTGGTCCCTGGGCGTTTGCATGTATGAAATGCTTTATGGAGAAACGCCCTTTTATGCTGAGTCCTTGGTGGAGACCTATGGGAAAATAATGAACCACAAAGTTAGTGCACTTTCTGTCTGTCTCTAAGCTAATTTTTAATAATGGGGTAACTTGAGCATGTGTTTAAAAATAAGTTTTTATGTACTAATTATGTTAAGTGTTCATAAATGTAAAACAAAATATATGTTTTCGTGTTGCAAGTTAATGGTTATGGAATGCAGATGACTTTGCTTTGGGATAAAGCTGAAACTTAAAATCTAGGTTTGGAAACATGGATGTTCATTCACTCTGTGGAGTCTGTCTTGGCTACATGGCATCAATCCTGTTGTGTTTCTTTCTTCTGGTGAACCCATTCCTTGACATATGCAGAAGATTCTAAAATGTTCTTCCACATGCAGCTAGCTGTAGAATTTAACAGCTGTAGTGTAAGAGAAATTTAAATAAAGGAGAAAAACTAGAAGACAAAACATCTTAATAGTTTCTATCCTTAGCATAAGTCTTTTCCTTGAAACCTTACTGCATGTATTTCAGAGCTGGAGTATTTGCACATTTCTTTTTCTATATAATGATTTTCAGTAAGAAGGTAGTTTTTCTAACTTTTTCTTGGTAATAAACTATTTCCTATTATTTTAATCTTTAAGGAGAGGTTTCAGTTTCCTGCTCAAGTGACAGATGTCTCTGAAAGTGCAAAGGACCTCATCCGACGGCTCATTTGTAGCAGAGAGCATCGACTTGGACAAAATGGAATAGAGGACTTTAAGAACCATCCATTTTTTGCTGGGATTGATTGGGACAACATTAGGAACTGTGAGGCACCTTACATCCCAGAAGTCAGCAGCCCTACTGATACATCAAACTTTGATGTGGATGATGATTGCTTAAAAAACTCTGTAAGTATATTAACATATTGATTAATCAGCCTTTGAAGTGTACTTTGTAACAAAATGTGTGGAAAAGGCAGTTTATTTCACTGTGTTCTGCATAAGTAACAGCTAAGTACTGCTTTGAAGAACTGAGAAGAGAATACTTTCATAGGCTGGTCCATTGTTGCTTTACTGTCTTTACCTAATATACATCTGTTGCAGTAACAAGTTTAGTGTCCATGTCTTATAAAGAATTATAAATTTACATACAGATAGTCTGCAAGACTATTTCTAGCAGAGAATTTTAAGGCTTAGTAGAAGTTTGCATATTGCATTTTACTGTATTTTATTGCTCCACTCTAATTGCTTATATCAGTGTTGGATTCCATTCAGTTCATTTCTACTAAACTTTTTCCAGCCTTTTCTCCAACTTGAGTTTTGGGAAATACAGGAGAAATATTGCAGCCATTTCTTAAAGAGCAAGAAAGTATTTTTACCTTTGCTTAAAATGCTCTGTAATTGTTGATTTTTTTCTATACTTTTGAAAAGGAGCTTTGACAGATTATAAATCTCTTAGCATTAGGGGAATTCCTTGTGTTCTCTCCTTTGAAATACCTTTGGGGGTGTGTGTGTGTGTCTGTTGAAAGATGCAGAAACCTGCTTTTTACATGTGAAGTAAAGCGTTTTCACCACTTTTGCCTTTGTTTTCTGAACTGCATGTGCATCTCAGTTTCACTCAGTTTTCTTGGCCTGCAGATAAGAGGCATCATGAATTGATATAGACAAGATGATCATTATTTGCATTCCCTTTTCTCCAACTGCACATTAAAACATGGAAAACACTTTGGCTTAAACACTTTGTGTGTGTCAGTCTCTTCTCCCAAGTAAGAAGCCACAGGATGAAAGGAAATGGCCTCAAGTTGAGCCAGGGAGGTTTAGTTTGGATATTGGGAAAAATTTCTTTAGCAAAAGGCCTACCTACGGAAGTGGTGGAGTCAACTATCACTGGAGGTTTTTAAAACACATGTAGATGTGATCCTTAGGAAAGTGATTTTATGATGGACAAGACAATTAATGGCTGGATTCAATGATCTTGAAGGTTTTTTCCAATCTATGGAAACCAATGATTAAGTATCAGAGCCTTTTACTTATGTGCAAATTAAGCAAATCACTGTAGCTGCATAGGATGATTTGCATTTTTTTCATTTTATTTCCTCATTTGCATCTGATATTTCCACCTCCCTTCACAACTGAAGTATTTTTATCTTAAAACTTGTTTATGCAGTCTTCAGATACCTGTTTGCATATTAGTTTGTCCAGCAACAGCTATGAGGATGGAGTAGCTGGACCTTGCTGTATACAGCAGGTCTTTGTTTATGAACCTGAAATACCTTTTGGAGGTTGTTCACACATTTTAGCATTGTCCATTCCACCACTCCTTCTTTTTAGAGCCCAGTCTCCCACCTGAGGCTCTCAAACTGTGCCTGTGCAGTGTGAATGCTTTACTGTTGTGACGAAACAGGGACCTGCAGGTGAGGAAAAAATGCTCCTCTGCTGAGTTACTGGACTCTCAGCTTAGAAAACAGAGTCCAATTCTTAATTTGCTTTAGATATTTGGGGTTGAAAAGCAATGCCCCTGAACTGTTAGAGATGAATGCCGGTTTCTCGAGCTTCTTTTTCAGTTTCCTAATTTGAAACATCTGAAGGTTTTGTCCTGTTTTAATATAAGGATGTTATTTTCTTGGCATTTCTTTTCACACCTAGCATCTCAGAACTGCTGAAAAAACCTAGCCTAAGGCATTGCATGACTGAGAATATTTTACATTTTTGCTTTGACTGGTAGACATTGTATTTCATATTGCTTTGCCTCAAATTCCTTATATATAACTTGGAGGTATTTTCTCCATATTTCATGCATATCTTTTGATGAAGTTCCACATACTTGCACTGCTGTTATAGAAGTCAACACCACTGAAGATAAGCCCATGAGACTTTTTTTTTTTTTTTAAATTCTTGGCAAGATTTGAATTGTATAGAAGCAAATGAGGAAAACCCAATGCTGAAGATAAAAGACAGTGTTGAAAAGCCATGATTGTTATTCTTCCTGAACTTTGAATGAGACTATAGTCCCATGGAAAAATTATATACATAGTAATGAAATGTAAAAAGTAGTTGAGCATACACACAAGCATAAAGGGCAAAACTATGCTGTTCAGGCAGCCTAAGGTGCTCTGGGTTTTAGCTTTTGTTTGGTTTAGTAACCTTATTGAGAGGTATGATAGATTCAGTTATAATTTTCTCAGCATGGTTGTACAGTTAAATTCACACAAGCAGTGGGAGATACACATCTTGATCTTTGCAAAACAGATACTTTCAAAGAATCCTACCTTATTAACAATAGGTAATGATATTTTAGAAAAGTAACCTGTGTGGTGCCTGAGAATTGTCATGTGGGCTGTTAAAATCATGCAATTAAGCATTTGATAATTCTAAAATTATTGGTAAAGACAGTTTTGAAATTCAAATCTATGGAAGGTGAAAACTAAGTATAAAGGAGGAGTAAAATTTAATTTTTATAGCCATAGTAGTCTGTAATAATTGGTATTTTTGTTATGATTCAGTGGAAAGTTAAGTAATTTGGTCTTGCCCTTAGTTTCCAAAATGCTCAACTTCATGAATTTACACAATCTAGCAATATCATTAGTGTTGTTTGGGAATTCTTTTATAACATGAAGGTTTTTGTCAGCTAAGAGGATGAGGCTGTGATGTAATATAGCTGACACCACCACTGGAAAGGTAATTTCAGATTTCTTTTGAATGCAGTCTTACTCCTTGTCCTTTCCTTCTGAGTTTTACATGAAAGAAATGTACAACTGGTTCCTTTCTTCATTTTGTTTCGGTTTAGAAAGAAATCATTACATACCTTTTCTGACAATTTGGAATCTTCTAGCACTTCCAGTGCAATAATCATCTTCTTGGGGGTTTTCTTTTGGTGACTGTTATGGCCATCTCTAGTAGAGCAACATAATCTTGCATCTTGGGGTTCAACAGGAAGCTTTTAACATTTAAGAACATTAGAACTTCAGATAGTCCAAGTAAAATAACATCAGCGTTATTTTAGCCCGAAGAGAAACTCAAAGAATTGTTTTGGTTTGTAGTTCTTTGTCTGGCAAGAAAGAGATACAAAGAATAAAGGAATGGTCAAAGCATAATGGGATTAGAACACTCTGTTGTATTACTTCTTTCTTCTCTCCAAATAGAGATGACCCACTCAGAAGTGGGCTGGTAATTCTACAGGCAGGAAGCCCTGTTGACTGAATAGCAGAGAGGAGTATAGCAGGGAATAAAAGGTGTTTCTCTTTGTGCTAAGAGCTTCTTGGAAAAAAAAGGGAATAAATTGGCATCTTGTATGTGTAATACTCTGCTTTCCTCCAACAATAGCCTATTTAATTAGAAAAGCATTTTTATGTCAGCATGCTCTTTTTTATATATGTTAAATGCAATTATAAATAGATTTAGTTGATGCTGTTTCGTACTTGGGCTGTAGATAAGGATGACAGTGAATATAGTTCATATGATACTATCATTAACACTTCTCATATGGTTAAACTGGAAAATCTGTTTCTTTTAAGTCCAGTAGAATACTGCTTACTCAACTGTCCTATTATTTTTCTAGGAAACAATGCCTCCACCATCCCACACTGCATTTTCTGGCCATCATTTACCATTTGTGGGTTTCACATATACAAGTAGCTGGTAAGTTAAGAGTTCTAAAATTGTCTGTAGGCTGGTTACACAGTATTCTAACTTTCTGTCTTTAAAACATATTGAACAGGTATCAAAGAATGTGGCTTATTGAAGAAATTACCATAATCTAAAATGCTGTCTGTTCAAAAGAATGAATTCTGTGCAGGCAAAATTTACATACATGTTAAGGTCAGCACCTGTGCTCAGGAGAGTTTTGATGGGAAAGGTTGTTATGAGAGAATGTAAAATATTAACTGCATATGACAAAGTTATGTCATATAAGATGTGTGGACCCTGGCAGAACTTAGATTATTAGACATTAAAACCAGTTTTATTTCTAGCCCTTTGACACTTCTGTAAGTCTGAATAGAAACTTTGTAAAAATTACTTTAATTGATAATACTTGATTAATGTAGAATTTATTTCACTCATTTCCATTGCTAAACTAAACAGGGAAGTCCCTTGTATGCTCCTTGTTTATGAAAATGAAGAAAGTGTTTACAACCACTGAGAAAACAGGCCTGTGTTTCTGCTGGGAATGTGACTATGTCCTAGAATGTCCTAGACTTCAAAAGGATTATTTGCATAAGTAGTAGCATGTCTACATGTGTAGCCACAGCATTTCTGGCATGTCCATGCCCCATCTGTTATGGGATAATTTCACACCATTTTTAGTGATTGTTGTCTTTAAAGCATTTGTGATACTTGATTAACTATTCTGAAATGAACTATTATTGTAATCTTATTGTCTAGGCTGTTGCTTTTTGCTATCTTTGCTATAGACTGTCCATAATGATTTTTAATCAGGAGTTCATCCACTTCTGTGTAACAAAAAAATGCATTGAGGAGATCAGGCATGCTAGGTAAAAAATATTTCAATTTCCAGTGAGCACGTACTAACAAGGTATTCTTTGATTTTATAATAAATGGCATAGTAATTAACAACTTAAACAAACTGTTTATTGGTTGATGTTTTTATAGCACTGTTTTAAACCAGACTGTTGTAAAATCCAGTACTATTTATTTTTTTCCCTCAGTGTGCTTTCAGACCGCAGCTGTCTAAGACTGACAGCTGGACCACCCTCCATGGATCTTGATGCCAGCATTCAAAGAACTTTGGAAGATAGTTTAGCAACAGAAGCTTATGAGAGGAGAATAAGACGTCTAGAACAGGAAAAGCTTGAACTTAGCAGAAAACTGCAAGGTATAATCTTTTTAAAAAATCATTCCATCACTTTTTAAACTTAGATTAACCTGCAGTTTTGTAAGGCACATCTTATACTGTGGGAAAAAAAATTAAAATATATGTCCTGGAATGCTTTCTAGCAGAAAGGAATTCTCTTCATTATTTCTGTTGACAAATTTCTGTTACTTACTCTTTATGCCTTAAATACACCATATATGCAACTTCTTATGCTAACTTTGTTCTCAGTGTACCTTGGTCACTATGGCATAAACATTTAATTCTTAAAACTTCTAAGAACTTAGTGTGTCCAGCTGACATTTACTGAAAAATTGGCACTTAATAGTTGGAAATTACAAATTGTAGAATGCCCAGTGTAGGACCTTTTGGCACGTCTTAATACATCAGTAGAATCTCTTTGATCTCTTCAGATGTCAGATGTGTTACTTGTCCCTCTCTCTTCCATCTTTTTCTAGAGTCTACCCAGACAGTGCAGGCTCTGCAGTATTCAACAGTGGATGGCCCAATAACAGCAAGCAAAGATTTAGAAATTAAAAGCTTGAAAGAAGAAATTGAAAAGTTGAAGAAACAGATAACAGGTGTGTTACAAATACTAATGTAAAAGCTGTGATAGAATATTGTATTTTGTCAAGTTTGTAGTGCTAGTTTTCCTTAGCTTTATAAAAGAGTTTTCCAGTCTGTTTTTAATTTTCATTTTACCCCTTGCTCTTCCACTGTGCCTCAACATTTTCTCCAAATTCAGTTTGGGTTTTCCAAGTAACAAGGAGTAGTGTACAAGAGAGGATACAATGGGCCATGAGGCTGCACTTCCAGCAGCAGAACTGGAAGAAAACTGCCACCAAAATATGTCCTGACTACATTTGCATGACCCCTTCTCATTCTATGCATTCCCTGCACTCTCTCATTACTTTAATTAACTCAATTAAACAAGAAAAATGCTGTTAGATAGAGAAAATTTAATCAACTTATGATCAGATAAATCAGCACAAGGTGGGCAATAGAACCATATGAAGAAAGGGAGAGGAGAAGGAAAAGAACCACCTTTCAGCCCTGCTGTCAGTGAGCTGTCATTCCATTCCATCTGTTTTCTCTGCTTCTGAGAGTTCTTGAAGATTCTGTGAAAACTAAAACTTGGCTGTCAAGTACCACAGTACGTTAGGTTTGAAAAGTGTTTTTGAAATCTGTGCAGCCAAAAAGATTAATTTTTTAAATTAATGTTATGCTGCCTTTCTTCAGGATTCTCAAACTGGTCAAAAAGTGAAGTACTAGCCCTGTATATGTGTTTTACAGAGGCTGCTGGAGATGTTTAGGGGAAGATCCATCTTTTTCCAGCCTTACTTTCCCAGATTCTGGACAATTTATGTTTTAAGAACTTTGAGAGGGAGGGCTTATATTGCACCACTATATTGAATATAGCTGTGAGTGAACTGAATTGCTGTCTGTTTAGTTAACACCTTTTTAGCCTGCTTTAAAGGCTAGTATTCAGTATTCTTGATTTGATATTCTGAATTAAGTTAAAGGGAATTTTCTCTCATGATGGTTCATAGTGTAGGACTCCTGGTATCTGTCTCCATAATCTTGTCTTTAAAATTTGAGAACAGGGATATCTCAAATAAAGGAAGAAAGGAACCAGAGAAACAGGGAGAAAATCCCAATTAATCTTTCAGGAATAAGAAAATGTCTGTGTTTTGTGTGAAAAATCAGGGATGAGTAGTGGTAGATACATCTCTATTATATGTCCATATCTTGCCTGAGGCAAAGGAAAAAGAAAGAGCCAGTAAGATTGGAGTAAACTACAAAAACATTTGTTCTGGTTTGTATTTGTGACAATTCATTCAATTCCTGAAAGTGTCAGGAATGCCAGCAGCAACACCCACAGAAAGAGTAACTTGAACTTGACTTGCAGACACTTGAGTTGATGTGTTTAGACTCTGCAGCTGCCTTATGGGGCAGGAACAGCTATGTGTGAACTGCAGAGTACAGCACATAGATTACAGCCTGTTAAAATTGTGGAGTCTGAAAAAAGCCTGTTACAGATACACAGTTGGACAGCTGCTCTGGCGTGATGCAGCAGTTTTGTATTGTACCATAGGCATTATTTTTGGATAGGAACATGGCTTAGGGAGGATCACTGGTTTGAGTGATGCCATGTTGGCACTAAATCAGGACAAAAGCTTTTGTCAAATTTTGCTCCAGCCAAATGCCCCTCCTCTTGCTGCTATAATGAGGATAAAGACAACATGATCAGAAACCCTTTCTCTTCAACAATCCTAAGATCAGGTTTTGGGAGTCTTTGGGACCACTAAAAAGCAACATTTACAAGGACAGCTTTTGAAGGAGACCAGTCATTCACACAAAACATCAGGATCAGCCTTAAATTATATTTTATTCTTTACTATTGAGCTGCAATTTAGTTCATTGCTGAAAGTATCACTCACTTCCTTCGGTAAAAAAAAAAAAAAAAAGTGGTGAAGGTGTGGAAACATTCCCCAGCACATCTGCTATCCCTTTTCAAGTTCAAAAGAAGCCAAAGTGTGGTGAAGGTGGTCAATACTGAGAAGGTTTTTCTTAAAGTAATTTTCTTCTTCACACCACATATATATTTGTGTATTTATTCCTGGACAGAACGTGTGCTTTTGGAGTTTAGTTTAGAAGTAAATAATGGGATCAAATGAGGAAGATGTAGAGTTGTCTAACCCATCCCCAGTCAACACACAAGTTTGCCAATATATACTTGAATGCTTTGTCTCATCCAGCCACTTGTTAGAAAACACTCATTTGTGCCTTAAGCTGTAACTAATACGAATTTTATAAAAAGAGAATGCTCTATTTCACTTGATTTTATAGGGGTTTTGAGATAGATTTTAGAACTATATTTATGGCAAAATACAGAAACAAACCATGATGGCCATGTCTGAATGCTTCCAAATATAGGGGAGCTAGTTCCAGGTTTTCTGGATAGCCTTTAAAGATCTAATTTCTTTACTAGATCTGATGAACTTTAGGAAGGTTCAATTCGAGTGCAGAGCTGAACTTTTTATGCTTTGGGCTCATCTTCTGGGCAACTAAATGTAATGCAATAATATATTACAGTGAATGTTTGCATGTATTATCTAAAATGTTAGTTACAACTAGGGTGATTAAATGGAAAATTACTATTTGAAACACACATGTCACACCTAGCTTTTTGTTATATTCTTTAACCTGTTTTACTGCCTTTTCTGAAGCTGTAAGAGTAAACACCTGCTAAAAAGGTGATAAAGAATGAACTCAAAATTGTGTCAAATTCAGGAGTGTTGCCAGTAGGGCTTAGAAAAATACGTTTTTCTTGTCTATCTGGTTTTCCAGGAAATGACAAGCTAGCATATGCTTTCAATTTTTGAGGTCAAAGTTATAATTTTTGTTCGCTAAGTTACATAGGAGAAAACTTTGAGGAATCTTTAATATTGCCAAATATGTAAAGGGCAGCAATGCAAGAAGAAAACAGAGTCGTGGAACAAAGTAGTTCATGCACAGAAGAGAGATTTATCTTGGCTCAGCAGAGCCATATATAAACTTTCTTTTCACTGGTGACTTCAGAGTAGACTACATAAGAGAGGCAGTTAATAATTTCTGGCTTTAAGCTACATATCTTTTTTAAGTGCATTCTTTTAAATTTTCAAACAAGAGTCAGTGAATTAAAACAATAGTGAATATTTTTCTGGATATAAGCTAATGGTATTAATTTGCTTATAAAATCCTTGTGTTTCAGAAATTAACCCTCTTAAAAATATATGTATTTTTATATTTGATTTTCCCAAGAGCACGTCTCTTAGGGTTACATTTTGAAAATGTAGCTAAAGACTGTTATTAAGAGTATAGATAGGTTCCTGTTCTTTCTGTAAATACAGTTTGTCTGAAGACCTGCCCACAACTGAGATACATGTCCAGTGATTTCATAGAACTTGGAATTAACTTACCTTCCTATATATCTTGCTTTAAAGTCTTTTTTTAAAGTAAAGACTGAGGCAAAAATCCCAAACAAACCCACTCACTAGCCAGAAAAATGCTGCTGCCATATTTTATGAATTTCAGTTTTTCTTATAGAATTTGATGGTATTTATATGACATAATTTAACTGTGCCATAGAAATATATCGTCACTGTGTAACTGACTGTTGGTAAGAAACTGGCTGCAATAGCTCTCTATTATTTATAGTAGTAATAAAGCAGATCACATAAAAACAAGTGGTTTTCACACTAGAAATAAGTAAAATCAGCTGAAGTTAATTTTAAGAGTATCAACAAGAGAACACTTGCCAGCTCTTGAGTGACCCATTATTTTTACTGTTTCTTTTGGGGGAAAATTGGGAGGAGGAAGGAGACTGTTTTAATTGCAGTCTAATAAATGATGTATTACATATTACAACACAGCACATAAAAGTCAGGTGTATAAGTTGTGTTAAAGCATACATTACTGAATTATGTATAGAGCATTGTTGTTATAATGTGAGAAAAAGAGTTGTTACCATTTTTGTGTTGTATTCCAGCAAGCAGTGACCTTTCATTCTGTTCCCTTAAAAGCAGATAATGGCAGCTAAAACAACCTGCTCTCTATTGTAAACCAGATAAGATTTGCCTTATTTTGTGATTAAATGGAAACCAGAAAAAATATTGAAGGGGCTTCAAGCAGCTAGGCTATGCTGTTCTAGAATTACAATTTTTCCCTTAGAATATTTGGAGTTCTGCTGCTTTTTCTAGAATCTGGTCAGCTGGAACAGCAGCTCGAGGAGGCCAGCACTGCAAGGCGGGAATTGGATGATGCTTCCAGACAAATAAAGGCTTTTGAGAAGCAAGTCAGAACACTGAAGCAAGAGAGAGAAGATCTTAATAAGGTAAAAAAATAAATTTGTCAGCAACCGTTCTAAACCCTGAAGACTGTTTTATTTTTGTTCATTTTGCTTGTAAGAACTTTCAAGTGTAAAACTAATGAGCAGATAACAAGTGTGTAGCATGACCTACTTAGCATTCTGCCTTTTTTTGTTGAAGAAAAGGACATTATTTAACATGTTGTCTGTATAACTGCTGGGTGTTCCCTAAGTGACTGCTTCCAGATAGTGAACAACTCCATAATCCAAATTGCATGGTGGCTGCAAAAAAGGTTTTATAGCTTCACATTTAGGTGATAATGATAGAGGGGTTAAAATACTGGTTAGAGAAATACTACTCCAGACAATTTAATCTGAAGTATAGCTGAGACTTTAACAGTGAAAAAATGTCAAGAATATGGTATTAAGGCTGGGTCACAGAAGTGTTTCCAGAAGGGAGATGTGAAAAATTGCCCAAATACGAAGATTGAAAAGTAATTTGAGATAACTACAGTTAAAGAATACTGGATTTTATTTCTTCTTCTCTATCTCCCTGATCCCTTGTTTTATTATTTATAACATACTGTGTTATTTCATGGCCCTTTTTTGTATTCATTTTTAAATCAACCTTTAATCAGGTGTGAAATACATAAAACCTGTTTTTCATCATGATTGTATTGGCCCCGTGTTTTACAGTCCACACTAAAGTTGATATGTCAGCTCTGTTTAACTCTGTTTCTTCTGACCCTTAAGGCTCTTAACATTTCGAAAGCTGCCAGTTTGTCCCAAGAAGACCATCTCTCTTCTAAACCAACTCATAGTGATTAGGACCTCTTTCTGAGAACCTTAGAAACATTTTTAGATTTGAAACATGGATGTCAGCAGTGTCAAATATTAATTCTTCCTTTAGGTCTTTTTTTTATCCTGAAGTTTGCTTTTCCTTGCTTCTTTTTTCTGCTCTGGTTTGACTGGACATTATTGAACCATTTAAACTGTTGTGGTCCCTCATTGGTAATGTGGTGGCACAAACCTAGGGCACAGCACACCTTTGTGAAGGTGTCATGGTGCGGAGTTATCACTGCACTAGCAGTGTTACTTCATGCTGGTTCTTTAAAAAGAACAATTATCATATATTGCTTTTATTCACTGTAGTGTTTTGTTGCCTGAAACTTTCTCTGATATTTGGTATTAAGGTACAGTGTACAGAAATTATATTTGCCATTGCAGGCCAATTTTCTAAAGCTTCTTGAGTAAAAATTTTCAGAGCCCAGTTTTCCATTCAGATTTAGTAATTTAGCACTTGAGATTCTTGTAATTTATTTAAGGAATTTTTAAAAACCCATGCTAATGACATATTTGCATTAAGAAAGCAAGGTATTTTTATATTGTAATGCAAGTGCTTGAAAACCCTTGTGTTTACCTGTAATAATGGAGTAGATTTCTACTTGGTTTACAATTATGGAGTTTTACTAACTCTAGTAGTGCAAAGTATGCCTCTTTCCTTATTTATAGAGGCATGCAATCTGTATTGTAGATGCATTCCTGAAATAAAAAGAATGTGTAGTTTCTGTTCACTCTGGAGAAGGTGTTAGATGCGCATCCAAAGACAGAATTGGCCTTGTAGCTTTCTAGGTTTATTACTTAATTCTTTTTTTAAACTATAGGAACTGGCAGAGTCTAGTGACAGATTAAAATCCCAAGCCAAAGAGCTGAAAGATGCACACAGCCAGCGGAAATTGGCAATGCAGGAATTCTCAGAGATGAACGAGCGGCTGACAGACTTGCACTCTCAAAAACAAAAGCTTGCCCGCCAGCTCCGAGATAAGGAGGAAGAAATGGAAGTGGTGATGCAAAAAGTAGAAAGTTTAAGGCAAGAGTTACGCAGAACAGAGAGACTTAAAAAAGAAGTAAGTGGTGAGAAGACTGTTTAGACTCTATGAAATAAGTTATATGTAAGGTTTTCTGAGTATTTTTTATTTGTAAATCTTTAACCTTTTGTCTGTTGTTTCAAACAGTACCAATTTTGTTTTCTAAGATTTTGAAGTGTTTGGTTTGGTGCTGAAGATTTTTCTCTTATATTGAAAACCATTAATAGATTTTGAAAAAAAAATACAGAATCCTATCTATTAAAAACGTATGTACTTTTGTAGCTGGAAGTCCAAGCTGAAGCTGCAGCTGCTGAGGCATCCAAAGACAGGAAATTGCGAGAGAGGAGTGAACAGTACTCTAAACAGTTGGAAAGTGAAGTAGAAGGGCTAAAGGTTAGTCTGTTTTGATATTAACACCTGCAAACTTACTAGTCAACTAGGACTTGGATCTGTTTGATTGCTTTCAGATGTAGGACAAAAGGGTTTTGTCAGTCTGTCACTTAAGTTGGCGCTGAATGTTAACGCAGGCATGTGTTGCATTATTACCCAGAAAAATGAATATTTGCCTGATGTGCTATTTCTTAATAATCAACTATGTCTTACCACCTTGCTTCCATTAATACTTTGTTTAACTTTACCTGTTAATAGCTTTTTTTTTAGCATAAGATGGTTGAATATTTGAAGATAAACCTGCAATCTAGACAGGTTTCTGTCTAGAAACATGTATAGGTGTTCTGTCAGCTGTGTTGTTCCTCATGTTTCCTGCACAACAGATGTCAACTGGTGTAACCATAAAGGAGCAGTTCTAGCACATTCTGCCTCTCAGCCAGAAGGGCATTGGGCATTTTTGCCCAAGAAGAGCATTGAGCATGAAGGCTTTGTTTATATTGATGAGATTGCTCACATGTGCATGTGATTTTAAAAGAAGAAATTTAAGGCAGCCAAGAATGTTAACTGTTATTTTATTCTGTGATTTAACTTTTTATGCAGTGCTCTAGAGAAGTTAGGCTTTCTCAAAAATTGAATAGCAAGTTTTTAATTTACTTATGCGGATTACTGTTCATTTACAGCAAGATCCTGTTCCAAATGTTTATGCAGTAGGGTAATTCTAAACTTTTTGGGCAAAATGTGAGATTAGTTGTAATCTGTTCTTAATTTAAAAGAACAACTGTCCCGGTTTGAAAGACAGTTGTCTGCTAGGGAAAGGAGGACCTTCCCTTGAAATGGAGAAGGTAAATCCTCTCCGTCTGAATCAGTATAATGTTGAAATTAAGGGGCTCCCAGGCAAAGATATGGGGGTAGAAATAACAGTTCTTCACCAGTATGTACAACCAGGCAAACAAACAACAGCAGCTATGGAAGTAACACCAACTAGAGCAAGAGCCCAGCCCAGCGCTCCTGAAAGCGGGCCCTTTCCCCTGGTGCAGTTCCTGTTACAGCCAGCAGGGGCGCTGTGCCGCGGGCCCTTTCCCCCGGTGCAGTTCCCGTCACAGCCAGCAGAGGCGCTGTGCCGCGGGCCCTTTCCCCCGGTGCAGTTCCTGTTACAGCCAGCAGGGGCGCTGTGCCGCGGGCCCTTTCCCCGGTGCAGTTCCCGTCACAGCCAGCAGGGGCGCTGTGCCGCGGGCCCTTTCCCCCGGTGCAGTTCCCATTACAGCCAGCAGGGCGCTGTGCCGCGGCCCTTTCCCTGGTGCAGTTCCCGTTACAGCCAGCAGGGGCGCTGTGCCGCGGGCCCTTTCCCCGGTGCAGTTCCCATTACAGCCAGCAGGGGCGCTGTGCCGCGGGCCCTTTCCCCTGGTGCAGTTCCCATTACAGCCAGCAGGGGCGCTGTGCCGCGGGCCCTTTCCCCTGATGCAGTTCCCGTCACAGCCAGCAGGGGCGCTGGTGGCTCCCGGCGGGCAGGGCGGGTGCAGTGATTCCCCCGCGGCTGCAGGGGGCGCTGTGCCGGGGCTGGGGAGCAGCGGCGATGGCGGCCACATCCCAATGGGAAGGGATGGGAAGAAGAGGCTTTGCTCCACCAGCCCTGGAGCAGGCCGGGCCCGCTGCTCCAGCAGGGTGCTGGGGAACAGCACGCTGGAATGGCAGGGAGTCCTGGCAGGGCTGGGGTGCAGGGCCCAGCAGCAGAGGCAGCTCCTGGCTGGGCTGTGGCGGCGTTAGCAGCCACCTTCTCCTCCCAAGAAACCAGGAGCAAGTGAGAGAGCAACTGCCCTGAGAGAAATTCCCAAAAAACCAGGGAGGTTCCCCTTCCCCACATCTCAAGGACCTAGCCATCAGTGCTTCTTAGCATGTCAGTGGAATGCCTGAAAAAAATTCCGCAGGCAAAGAGGAAAGGAAAAACCAACCCCCAAAAACAACCAAGTCTTTTTTCATTAGAATTCTCTGGGACATTCTTCAACATTAAGTTATGGCACAGAAAATTTGGTGGTTTTTTGCAAACATTCTTCTATTCAGCCTTGCTTTGCTATAAGAAAATAAGGATGTCCATTCAATATGAAGTTTGGATTAATAAAGTTTCTGCTGCTGTGAATTCAGATTTTTATCTGAAAATTAACACGTGTTTCTTCTGCTTCCATGAATATTCCCCATCACAAAGAGTTTGTATGACAGTTTAAGAGGCAGGAAGAATTTATGGGAGATCTGTTGAGAATAAATGATATGCTGGTTTATAACAGCAGGGCAAGTTCTTCAGAAGAGGAAAAGGGAATTTTAGCTTTCTTTGTAATATTTTACAGTTCAGTAAGCAAACTTTGGATCATGTGTGGTTTTTGTGATACTGCACTGTCCATTCTGTAAAAGCTCTGTATGGCTCCTTAGTTAAATTCAGGGAGCTCTCCTCCACAAAAGTAAGTATTTAAAGAAGAAGGGAAGGTTTCTCCAAATGAGTAGAATAGAAAAGACCATAAATTATGGACAGTTAAGTGTAAACAGGATGTTGAGAGCTAAATAAAGAGAATTTAGGAAGCATTTTGCAGAGGATGCTCAGAATGATTGTGGAGAGTTCTTTAAATCCAAAGCAGAAAACCTCAGGAAACTCACGGGGCTGTTTGGGGGAAAGGCAGTCTGTGAGCTAATAGAGCTGTGGCAAAAAATGCTCCACAAGACTGCTGAAGGAGGGGAGATTGCCACACAGTGTGTTCTTGGCAGCAGGCTGAGCAGATGAGCTGGATGTGTCTGGGATGATTGCAGAAAGTAGGGGAGCTGGCAGGGGAGTCAGATGTGAAGTCACCTGAGGGACTTCTGAAGGAACTTAGATGAGAAGAGAGCTGCTGGCCAAGATGTGAACTCTCTTATTACAGGCAGCCCATTCTGCCACTGTCACTGTCATTCAGAACATCTGGGGAGGTGCAGAGGCCTGGTGCAGCTTCCTCAGGAAAGGAGTAGGGGCTGTGGTAAAGGATAAGGTCAGAGAGTTCATGGATGAAGCAGAGCCTGTTGGGAGGAGGGCAGTGTGCCTTCTGTGCAGCCAAGTGCTGCAGCACTGAGCTGCTGGGGTTCTGCAAACTTGTCAGCGAAGTGTGTGGATGTCATGTATTGAGATTTTCAGTAAAATCAAACTCAATATTAGTCACCAGTGTGCCCTGTTAGCTGAGAGGGATGCATTAAGCAACAGCTGTCAATGTGCCAGGAGATGCATTATGTCTCAGTTGCACCATTTGTCCATTGGAAGTAGGCATGTATGAAAACATCTATTTGGAATATGTGCTTACATCAATTAAAAATGTATTCTCTGTTTACTGTGTCTCTCTAGTTCTCTAAGCCATTGTTCAATACTGTTCAGCTTTCTTTTCTACTGCACCATCTCTCTTATGGTTGCTATAGTATCTTTCCATTGTGGTAAAAAAGGTGCAATTCCACTAAAACATTTTGTGTACCTGATAGAGGATGATGCAAAGCCTGTATTTTTCTGTGCTACATTACTTTGTATATGTGAGCAATTCAGGATGTTGGGCAGTAAGAAATAAGCTCCATAGTTAATTACCTGTGCATAAAAGAAAGTTCCTATCCTTAGATTTTTTATTAAAAAAAGTCTTTCTTACTCCAAAGCGTCTCCTGTTAGGATGGCATCTTCCTTTTCCAGTTTATCATTCTGCAACCTAAGGGCAGGATTTTACTCTTAGATCAAAACAGATGGTTGTTTTGATGAGTTAGAGGAAACAGTGCAGTAGCAGCACATCTCTGGCTTGTACATGTAGGGGGTTTTGCAGTTTTTTGCTGACATAAACAGTAAGGCCCAGCTTTCTCACAGAATTTGTCATGGTACAAATTCAGCTCATTGGAATGTTCTACAGTGACATTTAGGTCTTAAAACCTGTTCATACATCAGCAAAAGAAAATTACCCAAAGCCATGCCAAATTAAGAGTGGCTGAGAGGTTTTTACCATCTCATGGAGAATGGAGATATAATTAACAAAATTCCTTCAGTCCTCTGGAAGGTGTGACACAGTCATCATAAGGAAGTAGGTTTTCCAGTTATCTGCATCTTCTCAAAAGTGTTTTTATTAATTTCCTTTCCTTATAATATCTTTAATTTAGTATTTTAAAACAAGGATAAATTCCAAACCAAGTTGTCCATATGCTGAGATTAAAAAGTTATTTCCATACTTGGATTTCAGTGCATGTCATGTCACTATCTTACTTTGAATCTCATCTTGCTCCTCCTCTGTGTTATGGCAGGACATTGATTTTAGTGAGTGCAGCATTTGGTGCAAATGTGTATGTATCCTGAAGCAATGTGTAAAGACTATTTAAATGCCTGAAGCCTTCACTAAGAGAGCTATGAAACTGCAAAAAGTGAAGTAATTACTCTTATTGTTTAAAGCTTGTTTTTCCTATTAGTCCACTGTAATAGAAATGGTCAGTTTAAGTAAAATAGGTCAGGTTTCCCTCCTGACTGGATACATATAGTGTTTCTGTAGCTAGACTTTAGCCTTCAGTTAAGCCTCTGCTTGTGTTAGTATAGCTTTTCTAGAAACTATTTGTCCTTCAGAATATATTAACTGTATATCCTAGCCCTTATTCTGCATTTCTGAGCATCGCTTGAACTCATTGCTATCAGCTTAGTGGAAGCATCAAAGTCTTTAATTGTGTTGTCACTTTCTGACTGCATTTAAGGTGTTCAAAGTGATGATCAGATTTTCAGTGGCTTGAAAACTATTACTGCACTTAAATAACAAAATAATAGAGTGTCATTCAGATTTATGCTCTTAAGAAATACAAAAAAAAAAAAGAGATGTATTTAACTCAAGACTCTAATGGGATATTTCTAAACAAAGACTTTGGAATATTGAGTTGTTATTAAGGATCATTTTCAGCATTCTTGAGTGTTAATTTGAGGCTGTTTATTTTAGCAAAAACAGGTTGGTCGTTCACCTGGGGTAAGCAGTATAGAACACCAGCAAGAGATCACTAAATTAAAGGCAGACCTGGAAAAGAAGAGTCTTTTCTATGAAGAGGAACTATCCAAACGTGAAATGATGCATGCTAATGAAATAAAAAGTCTGAAGAAAGAACTGCGGGATGCAGAGAGCCAGCAGCTTGCCCTCAAGAAGGAAATAATGGTTTTGAAAGACAAGTTAGAGAAAACCAGAAGAGAAAAGTGAGTATTGCATGAAATTTGCTTTTTTTTAACCTTTTGAAGTCTCCTAGTATTTTTCCAAATACACTTCCTTAAGTGTGATGCAAACTGTTGCATTTTGGCTGAGCTGATGCCAGGGTTGAAAACAGTCACCTTTAAAAACAGAACAGAACAAAAAACTCCACATTCTTATAATGAAACAGGTAATTTTATATCAAAACTGTTTTACTGGCTGGCCATTCCAAGGTATGTAACTTGAGATCCAGACTTGCAGCTTGGGGTATGTTGACCCCTGAATCTTATGTTGCGCTTTAAAACGTTTTTTCAATGTTTTTCGTTTATTTGGTATTTTCATCTTTTGATGCAGAACTAATGTGTTAGAGATCAAGTATTGTTTACATTTCTGCCAGCACAGGAACAGTCACTTAATGTGAGCTGAGGCTAATCCATGCTGGGTTCCATCCAGTGTTAACATCAGTCAGCAGACTACTGTGGGTGTAAGCTGCTTTATCTCTTCTGACATGGTAATTTGTCAGACCTGCTTTTTTCTCTCCCACATGGTGGAGCTTATAACTGGCCTTGAGATTATTCCTTGAGGCATTCATCAATAAAAACAAGTTTTTCTGTTGGTTGGTGTAGTAGTGGGAGAAAGATATAAATTGAACTTGCTCATGTTCATTCATAAAAAATTCAGAATGCTTCATAGACACTAATATAGATGAGTCTTTGTGCTGCTGTAGCAAGATGGCAGATGAGAGAAACCATGGAGAAGTCCCTGCTGAGAGCTTAGCCAAACTATAGCAAGACCCTTAAATATAAGTAGTAAATGAAATACAATTTTTTTCCCAAAAAGTTTACACAAATAGAGGTGGAAACGCTGTTTGTCTGGTAAATTGTATTCAGTCGGAATCATAGATCACACAGCCTAAAATGCAGTGCATGAACTGTTTCTTCCTAGCATGCAGTATTCACTAGGCTGGACCTACTAACAGGACAGGAGTTTGGACAGGAGTTTGCTGCTTTGTTCTAGGTAGAGAGGTAAAACTTGCCTCAACAGCATGTTTTCATTGTGACACAACTTAATGGTCTTGCTGACCAATGGGTTACAAATGCACAAAAGGCTATTCTTCTTGTAAAATATAGAGGTGATGGTGTGACACCCTTGTAAGTCCAGCAGTGTCTCAGAAGGAGGAATATTCAATAAAGAATCATGAATACTTCTTTCTGCAGGTTATACTGTTTGTAAGGATCATACCTCCAAGCAGTGACTGGATGAAAAACTCCTTCTTTCCCAATTCTCATGCTGTACAGCTGCAGGCATTCTAGCTAGTTGTCCGTTCTAGCTCGTTATAAACTCTCTTTCAGTCTGGTCTCTCTCTATAAATAAAAAAAGAACTGGGTACAAATCTGCAGTGAGTGCTGTCATAACCATGTGTTTCTGTCTGTGTATCAAGTGTTTGTATAAGAGAATGCTTTAAAGTGTGAGCAGTAATGTGTCACATAACCTGTATTAGACACTTGGCTGCTCATGCAGGAGCTGCAGTCTTGTTAAGTCAGGTGTCCAAGCACATGATCAGTGCTTGGTGAAGGCCTGATCTTATCTGTCTTTTGTTAAACAAATCAGCAAAATCTCATGCAAGCATTAGGACTCCACAGAAAGGCATAAGTCCACTGTTCAAGTTATGCTATGGCTTGACTTCTGCAATTTAGAAGGGAAGCTTAAGCATTAGGAATGCAAGAATTGCTGTTGCTACTCAGTATTTGGTAGTTTTCATTAAAAGAACATAGATTTTCTGCTTCTGCTTATCCATATTGTTTTTAGCTTTTATTGTTTGACATGAAAAGCTTTTTTTGAGTCTTTCAGTAGAGAGATGTTGACTGTAAGCACTGAAAAGGAAGCACCTGGAGGCTTTGTGCTGAAATAAGAGGAATTATTTCTACAATGGGCTTGGGGTGGCTGTGGAGTTGAAGTGTGCTTATACAGTTTGGCAAAAATATTTTAGTAGTCTAAAAATAATTTTCAGTGCATATTTAAAAAGATCTTAGAGGATGTGGTTGTACTACTGTGTAAGATGAGTGAACTACATAGGTTATTCTAAGCAAGGATCAGTAAGAACTTTGACAAAGTCTGCATGTAGATTTTTGTGTAACTTGCATATTAGTTGTTTATATTTTGCATTTTTAAAATAGATATTTTTGTTTCTTTCAATTTTAAACTTTAGAACTTTTACTATTTCAAAAGCTTGAGTCTTCAAGGGAGAGATTGCTGTCATGTAAAATGATTGCAAAATGATTGTGCTTTGCTGAAGTCTCATAAACTGCATGCTATTAAAGTTGTAAGCAGAGGAACACAGTATCAGGCCAGTGATCTGTGTAGCACAGGATTCCATTTCTTAGAATTGTCATTAGGAAGTATTTCAGAAGAAGATGCGAGGAACTGTGTAAAATAAATCACATTTGTAGAAACTTCCTTTAGGCCTGTCATTTCATGATGGATTTATAAAGTGGAGAGCTTTATAGAACAGCATTTGCTGGTTTTAAATTGTGTGATATGAAAAAGCTGGTGTTTGTTTCAGGTCTATTTTTCTTGGTTTCAAAGCAGTAAGATAAAATATTTGGCCACTTTGCACAGGTGTAATAAAGAGCTGGAGTGACAAAGTGATACCATAAAGCAGTATTTCACATTGCTTGGATGTGGCTGCAGTTTTACTGATGAAGAGAAAGCTGGGTTGTGTATATTTTCCTAACTTGAAGGGGAGACACATAGCTAAATGTTAGATGAGAGAAGAAGTTTGATGGGAGAGGAAGATGCCAGGCTTCAAAGCAAAAGCATTATTTTGATCTTGCTGCCCATTCAAGGTAGACCTATGGAGTCTGTCACAGTTTTGTTGTTTGCTGAGTAGCTGTTTGGGTGTAATGGATTATACCCACATTCTCCTGTGTTTCAAATTTATCTTCATTTCTGTATTATACTGTTGCAATCTGGCTTAGTGAGGTAATGACAATCACCAGCTGTATTAAGAACATAAAATAGAGAAAATTACGAATATGTTGGACTCTTTCACTAATCCATAGCATCCTTAATCCACCACCATTTATGGCTGCTTTCAGCCCTAAAGCCTTACAGGAATAAATTTAAGACAAACACAGAAAAAAAAAATCCAAAACAGACCCATGAAAGCTGCATAAAAGAAATTTATTAAAAGTTAGTTTGGTCTTCTGTCTGCAAAATTAGTTTTGAATCTACACACTGAGAACAGAAGCAGGACCTGGTATTAATTCCTATGACAGCCAATGTTTTAATCTCTTCCTGCCTTTTCCCTGCACTGTTCATCATATGCATGGAATCTATTGATATAGAAAAGGAAGGAGTGGTGGTGAATTTCAAACTTGGCATTTAAACAGTGAGATAGTATGTAACTTTACTAGGATTAAGTGTTATGTTTCAAAGGACTCCTGGCAACATAACATTTCACTGTAAGTCTAACATGTTGTACTAGATTTCAAAGAGTGGTTGAAGCACTAAATGAATTTCAAATTAAGGGTAGAAAATTCAAACCAGCATTGCTCTTAGCTGGGTTCATTGTAACCACTGACATTTCTCATTGTTGGAGGGTGTTCTCTCAATTAGGCAAAACTGAAGTAGTTCTGCATCTCAGAAAAAGAGGCAAGAATGTAATTTATGTTTGCATTGTGTGAAATTCTGATCATTATCTAGAAAAAAAATTGCAGTGCTCAAGACAAGGTTTCCCCTGGATTTTATTTTTACACAGTTAACCTTTAATACTGGACACTTTTTCAAGTCTTCAGACTGGACAGTGGTATTTGCTGAGTGGATATTTTCTGTATCTGTGGCATTTACAGTATAGTTCTATAAACCTACTGATTAACTTTGTGCTAATGACCTGAATAATTGGTAAAAAGGTGATACAAGATGCAAGGCTCATGAATCTGAAAACAGTAGATGTAAGATGAGAGTTACACATCTAAATCATTGCTGTGCACCACTTCAAGGTGTGCATTCCACAGGTTTTGTGGCAGACAGAGGGCCTGCAGCTTCGTTTATTTTCAGGTTCTCACATTCATTGTGCAAGATCAAAGTTAATATTAAGCAGAATCAGCCAGGGCTCTCCTCTACTGAATGACATCCATGGGAGAAGGGAAAGTTTGGGGGAAACAGCTACTGTGAGACTTTTTCAGAAAGAATGCTCCAGGCTTGCTGTAAAATCTGGTGATATTAAGAATATGTAAGTTATTTCATCTACTTTTTCCTTTTAGTGAGTATATGATACCTCAAGTTACAGTTCAGGTATGACTTCTGGGCTGTTCTAAATTGCCCAAAGACTTGCCCATATAAGATTTTTTTATCATCAGAGACCCAGCCCCAAGTGCTATAATTTAACTTCTGTATTGTGGAGTCATTTTTGCCTGTCATTCTGTGTGAAACTTGGAATTATAGAAATGTGTGTGCTACAATAATGTTCCTGTGAGCTGAGAACGTGCCCTGAGCATTTTACAATGTCAACGCATGCTTTGGTCTGCAGGTTGCAGCTGCTCATTGTTTAAAAGATACATCTGAAGAATAAAATTTGTGGAAGTGGGTTGATAAACATTGGTTTGGTGGAACTCTGTTAGTTCTGTAGTGGAGGATTCTGTACTAACTGTAAGATTCATCAGGCTGGCCTTCAGTCCTAAGATGGTGATATATTGAACTGCTTAATTTTAATAGGCTGTGCTATTGTCAGTGTAGTACTTCCTTCAGCATGTGTGTGCATTGATCTCTTTGTGTTTAAGTGAATAATGGTGTGAGTTAGAATAAAAAACTTTCTAATTCTGCTTCACTTTATTTCTTAGCCAAAGTGAAAGAGAGGAATTTGAAACAGAGTTCAAACAAAAGTATGAACGAGAAAAGATCCTGCTGACAGAGGAAAACAAAAAACTTACGAATGAACTTGATAAGGTAAGTGCTGATTAGTTGAGCCCTGAATTTACAATTATTATATCCTGTGTACAAATTGGACAATATGGAGCTGCATTAGTTATTACTAACTCTAAACTGGAAGCAGAAATTTGTTACACAAAAAATTGGTGATTAATATTACATGTGACTAGAGTATCTATATGCATCTGAACTTGAGAAGGCACATATATATATAAATGCATATGTGAGTATTTATGTGTGGGAATGAAATTAGATTGGTCTTACCTTTTGGTGAGATTAATTCCAGACAGCACTAAAAGCCAACAAAAAAGGATTATTTCATTGTATGACCCAAATATAAAAATACATAGTTAATGATGTGATTACTTAGAGTACATTTGCACGTCAATCCTTTGAAATACCAGGGCCCCTCCTACCCTTTGAGATTAAGTGTTACTTTGAGATACTGAAAAAATACAAATGATAAGGCATATTAACTGAAGTGCATTGAGAAAGAAATAATTATGATTTGTGCATTTGGATTGTGTCTTTATTGTTCATTTTGACAGGTTATTCAAGTTCATTATGTATTATCCAAATCTTGCTAAACTTGTTTATTCCTTTTGTAATGCATTAGATTTTCTAAAAATATGATGAAAGTACAATGTTCTTCAAAGTAAGCATGTTTGCATGTCTGTGCTCAAATTACAGAATATTTTCATACCAGTATAAGACAAAAAATATATGTGCCTATAGGTAAGCTTAGTCCAAGAAAACTAAGAAAGAGCCTAGTCACTTTGATAGTTTTTCAGCTCTCTCTCTCTCTCTCTCTCTTTCCCCATTACCTTTGTATTTTTCTTGTCAAATGACATGTAATAAGTAGGCATATTTAAATTATAAGTCCATTTGAATGATAAATAGGGTGTGGAGTTATTAATATTTGGAGTAAAAAGCAAAATAGATTTTAAATTGGCCATTCTTTTATCATTTGAATTGCTAATATATTTCAGTACTAAAAGAAGCTTTCACCTGAGATTTCATTCTCCTAAGCAGGCTTCCTATGAAGTCTATCTGGTCTCTGTTTCCAATTTGACTTTCTGAATAATTACTTAACATAATGAAAGTTTAGTTCCCAATACCAGATTGAGTTATCTGTGGCTTTTGTCTTGCAGAATGTGCCTGTATGAATGGCAGCAATTTGAATGAGAGAGGTTAATTGCTAGGTATAACATATTGTACTTAGAGATGTGCATTTAATTTCAATTTTCCTGTCTACAAGTCAAACAAAAAATAGGAGAATGTGAGACACCTGGAGAATCTCAAGACTGTCTCATGCCTGTATCTGTTCAGTCTCTCTCTCTCTGTGGTTACTAAACAAGGGAGAGGTTCAGCAATCTTATCTGAGCCATAATAATTTTTATGCCCTATCTTTGCTCTTCTAGTGTAGATTTCTCTATACAGAACATTCCACACCTGTATGGTGCAAAGCAGAAACCTTCTAAGAGTTTTTGGAGGTATTTGGAGACTTAATTCTCAGAAAACTCATTAAATTGACAGAGTAAAAACATTGTTCAAGTCCTTAAAAGTGGCTTTTCAGTACAGCTGAGATTATACCTAAGAAGTGATTCTGGCTTTTTATGGCTATATGGTGTTCATTGTGATGGACAGTACCAAGCAGATGCAAGGTGTGGAAGAGGGGAATGTAGTTTTGAGTCTGCACAGAGACAGAGTCACAGCAGTTTATGCTTTTAACTAGTTGTTCAAATTCTCCTTCAGCTCACCACCATGTTTGAGAGACTGAGCATGAATAATCGGCAGCTGGAGGAAGAGATGAGAGACCTGGCTGATAAGAAGGAGTCCGTGGCTCACTGGGAGGCCCAAATCACTGAGATCATCCAGTGGTGAGTGCTCTGCTCTCATGCATGACAGAAACCCCTCTGTATGTGCTGGGGCTGGTGCTGAGTTTTTGTCTTTGCACAGGGCACTTGGAAGTGCTGAGGTGAAAGCTCACACCCGTCTGGGATTCTGCTGAGGTTTTGGCTGAGATTTTAGTGATGCACAAATCCAGAAAATTGTGTTCCTCTTTAAAAGTGGAAGTGTCTCACCAAATAGAGCTTTTCAAAGTGCAGAGGAATCATGGCCATTGGGTGTGGCTTTGTGGCTATGGAGGAATGCTGAAAGGAATCATGTGCTGAACTCACGCCTCCAAGAGGGAAGAAGCCTGGGAAAAGTAGTGGCTGAGTGTTTGTGTCTCAGCATTAATTTCCTTCATCTGCTTGGCATGTGGCAGAATGAAGCAAATACAGTGCAACTTTTATGTGACTTTCTTACAAGGAGAGTATTTGAGACTACCACAAAGCCAGTCAAGTGATGTTTGTTATGGTACTTTCGCTAAATAATGATGTTATCTTTTTAGAGTCATCTGTCCAATTCTAGTAAATTAAAGAGAAGAAAAAAGGTTGCAACTATTAAGAGAAAAAGATTGTATATTCTGAGTTTTTCATCTATCTTTATTTTCCCTCTTCATGCCTGTTTATCTCCCATCATCTTTAATGGTCCATTGCAGTGTTTCACATCTACAAAATCAGACATTTTATTTTACAGATCATCCACTTCTAAGGAAGACTTCATCATGGTATACTAGTATTTTTCTGTTACTGATTGATTATTCCCTCCCCATTTTTCTATTTCATGTTAGTGAACAAATCTGATTTGTTGTGTCCAGGCAAAAATGGGAAACACTTGGCAGTTTGGTATTGTTGTAATGTTAGTTCAATTTTGTTGTCCAGATATAGAGAAGTTTGGCTTTTGAATAGTGTCATGTGAACACATAACAAGGCAGAATGGCCATCCTCTGGGTTTCCAGTGTGTTTTAAACAATATTTGTTGCATAAAAGTATGTAATGCTAATCTGTGTTAAGAAGTCAAATTTGTCTCAAGGCATTGTATTTGTAGCAGAAGTTAAAAAATTTAAAGGATCCACTTTATGTGTGTTCCTTTTAAATTTTGTCTCTCATAACAGTGATAGTAGTGGATAACCTGAGTCACAAAACCCAAATATTTAACTGGTAATTTAAACAACTTTTAATTTCTGGCCAACTGTAAATGTTTGTTCAGAAAAAAATCAAGGTAGCAAGTAAGACAAGTCTATAATTTCACATTTCTTATTGCTTTAAGGTAGTGCTTATCTGTCACATTACACCAAGGTAATCAAACATAATTTTTCAGATTTATATGTAAAAACACTCAGATAACTTGGCAGTTATAGGAAAAGACAAATCAGAATTAACTGTGGATTGTTCCACTTAATACAATGTAAAAATGTGCCAACAGCCATTAAGAATGTACCTTCTCCTTTACTTTTATGAGAGTGTTTAATATTTTAAGATGTATTACTGATGGTTCAGGCATGATAAAGCTTTCTTCATGTTAGGGATGTCACTGTAAAGGGTAAAAGGGTTTGAGCTTGAGTTTTTTGTTATCTCTGAAGATACATAGTGAAAAAAGATCAGGAGTATGCAAGACAACTTTCTGAATGACAGGATTTTACTGATCCCTTGTCTTCTAAATAGTACAGAACTAAAATTAAACAAATACATGAAAAGGAAAATATAGAAGTACTGAGGGCAAATATTAAGGGAATTTAAAAAGTCTGGCTTGGTTCCAGTTTTTCATCACTAAACACATCTCAATTTTCCCTCAATACTTTTCTCTGCTTATGTTAAATTTTTTTTTCAGCTATGTGAGGCCTTATCTTAGGTCACATTTTTTCCTTGTTATGTTTAGATTTTTCCATGTGTTACCCAGATAATCTGGTCATGTCCGTCTGCTGTTCTTAGAGTTCAGCACTGCATACTGAAACTAGGCCCTTCTCTGGGGAACATGGGTGCTGTATGAAGTATTTAAGCATTCATTATAATGATAAATATTTTAAAAGAAAAAAAACCACACCTAAGATTGGAGAAAAGTAGTCCTATTTAATCAGTCACAAGCTTGTGTTTTTCTCAGAAGAACATGCAGTTCTGAACATGTCCACATCTTCAGTGTGACAGTGGAATGCCAGCAAAAAAGGGGAGAATTTGTGGGCTCCCTCTTCAAAACTTAACAGATTTCTCACACAGTATTACATTAAAATATGTATTTTGGGTGCATTATTTCCACCTCCTAAAACTGCCATGTTCTTTTTGTGCTATGATCCAGGAAGGATAGGAGGCAGTAGATGGAATTAGTTACTGGGTTTTGAACAGTTTGCTCATTGGCCTGTAGTAGTTCAAAAGTAGTTCAAAGGACTATTTGGAGTAACACAAGCTCAAGAAGTCCCTACATTATTTTAAGTGCTTTGCCATCTAAAGGATACTTCTGAAGAATTTAAGATTTGTCACTTTCTTCATGATTCCTGGGGCCCTTCTAAATTGCTATTTCTCTCAGATATTGTAACTTGTGAGTAATTTTAATGGCTTACACATTCCCTTTAGCCTTTTCCTGCTTTCTTACTCTGCTTTATTGCATCTTTAGGGATAATTTATGAAAACCTTTTAAACTTGCAGTTTTTATCTCAAGATACCATAAACAAGGCAATATTTTAATATAAACACTTGAATCAAACTTTCACTGCAAATTCTATTGTGGACTCAACAGACCCTCACAGATCATTCAGCCTTAATGGAGCTATTATATTGACGAGTTTATATTAGCCAAATCACTCATCATTCCATGACAAGAGTAAGAAATATTGAGGCTTTTATGGTCAGCTATAAATTTTCCTATGGGAGATGGGAAAGAGATTAATTGCCCTGGAGGTTAATGCAGTCACTTTAAAAAGGAATATTTTAAATGGCCGTGGTACCTGATTTCTGTGCTGTGCAGAAAGGAGGTTGCAGGAAATCTTAGTAGTGATTCCCAGCATACTTGGCAAGAATCTTGACTTGGGAGGATTAATCTAACCTGGTTGTAGAAGTCCTGAGGTGGACAACTCAATAAATCCCATGACTGGTACTCTAGAACTCTGTTTTTCTCACCACAGTTTGAAAAGGAAGCCTACACAACTCATATCAGATGGCTAATTCTGTGATGTTGAGTGTGTTTATGGGGATGAGCTGAATCCTACCTGTTTTACCTATAGAATGCATGTTAGGCTTAGATTCAGCTGCCCAGAACCTGTCATGGTTTGTTTACCACTATATTCAGGTAATGTTTTCCTTATCAGTCAGATTTTTTGTACTATTGTTGGTTTTATCTTAATTGATTTCATTGAAAAAAAAAAAAAACCCTAACACAAAACCACCACCAAAAAAAAAAAAACCCAAAAAAAAAAAAAAAAAAAAGAAATTACCATCTACCCCCTCCCAACACTTCTAAGCTAGATCAAACCTAAAAAATCCCCAAAATTAGGGTTGAGGGTTTTTTTGTTGTCTTAAAATCTGTTTGCTCTCAGAAAAAAAAAGCATACACCAGTTGTGAACAAAATATAGCAAAAAGTCTATGCACATTCAACTGTTAAGACACACAAAACATGTACAATTCTGAGATGCACTGTGTTTGAGGTAAGAATATTCAGAAGTTAATTATCTCTAAAATAGAAATTCTGGAGGCCTGGGTGAAATTTCAGGGCTTGAGAACAGAGGGAAATGTTAAAAAGTTTTCAAGAAATAGTTTTAAGAAACAGACTTTATTGGAGACACCAGGGGAAAAATTAAAAGTGAAGTTGGAGACTGAGCATACTGGTACAACAGCAGAAATTTAAAGGATTGAGAGACTATAGGAGTCATGACTCAGATTTCTTTGGGGTTTTTAAATCAGGTTTAACAGAGCTTGATGTAAGACCCCAGGGCTTTAAGACCATTCTGTTGAACAAAATTCTTTAGACCTCTGGGTCCATTTTGTATTGTAAAGTATCCCAGCTGGAGACCTGGTGAGTCTGACTTGCTGAGCATCCTGACAAACACCATACAGATAGCAGCCAGTGGTTATGTGAAGGTTGTCATGATGTTGGCTACAACCAAAAAGTTAAATTTTATTCTACAGGAATTTGTACCATATTGCTCTTCTGGGTTCTTTGCATTAGGGAACTAAGCTTGCAAGGGCAATTTTATTGAAAACAGAACAGTTTATCTGAATTTTCAGTAAAGAAAGAAGTGACTGGGTGGAACCTGAAGAACTTTTCTTCCTTAGGTCTCTTGCTGTACTTGTCAGGACCCTCTGTCAAAATGAGGACAAGGAGAGCAGTGTTAGTAAGAGTTAATTTGCCATTCTTGCTCTTTTTTTCTTTAATTTTAGTTTTTTAAAGCCAACCAAATGGAACAACCCCAGCAAAACAGTAACAAAAAAGCTCCAAGAGCTCTTGGGTCCACATGTTTAATGACGTATGCCATTATTGAGAGAATTTTGCCATCTAGTGGACAACAAAACCACCTCAGTTCCACATTGTACTGCTTTAATTTGCTGTCTTCCAGTGCTTGAGGAGTTCCCTTGAACTCAGCACAGATATTGTAAAAATTAATTTTATATTTTCGTTTTCTAGATTTCTGCTTGTCTGTGGAACAGAAGTTTTTGCATGTGTGTCTTTTCAGCATTTGGAGCCTGAGGGTTCTGTGCACCGTAAACCAAATAACTGAAGTGTTTCCTCACCTTCCATCAGGAAGGATCTGTGTGACATCATAAAATTGGACATAGAAATTGGACCCTTTTTTTTCCTTGCAAAGACTTTGTGTGTCATTAAAAATAGAGAAAATTAAATACTGATTCCTAAATCTCATTCCCTTCTCATACCTCAGGAAAACTTACTCTCACCTTGAGAGTCTCACATTCTTTTTATTCCTGCTTAAGCTTTTTTATTTTTACAGTGTGTTTAGTTATGCACTCACCACCTCCAAAAAGTATCTTTAGCTGCTTCTGACATCTTTTGCCACAGCCTAAGTGGTTTGTGTAGGCTCAGATTATCTGGTTGTCAAAATGTGTCATCCAGAATGTTATGGGAAAAGAAGTTGGTTTGCTGCTTCCATTGAGTTCTGATGTGCCTTGGGAAAAACAGTGACTCATTAATAGAAAAACTTTCACTGACTTTTATAGCCAGGACATGTAGAGTTTTCCTAGATTCCTCTCCACTTCTTGAACTAAATTGTAAGCAGGACACAAAGAGGAGAAAGCCCAATAAATGCTTGTGTTTTCATGTTGGGTGTAAGATTTGTGGAAAATGGTTGGTAATTTTGCTTTTGGCTCCTCTGTATTACAGTAGTCTGTCTTCCTTAAATGAATCTTAAACTGCACACCCAAAAGTCACCACAACCTGCAGATATTTAGCCTGTGACTTTCACGGTGTGATTTTGCCCTAAGGCCACTGTGGGAAAGCTCTTCAGTTCTCCCTTGCCCATGACAGTTCAGAGTATGTGCTCCCTGTCTTCCTTGCCTCCTGGCAACTATCTATAAATACTTAATTTTATACTTAATGCTAAATTTGCAATTAGTGCCACTTCCATGTTCTGTGTGTGTAGGAACCCTGTAGTACCAACCAGAAAAACTTACATTGCCTTGTAACCACAAAGAGGGAAACACTTCCTGCTTGGAAGGTCACTGCAAGACAAAATTAACCATCTGGAGAGTCTCATCTCCAGTCCAACAGATTTAGGATTAGAGTTACTTTTAAAGATCAGGAAGCAAGGATAAGTTAATTCTCATTAAATAGAAAAGCTAGTTCCCCACTTTCCTATATTTTATTTAAAGCTATTTGAGGTTCAGTACTTTGAGCAGATCCTAAACATTTCAGTGTTTGGTGTTGGTAAGACAGCTATGATCAAGCTGTGATATTACCTGCTGGTCTCTGAGGCAGCTCAGGGACTTGCATAAGGCTTCATATTGCAAACTGGGATTGCTCTTCTGTGGGCAGAATGAATATGTTTAGAGCCTGTAAGGAAATGAGGTGGGAGGAATGGTGTTGGGGTTTTTTTTTCTGTTTGTTTGTTTTAGGTTTTTCATAAGTTACTTAGTTTCAGTTAGTTCATTTTTTTAGCAACTTTCTTTTCTATGTTAACACCTGAGGCAAAGTGAAGAAAAAACCTTCTGTTGTGATTAACCACAGAAAGTTGTTGCTCTTTCTTTGTAACTGATGATCAAAGAATCTGAAAAACAGGCATGTCTCCTTGTTGTCTTTACCCTCAGAAAACACGTCTGGATAGAAAATGAGCTCAGTGGATGAGACAGCTCTGCTGGCTTGTGCTGTTTAATAACATTAGAGTAGACTCTCCCTGTTTAATTAGCACTTCTTCAATTAACATCACTTTTTAACTACGAGTCCTCATAGTCAGTTGGTTCAGTTAAGTTAACCACAACTTCCATATTATCTGGACTATTGAATTATTAATTATTGGTTGTGAATTTTATCTTAATTTACTCCCTAAAATAGGTTGAAAGATTTTTTTCCTCACAGTCTCAAATTCAGGTAGCTGATAGGTATTTCTTCAATTTCCATTCTTTGTCTCAGTGATGCATATTGTTTAATAGAACTCCGCAAAGCAGCAAAGAATTAGTTCTGTGTGGTTTTCTGTTTGGGCTTTTGTTGTTGTTTTATCCTTATATTTTATGACTTTTTTTATGTTCTATATTTATCTGTTTCTGGTTGTTGACTTATTGAAGGGACTTCTGTTTTCTCTTAAGATTCTTTGGTTAAAACACCTTATTTTTTCTTATGTAATCATTTAGGGTAAGCGATGAAAAAGATGCTCGAGGTTATCTTCAGGCCTTGGCCTCTAAAATGACAGAAGAGCTGGAAGCCCTAAGGAACTCCAGTTTGGGTGCAAGAGCTACAGTAAGACTTTACTTCCATATGTCAGAAGGTTTTTTAGAAAACCACTCATTTGACAGTTTTAGCTGCAGCAATAATCTATCTGTAGAGTCTATGTTAACTGAAAGTTAAGTTTTCCTGGAGCTTCTGAATAACTGAATACCGAACTTACTGTTTATCAATTAATTAAACACCAGTAACTCTATAATGTGATTTTATCTGTATTATAGTTGAAGTAGCAACTTTATAATCATACATGAATTTGTGGAAGGAAATCATGCTTTTGTTCATTAAAACCTTCAAATCTTTCACTTCTGAAGTGTGGATGTCCTTCATAGCTGTCATCTGAATTGAGGCACATCAAAACCAGATTTCACAAAATCTCTTTGCTTTTGAGATCAGCATAAAATGTAAAATTTGTAATTTGAGTTCAGAAATGCTGCTACTAACACCACTTTAAATTTTAGATTATTTTGGAATTAACAAACTCTTATGTTAAGCACATAATAGACTAAGAAATGAAGTTGTTGAAGTTAGTTGCATTCCTCATGTTCAGCTTCCTTTCCTCTTACTCCTTCTACTCTCTTTTTTTGATTTTTTCCTAGGACATGCCCTGGAAGATGCGGCGCTTTGCAAAGCTGGATATGTCTGCAAGGCTGGAGCTCCAGTCTGCTCTTGATGCTGAAATCCGAGCCAAACAGGCTATTCAAGATGAGCTGAACAAAGTCAAAGCTTCCTGTATCTCTACAGAGTGGTAAGACTGAATCGTTCTGATGCAAATTTACTTTGATACCTCCCAGGAAATGTCATCAAATCATTATTTTATCTACCTGTGTGTGGAAATTTGATCATGACTGACATGCCAGTTTCATACACCCAGATGAAAGAAAACCCAACATCTCTCTTCATTGTTTGAACAGCTGAACATTTACTGGGGAAAGTTGAAATCTTGAAGACTTTCAGAGGGAACATGTTCTCTTTAATAATATGATCTCTCCTAGTTGTGATAACAAACCCAAATCCATAGTTTGGGTTTGTGTCTTAGAGTATGTTCTTTTCCATTCTGCTGATAGCTGCACTTAGCTTACTAAAATCAATTATTGCATTCTGATTTGTCCAGTAAGAAGTAATAATGGTTAATGGACTATTATGAATTCTTTTATTCCTTCCTCAGACCTGTTTCTTTCTCACATCTACCTCACCACTCTCACAACAGAATTTATTCTGACTTGCATGAATGCCTGAAACAGGGGTTGGTAGGTAGTCATTCCATTTTTAGGTGTCCAGCTTCAGCTCAGAGCACTGGTGTGTTTTGCAGCTTTAGCAGAGCAGTAGGACAGAGCTGAGATTCAAGTCTGTTACCTGTAAAATGGGAACATTTGGTTCACCTGCCTTGAATGTTTTCCAGGCTAGGTAATGTGATGATAGGCAGCATTGGAAATCCTATAAGAACAGGAGAACCAGTGCTTGCTTTGACAGGCAAGAATGAGAAATGTGCTCAAATTGCAGAGTAGTGTTACCTATCAGCTGTGAGTCAGAAAGCACTGAAAAAACTAACTGTAAAGGAACTGAGGAAAAAATAGTTCAACTGAATCTATTAGTATCACAGGTACTTAATTAACAAATACATTTTAATGAAAAACATTAAACTTTTTATTACATGAAAATATATAATCTTTTTTTCTCATTCACAGGATACAAGCTCATGGAATTACTTAGAAATTAGAAACATGAAAAACATAAACTTATTTAATAGATAAATGGCTTTTTTTTCTGTAAACTAAACAGATCCCAGTAGATTTATTCTGGCATTTGATGACATCAGGAGCAAGAGTGACTTGTATCTTGGGTTCTCAATGCTTACACACATTTTTTTTTTGTTCTTTTGAAGTAAATTGCAAGAATCTGAGAAGAAGAATATGGAGCTTTTGGCAGACATCGAAAGGCTGAAAAAGGAGACAGAAGAACTTAGATCAGAAAAGGGTATGGCAACTGATATCCAAGTAAATAGTGTGTCATATTGGTGGGTGCATCTTATCAATCAGGTGTCACCTTGAAACTAAAATATGATACCAACATGTGAGCACAACACTTGCCTGTCAAGATGTACCCACAGTAGTTGCACTTGCACCTCTAATACTTGTAATATGCCTCAGTTTTGTTGGTAACTTTGAACCAGTAAGGTATTATTTGAGTTGAGACTGCATTGTTTTTATTTGGCCTGTGTATGGTGTTTTACTGCCAGAAAACTGTTAGAATGTAGATATACCTCTAACCTTTTCTACTTTATGATGGGTGAAGGTATTTAGACATCAATACTGATCATAGTGTTGTTCATTGCTGAGTGTTTTGGGCCTCCCTCTGGGAGTAAACAACTGCAGAGGAATTCATAGCATTTGTTTGTTTCTGGGAGAACTTCTTGATTGGCTTTGCAGCCACATAGCAGCAATGTGGTTAAAAGTGCTTTGATGTGGTATGAAGAGTATGTTCTGGGATTACTCTTGCATCTGTCCAACAGTATTTTGCATGGTTGCTGGGAGAAGAGACTTTTTTAGTAATTCTGCAATGAAAAAAAAATTCATTATGAGTTGATTAATGATTTGGCTGATTCTTTGCAGTTTCTGTAGTAGCTCCAATATTTGTGTCTTATGAGTCACATGGGAAAAAGTATTTTTCAGGCCAAATGGAATTATCTAATTTTCTGTAGTGAACTATATGAACTCCAGAATTTAAACACCCTGGCAAAATTGCTGCATTGGGATGTCAAATACTGTTCAGCTTTTCCAACTTAATGGCCAGCCAGTCAATAAAATATTATAGTTTACATTCATCTCCTATATATGGGCCTCCCAGTGCTGATTGACTGGTAAAATAATATAAACCTATACAGAACATTAAGAAATAGTGCCAATTAGCAAATAAGACTTAGGGAATTGATACTCCCTCATCTTGATGCTTAGCACTGGTACCAGGATCATGCTTCCTCCAAGTACTTGGACAGAAACTATTGATAGCATCTCCCTGGAGACAAAAATATTTTGTCGTGTTTAGCTTTTATTTATATGTTCTTGAACTTCCTTAAATGTTATGCATGATTACTTGACTTCTGAAGTCTTCCTTTGTGTTAAATAATGTTATGAATTTATAATTCATATTTTACCCTATATTTTTTCTAGTGTTTAAAACCTTATTGTTTTGGTGAAATAAACATTTACTCTTTGCTGAAAACAAGCAAGCAAAAAAAATTACTGTTCAAGGAAACATTAGTCATGTTTCTTAACATAATTATATTAGTAATATTCTACTGCAATTACTCAAATAGTCTGATAGAAATACACCTTAATCTAAATCTGTACCATCTTTAATTGGTTTTCTCATAAAAGAATTTTGAATTATGTTTGAATTATGAACTGTATAGAAGATTTAAATGCAGCCAAGTGGTAGAGTAACTTACAGTGTGTAGAAGCTGATTTCTAGGAAGGGATTGTTTTGATTAGCACCTAATCCTTTCCTGTTTATAAATATATTCCAGAAATTTAGACAGATGAGGAAAAGATTGGGGAGAGTATTCCATAAAGTTGTGGGTAATTTGAAAACTAGTTTTAGTATTTTACTGTCATTTCAGTGTATTTATATTTTAAAGAGGAAAGGGTTCTTTGTAACTTCATTCACTATGGGTTACATTTAGAAAATGTAGGGTGATGTGAATAATTAGAGCAAGACACTGACATTTTTAAAAAGAAATAGGTAACATTGTTTTGAGATGCACACAGTCCTGCAAGCTCTGGTCATAATAAGTATATGTATGTATGTGCATGTAATGTGTTTATAGCATTGAGAAGAATAGTGTTTGTACACATCTGTGAAGTATGAACACCCACACAGCAAGTGAATCAGACAAAAAGAAGAAATAAAAAAATAAGAGCGTAAGAGCCGAGGTGTGCTGGCCTCTGCAGCTCCAGGGGATGCAGCATTCCCGCTGAGCATCACTGACATGGAGTGGTGTGACAAACATCTGGAGCTTCACGCAGCATTGTGCTGCTGCTGGGCACTCAGCAGGGAGGGGTGGCAGGCAGGCACAGAGCATGGCTCAAGGAACTCATCTTGTTTGGAAGTGCTGTGTTTTTGTTGGCTCCAGCTGTCCTGCCACGGTGGGACATCCCAGATGTCACCAGAGCAGGAGTGACACCTGCTGCATTAGTGTGTGGTGCAAGTGGACACAAGCACCTTAGAAACCAGTGCCCTGTGCTTAACAGACATGGACACAGAGCATGTTTTGACATCAGCTCACACCACACGCATCCTGGCTTGGGAAAGGTTGATTAAACACCTGCTCGTCCTTTAAAAAAGTCATTTGCTATGGAAAACAAACCAAGTGTGCAGCTTATTTCAAAACATGTAGGTGTTTCAGGTGGACACTCAAAACTGATTCTGCAAGGCAAAGGTCCTCCATAAGAAGGTCATTTTTTCTGTAGCTTAAAAACCTGCTGCTGTTTTCTAGGTGTAAAGCACCAAGACTCACAGAATTCTTTCTTGGCATTTTTGAATGCGCCTACCTCTGCTCTGGATCAATTTGAAGTAAGTGCACAGCTATTCTAACTCTGTTAGTTGATGGAACTGCTGTTGTGTGCAGGTTCTGTGCATAATTGCTGAGAGTTTGCTCCTGTATTTTAATTGTATTGCACCAATAATATTTGTGTATAATACCTGAGAATTGTTACAGTGCTGGCTGTCTTCTCTTGAATGCTTGTAATCACAGTGAATTCCCTCTCACATCTTGAATGCAGATGGCAAATCTAAATCAGGCAAAATTTGCCTGATTTTGCAGTGAGCATGAAAAGCATAGTTGTTCAAATGGCTTTTCTTTGTATTCAGAAAAATGATAAGTAATGCAGGTAGTGATTTGGTAAGAACAAGAAAATACTAAATCATCCTTGATTGTATCCCATGGAGTCATTGGTACAGTTTATTAGGTTGTTTTCATAATCTGTTCATTTTACACAGATCTGTAAAATCCATATAATTGCTATATTTATCTCCTCTTCACAGATCCTCTTATTTTGAAAAATTAATCTGTTTAATACCTTTGTCACTTCTAGACAAAAGACCAGATTAGGTAGAAGGCCTGGCAGGAAAAAATGGAAACAATACTATACATTTATTATCTTCTTTTCTAATCAACAGTTAGCAAAGTATCATCTTTCTTTTAAAAGAACAGCTGGGGTGAAATATTGGTAAAACTGAATTCAGAGGATACAAGGCACCACCTTTACAGTTAGCACTTAATCCCCAAAGTTTGCCTGTTTTTTCCTGATGCAAATACAGGATCATCATGTCGAGCTATGAAAGAGCATAATCTCTGCTGTTCCTGATGTCCCAAAATTCTCTTTCTTTTCATTATGTATTTACTAATTCATTGTTCTCTCTTGAAGTCCTCATAATTAACACAGTTTTTAAATTTCCTTTGTAATAATTTATCTCATAAATTACTTTCAGTATAAGAATCCTGTTGAGAGTATAGCAATAATACTTTATTGAGTAAATGCTGGAAAAACACTGGTTTTTACAGATAGTGCATTAATTAATTGTCTATGAAAGGCAATTAATGAAAACTTACTGAAATTAATGAAAACTGTTACTGCCACTAGTTATTTACAGTTCTTTATTTTTGCACTTTTATTTATATTGAATAGTTTCCTTCATCCTTTTCTTTCTCTCTCTTTTTTTTTACTGCTGTTTTCATTAAAATAGGATTCCTTTTCCTCCTCTTCATCCTCATTGATTGATTTTATGGATGACGTAAGTCTGACTTTCAACCCAGTAAATCCCTCAATAACAGATCAGTTGATTGATTTGGAATATTCAAACATTAATGCAGTCAACCTAAAAAATCTGCAAGTGCAGTGGAGAACAAAGTATTTCTGTAATAGCACTCTTACACCTATTTATATAGATAGGTGTTTTGTTTTGAAATAAACGCTTTTCTTTAGGTGCAGGTGAAGAATTCTAAATTGTAAACAGTTTTTCTGATGGGGACAAAGCTGCTTTTAGGCCTTGTCTATTGATATGGCCTGTGAAAAACAGTTCCAAAATCATCAGCACATTTATATATTTAATTCTTTTGCTTCATCTTGTTCCTTTATCATGAGTTGTTTCCATAAGTTTTCTAATCACTTCTCTTAAAATGTTTCCCTTGCATACAGTTAACTTCTGTTTGCTCAAATAAAATATTTTCTCTTTTTTAGCATGCATTGTGAGAAGTCATTTTCATTATGACTGAAGGGAACTTACTACTTTTTATTGCTATTTGAGATGCAGGTTTTCTATCAGGACTTTATTTAAATATACTAAGGGAATTGAGTTAAAAGCTAAAAATTGACTGCATTATATTTCTTCCAAACTGAAGTAATATGACCATAGAAGTAATTATTAATAAAATTTTGAAAATTCAGGAGTATAGAGTCCCATCTGTTACATCTCTGTAGGAATAATTGTGTGTGTGTGTCTGTGCTTGTAAGTGTGTTTATACATATTATACATATGTACATTCATGCATATTTATACATAGGTGTTTAATCCTATTGGCATTGAAATTAGATAAAGTTATTATTGTTTGAGAAATGTCTGCTGTGAATGGCATAGCAAACAGGATGAGGTATATGGCCCTTTTCTGCTGCTTTAATTTCCTTTTACATACTTTGAAAAAATACTTTTCTTCTGGATGCTTTTTCTCTGTAAATCAGGTTTATACCCCAGACAAAATATGAAAGTTCATCTGTGATGTCATAGTAGAAGGCATTTACCTGCTTTTTTTGTATAGCATACAGAAAGCTTCTGGCTTGCTGATGCAGTTGGAATTTTCTTACACACACACACAAAAATGAGAAAAAAACAAAAAATAAAGTACAGTTTCCTGTCATGTAAATCCACAAAAAATGAATAATATTTATATTCTTTATCTAGATTAAAGAAAATATGTTCTATGTTACCTTAGTATTAGGAACACTTCATTTGTATCAGCAGATTATTGAACAGAAATTTATCTTTAAAAATATGTAAAACACTGCACAAAAACCTATAAAAAGAGAAATAAAGGAGATATTATGTGGCAGTTGCTGATAATGTTCTGTTTTGCAAGGGGAAGCTTAGGACAGATATTTCCTAGTTGCTGTCTAGTTAATATTGAAGGACTTCAGTTCTTTATTCTGTATATATTGTTGCTTGTTTTTTGGTTTTTGGACTTTTTAAAGAATGCAGAATTTTTTTCCACGAGCATTTTGGCTTTTTTTTTTTTTTTTTTTTTAATTCTTGCAAGTGAGCAATTTTCAACTGTATGCTGGCATACATCCTTTAATAGAAATTCTTCTTGATTGGTCCACCCAGATCAGATCTTTGCAGGTACCCTTTTAGTCTTGGGTAAAGTTTCAGGTATTAATATTTATATTGTTGCATGTAGTCAGCTTCCTGCACATGGATTCAAACTTCCTCTGTTCATCTTCAATTTCAGTCCAACAGGAGTTGTTTTTCTCTCAGTTGCACTGGGCAAAAGTATGTCTCTGGGCTGGACTGGCCAGGGGCTCATGCCTCTAACACCAAGGCAGAATTCTGTCTCATCTGGCAAAACTGCATAAAAAGAAGGGTTGGCTGCTCAAAGATGGGAAAATCACTTTGCAGAGAAAAAACAAGACATTCTGTCTTTGTTAGAAAGAGAGATAAAGCTGTTATCTGTGTTAGTAGATGAAAAGTAATATCCTTCAGTTGTGCTGTGAAAGTCAGTTCTGCATCCTTGATTTATTGGACAATCACTTTATTCATTCATAGCATAATTTATAGTCTGAATTATCTAAATGAATGGTTATTTATGATTTAGCTCATCAAGTTGGTTTCCTGTTGATATACTAGATGGACTTAAATTAAAATAAAGTTATTAAAACTCCCTGCCCGCTGGATGTGACCTCCATTCCCTTCCTTATGACTGTTTTTGGCAGAGGTTACCTTGAAGGGCAGCATTTCTTGCAGCATGTCCAGAAGAATTAACTTCTCAGTCATACCTGAGAAATGTGATGACTCATTGAGTTCTTTGTATTTAGAGCAAGGAAGAATTAGAAGTCCTAAGGTGAGGCTCATGCAGTGCTGCAATATTGCATGGGGTTCAGGAAAGCCTCTCTTGCAATCAAGAACCCCAAGAAAATATTTCTATTGGCCGGGATTGTTTCTTCAGACCCTGAGCTTCATTAAGGAAGGACAGAGAGCATGTAAAATAATGTGTAGATGCAGTTGCAAGGCATTCCTTGCAGGATCTCTGAAGTCTGTTTAGCATACAGATGTGCACACAGCAGGTTTCCTAGGGTGGGTATGTCTTGTGTCTGCCATCCAAGTAACAGAGCTATTTATAGCACTCTCTGAATGACTGAGTTAATTCTCATTTTTCCAATGAGGAAAACAGTAGTTTTGCAATTTCTGCTGAAGAGGAATAAAAATAGATGCCCTACTGCCTCTGTAGCCTGCAGATGCTGAGGAGAAAGTGGTAGCTCACTGCTCAGATGAGTAGCACTCAGCTGTTGGTTCCTGCCTTGAAAAGATGCTGGGTCAGGTTGGCAGAACTGGTGCCTAAACCCTCATAGCTGTGACAGCCCACACGTTCAGAAACAATCCTTGTATGTCCTCTGCACACAGGGGAATAGAAGTGTTTGCAGTCCCTGAATTCCAGTCTTGGTGGGGAGGTAGGTCAGTGATTTCAAGAGTCTAAACCCTTGCTGCTGTTTTTCCTGTGTGTTGCAGGATGTCTCAGTAACACTGTCTAGGTGTTAAGTCTCCTGTGTTCACTGGAAGTGTCTGACAATGGAAGTGTTGGGTTTTGTTTCTTTGCCCAGGTGGATCTTTGTGTATCTCACTAACTGTGAGAAGCAATTAACTCATTTTATTTAAGGATGAATTTGTGATTATTTCATAACAATAAAGTGGAATCCCATTTTCCCTTTACAAAATTATTTTTCCCACACACTCAAAACCACTGTTTTTTACTCTGTTGCTAACACATTAGAAATTAGAAATAGATGTCTTAAGTCCTCCTGCAGTCTGTTTTCACATGCAGTCCCCATGGGCTTTGACTAGACTAAACAAACCTGAACTCTATAAGTAGCCATAGAATAAATGGTGTTCTGAATTCTTACTATTGAACAGAATAAGCCATAGTAGTGTGTGGTGAGAGCCTTGACTTTACCTGCACGTTCATAATAAGTAAATCTGGTTCATAATGATACTTTAAATTGGATATATTGTGCTTCCAATAGATGACTTCATTCATCTTGTTCAAAGCACAGAGATGCCAACTGCAAATTAATGATGCAGTGTAGTCTGCTGTTTCGCTGCTATTGTCCAGTGTAAGACTATGGACTTGGGTTAGCTGTTCCTTCTTTTTTTTAATTTTTTTTTCCTCTTATTGGCCCAGAATAGCTTGTTTTTAAAACACTTGTAACAATGAACATGCTTGTGTGTGTCTAAACACTCCCTCTGGAGATACAGTGAGGAATTCTGAGGTGATGTATGTGTCACTGTTTGGTTTTGTAACATATTCTCCTCCTTTCTTTGTTAAAGCGCTCTCCTTCCTGTATTCCAGCTAACAAAGGCAGACGTGTAAGAGGCTGTCTTACTCTATGTGGCCCTTTATTTTTTGCCTGTTGTGTCCATGCCTATGTTTAATGTATGGATTGTGTATTTACCTCACTGCATGTCTCGTGCTGCTGCTGCTGCTGTTTGCTGCTGCTGCTGCTGTGCTTTTTGTTGTTTTACAGCCGTGGGCTCAAAGCTTTTGGACTATTTCATTTGGCAATCCTATGAGCAGAATATCAGTCACTGGAGGAGATTTTTTGGGTGCTTTCTCATTTCAGTGCACCCTATGAGCAGAAACTGGAGAAGATGCTTTGGGAACTTTCTCATTTTAATGTGGAAGCTGATCAGGCAGGTGCAGGTTGGGAAGATGAGCAAGCATCAAATAAGACCTGTTTGTTTCATTGCCCTAGCAGAGGGCATGTGTTAAGTCATGGGAATTGCCCATAGAAGGTCAAAGTTTGGCATTTGGGAGGCACATCACAGCAAATTATAGAAAATATCACAGTACAAAGATAAATAAACATGATGTGGGGAATTGGGTAGTTGGAGCATCAAGGAGGCTAGGAAAAAATCATACAAAGAAAACAGAGATGGCTGTGTTGTAGCTGGTTAAGCTGGAAAAGTCTGTGGTGTTTCAAAAATCAAGGTGGATATTTAGACACTTATTACACGTGTTATCAAAGCAGACTTGGTGAGGATGAATCCCTACCAGTTATGCTATGTCCATTTCAATCTCATACTGCCACTTTTGTTTATTATTTACTGATATGATGGAAGGGATAAGTAAGCATGCAGAGCATTTCTGCTGAATGTTCAATAAATAAGCAGTAATACCCAACAGCTCTAATGAAGTCCTTACCCATGCAGTTCAAAGCACACTGCTGAGTCTCTCAGGCAATCTCACAGTAACTGGTTGTTTTTGTTGGTGGTGCCTCCAGTTCAGAAATTCTCTCTGCTCCAGATGTGTTTGTACTCTGGCCAGCTTTGGCTCAGACCTGCACAGTCCTGTGTTACAGTTTGGTAGGTAATAGTGAAATTACTTAGGGTAATCCAGTGGATTAGTTTAAAACCAGCTTGAAAGGTGCTAACATGGCCTTCATAAACTGTTGACCATAGTTGAGTCAGGTTGATTTTGTACTTAGTTCTTCCCATTAAAGCCAGGAGCCCAAGATCACTGCAGCAATACAGCTTAAGGCCCTTGTTTCTGCGTTGAAGGTGGTGATTAAATTCCCTTCTGCAATGGTGGATCAGGTTCTGTGTGTTTTGTGGGCTTTTTATGTTTGTAAATAAAGTGAAAATGCTTTTGCTACTGTTTCAGCAGTTGTCTTCAACCACAAAGGCTTTGTAGCACATTCCAGAAAGGTTCCATCACTGATATCAGGCTTGTACTACATTTTTTCATAGGCACCATGAAAATTCTTCGGTATGCAGATGCTGCTTTGAAAGGGAAAGCCCTTGGAGTGTCTGGAAACATTTATGAAATGATAGATTAGATCTCTGAGTTTAACTTGGAGAAGAAAAGGAGTGTCTGTTTCTTGCTAGAAAAAAATTTGCCTGTAGTTACTCACTGGGCTTATTTTTTTAGTAACATTTTTAAGGAGGAGCTAGAATTGTTGAAGGTTAAACAGTCTTTGTGTGGAATCCAAGTTATCACACGTTTAGACTGGATTAAAAAGAAGTTAAAAATAATGAAACGTTGCATTTGAGGATTTACTACTTAAGACATCAGTGTTTCTAATACTGGGTAAAGCTTTCAATTATTACTTGCTTCTGATAAATCTGAGCAGAAAATGTTTGCTTTACTGCTTCTTTTTGCCTCAATGCTTGAAACACATGATCTATGTGTAGTAAACAGGTGTATGCCAGTGTGAGAATTTCCTATTTTCATTTCAGTAATGCTTGCAGGCATGGTAATATGCCTAAGTTGATTGAACTGGTGAACATTCTCCACCAGATAATTTTTTGGAAGGGTATGGTAAAACTAGAAGCCAACAAAATTAACTCACTATTAAAAAAAAAAACAAAAAAAAAAAAAAAAAACAAACAAAAAAAAAAAAAAAAAAAAAAAAACTAGCAACTGCACCTGTTCGCTACCATGACTGAGCTCCTGAAGAAAAGGACATGTGTGCATGTGTGAAATTGGCGTGGCAGTATAATTGATTCCCAAAAAGCAGTAAGGTTTGTGGAATTCCTAGTAATGTCAGTGGCAAATGAGATGAGAAACAATGGTATGTTCAAATGCTTTCTGTAAACATGGCTGCATATTTTAGTTTGTCTGCAAGCTAGGCAAGTCCTTGGCAATGGAGAAGTGATGATAGCATTGCTCCAGAAAATAAAGGCATGCCATGGAGCCTTCTGCAGGCCTGAAGCTTTTTTTTTTTTATTGTTAGTGGGGAAAAGCGTTTTCCTTCTTTTTTTTTTTTTTTTTCCTTCCCCTAATATGTATGTAAATTTTCTATGTAAAATTAACATAGAAAACTTTCTGGAGATTTCTTGTTTTCAAGGAAGAATCGAATCCTGCCTTCTCTGATTTTTTGAGCTTTACTAACAAAAGATGACTTGTTACCCAAGATACCTGTTTGTACTATGTTCAGTGTAGCTCTGTGTTGGGCTCAGTTTCATTCTGTATATCAAGTACTAGGAAAATATTCCCCAGAAGAAACTGTGTTCCTGGTTTCTGTAGTTCAAATGGGGTGCAAAACCCCCTCAATTCTCTGTGGATATAGTTATCAGGATATACACTGCTCTGCCTTTTCTCCTTGTTTTCTCCGGAATATCCAGGAATTTACTTGGACTATGCAGAAATTCACTTCTGAAAAATCCCTGCTACCAGTGGGCAAAACCCAGTAGCTTTTAGAAAATATTCACCCTTGAAAAAGCGCTGAATTACAAGTGTCTTTGAGTGGTTACCAGGGTCCTGAACTAGCAGCTCTTATGCATGTGCTCACCTCAGCAGAAGCCTTGGTGTGTTTACATGCAACAATTTTCATTCCATTTTGTTGCTTTTAGATAGGAAGTTGCTTAAGACTGAATATTTATCCTCTCAGCTCTGTCTTAGGAATTCTACTGCTCCCACATCTTATTTTGATAAGAGTTGAGAATTCTTTTTAAATGATGTCTTTGATTTATTTCTTTGGTTGTTGTTTTGTTTTTTTTTTTCTTTCTTGAATTGTTCTTGTAGATTGATTCAGTTGAGAATTTTACATTGTCTAATACTCCATCCCGGGATGAAGACAGCAAGTCTCACCTCCATTCAAGATCAAGGTCTCCTTCTACAGCCAGTGAGATTGAACCAATTGAGGTACTTTAGTGTTGAAAGATATTTGTCTTCTTTTTTTGTCTTTTTAGAAGTATCAGTTTCACTTGTGTAAAAATGACTACTGCAAATCTCTTGTTTAGGGTGAAGCTCATTCTTCTGCAGCAAGACTGTTATAGGCCTTCTGCACTAGTGGTGAACTGTGTTTTGGGGAACTTTGAATTTCCCTTCTCATATGGTTAATTTAATAGGGATGGGAACTATGAATCAGGTTTTACTTATCGTCTCTCTTCATAACATATCCTCAGTCATGAATATTTAAGAAATGTTGGCACAAAGATTATGTTACAATGTAGTTTGTAAAAACACACTTTGAAGCCCTGCTGGAAGTCTTGTCATTACAAAACGTTAGCCAGACTCCACAACTGTAATAATATATTTATATAAGAATTTATTCCCTTTCTCTGTTAAAAAAAGTCATGTTGTGGTTGTTTTATATTAGAAAATATCCAATCAAATGTTTCAGATAATGTGAAGTTGGTTCTGACATTTGGAAGATGAATCTTGCTGAGAAATAAGATATGTTTTTTTGAGTCCTGCATTAATCAATTTGGTTTGCTGGGGGATGGGGTGAGTGGGACAACATATCTTCTTCCTTTATCCAGGCTTTCTTTGATAGTCTTGATAGTGTTCTTGATGTCTGATTGATCCTTTGGGGACTCTGTTCAGGTTGCAGATCACCCTCCCCGTTCAATTCACACACCGACCATGAGGACAGCGTATATTGGCTCGGGACTCTCTGCACCAAAGGTACCCTGTCAAGCATTCACACCTTGGGAACGTGTCACTCCTGGGCTTCAGGAGAACTGGTTGTCACACTGATCTTACCAGAACTGCCTAGAAGGGATGCTTATGTGCAAGCTGGTTGCTCTCTAAAATTTAAAACCCTTCATTCTTACATTATGGGGTGTGACAAGCTGCACTAGGAATTCCACAGGATTTTGATTGTAGGTAAACAGTGGTTTGGACATCAGAAAGAGGTAAATGAGCCAGAATGTGAAGAAAGGAAAGTGCCATCCTAGGTAGAGAGTGTTTTCTGGCATGTGTCTGACCAACATGCCTCTCTAGTCTTTGCATACAAGAAAGTCTTGGATTAGCATGTCTAGTGTTTAATCTTGAGAAAAGGCGAAGAGTAACCCTGAAAATGAAACCACAGATTTGCCTGTTTTAAAGCAGTATAGAGTGAGCACTACAGAAAGAGATCACCATTTTTTCTCTCATTTGGCTTTTACCTGCATGAATACTGATTTGTCATCAGTTGTTGAAATCATTTTGCTGTTGCCAAATAAACCAGTGTATTATTCCCAGTAGATTATGTCTATTCAAGCAAATGAAGAATAAATACAAGCTATTAAAGGAAAAAAATTCTTGTGAAAGTTTTGAAAATGGCTCAATGGTTTAGGAATCTTCTGTATATTTAAAAATGACCGTTTTTCCTGCAAGTAATAATGAAGTAAGGAAGGCTTTCTAATAGATCTGTTTCTCTGCTTTGATAAATTACAAAGTAGCAGAAGATTCATTTGTGTAAAGGAAAGCTAGAAATTTTTTAGCAGACAGTGTTCTGTTGGCAGCATCTTAGTAGATCAATTTTAAAAAATGCTGTAAGTGCACTTGGAATCACGTGAAATGGACTTTACTGTGCACGTAATTTGATTTTTGCAAACATTTTGCTCAGTAAGTAATGACTTGCTTTATAATTTATTATGTCCCCTAAAGAACCTTCTTACTTTTTGATTGCATCAGTGTTTAAAGCTCGGTATTATTTTCCTGCAAGTGTCAGAACATTCTGTAGACTGAAAGCTGCAGTTGTAACAGTAAAGCTGTCATTAAATATGGGTAAGTTTGAGCTCTTAGCTGGGATATCTTATTCTCTGAAAAACAAGAAAGTGAGTAAAATTTTAACATGCCTACTCTCCTAAGTAGTCTGCAAAATGGTCTTGTTTCACATCATATACATGATCAGGTTTTTTGGAGTGTCTTTGCAATCACCCTATGCTCTGGCTTTTCTCCCCAGTAGTTACTTCACTGGGAGTTTTTATAGAAAAGCAAAGCAGCTTCCTGGATTTTATATAAGGCCATCTGTGAGTCATCCTGCCACATTACGTAGGCATTTAGCCTTTGTACAGCAGTATGAGCACGGCCATCCTTGAGGAGAGGGAGCAAATGAAACCGCTTACTCATGTACTCTGTGTTCCCAAGGAGTAACAGGAACAGAAACCCTTTCAAAATCAACTTCATCTGTCAACTTCAGCTCTTGCCTTTGGATTGGATGTTCTCAGTTGCCTCTGCTAAACATGTAAAAGGGGGGACTCTGTCAGGGCTTTCTGGCATAAAATACCAAGTTTTGAAAATTTTTGCTAGTTTTCTTTTAACTAAGGCAATACTCCTGATAGAGGAGCACTGAATTTGCAGCTTAGAAAATACTGTTATGGGTTGACCTGGGTTGACCTGGGCTGACAGTCAGGTGCCCACCAAGCACATGCTCATACATGTTCAACTTCTAAAGTGTAATAGAATCATTTTGGCAGTTTTCCTATCTGCAATGAAAGCAAACTCATGTCCTGAGACAGGGTCCAGTTTCCATGGCTTTGTTTACAGATGCTTTAAATTATCAACAGCAAGCACTGTGATAAGGAAATTTTTTCAGCTCAGATCTCATTTCAGCAAGCATAAACAAGCCACCTTATGAAATGCACCTATGCACTCTTGTCTGTGAAAGAAATAACTGTACTTGAGAAGTGTTAGAGGTGGTAACATCCTTGTCTGCTTGTTTCACAGCCTAAAGCTCACCAGTTTGTAGTGAAATCGTTTAACACACCAACAAAATGCAATCAGTGCACGTCCCTGATGGTTGGTCTGATCCGACAGGGCTGTACTTGTGAAGGTAAGAACTTGGGAGAGCAAAAACAAGTGTGAACTGAAGTTCTTATAGATGCAAATGGCTTAGGAAATGTAGTGTGGTGATGCAGGAGTTTTCTGCTTGTATGTTGAATGACAATGTATTCTCATGCTTCAGTCTTTTAACAGTCGAAGCCAAACACTTTGGACACACATAACAGGTTGCCCAGTTTTCTGGGGACACACTTATTCCAGTTGGTGGTAGAAGAGTTCATTCAGTTTACTCTAAATAGTAATAAGGGGCCACAGTGACTGGTCAAGTATACAGTCAGCAGCTTTGCTTTATGTTGCAGGGCAAAATTTAAGACATCTATTCTGACTTATTCCAGAAAGAAGTAAAATTGGTACTGAATGGCAGATATTCTTGTTTGTATGCACACAAAATGATGCTTGTTATTTAAAGGATGTTCCAGATTTTTCCTTACTAGTAGAGTTGGGCCTAGAGGACATCACAGAAGTTATCTTAGGCTCTTTTTTATCTGGATGAAGTCAGGTGTATCCATAAACTATCTGGAAAAGAGAAATTTGGAATTTAGAGCAGATAAAAACATGAACTGCTGCTGTGTGCCGACTTTTATTTCTGTCTATAGCAAAATTCAGTGAGATTATTCAGATGCTGGTCAAAAAAAGAAAGGGGATTTCTTTGTAAATCTCATTATCATTATCACAACTTTTGCATTGCACAAGAAATAACCATCAAATCTTTTTGTTTCTTCTCCTCACCACAAGTGTGTGGATTCTCTTGCCATGTGACCTGTGCAGACAAGGCTCCTGCAGTGTGTCCAATCCCTCCTGAGCAGACTAAGGGACCTTTGGGAATAGATCCACAGAAAGGCATAGGAACAGCTTATGAAGGGCATGTCCGAGTAAGTATGAGGTAGCTGCATTTGGGGCACTTACATTAAATTCATTGTTTTCCAGATCTGGTATTACTTTGAATATTGGGGCGATATTCAATTACATTTCAGGGTAGCAGTTTGGAAAATAAGACTTAAATTTTCACAAAGCAACTCTAAGCATTGTCAGCAGTGATCCTCTCCCCATCTCTGTTGGTCAATGTGCTTTGGGTTGGTCTTGAATACTTCCATCTCTAGAGATCAGATCATCTTCCAGGCCCTGTGAGTTTTTGAGTCTTTCTGCTAGTACTGTCTATGGTCACTGGTGTGGATATTTGTACAGAAATATTAAAAGATTTACTCAACGTAGTTTTGGCCGTAATTCTGTGACCAACTAGAGACAGGTTTCTTTCTCCGTATTCGCTAATACAGCTCTAATGAATTTGTGAAATGAGAAAAAAGAATGTGTGATGCTAATAATTTATTAAATAATGTATTGTCTGTGTGTCTGTGTTTATTGTCTTACTGCTCCTGGGCTCTTGCTTATGTTGCTTAACATCATCACTGCATTAAAACTTTCCAGCCCAGATAAGCAAACTGATTTTTGTGCTGCTTGATTTTTTGATTGCATCTGAACTTTCAGACAGTTGATCAGAATTTATTTTTCTAAAGATCCCAAAGCCGGCTGGAGTAAAGAAAGGTTGGCAGAGAGCACTGGCAGTGATTTGTGATTTTAAACTCTTCCTGTATGATGTAGCAGAAGGAAAAGCATCTCAGCCCAGCGTGGTAGTGAGTCAGGTCATAGACATGAGGTAAGCTGTTTGCTGCTGGTGGGAGCTTTGCAGAGGCACTGGGAGGTTTTGTTCTGCTTTTCCTTTTTGTCAAATCAGTAAGCAAGCTCCAGAGCTTTTATGAAACCCTGTAATCCATGTTGAAAGCCACTGATTTTCTGGGATGAAAAAAATAAAACAGTGGTTAGCAGTTATTTAGGGTTAGCCTGAACTACACTCGTTTGCTCCTATATGGATGTTTAAACTTCCATTACTACATCATGCAAAGAGCATCTGTTCAGCTGTGTGGAAGATCTGGAATAAAGAATTAAAAATAACATCATTTTGGAGTTGAATAGGGTTTTGAAAGACATAAAATTTCATTACAGGATAAATATATTACATTTTTTGCTTCAGGAAGGGCTGAATAGTTTGTTCCCACTGTCTTCAGTATTACTGAAATACTACTAGCCTCACTGAAGGCTGAGAATATTTAACATAGCAACTAAGTAAAGCTCATCTCTGACCTAAGTTAGTTCATCCAGGAAGTCCCCAACTGCTGTAGGTTATAGCTTCTAGGTGAGTTTATATTTTCATGAGAGTTGGAGAGGTGTTCTTTGTTCCACTTATTTTTTAAGTTGGACTTTTTTCTTTAAATGTTTTAAAGAAAAAACTTCAAAAACAGTTACAGAATATCTGAATAGATTTATGTCCATCAGCATTTACCAGGAATTAATTATGCAACATTGCATTTTTGAATTTCATCTGCATATACAGATGAAAGGATAATTTTAAAAATCAGATCTCAGTGCTGACTTACATCCTTCACTAAACAAGGCTGTTGGAAAAGTAAAATTCAAACACAGATTTTGCTCATTAACTCTTTTCCAATTATGTTTATGGTCTCTATAAGGGATGAAGAATTCTCAGTGAGTTCTGTCTTGGCCTCAGATGTCATCCATGCAAATCGGAAAGATATCCCCTGCATCTTTAGGGTAAGTATTACAGCCTGACTCTACTAACCCAGACGTGCAGGGTTTCACAGGGTGATGTGTGGTGTGCATCCACTGACAGCTTGCCAGTATTGTATTTCCTGGCCATGTGGTATCTGTGGCAGCAGCAGCAGCAATGCATAGGGATCTCTACATATATAATTTCTGTGGTAAAAATATCACTGGTACATCTAGATAAGCATTCATCTCCATGTGGGTTGTATTTTTTAATCTTCACAATAAGATGTATTTTCCTCTACTTCATCTTAGTTATTTGAAATTCTTCTGTTTGTCATGACGTTGTGCATTTTCATTTCCTCAAGTTGCCATCTGCTTCTCAATTTAACTGACTAGGTTATTGCTGAAGTTATCATTTTATGTACTTTTGTTTTTGACATATGCATTGGATATCTGAAAACTCCCATTCATCAGATAGTCAGTATAGAAATTTAGTGCAAAATGCTCATCAAATTTTATGTCTACTATCTGGTATCAGGATTTTGCCATCATTGTTTATTCTAATATTCTTATTTTTATTAGATATTCTACTAAAGCTTTAACCTCAGTGAAATCTCCTTGATGTCTTATCAATTCCATAATCATTTCTGTATTACGCCTTTGTATTTCACCCCTTGTTTTCCAGTTTTTAGACTGCTCATCACACAGTGTGCTGAGGGGAGATAAAACCTACAAAAGGGGCTTTCCATTTTATCTATAATAGCTGCACCAAATGCAAGAAAAGGATCACAGAACATTCTTTTAATAAAAACCATTCCTATTGCATTAAATTATTAATGAAACCTATAGCTCTTAAAAATACAGAAAGATTTATAAAAAATGCTTTTGTTATAAAATTTCTGTGAGAAACAATTGACTACCTTATTTATTTAGAGTAGATACTTGTGGATTCTAAAATATATACAAATACATTTAAAATAAAGCTAATATTTTCTCTGTTCTCTAAGATATTCACATCTGGTTTTCTGCTGTGGGTTCTTGATTAAGATAAGAGTGTTTTCTATCAACTGAAGAGAAATTTTTACTTCCTTGATTCAGACAGCTAATTAAAAGGGCACTTGCAGGCATCTGATTCCCTTGTAAAAATGATCATGAGGAAATTATTTATCCCTTCTGACTTAAAACTTACGTTTTAATTTTTTTTTCAGGTTACAGCCTCCCAGCTCTCTGCATCCAGTAACAAGTGCTCAATCCTGATTCTAGCAGATGGTGAGAATGAAAAAAGCAAGTGGGTGGGTGTGCTGAATGAGTTGCATAGGATCCTGAAGAAGAACAAACTCAAAGACCGCTCAGTCTATGTTCCCAAAGAAGCTTATGACAGCACCTTGCCCCTCATCAAAACAACACAGTCAGCAGCAATTATAGGTATGAAATTATTAAGAAGAAAGCTCTGAGAAAAATGGGTATTCTAAAAGCATGATTTTTTAGGGAAAAAAATGTGTTAGAGGGTTATCTACTGAATAGAGAGCAATATGTACTGGTTTTATCCCATATGGAAATGTGTATGGGCCTAAGAGAAAAGTTCAGGTTAGTACCCAGCACTTTAGTCAGATCTTTTAAAGAGTATTCCCTATATTTGCCCATACTCATAATTATTCACCAATATTCATTATTATGAATACTTTTGGTTGAGAATTGGATATTTCTCTTTTGCTACTCTGTAAACATAATTCCCTGAATGGGAAAAGTTAGCACTGTAGAGTAGGTGTAAATCACTCATCTTAAAATCTGCTGGTGGGACCACAGAGAAAATGTAAGATCAGAGATTGAATTTAGTAATTCCAATTCTTACTGCATAAAATATGTTAAACTCTGATTATTTAAATTATTTCAGTAAAATAATATAGTTACTTCAAAGCTGATATAAGGTTTAAGTTCTCTGAACAGTTTGTTAAAAATTATGTTTCTAGCTGTTAGTTTTAACAGGAGCAATGGGAAAAGACTTCTTTTTTGAGAAATTTGAAAGATTGGGAGGTTGCCAATTTTTTGAAATACATTAATATATTAGGTTTGGCTTTATATACAATTATTTCAATATATTATAAAAACTGTCCCTGTTAATGAGAATTATCACTACTGCTTAAGAGATTCATAAAGTACTTCCAAGGAAAAATAATTTTTTTTTTCTTAATGTCATAGACCATGAAAGAATAGCTCTGGGGAATGAAGAAGGGTTGTTTGTTGTGCATGTCACCAAAGACGGTAAGAAACTAGGAACTGGTAATAACTTCCCTAATACTAACTCATCTTTTTCTTACTCAGTATCTTCTGGTTTCATGTTTCATGATTTACTACATTATCAGCTGGACAGCTCCATGAGAGACCAGAATGTGTTCTGTGTGCTTTCTGGTTTGGGTATCCTTTCCAATAAGAAAAATACAGCTTTTGCAATGCAGTTGAAGGTTTTTTCCCCATTGGAAACTGGATCTGATTTCAGACCAGGTTGCTCACGGCTTTATCCAGTTGGGTGTTGAAAATCTCCAAGGACACAGGTTCCATGATCTCTCTGGGCTGCCTGTTGCAAATTACTCTCACAGTGAAATACTTCATTCGTATATTCAGTAGGAACCTCCCTCATTTGAATTTCCTGCTGTGCACTTCAGCAAGAATTGTGGCTTAATCCTTTGTGTAACCTCCTCCCTGGTACTGGAAACAAAAACTTCTGTGCAGTACTGCAAGATGTAATAACAGATTGCCCAAGTTAATTCAACATATGACATGTTTATTGTATGTTTCAGATCTGAAGCTTTTCCTTTATTCAGTAGTTTTTGCTATAAACTCTTTTTGAAATGAATACTGAAATAATGCAGTTGTTGTTACTGCATCAGGTCTGCTTCTCCCATTTCTGATGAGGAAAAGCCAAAGGTTTATCCAGAATTGCTACATCTGGTGTTATTAAAATACAAGTTTTGATTCTGCACTTTTTAATATTGCAGGGAAGCAATAAAGGGGATTTCTTGGGTTTCTTTCCTAGTTCATCTTTGCAAATACATGTTATAATCAGTTCACACTTCACCATTACTTACTGGAATTTGTGGGGGGGTTGTTCTGATGTTTGTTTCAGAGATCATCCGTGTTGGTGACAACAAGAAGGTCCATCAGATTGAGCTCATCCCGAGCGAGCAGCTCATTGCGGTGATCTCAGGGCGGAACCGCCACGTGCGGCTCTTCCCCATGGCTGCCCTGGACGGAAGGGAGACCGAGTTCTATAAGCTGGCCGAGACCAAAGGCTGCCAGTCAATAGTTTCTGGACACGTGCGCCACGGAGCTCTCACCTGCCTGTGTGTAGCCATGAAAAGACAGGTGCTCTGTTACGAACTGAATCAGAGCAAGACGCGCCACAAAAAGATCAAGGAGATCCAGGTGCAGGGGAACGTCCAGTGGATGTCCATCTTCAGCGACCGTCTCTGTGTAGGCTACCAGTCAGGTTTCCTAAAATACCCGCTCCACGGGGAGGGCAGCCCGTACAGCCTGCTCCATCCGGACGACCACACGCTCTCGTTTATCTCACAGCAGCCAACTGATGCCATCTGCGCAGTCGAGATCTCAAATAAAGAATACCTGCTGTGTTTTAGCAGCGTCGGTGTTTACGTCGACTGCCAGGGCCGAAGATCCAGGCAACAGGAGCTGATGTGGCCTGCAACTCCATCTTCTTGCTGTGAGTTGTGCTCTCTGTGTGTGTCTTTGGTGCTGTCCACTAAACCTAACTGACAGGTTAATGAGTGCTCTCAGCCCCTGTCACCATGTTTAATCTAGTCAGAGGGTTTAATCCTCATTTATGCTAGTTTCAGCAACTCTGGCACTGACCTGTACTTGCTGGAGCACAAAGAGGAATCATGAGTCAGGATTTCTAACTCTAAAACAGCCAAAAGCTTCAGGTTCAACAGAGGCTAACGGGAATTTTATGTATTTGCTACCACTGAATTGTTGTTATTTTAAGTCTTGGAATGTGATTGTGCTTTGGCTCAGCATTGAGGTTCCAGCTTTCTTCATGCTGAGAGTCATCAGGATCTGGTAGTTTGACTTGCTTTTCTCTAATGGTATTTGTTCCTACTTACTAGTCTGTTTTGTCTTTTTTTTCTTTATTTGTTCATTCTTTCTTCCTCAGCAGTTTTTGTCAACAACCTTCTTACTCATCTCCTCTCTACTTTTTCAAAAAGTCACTTTCTAAGTTTCCCTTCTGTCTCTCTCTTCCCTTCCAAAATACAGTGCATAGCAGGCAATGTAAAAAATATATTTCATAACCTTAAGGAAAAAACCTGTTATTTTTCAACGTTTTCATTTCCACCAAGGTCTGTTAAACATTTGTTGCACCTTATTTCAAAGCTGGGGCTTTATCTCTGTGACAGTTTCAAGGGAAAAGAAACCAAGCCTGAATGTCTGTCTTCTTCTTCTTTTTGAAGTCCTTCTGAATGCAGATAAAGATTAGCCAAATCTGCACTCAGAGCAGTGAATGAGCCCAGTTCTGTGTTGATTTTTAGAATAGTCTACCTCCTTACCTCACTCTGGCAGCAGTCCAGTCACACTGTAAAAGGGAGGAGTATTTCATCTTGTTTGAGTGAAGGACCTTCTGAATATGGAGGGAGCAACATTTACAGAGTGTTTGCCACTTCTGGATTTCAAGCAATTTTACACACTTGATTATTGACTCAGACACCGAATGAATCAGAACAGAAGGTTATGTGATATCTTGAAAAAGATTTATTTTTCACGTGTAGTTAATCTATATGTTATTTGTGACGGTTTTTTGATTGCCTGAAATGATTTGATGTAACTCCAACTCAGAATGGAGATGTATTTTATAGCAAAAGCTGTTACATTTAAACACAGTTTGGATGCTGTTGTTAGCCTTGGCAGACTGTGGCAGTCTTGTTGCCGACATGGAAATTCTGAGTTCTCCTTTAGAAGTGGTCCTAGTGAAATAAATTTAATCCTGGGGAAATGTGTCAGATAAGTAGCAGAAGATTTCTCTTTACAATCCAGAAAATGAGAAGAGAGAATTAAAGTTAAGGAAACGTGACTTTTATGGCTATGCCATGGTGCTTAGTATCAAGTGATGCTCATTTAGTGCATAGTCCAAAGACTCAGCTCAGTTCATTCAAGTGACAGCTATTAAATAAAGCAGTGTATTTTCCTACCACATCATTTACAATATGTGAGCTCTTATTAAAAATGGGGCTTTTAGGAGGAAAAAGCCCTTGAAATACATCAGTATTTGGCAGAGTAAACCGTAATGAATTACAGTTCAGAAAGTAGTTAGGTTTTCAGCAGAGTTAAAAGAAAAGTTATGGAGGTTGTAAGTTTTTGGGTGGTGCTGGTTTGCCTTCAGAATAAATTTCTTGGTCATTTTTGAGTTAAAGCACATTTTTCAAAGCTTCTTGTTGGATTGTGGAGTACTGGTTTTGTTTCCTTAAATAAATGTGGTTAAACTAATATGATAAGAAATTTTGGGTTGTGTCTAAAAGCACATGACACAATACCTCATCATTCCCTCCCAGGTTACAATGCACCATACCTCTCTGTGTACAGTGAAAATGCAATTGATATCTTCGACGTGAACTCCATGGAGTGGATTCAAACTATTCCCCTCAAAAAGGTAACTTCCCATTTCAGTATGGGCCAAGGAATATGTCCAGACTCAATAGTGCTTTAGAAGCCATCATTAAAACTGCTAGTGGAAACATAATTGAATTAAAAGAGGAGCTACTGCAAAGAAACATGTGCATTTTTTGTTGGAAACAGAAGATACAAAATTTGTTTTTGATGTGGTTGCACTGTTTAGATGAGTGGTCAGTCTGGAGCATATGGCTGTGTTAGATTTACTGATACTGTTGTAATAATGAGAGGAATTAATTGGTATTAATTACATTTGGCTTCATTGGGACTGATTGTGTCGATATTATTACCAGAGGATGGTGTATGTTAACATAATTAAACATCAAAATCTGTCTCCTGCTGCTCAAGCATATTGTAGACAGACAGGGATAGAACATTTTGTTTTAACCAGCAGAAATACCAAAAACAGGATGATGTCAGGTTTGGATCTTTTATCAAAAGGAAGATGTTTCTGAAAACTGACACTTCCTTGGTATTTAGAAGGTGTTTGCTCAGCTGTATTTGGAAAGAAAAGAGAAAAGTCAATTTTTTCCCTGTGGTTTAGACTGACTTCAGCTTTGTATCAGGGTCAAGACAGTTCCTTTACTGGCATTCCAGTGACACAGAGCTGCAGGACATTGCCCCTGTGCTCTTGTGTTGATCATTCAGTCTCTGCATATCAATTTCCCACACGTCAGATGCAGACCAGAATATTCTGGCAGTGCTGTGAGGATACATAATGCAAAGATCAAGGTGCTCAGCTATTTACTGTGTTAAGGAGAGACCAGTCTGGAAAGTCTTCCTTTGAGTTATCAAGCACTTGAAGTGCTTTTTTTCCCTACACAGTAGAATGTGATTTAGTGCTTTGATTAGTATTTGGCTCAAGACTTCCCTTTTAATGGGTTAAACTACTTCCAGCAAACAAAATTACTACACTTAAGAGTCTCAAAAATGGCCATTTATTATGAAGAGTCTGTTTCCAACACAGTTTGCAGTGTGGAATGCTTCTTTCATTTTTATGTTGGAAATCACAAATACCAGTAGGTTTCAGCAGTCTGTGTGTGCTCTTATCAAGCTGCAGAGCATTATTGTGACATGGTACTAACACAAAGTAAAACACAGCTTACTGCTTTGTACATCTAATAGAAAAAAATGAGTTTATATATGAGGTAGACTTTCTAACACAATTATTCATTTAGATGCTGGGAGGAACGGTGTTAAGCCTGTGTCTTAAAGTGGAATTTTAAGCAACCCTCTCTGTGCTCATTCTCAAAAAAAAGAGTTTAAAATTCTTTTGAGCTCTTCTTTGTGGCTTTAATGACCTGGAATTGTTACTCTTGAGAGTATTACAAGGACTTATTTCTTGTTTCAGGTACGACCCTTGAATACAGAAGGATCACTAAACCTTTTAGGCCTGGAGACAGTCAGATTGATATATTTCAAAAACAAAATGGCAGGTAAGTAAAGAAAAGCCAATTTTCATTGCGTGCATTTTTGTTTAGAAACAGCATTTTTCTTTGTGTCTGTCTGTGCATTGCAGAAAGGGATCTCTCAATGTCTGTGTGCTTGTTAATTTGGGAAGAAGCCAAAGCTTATGGGTTCCACAGTGATTGAAATGGTGTCTCTGCTCTGAACCATTTTTTAAATTTTGAATATTCAATGAAGACTTGAATGAAGACTGGAACTAGAAATTAGAATGACTGTGCACTCTCTCCAAATGTGGGACCACCTGCCAGAAGGCTGCCTAAAAAAACCTGCACAATTAAAGTCTTAAATAGTAATTTTGGTTGCACTAGATTAAAATTAATATATATTTAACCTAAACAAATGTTTCCCAAGCATTTTAAAGTAATATGGTGTATTCATAACTTACTATCAGGGCCAGCTATGACTGTGTGCCACAATTTTAGGTTCAAAAATCTATTTTTGCTATGAGTCTTTCTGACTTGTTTTACATTTTGGAGCCCATTTCATAAGCATGCTCCTGAGGAGTTTCCTTCAACTTTTGGTTAATCTATTAGGTGGAGAGGGGACATGCTCTGTTTCAACAACCAAAAGCTATAAATTTTTGTTAACAACTTTCTGAAAAAAGTGGAAATAAACACTCTAGAAAAATGTACTGCTGCTGGCACTATTTCAGTGCTTATTTAAATTGCCAGCAAATTAGTATGGAAGGAATAGTGGTGGTAGAGAGAAATGTGGTGGGTGTATTGTATAGAGAATTTTCAGGTCTAATAATGACTGAACATTAGAGTTGATCTTAAGGAAAGAAGAGATTTGAGTTCCATACAAAAACTGTTTTGTCAGTGAGCAGTAGCTTATTAAGTGTCACTTTAGTCTCCTTATATAGGAAAGAGGACAGAGCAGTTGCAATGTTCATTCAATGTTACACAAATGTTGTGTGATTTTCAATGTTTTCATGTCTTTAATAAAGACAGTAATTCTTTAATAAATATCCCTTGGCCACACACGTGGAAAAAAATCCTCCCTTTTCCTACAGTTACATCAAAGTACATCAATATCCAATTATTTCGAAAGCAGTATTCTCTTTGGAGCAGGGAATGAATGCAGGAGAATCTTGCATTCTGTTTCTAGACAGTTGGCAGAACAAGACTTTTCTAGAGATTTTCAGTGGGAACTGCCAAGGGAATTTTGAGACAAGACTCAGATTCCCTTCCTGCCCACCAAAATATTCATTTCAAAGAATGCATCACTGGTGTTTTGACAACACAGGTGTGGCAGCTCGTGTGTGAAGAAGGGTTAAGTCTGTTGCTACATAACAGAGTAGTAGATAGTGGCCAAGGAAACCCATAAACCGAAGAACGCTTGTTCAGGTTTGATGGGAAAGGGGTAGTGTCCAACACTAGAGGTAGAAAGAGTGTTGAGACTCAGACTCTAGGAATACCTAAGGAGCTGCCGCAGTGCATTGCCATCTTTGTGCTGATTTCAGAGGGGGATGAGCTGGTGGTGCCCGAGACGTCAGACAACAGCCGGAAGCAGATGGTTCGGAACATCAACAACAAGCGGCGCTACTCCTTCCGCGTGCCCGAGGAGGAGAGGATGCAGCAGAGGAGGTCTGTATTCCACCTGTACTTGTCCTCTGTCCATGCCTGTAGGCCCTGACGGACACTGACTGATGCCAGGGTCGGGCTTCGTGTGTGGCTTTCTGGAATGCCCACTCAAGTGTTCCTGTCTCTTCTCTGCTCTGTGTTAACTTGTGTTAATACCGGTTTGGATATGGATATGCATTGGATGCACAATTAGTAACAGCTGTAATTTGGAATGCATGCCTCCACATACTGTATGCAGGTGCATAGGTGTGCACATACACTGTGTATATATAAAGTTCTCCAATAAACACATTGCAAAAGGAGATTACTTTGCTAACTATGCATATGCATTAATTTCTCTCAGACTCTGGTTCTACTTTTCTTTCTGAAGGAGATTGTCCTCTCAGCAGTATTCCAGGACATCTGTTTTGTTGATTTATAGATTTAACTATATAAAGTTTCTATAAAGCTCACAAAACTCATCTCTTTGGGGGGCATAGGACTTCAGGGTGTATTTCTGTTGGGAGTGTTTAGCAGGTTGCAAATACTTTCCTAAATGGCAACAAAACCAGGTCTGCAGAGGATGTTACTGACCTTTTGCTGTCACTCAGTAGAAGTGACCTGCTACTGTGCTAAGCCACACTCCAGGAACTGAGTATTTCACTTTTCTAATTTCCAACATCTTGCACCATTGGTTGGCTCCCAGTTTGTCTTTCTTTTTGGCTCTAAGGAAAGTAACAACTGTATGCAGTGGAGAAAAAAAAATCCGTTTCTTGTTCTTGCGTTTTCTGAGTTGATCGACATTTGGTCTCTTTAAAATTTTATTTATTCTGAATTCTGAAATGCATCCTTGCCATTTTGAAGAGCTTTTAATTCTGACCACAGACTGAGAAAGGTACTGCAGTATTATTTTAATTCTATTTTCATATTTTATACTTCATTTTCATCTCCACTTTGTAATGTAAGTTTTGACTTTTACTCATCTTACAGAGCTTTATCAGCTCATTCTGTGAATGTTAGTAACTACTGGGCATGAGCTGTTAGGCTGCAAACAGCATTCTTTTATCCTGGCCCCTTGCCCTCTCTTCAAGCTGGAACCTTCTCCACACCAGTACTGACAGCAGGGGTTTATCACAGTTAACATGGTTAAATAGAGTCATAGACTTATGGAACTGTTTAGGTTGGAAAAGACTGGTTAGTTTCCATTTTAAAATAGCTGATAATCAAAGCTTTATGTGTTTTATAAATGCCCATCCTCACCTGAAAGGAAATACCTAAACAAAGTATCTTCTCTTCCAGGGAGATGCTACGCGATCCAGAAATGAGAAATAAGTTAATTTCTAACCCAACTAATTTTAACCACATAGCACATATGGGTCCAGGAGATGGCATACAGATTCTCAAAGACCTCCCAATGGTAAGTACAAAAGGATATGTGAGAGTGACTGACTGCTGCAGAGGCTGCAAATAAGTGAGAGAAAAACAAGTGCAATTTCAGCATATAATCAGTGGTGTATTTCCTATCAGGAACAGTGTATTGAGGGGAATGGAGCTAAAAATGCTCTGCTGTATGTAATGAAATTCAAGCAAGGAGCATGCAGGCATTTAGTAGAGGAGGAGGAGGAGTGCTTAATAATGCCTCTGGAGTTTTAAGACAGGTTGGCCTCACAGTGTTGATGGTAATTTTTATGACCCATATGAAGGGGCAAAATTTACATTATTTGAGCCTGTGCTCTTTTTGGGTATGGAAAGAGAAATTCTCTTCTCGGTGAACTGTAGTTCAATTCCTTTTTTCTTCTCCCATCTTTAGCATTAACTATTTCTTCACAGCCTGTTTTCCTGTAGCAATTCAATAGTGTGTACTGCTCAAATTTCTTTCCATGCCAAACATGCTGTCTTTCCTGTTCTCTCCAAACTAAGCAGTCTCAGTGAAACAGAACTTCTTGCATAAAAACTAACCTTTTAAGTTGAAAAATGGAGGAAGAAAACATGTAATAGCACATGTTTATTTCCATAAAACCTCATGTAGGAAATAATCATTTGGAAGGTACTGAAATCTGTGATGAGCTGAAGACTAATTAATACTTTGCTCATAAGGAAGTACCATACTGCTTTCTTCAAGCTCCCTTGAACGTCTTTTGTATGTCTATGTGTTCTGTATTGTTTTCTGAGCACATCTGCCGTGATACAGATGTGATTCAGAAGATGCTAATTAGCACTGTAAGAAAGATGAGATGTTATGATAAAAACAGATGCAATTTATTCCAGCATAGGACTCAGGCATTAGCACAGAACTGCTGTCTAAAATGATTGTCATTGCTGCTTGGAGTTTGTGCAGAAAGCAGGAAGTAGATGCTGAAATTGGGATTTTCTGATGCTAAAAAGTGCAAAGGAAATGAAAATAATAGTGGAAAATAAAGTGCAACATGCAGTTGCACTAGTTTAGGAGTTTAGGAGCCTAATCTCTGGTCTTTGGGTACTCATTTTGTCTCACTTTTGAAGCAAATGGTATTTTATGTTGCATTTGACTGTAAAGTCTGCAGTTTGATTTATTTTAAAGCTTGTATTAGACACACTCTGAGAAGCCTCTCAATAACAAATACATTTGGTGTAATGAGAAGAAAACAGTACTGTATGTGTGTATTTTTAAAATGATAATCATTTTGATAAATGAACACATAAGAAGGAACTGTTTCTAGAAAGCACTTGGCAAATCTAAGAGATGTTGGCAGGTATGTTTTTCTCTTACCTGGATACAAGATTGCATGTGTCTAATGTTAGACAGAGAATGATCATTTGCTTCAGGGCAGGATGTAGATTAGAGCCTTTCTTCATTTCTCCATTTCTGGTAAGTTCTTTAAAATATTTGTGGCTCTTCTTAAGCAGGGAAAATAATCTGCTACTTCTGCAGTTAGAGCAAAAGTCATCCTGTGTCACACCATCAGTAGTTGAAAGTTCATGGCCATCAAAAGCTGCAAGGACTCTTAATCAAACCCCACATCTGACAAGTGTGAAACAAAGAATGATTCTATCTATAGAAGGGGATTTTTTTACATAATTTCTTCAACAATGTCATCTCTCAATGGCTTTCAGCTTTGACTCCATTCTAATTGCACTTGCCTTGTATTAGCTCACAGATCCTGTTTCAAGTTAGGACTGGTACTGTGCTATTACCAATCAATTTGATGCTTTGAAAAAAATTCATTAGTCACTTTCCACACATAAAAGTGATGAGAAGATTTAGAAAATGTGAAATTGTTGATTCCTGCACTTGTTCCACTGCTGCAGCTTCTTTTTAAAAAGTTAATTTTAAAACCTCCTTTTTGCAAGTAAGTATCGACCTTAATGCTGGGATATATCACTGCAAGACAAAGCAAGTTTGTTGTGTGTTTTTCCATCAGTTCCTTGCAATGTCATGTTGTATTTGTATTCCTAACTGAATTGGTACAGAATTGCATTGAGTATGGGACTTGAAAGTGTCTGAATTTGAACATGTAACTTGAAATTAGGAAATAAGTGTTCTGTCAAGAGCTACTTCAGTCCAGGCAGCTTTTTCTTTTCCAACAGCTTCCTGTAAGGTATTTGCCTGGACTGAGTTCTCATTTAATCCATTCCAGACTAAGAACTTTGTTTCTCAGGCACAAAAATAGAAGGAAAGGAGTTGTGTGGGCATTTGAGGTTCTATATAGAGTCTAACGTTTTATTGGAAAGAAATTTAAAATCAGAAGAGGGCATGGAAACAGAGGATGTTTCCTGGAGAATCAGTACACAAGGTAAAGAATAACCATCCAACCCTGTGTACAGTTCATCTGTGTGGTGGTTCCTGTTCCAGGACATGGAATTATTTCACCAGTTTCATACCTTATTCCCAAAAGGTGAAAAGCTGGGGGATTTCTGTGCTGCTAAGCATGTGTCCTGATTTTACAGCTGGAAAATCTTCTTTCTTTGTTTTTTTTTAACAGATTAGTGTGGTTCAGAAGAGAAAGTGTTTATTTTTAACAAACTTTGGGAAAGATTGCAGCAGTTTACTTTGGGAATGCCTGTTCTTGTTTGTGGAAGTGAATGGTAAAATATATTTTTGGGGCTGAGGCTGGGAGTAGCAAGCAGTACAAGGCTAATAGTCTTCTCAAATTCTCTTCCTCCAGCTATTGTAGGTGGTACAGCTTCATTTTTTATGGGGTATTGGAATGCAGAAAGTGCATGAAAGAGTGGAGTGGGGATTTGCATTTGCAGTTTCTTCTAGTTTATTTGGGCACCTTCAAATTTGGCTGCATCTACCAATAGCAATTTTTCACCCAGAATGAGCTTTCACTGAAGTCAGTATAGTGCTGTATGGGCAAAAAGGTTCTTAGGTATAAATAGGTTTTAATAGAGAATAGATGTTTTAATCTCTGTGTTGAATGAGATTGTCACAAGCTGAATAGCCAGCTCAGCCCAGCTTTTATCCACCACACATGGGTGTGCTTTATAAAGTAAATGACAATTTTTATATATGTATTGATATTTATTCATTGTATATATTTATATTTATTAACTAATATACACATATTCACTTCATAGATGCAGTGGTAATCAGAAACAAACTAATCTCTTCAACCCCACTGCCTTTTTTAAGGGGAAATGCCAAGAACTGAGAGAAGCAGGGCTGAGAATTGGTAGTCCTGGCCCTTGATGGGTGGGCTGGGCTGTGTCTGTGGGCAGGAGAGGACCTGCACTTGTGCTGCCCTAAGCCTGGCCTGGTCGGTGCAGAGCCTGCCTGCTCTCTGCCTACCACTGTTTCAATGATGTGTTTTAAAAGGCCAGCTGTAGAGAATTTAATTTGTGTTGTAACCAGAAGAAAGGGAGTGTTTTAAACTCCTTTGCACTATTTGATGTATTGAATCAGGTGCCTGTTTGTGTACAACATATCTACCTGTTTGTTTGCCCTTGCTGGTGCAGCCACACGAGGGGGAACGATGCTTTCTCTGTGTTATTTTCCAGTTTTCTTGGTATGCACCAGGCACTCTGATGTGTTTGTGGGAAGTTGCAGTCTATTGGCCTAGTCCCAATTGTTCTCTCCATGAGCAGACTCCCTTGACTTCAGCAGAGCCCTGGTGTTTGGGCAGAACCATGCCCAGGGCTCAGACAGAGATCAGATTTAGGAGGTTTCAGGCAACTGTAAATTTGCATCCTTCTTTTGTTCATGGTAAGCACTCATGTTCTGGCTTGGCACACAAGTTTGTGAGCTGCAGCACAACAGAAACCAGAAGCTGTTGTTTCCTATTAGCAGAACAGTAATCAGAACATATTTGTGTTTTATTGCTGTGCATCTGGGTCATTGTCATGTTCTGTACAATTTAGAATCGTTCCTGTTAGTGTATCCCCAGACTTATTTGTTTACATGTTTTTCTTCCCTAGCAGCCTGTCACCAATTAACCTGGCCGTACAGTCTGGCCTCCCTTCTGCCCTCTTGTCCCTTGAAGCCACTTTATCGTGGATGCTCCTTTGTAGTGAAGATCTGAAATCTGGAACTGCACTTACTGCAGCACAGACCACCTCTCTGTGTACATCAGATGTACAGGATTGATTTTGCTTTCATATTCTGCATGCCTAAGTATTTTTATATACAAAAGCTGGTCTTGACTGCCATTATATTTGAACATTATGCTTCAGTTTGACCTCATTATACATGAGCCATTCTACTTCCATTCTAGATGATGTGTGAAGCTTTGCTTGTTTCAATTGAGAAACTTTTAGAGTAAATGAATAATTATCTATATTTGGTATTCTTTAAAGAAAATGGGAACCCCATGCATGCATCTAATGGTGGAGTCTATGGAGAAAGTTCCATGGAGTATCATTTCTAAAATGTTGCCATATCGTGGCTTTCTCACATTCATGAATGCTGGCTAAATATTTTCATGATCTGCAGCTGGCTTGCCCTCTGCTTTTTAGCTTGTGGTTTTAGACACTGCCATATCTCCCTTATTGGCTTTTAGGAATGTAGCTGGCTTTGCTGCCAGTTCTCTGTTGTGAGCAGAGATCTCAACAAAGTCTGCTGTCCTGGACCATTTTGGAATGGTGGCTTCTTGTACTGATATTTAGATGCTGCTAAAGTTATTAAGAACAATTTAATGTATATTATGTCTTATATGCCATAATGTGGTAATTGATGTTTGGTTAACAGGCAAAGCCTCATAATAACCGTGTGTTTTAAAAAAAAAAGTTGGATTTTACCAGCTGAAATGAAGAGAACAGTAACAATAATGTTTGATATAATATGTATTGGGATGTGACTTAATGTTCTTCCAGACTTTTAATACTTTCCACATACAAAAAGTAGTGCCTTAGGTTTAGTGGAGGGGTAAACTATATTTTTACCATATTTTATATTTTAAGTCCTAACATTTCTACTGTTACTCAGAAATACCTGTTTTAAGGAGATGAAATCAGTTGGATGAGGGGAAGAGGAACTTAGAACTTAGAAAGGAGAAAGAGTGTTCTGATTTGCTGGTGTCCATAGGAAACCAGCCCACTGCAGGCTGACTGAGCATGTACAGATGGCACAGAGAGGGAAACTGAGCCTTGAAAATCTCTTCCATTAAATCTGGATTTAGATGATTCTAAATTGTATGAGCACTTGTGTCAGCACATTCTGTAGAGATGAATTAGAAACCATTCCTGTTTAATTTGCAGGGTTATTTCTCCCCTCTCCTTCTTTATGTCACACTTTGGGAGCATGCTGCTCAGCTGACCTATTAAAAATATTTGAGTTTCCCAATGCTTTCACACTTTCTGTGCTGAGGAAGGGCCTCATCCTCTGCAGAGCAGGAGTGGCAGTGCCAGGTCCCCTCGGCACTGTCGGGTTTCAGCCAGTGTGGAGCAGGACGTGGGCCTTGGCCACCTGTGTGCAGAGAGAGACTTGTCCCAGTGGTCTGACACTAACCCCTTCACCTTCCCACACAGCCTGTGTCCCCACCCTGTCAAAACACTGCTCCCTCCTGTTGGAAATACTCTGTGTTTGTTGTACGGGTGATAATTTTAATGGAATCGCTAAAATGCATGAATAACAGAAGGAAATCTCTTAACGATCTCTAACTGCTGTGTATGCTCATCTTTTCTTCTCCCCACACCACCTCACCTGTGTTCACCTTCCTTTGTTTGTGTTATATCTATTTTAGATTGTAAGCTCCTCAAGGCAGGGAATTGATGCTTCTCAACTGTCTGTAAAGCACCTTTTACAACTGTGGTGCTCTTTGAAATATCAAAAAATAATAAATATTAGAATCGATTCCCAATGAGTTAAAAGTTTTATTTGTTTCTAATGTTTTAGCAGCAGCAAGGGCAGCAGGCCCATCAGACTCTGTGTCAGGAAGGTGCTCAGAGGCCTGGGGGTGGCAGTGTCAGACCCTGTGTGCTGACAGCCAGCAGGGTTTGCTGTCTGCTGTCCCTGCTCTGTGTTTCACTGCTCTTGTGGAACTGCTGGTGCCCGTGTAACCTGTACAACCATCCTTCATTGCTTTCTCTCTCTGTTGTCTTTGATAGCAGCGTTCCCCTTATCAATTCCCTCATCATCACTCCCGTCTGATCTCCTCTCCGAGCAACTTTGAGCACATCTACCACATGACTGTTAATTCAGCTGAAAAATTCCTCTCTTACGATTCCATAAACCCTGCATTTTCCCCGTCTCCACGCTCTGTCCTCGGTACTCCAGACTTTGTCACTCTGAGGGTATGAACGGCTCAGTCAGGTGTTCACTCTACTAACACTGTGTGGTTTTCCTTTTGCCTGGCTATTAACGTGGGAGAAAACCCCTTGTAAGCTGTTCCTTCACTCCTCCCCTCCCGTTTGTCCCAACAATTTACCTTCTGCTGTCAGCTGGGGTCTTGCCACTGCTCCGAAATGCCAAGAAACAGACACTTCGTGGCCTTAGAGAAAAAGAAAAGTTTGGGCTAAACCTTTTGCTATGAGAATAATATTTTTAATCACCAGGAAGGATGTGGGAATTTTGAATGATAAGTTCTCTGTTCCACAGTGTTCATCCTCCAGCAGTCAGAATGCTGCATACCAGGTTGAGTTAGGAAGAGGTTCTGGATCTGTCTGTGTTGGACCAAGCTTTCAAGCTGTTTGTTTATGATGAATTCATGTGGAATGTGAGAATTTGTGCACAGTACTGTACACAGATGGAGACAGACAGACACAGATAGTGCCTCAACCAGTTTCTAGGTTAAAGTAAATAAGTGAAATTAGAACATGTAGAAACAGGATAGAAATAAAAGATATGGCAACTTACTGATGTAGATCCTCTTAACCCTGGTATTTTAGGCAGAGGCTGAGGTAGGATGCTATTCTGTAGGCATCCTTCCAGTTCCAATGTAAATTGGAGGGATAGAAGTGGTCTTGCCTTTTTTTTCTTGCATTGTGCATCCAGTTCTGTCTACCTGGGGGTTGCTGTGTCCTGTAGAAATACAAACCAAAGTGAAGCAGGCACAAAGGTACCTGCAGTGCATCACAGCTGTGTACCATGCTGGGGCCTGCAGCTCTGCCTGAGATAAATCAGGAAGAACCTGTAGGTAGATGTGATGCTGTTGTTTGCTCAGGCTTTGTGTGGGTCCAGGCTGTGCCCATTGCTCTCATGGGAACATTGCTCTTGGTTTCTGGCAAACCTTCATTGCCAGGCTGCTTCGAGTGTGTCTGGGCTGCTGTGCTGGAGCCCTGTCACTGGGAAGGTTTTGGAAACATACCTGCATCCAACACTAGAGAGACTTTAAGAATGCAGGAGAAAAAGAAATCTCCTCCATATGGCTCCAAAACCAATTTGCACAGCTGAGCTTTGACTGGTTACATGCATGGTCATGTGTCACTGCTGTGAGGTCCCAGTTGTCACAGCCATTAATACACAAGAGGAATGCTCTGTTGAAATTAAAAAAAAAAAATACTGTTAAGTTGAATTGAAAGCTGTTTCTCTCCTAGAGGGTTACTATAGGGTCACTGAAGCTGTATTTCAGTTCTGGTTTTTAACAGGGTTATTTCAATCCACTGTACTATAAAATTGTCTGTGTTTGATATGCAGCGATGTATCACCGGACTGTGACCCTCCCTGTACCTTCCCTTTCTCATGTGAGTAGTCTACCTGGGACCAGTGAGAAACTCCTGGTCATTCAGACAATAACTCTCAAGATTTTCTTTAGGAGCATCCTTCATCCTAAAGTTGCATAAATTGGAGGGGAAAAAAGTGAAGTGGGCAACCTGGAATGTCAAAATCCTGCCCTGTTAGCTCCTTAGAGCACTAGAGGTTTAGTCTTGTTTGAGGAAAAGTGTTTGTCTGCTTTGTGGCTTGAGGGTAGAGGTGCTGGAAGCTGTATGGAAAGCCAGGCTGTGAGTTTGGTTTCATGTCTGTCCATCCTCCCTTTATGTTTGGAGATTTTAGCATAAGAAGAGTGCCATGGTCCCATGTTGATACTGGAACCAGGACAGCATGGAATCCATAGGGGAGTTAAAAAATGACCTGTTAAAGTAGGCTTTTAGAGTCTGCCATATTATTTCATGGAAGAGTTGAAAGCTGAGTTTTATAGTGTGATGAGCAGAGCACTATTTTAAAACAAAAACAAAGCCCAAAACAAGAACAAGCTGCACAATGGACAGAGGAACAGAGGCAGAGCAGTTCCTGTGGGTGCTGTACCTATCCAGTCAGACCTTGTCCCTCATCCCAGTGTTGGAGAAGGTGCCCAGGGAGCAGCTGGAGCTGGAGCAGAGGCTCTGGAATGGGATGCACCCAACCAATCTGGGCCTCTCACCCTATTTCACAGTGATTCACTTTTGCCCCCACTTCTTTCACCTTTCTCCATTTGATCCAGCAGTGGGGATGAATTTTCCTGCTAGGATTTGAATTGTTGCTCGAAATGAGGGGTTTTTGTCTCTCTAAGTAAAGCAAGCTCAGGTTTCCTTTTGTTTTTTGTGTTTTTAACCTGCTGCAATGTGCTGCTTTGTAACTACCGCTAATAACTGCCGTTTATTTTCCTTTGAATTCCCTTCCTGCATCGTGTGCACACCACTTCCAGGAGGTTTGGTCCAAAATGCCAGCATCCCTGGCATGTGCTTATTTTATTTTTAGAACAAAGAACAATGAAAGATTTGCTTTGTGGAGACTTTCTACGAGGAATTACATGGACGCTGCGAACTGAGCTCACAAAAAACAATCATCTTTAGAACACACTGTTAAAAAAATGAGTCTTTTTGTGCACCCACCTGTTCCCTCCTTCCCCTGATGCCTGTATGTTGTCTGCTCAGTCACTGTGAAGGAGGTTAATCACCCTATCATTAAACATAATTGTTCTCTTTGCAAAATGAACCCCTGTAGGTTTATACCAGCCTTGCACCACCCCTGTGTGCTAACCCCGGTGCACACGTGGTGCTGCACTTGGCTTTCCTTTCTTTCTCAAAACACAGCAGTAACTCATTCCTCAGCCCCTCAGTTCCTTTGTGCATCATCAGGGGAGTGAGCCTCCATGGTCTAGGTACAGCCAGGATGTTCAAACTCTGCATCTCAGTTTATTGTATGGGGAAAAAGCAGGAGCTCAGTATTTTGCACTACAAAGTAGGTTGGTTATTCACATTTAGAAACAAAAAAAGAAGGGGGCAAGCTTAGCAAGAGACAGCAATATAATCCCACAAGTATTTTAAGAGGCTTTTACGCCTTTGGGTATAAATCCCCATGGTGCAGCAGTGGAAGAAGGGAGAAGTAAAAAGGGCTTTTTCATTGGTAAGGTTTCTGGTTCTCTTTTGCTGGTGTTTGTGAGAGATCTGGGAAGAGATGAGAGATTTTAGTTCTTGCTTGCTGCATGTTAAAAATCAGGCATTTCTGGCACCCTGGGAGAATGAAAAGCCAAGGGTTGACTGTAAGATCAAAGGGGCCTGTCAGACCAATGATTCCAAGGATCATTGTAAGACTGGATTTGGCAGCAGGTTGGTAAAATTTATCTGATAAAGTCTGACCTGTATAAAATCTGTTCCTTACAAAGCCTCAATTTAATTACCCATTTTAAAATATGGATAGAGACATTGGTTCTCTGAGAATATCCTTGTGGGGGTGGAATCTTTGTTTTGGTCTGAAATTTTCGTAACACCCTAGTTTAAAGAAGCACTGCAATTGCAACTATTGTTTTAAATATGGCTACTTAATCTCAGTGTGAGGATGGGGAAATATTTAAATACAAATAGGAAGAAATGAACACTTATTGCAGAGGGGGGACTGTAAAGGATAAAGGAAGTAATTCTTAGAGCTACCTGCAGTTCCTTTGCATTGTGCATCTATGAAGGTTCCCTGAACCAAATTCCAGTTAATGGTATTGTCTTAATCACTCTCTGTTGATGAGCAGCTCTTAGCCAGAGCTGAAAAGACACACATAGCCAAGTCCCTCTGGGCTAGGAAGCCAGCTCATACACAGAGAGAGGGCTAAATAGTCTGAGCAATCTTCTCCCCTAAGGACAGCTGTAGGTTAACAGAAGCAGAAATAAAATGTCCCAGAATTCATTTCAAAGTACTCTTTCAACCTTCTTTTAAAGACAATTTATGTTTGAGGAACTGCTGTATCCAAGTAGGGACACTGTGGTTTTATCTCCTCAGTAAAGGACCACTTCAGTCTAGTAACTGATTAATTTAGAAAAATCACACTGGAACTCTCAGGATTCAAAACAGGAGCAGTAACCAAAATACATAGAAAAACAGTGGCATGTGTGCAGGCTGGAAAGAGGAGGCTGCTTCTCACTTTGGCTCATCTAGTGTAGGTTTGGAGGGATGCTGTTAACACCTTTGGAATTTCATGAGTAATTGCTATACAGATTGATCCACTATCTATTCATAACTCTGCAGAGCATTAGGGTTTAACCTGGCTATTGTATCAATTTATACAATTATGGCACAAACGATGGCATCAAAGAGAAATTGTAATGAGGTCTTTGGAAGCTTGTGTTCAGAAGGAAGGTGTTACACAGTGTAACTTGAATATATCTGCAGCAGCTTAATTAGGCTTGCAAACCATCCTTTCAGGGAAATTCTGGAATTATTCCATGTATTCTTTCAGTTGCCTGCATATGTCCATGTAATTCAGCACTTGACTGCCGCGTTGCGTGTGCTGCCGGTCTCTGCACTAAACTGCAGAATATTATTTTGCAATTTTTGCTGACTTGCTGCCCAGATACTCAGCCCTGGTAAGGTCGGGGGTTGAACGTGCTGTGGGGCCTTAGAGCACAGAATTGGCAGGTGAGGCCAGCAGAGGGTAAGTGAACATGTGGTGTGTGTGTGCATTTCAGAACCTTCGGCCCCAGGAGAGCCGGACGGTGTTCAGCGGCTCCGTCAGCATCCCGTCGATCGCGAAATCCCGCACGGAGCCGGGGCGGTCCATGAGCGCCAGCAGCGGGCTGGCAGCACGTAAGCCAGCAGAGCTCTGTTGCTTTGGGTGCTGGGCACAAGTGTTTCGGGGAAAGGGCTGCCTGCAGTAGCCTCTGTCCATGCTGCATAAGGATTTTCCAAAGTGATGGCTGACTGCACTGCTGCTGAGGGCCAGCATCATTATCTTGCTTTCAAAGGAGCACGTGAATAAGAGGGTAGTGCTTTTGAGAGTCCCACATTTGCAATTTATCAATTTTTTTAATTGATGTTAGAACTCAAATTACATTCTTAGCCCTGGGGCTGCTTTGCTCCTGCTCAAGTGTTTTAAATCCGTGGCAAGTTGTTCACAAGCTCCATGGTTATTAATTTTGTTGCTGAGTTGTGTGTAGCTCTTGATGCCTTTCTTGCCACTAGTGCAAAGATAAAGCTGTGGAGAACTGGCTGCTGGAATGGAAGAGTGGCATTGCATTGAAAGAGGCCACTGGAATTAGGCAGCCACCACAGCTGTTTCTACAACTGCCACCTTTTTTGGGAGCACAGTGACTAAAGTAAAGTGTGGCAAAGGGAGGGACTGGACAATCCACAAGAACTGCAGACAAGATAAAAGCCACTGTAGCCTGCAAGTCATGAGCTTGGGACCTTGAGACACACTGCAGGAAAGCAGAACTAGCCAGAGAAGCAGCTGAACAAGTTGCTGGTGTGTTGAGTGGGGCATGTAACACAGTTTAACTCCTCTCTGTAGGATCGTCTGCACAGAACGGCAGCGCTTTGCGCAGGGAATTCTCGGGAGGGAGCTACGGAGCCAAGCGCCAGCCCATGGCATCGCCCTCCGACGGGTCCCTGTCCTCGGGGGGCCTGGACCAGGGCAGCGATGCCCCCACAAGGGACTACGAGAGAGAGGTGGGTGCCAGCAGCAGCAGAGAAACCTCAAGGGTGTCCTTAGAGATGAGGCAGTTCTACCCTGTCTGGGGCTGGCTACAACTTTGGGAGTCGCTGACAGTGGAGAGATGGATTTCCTGTAGTTCAAGCTACAAAGTGTCAGCTCTGGTCCTGGTATTTAAGATGCAGAAAAAGTTCTCTGTATTGCTTACGTGGAGACGTGTGGGTAGCAAGGCTCCCCCAAACACCAGCCCAGTAATGGCATATCACAGCTTGAAATGCTGATATTCCTTTTGACCTCTAAGTGCAAATATTCATAAGCTATCTTAGCAACCATTCACAGGAGACATTTTGTACTCAGAAGTTAATAAAGTAATTTAGGAATTATAATTTCATTTAGAGCAGGAACTGGATTTAATTATTTCTATTCTGTGCAGTCGAGACTGTCATTATTATAGGACTGAAATCCTGCCCAGTGCTAAACTCAGTCCCTCCAGCCAAGAATGTTTTACCTGGGAGGGTTTAGTCTGAAGCTGACCTGCAAAACTTCCCCAGCTTCCCCCATTTCTTACCAAGGAGTGTGAAACTGAGAGATCACACAGACTTTTCATGGTACTGAATGTGTCCTGCCAGTGGAAGCTGGAAGGCAGCTGTCAGCCCAAATTCAGGCTCAGAGTTGCATTCTGCTGTACTCTGGAAGATCCAAGTAACTCGATAGGATGTTTGAATTGATACCCTGGGGCTGATACAGAAGAGGGAGCTGTGATGATGCCACAAAGATTTCTCATTTTGGTGCAAGAGCATCTTGATCATAATCTGTGAAAGGGCAGGAGCTGTTGTATCTTCACAGGCAGCTTGAAGCTGCACACTCTGCTGGCCAAGGAGCCCTTGGTAACACACACACTTCCAGAATCCCACTGGTGCTGTGTCCTTATGTCAGTATCACTTATGCTTGCTTAAAGCAGAGTGACCTGACCACTTGATCTCAGGTCTTCTTGGAAATTGTGAGCAAAAAAGATCCCTCCGTATTTTTGGACGTAAGCAAAATCCCCAGAGGTCTTTGAATCCAGGCACTGTTGCTGAGACACTCTGAGTCACCCCCAAACTTGCTATCCTGTTACTTACTGGTGTTCTTGTGTGTCTCTGGGCTGCAGGACTCTGACTCTCCAAGACACTCGACGGCATCAAACAGCTCCAACCTCAGCAGCCCTCCCAGCCCCGTTTCTCCTCACAAGACCAAGAGCCTCTCCCTGGAGAGCTCTGACCACGTGAGTTGGGACTCATGAACTGCTTCAGCATTCAGATTTGGCATCACATCAGCTTGCTGTCCCCATGGCTGTCCCCTTCACTTGCTCCAGTTCTCACCTTCATCCTCCTAACCCTGCCCATTCCCTGTCTGAAAAGGATCTGGGAGTGGGGCACAGAGGAAGGTAAAAGCTGCTCGCCTTCAGCACCGTTCGGCATTGCCTCACCTCCCCAGATCTGACAGCAGCAAATGAGCAAAGCTAGGGTGTTGGTAAATATCAGATGCTGTAGATTTGTATTAGTATTGGTTTCATTTTTGTGGTTACAGCTGCTTCATTTTAAAGACATATTTATCCCACTCCCCTTCCACTCCCCAAACTGTAGCATTAAGTAGACCAGACCAGTATCAACAAGAGAAAATTCAGAGGGATCTTGTTTTCATACAATAGCTCATTGTACTGTACAAAAGTAGCACAGAGGCCCCTTCCCCTCCATGGGAAATGATCAGTATGTCAGAGGCACATAAAAGCTTTCAGCCACCACGTTTGAATGTCAATCTGATTGTCGCCAGCAAATCCTTATTGATTAAAATGATGCATATTTTACTACAGTACAGAGTTTAAATAAATATGCAGATGTTAGAGTAAAATACGTATGTATATATTCAAAGAAAAAAAGCATTGTGTATGCAGCAGAAGATGGATGCTTATTTAAAGAGCCTTTAATTTAAGATTTGTGTTGTCCCTGTTTTCATGCTCGGTGATTTACAGACTTGGAGGCCTGGCTAAAACCTCCCACAGGACAGAGATTCCGTGTGCTCAGCGCTCGCTGCACTGCCGGGACAGCCCCTGCAGTGCTCTCACAACACTTCTCTCTTTCTGGCTGTAACAGAACTTAAGCTGTAGTTCCTGCTTTCCTGGTAGTCCCCATCCTTTCAGAAACAGCAGCAATTGGCAGCAAGGCCCTGTCCCAGCAGCCACGGGCTCCTGTCAGCCCGGCGGCTGCCCCGGCTCCGTGCGTGCCGCCCGTGAGCTGGAGCCTTGCAGCAGCTACAGGAGAGGTGCTTCAGGCATCAAGGCAGCTCAGTGCAGCTGGATTCAGCAGGAGAACTGTTCCCCTGGGTCAGCCTTTGAGCAGGTCTAACTCTGAAGGGAGCAGTCTTCCACATCTTCCTGACCATCCCTAAGCAGCAAACTCTTACTGTCATTACCAAATACTGTTTGCTAATACACATCAGCCAAACGAGTGCCCTTAGCCCAAAGCTGGCCGTGGCTGGCTTTGTTGTCACTGTAGCAACAAAGAACCTTGAAGACTGACCTCACACTGTTCACACTGTATAGTCAGAGATGCCTGGTGACACACAACTGCTACACTGGTAAGATTGGCTTTCCTCTGCCCCCTACCTGTGTTGTGGGTTTGTGCAATTTGCAGTTGTTTCTATGTGCTCACCTGCTGTTTGGTTTCAAAAGCAGGGCAGGTTGGAGGGCAGGAAGTATTGCAGTGGAAGGCAAAGCCTGCGGAAGTTGGAAAAATAAATAAAAAGCTGAAGTGGTCAGAAGTTGACAGAATAAATGAAAAACTGATACACAGCTGTATGGTAAGAGGAAAATGTCTCTTCTCTTCAGTTAGCAAGGCAGATTGTGCTTTTCATTTGGGATGAGCCTCTCTTCCCAGTAATATTGTTGCTGACTTCATACTATGACCATACTCAGACACATAAGGGCTTTTTGTATTTAGAATATTGGGGTTTGTGGGTTTCAAAAACTCGTTATGGCTCTCATTAAACCATTCTATATTCTTGCAGTCAGCAGTTATGTAGAGTTTCACCCACACAGAGGTGTTTGGAGTTTTGCAGTTTCTGTCTTCCCTAATAGAAGTTGTAGGTAAGTTCAAACCATGTACAATAATCTCCAGGTATGATCTAAATGTGACATAGCGAACAAGACACAGATCATCTAATCCATTTCATCATGCTGGGTCTCCTAGGTAAGATTTCTCTTTCACTCTGAATCAAGAGGCTTATCTATGTTTAAGCTCATTCAGTGTTATTTTGGGACAGGAATTCAAGAAATTATTGTAAAAACCATCATATCAAAAGCCTGTCTCTCTCCTGTTCGAGTATTTCAGAGTAGCAAGCTGGTTGTGTTGTTTGTTTTCACTTCAAACCTACTACTTTTGCAAGCCTGGCATTTGAAATTAAAAGCTTTAGCAAACAGCAAAGCATCTGAAAGTAATTCCTCCCAGAAAAGTTTATGTATTTCTGAGGGACAGATAGGCAGGGCATTATTGGCATTATTGAAATTCCACATCAGCTTCTTTTTAAAGGCTGCATATTGCTTCAAGTATAGCCACTGCTTTTTCCCCACAATTCCCTTGTTTTGGTGAAGCATGTCCATACACTTTTCAAAGCCTTTGCAGACTAGTTTTGTATTTACTGTATGTTGTATTTAAATAATAATCTTATTTTGATGTTGAGAGAAGGCATTTAAACAGTAGTCATTAAAGACAGAGCAGCCTGCATGGCAGTCCCCTGAGAGGGTCACAGGATCGTTTTCCATGGACTTTTTTTTTTCCCACAGTTGTGCTAAAGCTCTATCTGAAAATGGAACCCAAAGAGCCACCACGCAGTAAACAATTAAATTGAGTAAACCCCTGTGTTTACTCTGTTCCAGTGCCTGCAATCTGTTGATAGCAACCCCTGGCATCTTCAGGCAGAGCATAGGGCAGCTGTGTTACAACACTAAGCTCAGAGGATGAGAGCTCCACAGGCCCACACTGTTTGTACACTACACAGCCTCAGCAGTCTTCTCTGGGATTTATTTACTCACTAGTTTGGTCCTGTGCGTTTTTATACATGTTTGTTCAGAAGAGAAACAGCAACTGTTCTCTCAGTTGAAAAGCAAATGACCACATCACTTACTTGAAAAGAGAAAAATTGTCCTAGGACTTTAATAGTTTTATATATTTGGGGTCCATTTGGTTACAGACTCAATTTGAAACCACACTCATCTCTTTTTGTTGGTATGCATACTGCAGCTGGGCTTTCTAAAGACTCATTGGGCTAGGAAAAGTAACTTGGTCATTTGAACTGTAAGACTCTTGACTGGTATCTCCAAGGCAATTGTCTCCTGAGGTTTGATGTTTGCTCCTTTGCACTGTAGCACTGCTTCAACTTCACAGGTCGAGGGCTGCATTTTGTTCTGGGAGCTTAAAATCTCCCCCTGAATTCCTGACTGTGGCACATGTTCTCTGCACACAGGATGTGTATCTAGCTGGTTTTTTTCTCCTTTTGACTGAGACTGAAGGTGTGTGTTTGCATTTTTGACAGTGCTTGAACAGATGGGTTGTTGAGGTTTTGCCTTTTTTTTTTCCTCTCTCTTTTGATGGCAACAAGGATCTGAACAGATTCAGGCAGCTACTAAGGGTTTCAGGTTATAGGATGGAATAGGTCTGGTAAATAGTTTTCCCCTGCATGTGTGCACACACAGGTATATGGCTTCCTCTCACATTTCATAAGCCCAAAAGCAGGGTTACAGTACTCTCTTCTCTCTTGCCTTTGGCCTGTAGAAGACAGCTGGTGGTTTCAAAAAACATTCCTGAGACTGTGGTGAAGTAGTTGCTTCTTTTCCCCTCCATTAATTGCTGTGGCTTGTTATGAATATGCATTTTGCCCATTTAAATGAGTTTCAAAACTGAGTCAGGAATGTTCTCTCTTTGATTTGATTCTGATAAGTTACAACACAGGTGTGTTATTCTCAGGTATATGGCAGAGGGAAGTTAAGGGTCTTGCCATACTAAAAAAGTCCAAAAAGCATAGTTTATTTATAGAAATATAGTGTAACTGCACCTAACTGGTTCACAGTGTGTCAGCCTTTCCAAACAGAACAGTTGGATTATTAACAAGAAGCAGATTCTGGCCCTGTGTTGTATTGCATGGGCAGACCCTGAATGAAAGGACAAACATGCTCTTGCGTGGGAAAAGTGTTTCTTTTCCATTTTATGAATGCTGTTTAATTTTAAATGAATGCATTAAAGTAAATGTATTAAAGTAATGCATTAAAGTAAAATTTACTGCAGTGCAAGTACCCACAGCTCCTGAGCCTTAGTCTGAGAATTAAAGTGGTACACAGCAATTCCTGCTGTGGGTTCTTTTGTTAATACGAGTCCATTCCATGGAGGAAATGGGACACTTTTCTGCACTAACACAACATGCACCCTTCTGTGCACTTTGTGTTCACAGTTTATTTGATAAACATCCCCCAGAAGCAGCTCTGCTGCAGGCTTTCCAGTCTGAATTCCAGCTCCTCTCATTCCAGCCGCAGCTCAGTACAACCTGTTTTCATTCTCCATTTAAGACAGTCATCTACAGGGAAGAAATCCACAAACAAACCAGTGTTGCTATACCTGCCTTTTTATGTATGACAGTTTCATATCATTTATTTTTAAAATACGTTTTTTAGGTTTTTCCTTGTAATATTATTGTACAGTTTTGCATGGCATAGATGTAATCACTTTTTTGTTTTAGAGTATAAAAGCTGACAAGTGTGCGTGTGGGGGAAAGATTCTGCTTTTTGCCTCTTCTCACTCTTTTGTTTAATGCCCTCAATGTTGTAGGGGACATTGTAAGAGATTCTCTGCTACAGAACAATGATGTAGATTCTTTTGCACAGAAATATTTAAGGTGGAACAGTCAACAATGTAAAAATGACTTACCACCAATATTTTATGTTGGTAACACACTTAATATTAACCTACTTTGATGTACTGCAATAAAACAGGGAACTGTTAGAAATGGAGATGTTCTGTCTTTTTTTCCCACCTCCCCACATTAAGCTTTGAGGAGGAAATGGAAAGGGGAATGAGGGTGCTCTTGAAGATACATATATGGTTCTAACACATCTGCATAAGTGCACAATGGGAAGAAAAGTAGTATGTGAGAAAATCAATTCCCCTTTAATAGCTTTCAGAAAAAATAACCAGATTCTTTTGAAAATACAAAGTCAGAGTCACTGGATACTTTGCTATATTGAACTACAGTTTTCCTGACCTTTTTCTTAGGTCAGCTGTGCTATGATGACCTATGAAGAATAGGTAGTTATGTAGTTGTAGTCTCTGTTGTTGGTGCTCCTCCTTCATTTGTATTTACACATCAAATGTTTCAGCTAGTCCTAGTGTTAGAGGCTGGATTGTTAGTCCTGAGCTACCAACATTGACCTTCATGCACTTTTCAGTACATCTCGGGTTACCTGTGAAGTTTTGCATGTGCCCTGACCCTTTCCTGTCACCCACCCATTCCTCACAAGTCAGCCTGGAATTTTCCCTGTACCAGAGTGTTGGGAAATCTTCCTTTTCACTCATTCCCTGTTGGTCTAATGTTGGAAATGATGTCATTGGGCCCAGGGAAGTTTAGATTAGATATTAGGAAAAATTTCTTCACAGGAAGGCATATGAAATATAGGAACAGGCTGCCCAGGGAAGAGGTGAAGTCACCATCCCTGGAAGTGTTCAAAGGATGTGTGGACATGGTTTAATGGTGAACAGAGTTGAGTTTGATGATCTTGGAGGTCTTTTCCAGCCTTATTGATTTTGGGGTAAATCCTGGCTTTGGTACCTGCTTCAGTCACCCCCCTGCAGCAGGAATACAGGACTGGGCTGTTACTCATCCCACACTGCCAACCTGGGAATAGGCACCGTGATTCCCACTTTCTCCAAGGCCTTGGGCTGCCTTAATCCTCTCCCTCTCCTTCAATCAAAATGTTTACTTTCTCAGCCCTCCACTCCAGCTCATGTGGATTTAAGGCCATGGCTCATCCCGTTGAGGCAGCTGCTGTAGCTCTGGGACAGACCCTGGTTCCTGTGCTCTGACTTTTCCATCAGTGCGTTATTTCTGATTTCCCAGGGGTCCAGTTGCACATCACAGCTGTGAAGGTCTTGGGAAATAGGCCTTGTAGTGTCAGGGATTTGGGCATTAGAAAAGCAGAAACTGAACTGCATGGACTGCACTCCTGTTCAGCTCCTCAGCATTCACTTCCTGTTGTGATGCAGCAGCCAGGTTGCCTAAAGAAAGGAGGTGGCCTGAATCTTGATCTTTCAGAATGGAAAATCACTGTCATTAGAGAGGCAGCTTTAATCTCCAGTTTGCCAGTTTGCCCTGCCCTGTGCAAAGAAGAAATGTTTTTACAAGAGATTTTTCTAGACCATAGAAGCTCCCTGCAGCACAGAAACAGTCACATCCTGAACCCTGCAAGCATAGTTCAAGCAAATGCAGTGGCTGGCACAGATCAAGTGTTCCTGCTCACTGTACAATGTCACTTCTCTGACTTGAAGCCAGTTTCTAGCTCACGTTTTCTACTGTTCCTCTGACAAGCAATTCTTCTTGTCACAAATCTCTCTGGCCAAAGCTACAGCCATTATTAATGTCTTCAGAGCATACACAAAAGGCTAGGAGAATTAGGGACTGAGAGCTCTAATTAGCTCTCCTAATAAAGCAACATCTCAGCTTCTGCAGGTTGCTACCCTCTTGCAAATGCTAAACAATAAACAACTCTGCTGTTCAGCTGGATGTCGTTCCCAAACACTCTCAGGAAGGGGAATGTTCGCCAGGAGTTGAACACTCTTGCCCCAGCATGGTATACACAAGATCTGGGCTAACATGACCAAGTGCTTACTGGAAAAGTGAACTGTAAGGCCCTAGCTTACTCTGCTGCCTTTGCAAGTTCTCTGAACATGCTGGCCTTGAATCTTCAGTTTCAGAAAATCTGCTCTGAAGCTCACCTAATCTAATTCCCTTGTCAACTTTTTATACTTTGTTTTTTAAACTTTAAAATAAGCATTTAACAGCTCAAACAACTCCACTGTTTTTACAGCTGCAAGGTCTAGAGCCAAAGGAGAAAAACTAAACAGTGTCTATCAGAACTCCAAACAAGGAAAGTTACTGTAACTTTGTACACTGATAAACTGCTTGATGCAAAACTATTACTTCACTGAACAGCAGAGTTAACTCTTCTCAAGAGGTTAAGAATAATCTGACTGGTACTTTGAATTAAACTGCACTGCATCTTGTTCAACAGAGTCTTAAATGAAGTGGCTTATATGTTTATGGCTTTGGAATAAAGGTAATACCATAACCTGCTTTCCTATTTCTCAGAGGTCTCTCCTGAGAGAGACCATTTATTCACTTACCTGTTTTTTCCCTCTGAAGTGTCAGCTGTCAGGATTTCACACATGCTAAGGTGTTAGGTCAGACAACCTGGGTATTGCTGAGCTCTGCTAACTGAGCAGGACCAGCTGAGACTGCTGGTGAATAAATACCTGGCACTTGCCAGACAAAGACACCTGCACCAGGTAAGCCTCAACTCCAACAGCCTCTCCTTCACAAGCAGAGGAAGGGCAAAGAGACTTGTGTTCAAGAGACTGCTGACAGAGTCATTCAAACAAAAGAAGGTTAAAAAGCAAGTAAAGTACCAGGGATTTTCATGGCATGGACAGCCCAGGAATGGATGGCCAGGCAAGGGTAGTAGCAATTGCTGGAGCAAGCGACTGCAGTAAGAGAAGACCTGGGAGCAGCTGCTTCTGCTCAGCTGCTGTTTATCCCCCAGAACAGGACACTGCTCACTTCAGTGTGCATTCCCACACCAGAAGATGACACAGCCACAGGCAGCATGCCCACTGCACAAGCACTTGTTTATTGACATCAGGAAGTCGTACAGGTACAGGCTTTGTACAAAAACCTACAAAAGTCAATTTCCTAACTTGACTCCAAGAGTTTAAAACTGTGCGTCTGGTTTGAACTGTGAGACCTTTCAGCTGGAGCTGCTCACCAGAGGCAGGACATTTGTCTGCCTTGCTGCAAGTTCTGCCTTACAGGGAAACACACAAAGGAGGGTCTTAGGAGTCCAGCAAGCAGTGGATGTCAGAGTTGTAGCTTATCTAACTCGCCCTCAGGAAAGCTGATACCTACCAGACAGTGCAGAATCCCACTATTTGTGCTCAGATATAGCTCTGCTGATTACAGGTTTGACTCCCAGAACTGAGATGGGCTGTGAGAGTGTGTATGTGTGGGTTTAAAAGAGACTGGCACTCAAATCTCGGACTTTTAAAATATTTCCTATGTTTAGCTTGCAAGCCAAAAAGAGGCAGAAAGCATAAAACTTCTACTTACACACACGCCTCTTGCATTAAATCAATGTCATTAAAATCCAGGAGGGTTCTCAGACTGCCACCACTTGACTTACAAAAACGTGGGGGAGGTGCTGGATGTGTCTGTGGTAGGGAACACCTTGGTATTTCATTCTATAAATTCACAGTATGAAAACTACTTGACTTCCACCTCACCTTGAAAGAGGGAAGATTTTTAAAAACAATTTGTGGAGAATTACAAATAGGTTTCAGTATTAAATTCTGCTCTTGTCCTCCTTCCCCTACTCGTTATAAAACCCTCTCAATATGCAGCCACCATCACAATGTTACAAATGCATTCAGGGTAGTCAGCTGGTGCCCTGAAGCAGCACAGAAGCACTCAGAATTTCCTGCAAGCTGCGGGCTGTGCTGGCAGTCCAGGTAGGACAGACATCAGGAAAGAGCAGCTTTGTCCTCATGGAATGCACACCTGGCTTCCAGGGCACAGGGCTGCTGCATCTCAAGAGGATGGAGAGCTGGGGAGCAACTCAGGGGAGGCTTAGAATGCTCTCTGCAAGGCTCAGCTGAACCGGGCCCTCAGAACAAGTTCATTCCTACTACTCCTATGGCTTCTTGCCCCTATTGCTCCAGTATTTGCTATATGCCTCTTGGAACATGTTTTTGCAGGGAATTTTGGCCTTCAGTTTGGTGCAGATGAGGAAAGAGCCGCCCATTTTCCGATGAAGAGAATAGGTCTCCTCCGGCGGGGGAATGAGCCGATGCTTCAGCATGATGGGGATTAAACCATGGATCTTTTCTGTGGTGCTTTGGTTGCCAAAATCAAAGGGCTCCTCAGATGCAAAAGCTTCTCCCAGGATGAGGACAGCATTTAAGTGGGCATCTTCCATTTCCTGCCCAGAAGGAAACAGGGATAAGTAACACCACTAGCCATGACAGCTACGAGGGAGGTAAAGAAATGCTAAGAGCAGAAGCTCAGGAGAAATAGCCCTCTCCATGACAAATGGAACCTCTGGCCCCCAGCAAGACTGAGGAACATTTAGTTCATACAATTTTGAGCAACTAAACCTTCCAGAAGGGAGGTCATGAAATTTCAGGAATTGTTATCACCTGCAGGTCTTGCAGGGGAGGAGAAGGAAGGACAGTGGTTTTGGGGCTAGCTGTATCCTCATTACTTCTCCTGCTCCCAAAGGAAAGCAAGAACAAAAGCCAAAACCTTTTTTACCCTCCTCCCTCATGCTTATCAAAAGGGCTTTTGGACTGACACTTTCACCACATCAGAAAATCTGGGGAAGTTCACAGACCTGCAACCACCTTATCTGTGGCCAATACCAAAATCAGACCATCTGCTCCATACCTTGATTTCATAGCCAGTGAGGAATTTCATCTCAATGGACTTCTTCAGTACTCTCTCTCTGTCCATGTCAGCAGCTGCCTTGATTACCTGAGAAGGAGGAATACTTTCAGGACAGCCAAGAGCTGACTGAACAGTGTTTTGAGCACAGAACTGCTGCACAGGCCACAGGAGCACACATCAACACCACCCACCTGCTCACTCCCTTGCCTCTGCCCTCTCTTCAGGGGCCTGCATGCTGAGCAGGTTAAGAGCTGCTGGCTAAAAGACCCAGCTCTTCCCAAGAGGGCTACACATGGCTCAGAGAATGTAAAAGACAGCAAAAAAACAGCTTCACAAATACTCAGTCCCTCCCCCAAAGAAATAGCAGAGCCAACTGAGCAGCTTTAGGTGGGAGCTGCTGGCCATGGCAGCTCAGTTACTATGTGCAGAACATGGTGATCACAAAGGAAGCACGTTTGATTTCACACCGATTTATCTATATATGGAAAAGCTAGAAATCTCCAGAAGAGGTGGGGAACAAGCAAATCCTGCATATCCTCATATAAAAATCACAGAATTGTGAGTGCTCTGATACACCTTGTTGCCCAAGCACCCCAGCAGGCAACACTGCAGTTCACTTTTGTGAACATCCCAACTCAGAGCCAGCAGCTCGCAGCACACATGCAGACACCCATGGCAAGGGATGAAGAAGGAACAGAGATCACTCTCTTGCTTCCAGCCCTGCTTCCCTCCACACCCAAAGTGTATTCGAGTACAAGGTGATAACAGCTAAGTGATAAGAGCATTTGCAAAATCAAGTGCAGCTCTCTAGGACACAGTCCTCACCTCTATGTAGACATCTGTGAACTTCTCATCAAACCCTCGTGTTGCTCCAAAGTCCAGCAGGGCCACCTGGAATTGGACAAAGCCATCTGTATTACAGAGTTAACCATTCTGGTAGAACCTGATCTTGAGAGAGCTCATGATTTCTTCAGAAAGCTCACCTGGCTTTCCCAGCTCTCCTCTGCATCCCAGCTACCCCAGACTCCTTTGTTCCCAGTCTGCAGCCCCAACAGCTGCACCAGTACGGGGCTGAGGAGGAGTGGCCAATGCCCAGTGCCCACACTGCCATACCTGCTCTGCTGACAGCTCCACTCAGCCTTCATGTCCAGGGACAGAGCAGCACTGAACCCTTTCCTAGCACTTTGCAGCACAGACAGACCTCAGGAATAAAAAGCAATTCCATCTGCCCTATAGAGCACAAACAAGCAGCCAAACCAAAGAGCAGGAATTGCTACCCTTATCTTCAGCGCAGCACAAGAGCATTCAACTGAAGAGTCCTGGGCTCAGGTGCATCCTGGTAGAACACTGCCAGCTGCAGCTTCCACTGACCACCTTCAAATCAGATCCTAAGGCTAAGAAGCAGCTGTGCCTGATCAAGGACCAGGCTTACAGCAGCCCTTCTTTCCTACCCAGCCCTAGTGAGGGCAAGTGGCAAAGGGAGGTTTCCCTGTACTCTCTGCCCATGCCTCAAGGACAGGAATCTGAGAGAATCTCAGTAAGGGCTAATTGAACTCTGGGAGTAGAAATAATCAAAAGCTGGTGAAAACCAATGTTTGTACAGTGACTGCTCAGGCTTACCTTGTGCAGCTGTGGGTCATAGAAGAAGTTTGACCAGTTGGGGTCAGTCTGCATGTACCGGAACTCAAACAGCTCCCGCAGGCACAGCACCAGGATGTTGTGACAGATCTTGAAAAGCAAGGAGAGACAAGAAACAAGTCAGGAGGCCTGCAAGCCCCACTCACACCTCTACCTTACAGCAGGCATAAGCAAACAGGGAACACATCACCACACCAGGAACTATCTGCTCTATGCTGCAGAGCTGGAGGAGCACCTCTCAGCAACTCCCAGCCCATACCTGCCATGGGACATCCTTAGCAGATGGCACAGATGCTCCAGTGCTCATTCAGCTGCATTCTGGTGCTGCCTTTCAACTTTCCAGCATTGACTGGAAATGGGTGCACCACTGGGTGGCTGCGAGAATGGGACTCTTGCATGATACACAGACCCACCATGCATTCCTTCTGTGGGCTCAGCACTGACTCAGCTTGAGGGAGAAGCAGCAGAGCCACACCTCAGGACTGACAGGCACAGAGAAGCAAGAGTAGCAGTCCCTGAGGACCCCCCTGCTGAATTACATACTCCAGCAGAGCTTTTCTGTGAGAACTGCTAAGCTGGAGCCTATTAGCAGAACTGCCAGCCTCACTCTGCCCCTCTCCAGCTTCTGCAAAGCTGAGTGAAACATCATATCCAAGGTGGAAGGAGGAGAGCAAGTGCAAGCCTGACCCTGCTACAGGACACTGCCATTTGGATCAGAAGGCAGAGGGTCAGCCAGGCCAGTTGCTTATAGAAAAGAAGGGTTGCTTCTGCAGCAACATCCCAGCTCACAGCCTTTTAAAATGAGTCCTGGTTATAGAGCAGCTTATTGCTGGGGACAGTCCCTAAGAATAGGCAGTCAGCTCTGGCAAAGCTTCAAATCTAATGCCTGAGATTTGTTTATCTAGAGGAACAGACTCTGTCCTCTTCCCCAGTGACCTGCTAACAGCTGACAGCTCACACCAAGAAACACACACACACATCCAAATACCAGGACAGTTATTTCTGCTACTAGAACAGCTGCTTGTCCCACTAGAGCACTCCAATCCCTGGCTACATTCTGCACCAACGCCCACCTATCCCCACATCCTTGCTCTTGTTTTACTGACAGGTACTTTTCCAGCAGCCCTGTGCAGCACAGGTCAGTCCTGCAGGAATGACACCCAACTGCTTGTACTGGGATGATTCTGCAATCCTGCCCAGGAGAGCAGCTGCGTATCTTCTCCCTTTTCCCTTGCTGACAGTCCCACCCAAACTTAAGGTTGTCAGAAATGGCATCACACAGTGAGGCTACATCCCCTTCAGCTGCCCTTGCCATTCACCCCCTCCTGAATGCTGGTGCCTGCAAGGTCCAAACAAGCCTGGAGAGACTCTAGTGTCACTGCCACCTTCCCTAAACACACCTGCCTAGAGGCTCCACACAGTCCCTGATTCCAGCCCTGCTCAGGGTTTGCTGAGGTGCCACAAGGCCTCCCCAGCCTGGCAGTCATGGGCAGGCCAAGCACAGGGCTCTAAGCAAGGGCAGAAGCACAACCTCCCCAGTTTACCTCATTTCGAATCTCCTGGCTGAGCCCTTCAGCTTGATCCAAGGGAAAGCCAGACACCAGCTCTGTGGTCAGCACATGCTTGCTGCACAGCTCATCTATTACTTTTGGGACATAAAAGAAGGGGTGGTCTTTCAGCAGCTCCCTAGGGATGGAGGAAGGAGAGGAAAAGGTTTAGGAGCCCTGAGAGTAGACAGATCCATCAGCAACACCTCACACAGCCCTTCACCACCCCACACCCTGGCTGAGACTGCCAGGATATGTTTTCCTCAGCAATTACAGTAGGGATTAAGTCAGCAGAAACCCTGCCAGTGACTTACAGCTGCTGCCAGCTCCTGAAGTAACATCTCCTGCCAGAGCAGTGATACTAAGAAGGCTCCAGGCTGGTGCATCAAGGGGCACTGGGCTCTTTTGCTCACCCACTTGGCTTTAGGGCCAGACTACACACATGGAAGAATTAGTTTGCCAAGAGGAGCAGTGCCACAGGGGCAGTTGTGCAGCAGGACAGGAGAAGCATCCAGCCACCATGTAAAAATAATCTGGATGCTATGGCAAGCCAAGGGAGCAGGCAACACTGTTGGTGATAACTGCTTTAAGAGAGCTGAACTGAAAGCCTCCTAAGCTGAAGGATGAGAGAAGTTCACAACAGGCTGAGATAAGAGCACTGCAACCTAGCCTCAGGAGGTACTGCAGCACCTTCACATGTGGCAGAACACACAGACTTGCACGGGAGGAGGGAGGATAGATGATCACATTTCAGCTGAGTGAAGCCATGCCCAGTCAGGTGAGACAAGGTGGTGACTTTGGGGGACAGCCACAACCATGCACCCTTCCCCTGTGCCATATGGCAGGGCACAGCAGCCAGCTCCCCATCCCGGAAGTTAAGCAACCTCTCCTGCCTCTCTCACACACACAGAAGGGGCTGAAGGCAATGGTGGGAACATACTGGAATTTCCTTGCACAGGCAGCTTCTCTCAGGTAGTCACACTCCAGGGCCAGCTCTCTGCTCACGACTTCAATCAAGTGCTCTGGGAACAAACCTGAAAGTCAAACAGCACAGGAGAGAGTAGGCTTAGAAAAAAGGATCTCCTCAGGCTAAGCTTTCCAGAGCTGCAGCTGAGGAGCAGCCTGTTATCCAGCTCTGAGCTGAGGGGTACAGGAGGCCCCAGAGAGCCAAGGTGTATTTCCAACCAGATGCAGGTTGTGCAGTAATCCAGGCCCAGACTACACAGCTGCTCCTAAGTCAAGGTAAATCCACACCACAGCCCTATGCAGCACAGCTCTGTCCTCTCCCAGCTCCCACCCCACAGCCCAAGGTGTCCACCCCTGCTATTGGCATGGCTGTGCAGGGACACACCCGAAAGACCAGCACCTGAACACTGGGCAAAAGGAGGCTCCAACCCATACCTGCCTCCAAGTGGCAGCAGGCACTGCCAGGTAGGAACAGTCAGCATGACTAATACAGAGCACTGCAGCAGCAGCACGTAGCCAGGGCCTGAGATGCCAAGCCCAGTCTTCTTGGTTTTGGAAAACGAATCTACTTCTTGGGCCAGACACAGCTGGGGCTGCAGCAACCTCTGCAGGGCCCTGCCCAGCCACCAGAGACAACAGACCCAGATTTTTACAGCATCCAGCCTCATTTTAGAGCATTTGTACAGTCCCACTAATATTTACAGCTGCTGCAGGCAGGTATTTGGAAAAAGGAGTAATAAGTCCTGCATTCCCTGTGGGAAAGGGGATTTACCCATGTGCTGGGACACTGAGCAAGTTCTAAATTTGACAGTTCTCCACAACTCTGATTAGAAAGAACAGAGAATGTCTGGGCAGAGAACAGAACAACAGGCATGGGGGCTACAAAGAAATATGGAAAAGAATGAGTTCTGCCAAATGTACCAGAAAGTAACAGGATAAAGTAAGACTACCTCACCTGAACACTGCCCACACTCCAAGCCTAGAAAGCCATCAAATGTGAGTACTCCCAGGCACTTTATATTTTGCTAAGAATCCCTATGGGTATGTCTCTATATAGAACACACAGAGATAAGTGCAGGTTACTCTGGTGGATGTGCCTACAGATGGCCAGAAAACACACAGGTGCATTTTCCACCCCACAAAGTGTGCCTTAGAGCAGGCATGTGCCTAGCAAAGGCAGCAGCAGCTTTGCAGCAGAACAGGGGAACAGCACATGGCTCCCCAAGCTGGCCCTGCACCCTCTGCTCACATCTGCTCCTTCTCCTGCTTTCTGCAGAAAATCTGCCCCTGGGCAGACTTAGTATCCTTAAGTCCCTTTCCCCAGTCTTCAGAGGGACACATGAAATGTGCTGCTTGAAAGGGGCTGGCAGAACTCGACCTGCACCGTTGAGAACACAAGGCCTGCCAGGGTCTGTCTTTTTACCTTCAGGGAGAATATTGCTCATGCTCAGGACAGCCATCAGGTTGTTGACATCACTGCTGATGCTCTGGGCAACTCCGGGGTACTGTGGGCCAGAATGGGAGAGGGCAGTGTTGAGATTAGATGACCTGGTTGTACAGGGCATGATAAAAACACCTGGCTCAGCATCCACTGCCCCCACACCACAGCCACCCACAGCCTGGCAATGAGCCAGGGCATTCCTGAGAAATACATCCCACCTCTAAAAGCTTATTCAAAGCCCAGCATCTAAACCAGGGGGCAGACAAAGGCTAAGATGCAGCTCCTTGCAATCAGAATGGCATGCTCAGATCCTCTGATGGGAATTCTTCCAACACATGACAGGTTCTCAGACACACAAATCTCACAATAGCCACAGCAGTCAGTCATTTCCCTCCCACAGCTGAAAGCACACACCCCTGGAAGCCCCAGTGTGTCATTCCCAGCAGCAGGGCAAGTGTGGAGGCCCCAGCCTAGTCCTGGCAAAGGCAGCTCCTCCTGTTCTCACCTTGTCTGCCAAGAAGGGAAGGAGCCTGCACTGCTGAGAAGAATGTGTGCTGATGCCAGAGGGTTGAGTTTCTGCTGCTGCTACCTTGGCCTGACTTCAGAGAGTACTTAGGACACAACTGGCTTGGGAAGACATCAGCAGCCATTGATACTACTTCTAAAGTCTCCCCATACTACAATAACCCACCAATGAGTTGACCAGCTTTGCCTGGGATAGTGCTCAGTCAGCAAGGGGCCTCACTCCTCAGGATTATATCCATGCTGTACATGGAGCTTTAACTCAAGAACTTAGTGTTGTTGTAAACAGCCACCTGAGGTTGCTGACACCCAGAAAGGGCCTGGGGTATGTGTACATCCAGAAAGGGAACTGACTTATGGAAGAGCTGGGACCCTCCCATACGGTCCTAAAAGTACAAGCAGTCCCTCAGCACCTTTATCCCATACTGCAGTGAAATATCTGTGGAATGTCTCCTGCTCATCTGGACTCAGACTAGCTTAAGCTGCAAAACTTTCCTGTCTCTTCCACTCAGCTTGCACTAGGTAAGACATCACATTTTCACTTGCATTAAAATGTTTTTTATTTGTCTAGCAGTACACACGTAGCTCCCCTGCCCTCCTATGACCACAAACATGGCTGGTCTGTAAAGCCCACCTGGATTTTCATGGCAACTTCTTTCCCATTTTTCAAGCGTGCCAGATGAACCTGACCAATTGAAGCAGCAGCAAAGGGGGCGTTCTTCAAAGGACTCCAGTTTATCCCTCCAGTTGGGGCCAAGATCGTTGTTCAGAGTTTTCTACAAATAAACAGGAAGGATCAGGGTATGGGAAACAATGATTCAAGACTTTCAGTCTTGGAAATGACGTTCCTCTAAGGTGACTGAGTTCTGAGTACCTATAACCTGCTTTCTAGATCATCCTCTGTGCCTTGTCATTGCACACCATGGCAAGGAGTGGTCCAGCCAGCAATACTGCCCCAGCACTGAAAAGGTGCTCATCAGATCTCTGCCCTAAAACACAGAAATCCTGAACACAAACACCACTGCCTTGGCAATACAAACATCCCCTTTTAGGTGCCACTTGCTATCTTCCAGAAAATGAGCAAGGAGTTAACTATTTCTCCTCTTTCATCATGCTGCCAAGCTAAACAGAAGCCATCCAGGCATGACTCTCTTTAAGGCAATATTGACAATTAAACATCACAGCTTGCTTTAACATCTTTTTTGCTACCCTGCCAGACTGCCATATTTAAGTTCTAGCTCTGCTTAGTGTCTTTCAGAAGTAGTGCTGGCAGTTCCTTTTCCATCACCCTTTACACATTAATTTACAGAGAACATACACACTGAGGAAAGCAAACTTAGTTCACTTCATTCTGGCTCTTCTTGATGGCAAGTTAACCAAAATGGTAAGGACAAAGCTGCTGTTAATTTTCCAGCAGACTAAGGCTTGTAAGTCTGTTTCTAAAATGAGATGTAGACATATCTAGACACCAGCTTAAGACCCACAAGAAAGACAAGAGGAAACACAAGAGGAGGCTACACTCAACAAGACCCTATAACCATATTTTTGTGCAGCATCCTGCTCCATCAGCATTAATCTGAGGAGATGAAAAACTCCCACATTTTTCCCCTCTATCTAAACCCAAACTTCCATTTTTTTAATAGAAAAGACAGCAGAGAATTGAGAGAAGGAATCACATGCTACCCACAACTGAAAATAAGTAACATTATTGAAATATTCTTTAAAATCCCCATCTACTTCCCTCACTAGGACATGGGTGACATTTTTTTATGTCCATTGTCCCTTTCTCTGATAAGCACTCAGGAATACTCACTGTCATCTGCTTTATTGGCATGAAGTCAGCACTCTGACGGACACGCTCAAAAATCCTCTGGAGGTGGGGATTGATGAAGGCATCATCTGCCAAGGGAAGCACACAGCAGTCAGTGCAGGCACTGCATTCTTCACCACACAAAGGAATGTGCTCCTGCATTCAGACAAGTCAGGCTGTGCTGCCCCAGGCACACCCCAGTGAAGGTTTTAGAACTGATTCTTTAGTTCTTTTGGTGTGGTGACAGACTGCATAGACCAAGAGCAGAGTGCTCTGCCTCTGTCACACACCAGCCCACCTTCTGGCTGGCAGCAGTACAACATCCAGGTCTAGGAGAGGCCACTGCCTCCTGGAAACACAGGTCACAGAAGGGACCCCTGGAGAGCCATCCCAACACTCCAAGGTCCCCAGTGGTTTAATTCAGTTCCTTTTAAGGGGCAGCAGCTCCTCTAAAATGCTGTGCAATGGTAAAACATCACTTACACAAATACTGGACTCTTGGAGAAATCAGGATTCAGCATCTGCTGATACTTTAAACAACTGATCCACTGTAAACAACTGCCCAAAGGCAGAGCAACTACAAGTGGGCAGAGGACAATACAGCTGAGCCAAAACTTTTAAGTCAGAAGGATTTAGCAAGCAAATATTTACATTCATAAGAGGAAGGGCTAGGGCATCTTGAAAGATTAGTCCTTTGCTTGAGCAAAGGCTTTTACAACTCAAAAAAACTACAATTGCTGGCAAACCTTTCATTTCATAAATGATTATAGAGGAATCAGATTTATCTGCTGCTCTCTCAACACTGGAAAAGTCCAGGCCGTGGTTCTGAGAACTGAACCTGCACATGCAATTGTCACATTCAAAAAGAAAAAGTACTGTTCCTCTCCAAATACACATACATGAACCACCTTATGTCTATCCCAGGAAATAAGAAACAAACAGTGACCTTAAGAGGACTGGCCTGGGAAGAAGGGTGGAAAGGAATGGAGAAGAAAAATAATGCAGAGATGTGACATTAGCACACAGCATTGTTTACAAATTCCTATGAAGTCATAGCAGCATTTAAAAGTACTAACAAAACCGCAGTGTGGAACCCAGAGGAGTTTTTAAGAGGAACTCCCATCCCACCACTGGAAGCTGGAGAGGAGCAGGCTTTGCAGGAACAGTGAGTAGAACTCCTGCTGTGATGTTCCAAACCCGCAAGAAGGTGAGACATTGCACCTCAAACACTGAAAGAAACACCTGCTCTGTCACTGATGGTGCATCACTGCCCAGCCTCTGAACACTCTACAAAGTATTCTCAGGGCTATGTGAAGGTATTAACCATCATGCTGCAACGTGTCACCTGCACTGCCAAGGGTGACTGGGCAGATAGAGAATGGATCTCACTAAGAGCAACTCCCACTCCCAGAAGCTGTCTGTGTCAAAGCATCAGCATCGGCCACAGGCATTCAGGACCAACTTCCTTTGTTCTGCTTACTGCTGACATCCATAAACCTCTCAAGGGGTTTCAACCCCTACTGTGAGAGGGCATCCATCCTTAGCTGGGGTGCTGGACCACCCCCACCCTTTGTTCATGACGTCAAATAACCATGAAACCTGCAAGTCCAGGCTGACTGTACAGAAACTCAGCAGCAATGTCAAAAATCAGTCTTGTCATGGAAGCAACTCTGCCAAATCCAGGCTTACAACACGCTGATGAATAAGGTTTTACGTCTTTGTGGTCAGCTGGTGAGGCCTTACTGGAACAAAGGACGAAGCAGGAGACAAGGTAGGGCACTCTCAGCTGGTAAATGCAGCTGCCTTTCCAACATCTCCCAGAACACAGGATGACTGGGGGCCTTTGGCATCTTTTCTGTGCATGACCTTTAGGAATATGGGTGCCTAACAAATCCACTGACTCCCACATCAGGGAAACACAACAGATACCAGGGGTTTTAAGGACACTGTTTTATGACTTGTGCTCAGCTACAGGGAGCCCCTGACAGAAGCAGTGAATTCAAACTTATGAGGCCACAGAGAAGCCCATGAAGTGGCAGGACCTGCATGAAACCCTCCTGTCCAAACAGCCACCCCAAGAAACAGACACTCTGCATTGTTGATGGTGTGTGATTTATTTCACCACAGCTGTCCCCCAGCAAGGTCACCATGGGCCTATATTCCTGCCAGGCACAGCAGAGTTCACACACTTACAGCAAGAGCCCAAATGAGGGCTGGACTCTTGCCCTGAAGTTGCTGAAGGTCTGTTCCTGACACAGAGTGAAGTCAATCAACAAGTATTTGACACTCCTGCCAGAGCACCGTAACATTAGGAGACAGCAGGCAAGCTATAAAAGCCCAGAGCATTTCTGCTCCTCAGAGCCAGCCCTTCACAGCTCCCCTCTCTGCACTCACATCCTGGCCTGGGGCAGCTGTGACCAAGCTTGGGCACACAACAGGCACAACTCAGTGGTGTCCCAAGAATCTGAAATTAATCCCACCTATGGTAGATGAGTTTAACTGCAGAGCTGATTTCCAGGCACACATACCAGAGGCACTGGAAAGCAAGGAGCACAGGAGTTCCCCCTGGATCTGCACTGTGAGCCATCAGTGGCACCTAGCAGTTTCTGGAGGGTGAGAAAGCAGCATGTGGGTGGCAGCCTCTGATGCAGCAGGTGATGCCTCCCACTAGGCTCTGCCAGGTGGCCATCAGCCTGGCACCCAGCTAAACCAACTGATTAGCAAATGAAATGCCAAGCAGCACTCTGGGACAGTGAGCTGATCTTGCTTTGTTGGCAAGCTTAAAGTATTTAAAACTCTACTATATCCAGTCTCATCAGCTAATACCTGCAAAAATTCAAGTAGAAGCACAAGCCAAGCAAAGTGAGTACTTTAAACACTCAGACACTTACTCTGTTTCAGAAATATACTGAAAGCTATTTCCAGACAAGTCTTACAGCTATGTTTGGCTGGTTCTTTCCTTCCCTATCAGGCTGAACAGGAAGGCAAACTGGAAAGATCCAGATAAGGTTTGAACTGAGCACACCTGCCATCTCCCAGGGGTAACCTAACAGTTCAGTGCAGACACTGATGTCACTCATGCCTTCACCTGTGGTCACTGGCCTCAGAGCCTGATGGGTTAAATAGCAGTTTGAAGTCTTCTCAAGATGGAAACAAGTGTTTTACACCTGATAAGATTATCAGCTGTACTGGCTTTTCCAGTAAAGCTTCAGTGCCCACAGAGAATGCAAACCATAAAAAGGTTGCTATAATGGGAGAGTATTGTGGATATAACCTTGACTACTTTTGGTGAACAAAGAACAGGATCACATTCTTGTTTTCACTCTTCTCCTTTCCAGCAGGACACCTGCAATTAGAGTGTAATACAGCTCTGCTTCTTAATAATTGCTAGTAACACAGACACTAAAATTCACAGTGTCACCCTATCATCAACCAATTTCAGCTACACACAATAAGGACATTGAAAGAGGTGGTATATCAGTGCATGCATCTACTTATTTCATGCTGGGATTAGATGGAACTCAAATATTTCCATCACTGCTTCACAGGAGAAAGCCATTTGTTCAGAGTCCCCACCTTCACTTGACACTGCTTGATTGCAGACAGATGCCCCTGTGTCACACTTGGCAGCACTAAGGACAGCTAAAGACCTGTGCAGCCACTTACCTTGAATGCTTAGCATCTGTCCCAGCTTCAGTGCTGCTCCCCGGACTTTGCATAAGGTCCTCACAATCCTTTCTGCATTGGCCTCTGACAGGAAAGGGCTAGAATCCATCACTGCTTTCTTCCCTGAGGACAAGGAGAGAGAATGAGCCGTTATCTTGGCAAGCCCACTCCACTGTGTTAGCCCACATTCAACAGGAGATTTGCCCTTCCCTAGGGAAATCAAACTGGGATACAAGTGAGTGCCCTCACTGCAGCCCAGGGGCATGGACTGAAGTTGTACATATGTCTTGAGACAACTTTGACATTGTTGGCTTGAGGGCCAGGAGCAGCAAGTCACAGACTCCAAAAATGCCTGTGCTGCTCTGCAGACTGTCTGGGATCCTGGGTAGACATTGGTGCTTGAACTCATTGTGCCAGCCAGCACACCCTGGAACACTGTGCAAAGGTGTCTTGAGTCCCACAACATGGGCTGCAGCACAGCCACAGCCTCAGAACGGTGGCAGGAATGGAATCCTCAAAAGCCTTGGAAACACACTGGCACAGACCAACAGGCCTCTTCCCACCTCTAAATGTGAAAGCTTGCACAGAACAAGGCCAAAATATACACACTCAAACACACACTTTCCTGTCCCCAAGCACGTGTAAAGCCTGATGTCTGACAGGCTCAGAGATCACTCAGCCATGTACACACCAGTGTCACAGTTCCAAGTATGCAACAAGGGGATTGTGTGGCATAAGAAGCACTTCCCCTCCACTTTAACTTTTTTATTAAGGGAGAGGGGAAGGAGACTCTGATTCTAGTTTGTGGTCCCTTTGGGAGAAGCAGCCCAGAGCTACCTTCCAGGGCAATGGCAGGGACAGAGAGAGCAGGCAGACACTCATCCACCTCTCCTGCTGAGTCTGCAGATCAGCTCCTGCTGATAGAGAGCCAAGCAGGAGCAAGGTCAGGCCTTGCAGCCATGCTGCAGAGCTCACAGCTAATATGCTGATCTTGCAACTACATGGTTTTTAGAATACTTAAGAGGAACAGAGGACAGAACAGCTGAAGCCCCCATAAACAATAAGCAGCACCCAAAAAGGCTCAGCAGATGAAAACGGCCCTGGAGATCTCAGATGGAGATTACTGGTGTGTCATGTGCTGACTAGAGCAGCCAGAGATCCTCTCCATCTCCTGGTGGCTCTCAGGAAGGTACACAGAGGGACTTAGACTGGCCAGGGGGACAGGAGAAATAACAGAGTGAAGTAGCTGCTGTCTAAACTCTGGTAGTTCCCACAACTTGGTACCATTTTCTTCAGGTGCCAAGCATGTTACTGATCTGACAGACACCCTCCAGTCCATGCAAGCAGCTGGATTGCTTACAGACCTTCCCTGCAGAAGTGATTCCACAGAACTCTGTGGAACTTCACAGAACTTCCTCTCCACCTTCATCCTCCCTCTTGCTTTCATCTGTTTTGTGGGATAGCAGCAAGATGGCACTGCATGTGGGACATATCCCTCTACAAATCCCTGTCCTAAGTCAAGAATGTACAGGAAAAAGAGGAATAAAAACACCAGGAGTACACAGGACAGCCATCCTGCTCTTGATAGCAAGACACAGAAAAGCAGAACAGGTCTAGAATTCATTTTCAGCACGCTGCAGTCCTTGGAGCACATTTTGCTCTGGATAATGGATGTGGGGAGATTAGAGACTGAATGGGTAGAACTACCCAGGGCAGAAGGACCTCGCTTTGCACACTTGAAAAGCTGTCTCTCAAGTGTCCTGTCAGGAAAACTGTGTCTTAGCAATGGTGAGGTGAATCTCTGTATGAGATGACACACAGGACCTAGGGAGAGCACTGAATCAAAATCTTTCTTCACACCACTGCACATAAAAACATGCTCCTTTGAGTCAGCAGCAGAATAAAGGGGTTAGTTAATGATTAAAGCTACACTGAGAAGCCAGTGAACCCTGACAATTATAACTCTTATCAGAGAAAGAGCCAAACACAGGTGTCCCAAATCCTCTTCTCCTGGCAGGCTTCTCATTGAAGTCAAGCCTCCAGGGGCAATACCTGATCACCAGGCAGCCCAACAGCACAGGAGCAGCTCTTGCTCATGTACTTCACTACAAGTGTGCATGAACAAGAAGGTGACCTGGAAGCATGAGTGAAAAGCAGTACTATGTCAGTGGCAAGCAGAGAGAAAACAGACACAGGCTTCCAAGGCTGGAGGGAAAGGGAGTGGAGATAAAACCCATCACAAGTTGATGAAAAAATATACCAATTTTCAATGAGTTAACCTTTCACCCAAAGATGGCTGGCACCTTTTGGTGCCTCACATCATTTCCTCCCCATCTTCAGATCACAAAGCTGGTTTCACCTATTTCACCAAGGAAAGAAAAAAAGGCAAATAGAAGTCACATACAGGCTGTGGCAACATGGACACCTCAGAAATTAAGGCTTCTACAGCCACAGTGCCTGGGCTTGTGAGTTCTTCCATAGAGCAGGCAGCAGGCAGACACCCTCACTAGTGCCTGACCCACGGGTTTTTTTTCCTTTCTAAATTCGGAATCAGCATGAACTTTTCCAAACCTGTGTGCAACTCACTGCTGCATCACTGCTTTTCCATCTTCTTTGCCACTGTCAAATGGAGAAGAAGTGACTGGACTTTGTTTTAGAACCATCTGCCACAGAAACTTTGAGGCAAGGGAATACTCAAGAACATGGCCTAAGCACTTGAGACTGACAATCCAAGGATACTGCATTATTGCCTTTCGTAAGAAAATCCCTCTGTGTTCAAATCCAGGCTAAATGCCAGCCTGTCAGGGCTCTGTCCAGCCTGGCATTTGTGCAGTGCCTGAAGAACTGCCCAGGACAGATCATTAATAAGTGACAAAGTTGTCCTTGAACCCAGTCTCTATACTTGTAACAGCAGCTGTTTATTTGGGCAATCATTTTAATTCCTGGGAATTTATTCTACTTTCCCATTCCCACCCTGTGTGGGCCTTACACTGTATTTACACACAAGTGTGTATTTATATACACTTTAAATACTGAGGTTGCCATCAAGGTCACCAGTGACAGAGGAGATTATCAGCCTACCAGGAAAATTCAAACTTGAAATCAAGTCAGTCATTCCCTTTTTAACAAAATGAGCCAAATCACTTAAAGATGACAGCATTAGGGCCTTAAGCACTTTAAAAAAAACAAACAAACCTGCACAAGAATTTGGCAGCAGAATGAATTTATGTCCAGGACATCAGGCTTGGATGGAAAAGGAAGAAATTCACCAACTCTTGCACCAGACATATTTGTTCTAAGCTGAGCCCCTGCAGAAGTGAATTGTTTATGGAAACAGACATTCCAAAATAGGGAGAGAAGGGTCCTGTGGCTACTAAACAAAGATGGGGAAGCTGAGCAGGAAAAGACAGATCAGCACTAGCACAACTGCTAGAGAACGTGCAGGAGAGTAGGAATTTGTTATCCCTCTGATAACAGCAATGGAAAGAAGAAGTACAAGCTGTGCTATCAGGATCATGTGTAGCTCAGGAGTGTCTGGCTAAAGGGCTGGGATGAAAGGACCAATGTTCCTAACTCCATTTTAAAGGTGTGAAGACACTAGTTTGTACTAACTAGGCAAGAGCAGGGCAACCAAGAGAAAGCTCTTCCTCATTACTCCTGGATGCCAGTGAGAGTGTGAAATTCTTTGGCATGCCTTTGGGCATACACATGCATTGCACTTGTTGAAGTCTGGAGTGACAAGAAGCTACTATTAATATTGCAGCAGTGGGGAGAGAAATTATATCCTCCAGCAGCTTCCCAGGAAGAGGACAATGTGTCATTCTCAAAAGAGACAGGTCTCAGCCCAAACTCATGGTGCTGCCAGCCACAAAACTTGGAAACAAATGCCTCAACCTGAAATCAGGAAAGGAGTGCAGAAGTATTTTTAAAGAAATGTAGCAATACTTATGTAATGAGATTTCCCCCAAGAACAGCTCAGGCTGGTACTGTCAGAAAAACAGTAATAAAATGGAATCTTGGACTCCCACTGGGAGGCTGTTGGGCATTTCTGCAGGAGCAGCAACCATGGTGAGAGCTCTCATTCATGGAGCCTTACCCACCAGTCCAAAATACTATGGAAAACACACATCCAAGGACACTAGCTAGAGGCTATAGCTAAGTCACCTGGAAACCTTCCTGGGTCTTTGGCTGAGAAGCTCCAGAAGAGTACAAAGGCTGGAAGTCTTTCACTTTTGCCTCACCTTGTTGCTCTTTGCCCATTCTCAGTTCCACTGTTGGTATTACTCTCCTTTACAGCACAACCACTGCTCCAAGATCTTATCTAAGCAGACTTGACAGCAAGAGGGAAAGCAACAAGGAAAAACAAACAAACAAACACCTAAAAATAAAAGCCAGGTCATTTCCTAATTCCATGACTAGCACTGAAGTTGGCAGTTCTCATTGCTTTATTTTTTAATCAAGGTTTGTTCAAGCAGGATTCAAGACTGTAGAGCCAGCTTTTGACTGAGAAAAATAGTAGTTTCCCCATCAAGAAGATAGAAGTTTAGAGGGGCAATTGCTTTATTGCAAGGAGAAAGTGTCTTCTGCCCTTGAAATGAAAAGTAATCCTTCTCATGCTATAAGAGAGAGATTATGTTGACAAAGTTCATGTTATTCCCTCAAACTTCATAGCAAGCTCATGTTTTTATTTGGGGTGTACTCAGTTAGAAAAAATCTGGCAAGCAGAGAAATACCAACAGTTGTGCAATTCCACCTCTGTTAAAAGCAACACAAATCATCAGCTTCCAACAGGTATCAACAACCTGTCAAACATCCCAAGTGCTGAAAGCCAAAAGCCTTCAAGGATCCTCTACAGGATGAGCTGTGTTTGCCTGAGTGCATGTTTTTAAATCAAAGCAAAGAAACCCACCCATCCTCAAACACCTCAGGTCTCAGAGAGAAACAAGAACTCTTTGCCAAGGACCATTTTTCTCTGCTGGGCTGCTCTGTATTGCCTTGCTGTTAATATTTCCATCTTGGTATTCCAAATAAAAGCAGAGTCCTGGGTTGTCCACAACCCCTGCCTCCCACTAATGGGAATGTGCTTCATATCTTGAAGTGTTGTTTCATGGTTTGGGAATTTCTTTCGGTTGGGATTTTTTGGGTTTTTTAGTGTTTTTCTCCTCTGCAATTTTCTTCATTTTTCAGTCACTCCTGAAACAGAAGTTCAGTGTCCATCCTTCTCCCATCCCCAAAGATGACCAGGGTGAAGACAGAAACTGGCTTTGTAGTAGAATACTACCAGCCACAGAGTAAAATTACAAGGACTCAGCAGTTGTCATTATCTGAAAGTAATGCTTCTGAACCAGGAACAATTTGACTTCATTTTTACTTCTAGCTACAAGTACTTCAGCCTTTCATCAGCTCCCTCCAGTCACTGGAAGTAACCTAAACACACAACCATACCAGCCAAACCAGAGAGACCAGTTGAAGACCAAACAGCCCACAGCAACTGTAACAGACCTTGACATTTTGTAGTATCCCACCAAAGCTTTTCCTGGATAACAAGCAAGTGAATGGAACCACAAACTTCAGAGTAATCTCATGCTTCTAGAGAAGAACACTTGAATTTTCTATGCCCTAAACCTTTCACCCACACACCCCTCACAGTATTTTACCAACACATATATTTAGAAGAAAGCCACCATGACATGATCAGTTACAACTTAGGAACATTTTACCGCCTACTTCAAATATGCTGGAAAGGAAAGAGGATCAGGTCAATTTGCACAGCACAGTCTTTTGCATGTTATAAGAATCCTTTAGAAGGCAGCAAAAGACAGATATTGGAAATAGATATTTTCCATTTAACAGGAGCACGAAGTGCTTTGTCTCTCTCACAAGAGAGCAGCCATCCTCCAAGCTCCTCCTATGCAGAACATCCTTGAATTTCAAACAGACTACAACCACTGACAAAATTTTCAGACATACTGATAGAAATGCTTGATTTCACTGAACAGTTTAAAAATAATTGTTAAGTCAAGACAATCCAAGAATGGGCTCAGGGATAGTATTCAATCTCAGAGTTAGCTATAGGAAAGTAGAGCTGTTCAAATTGTGCTGGCACAAACACATTCTCTGGAATATTTCTCTGACCTCTGTCTGTGTAGTGAGGCTGTGGTATACTAAGATGGGAGAAGAGCCAAGAGATGAAGAATAATATTGAAAATAAAAGAACTACCCATATCCTCTATAATTGTATCCCACTATCCAGCCTCCAAAGAATACAAATCTGGCAAATGCAGGTAAAACTGTGTCTGGGGATAAAGAGGTGTAGAAAAGAAGATGGAAGGACATTGAAAGGGCTTACCACTGCGTTCCTCAGGTCTGAGGCTCTTCTTCGCCACTTCTGCCAGCGCCCCAATGCCAAGACCAACAGCCAGTCCTTTAAAATAAAAAGACTCAAGTCAGAATGAGAAAAGCCTTCCAAGCCACATATAGAAGCATTTTTAGTAACTAACTTTAAGTCACACATTCAAATGCACAACAGCTCTATTAGAACATCCTGACTTTTGCAATGGAGTCATCTTCACTCTACACTGAAGAGTTTTCTCCTTCACCTTAGCATGCCAGCCAGGAATCACAGGCTAGGCCAGTCTGGGACATCTGGCTTTTATAAAGCATGTCACAAGTGTTACTCAGAGCTTGGTGCTCTGGCTAATGTCCTGCTGTAGACTCAAATCATGGAGTTTAAAAAAAGAGGGAAAAAATAAGCCAAAACTCTCACAAACATGGTTCTCAAAGTACAATTCTCAAGAAGGAACAGAATCCCCTCACTCCCCACCATGCCACAACAGCAGGAGGAAAAACCGTATTTAGGATGAAGCCACTGCCAATACAGTGCAAAGTTTTGCAACCCTGCTGTCTAAGCAGTAGGTTTAATTGTTCTCATTAGCTGCCTCTTCCTTCCCTGTGCTCATTTACAGTGATGAACAGAAACACGTTTTCCCCTGAGGCTCACCTTATACCAGCAGTGCTGCAACCTGCAGTCCCAAGGAGCTGGGCTGGGCAGTAATCCCACACAACAACAGTAGGACCAGGAGATAAAGCACCAGCACTCCACATGCTCTATCACCCTGACAAGCAGTGAATTCCAGGGTGCTGTTGGACAGCCACAGGTTAAGTTACGACTACAAAAGCAGCGTTATCTGCCTCTGCTAACCAGAGCAAAGGCACTGAAGATTAAATGAGGCACAGATCTAATCATGCAGCAATTTGTACTACCAAAGGTCTCACTGCCTTCCCAATATCAAAATATTTATTTTTCTGGATAATAAATGACATGGGCAACCAGAACAGATGGTGCAGCTCCACATCTCCTCAGCAGTGGTGCATCTCACTCTGCTGTGCTCCCACACTGCTGACAGTACTGGGTGCACCAGCTTTCCAAGCACCTCAAGCCCTCCTCGAGGCACTACTGGAAAACTTCCCAGGTAAAACAACCAGGGAAAAAAGTCAGCACAATGAAGGAAGCAGAGCTGTCCAGCACATGGCATTTTGCACATGAGCAGGAAGAACCACGTGCAAAAGTTTTGTAGACTCAAGTGAGAAAGCCTGGCCACAAACAAGGTGACCCTCGTCTTGCACTGGAGTTTTTCCTCTCTCCCATCAGGCAATTACAACCCTCTCTCTCCTAGTTCAATTTCAGACTTGTAAAGTTTGTCTGCTTCACAAAGCACTCCACTTTCAATCTTACAGACTACATGCACTGGGGCCAGAGAATCCTGTATAAGATGAAGAACAGGAGGTATCAGTGACATTACAAGGTCATTGGGGTTTGGGTTATTTGGTTGGTTTGGTGGGGGGTTTTGTGGGATGGTTTTTGTTTGGGGCTTTTTAAAATTTTTCTGTATTTTCTGCAAGTTTTTCTATGGAGCTGCACTGAAGGAAGTCTGATGTTAGCAACTTACTTGTGCAGACCCTTCAATTGTGCCAAACCATGCATCACCAATGAGCAAGTGTTTTGCAGCAGAAATCCAGAGATTTTATTAGCTAAACAAAGTGAGAAAAATACCCCTAGGCTCCACAGAAAACAAGCAAATAGGCTTTTCAAAGACAGTATAAACAACACCTACTAAAATTCTGATACAAAATCATTTCCAATCAGATCCCACATGCAAGACAGTAACTTGGAGCAGGCAGTACCAAGTCAGACAGGAAGCCAATAAAGACATATGTCATCAACAAGATGTGATTTTCTAGACTAAATACCACTCACAAAACATTTCTGTTGGCCTGGATCCCACTTTCACCACCTCCAAAACAATGCTGCCCACCATAAATCAGCTTGGTCATTAACAGAGCTAAGACTGGCAGTAATTGGTTTCAAATTAAAAACATCACATTGTCTCCTAAAGGCTCTATGAACAATGTCTAAAATTAAAAATTACCAGATTTACTGCCTGGACATAAAACATATCTGAAGTTTCTAATCTCTTCATCATTAAGACACAAACCACTTCTAAGGTAAATGAAAGACTAGAAACCAGATTCTACTCTGTCTTCCAGAATAAAGCAAGAGAGGTTACAGAGCTTGTTTAAAAGGACCTTGGGTTTTCATCAGTGTGGACAAGATCAGACTACAAATGAATGTTTTGCAACTTCCCTCTCATGGATGTGCACAGCTGAGCATCTGCACTAATACTGCAGACTGCACTAGAGAAAGAGCTTTTTCAATAGGTGCTCTTAGTTTCCTCACTGTTCCACTCTACCCAATTTATGAAAAAACAAACTCAAATCACCAGTCAATAACAGTTCTAAATAAACTAAAATCAGGCAAAACCAAGTCCATGTTAAAACAGCTAAGCTTTAAAGATCTGAAGTTTAAACAAAGGCTTCAAGCTTCTTCAAACTATAATCACAGTGTTTGCTGCTGCTTAGCTGTCTAACTTGCAGAAAAAGAGGATGTAAGCGTGGATGTTTGGGGTTTAGGTGTTTACCTTCCCAAGTAAGCACTACAGATGCTGAGGTCCTGCTTCCCAACAAGTACCTGGATATCTGCCTGCCAGTATGGAATTGTGAATGAACTCTTCTTGCTGCTCTGCTGGAACACAGAACCTTCTTTGCTTCCCCTCCTAAACTGTCTTTATCTCAGCTCCCAAGGTTTCTCCCTTTTGCTCTTTCCTATTCCTTCCTGCAGTGGGAGGAAATGAGTAAGCAGCTACATGGGACTGCTGCTGCTTGTTCCTGCTGCTACCAGGAACAAGTCACCTCTCCAAAGAACCTGCAGTGCTACAAAAGCACTCTCCTCCTCTGGGCCACTAATCTACTTGCACAGGTCACTCCAGATGTCCTTCACTTTCCTAGTCTGCAAGATGTGTATTTCTTCCAAGATTAATCATTTTGGGACAGTTCTCAGCACTGCTCAACAGACATTGTTCAGCACCTTGAAAAAATAATATCCTTAAGTACCTCTATAAAGGCATTCTCCTGCATTTTGCACTTCATGCAGATTATTACAGCCTTGGAAAATGCCACTTGGTTCTATACCAGCAGAGTGGATCTTAGAATATTTTCCAGGCATCTGCAACATCTGGTCCACTTCCAACCAAGCCTATCCAGAGATGATCTGGAACCACTTTTGCTCAGGATGAAACCTCTTGCTCAGCAACTGATGCTCAGCAACTGACACAACAAAACAAACAGGAGCTGAATGGGCTGTTATCACTCTGCTCAGCCTGCCAAGCTTGGGGGGAGCAAGACCCTCCCCTGGAGCAGCCTGTACTCTGATTTTGGTCACCAGAATCACCACACAGCACACACTCAAAGCTCCTCAGCTGGTCAGGGCAGTGAAAATATAATGAAAGGCTCATGGGTCAAGATAAGGACAGGGAGATCACTCAGCAATCATCATCACAGGCAAAACACTTGACCTGGGGAAATCAGTACAATTTATTACCAATCAAATCGGAGTAGGATAATGAGAAATCAACAGTAAATCATAAAAGACACTCCCTCCCTTCTCCCCGAGGTTAACTTTATTCCTGAATTCTCTACCTCCTTCCCCTCCCCAGGAACACAGGGGGAAGGGGATGGTGGTTACAGTCAGTCCACCACACGCTGCTCCTGCTGCTCCTTCCTCCTCAGGGAGAGGACTCCTCACACTCCTCCCCTGCTCCAGTATGGGGTTGCTCCCACAGGAGTCAGCTATCCACAAATTTCTCCCACAAGTCCTTTCCATGGAATGCAGTTCTTCACAGATTGCCTGAGCACAGGCCCTTTCCACAGGGTGCAATCCTTCAGGAACAGGCTGCTCCAGCAAGGCCCCACTGCAGGGTCACAAGCCCTGCCAGCAAACCTTCTCCAGTGGGGGCTTCACAGAGCTTCCTTCTAGCACCCATTTCTTCCACTGTGACCCTCCATGGGCTGCAGGTGGAACTCTGCTTCACTGTGGTCCTCCATGGGCTGCAGGGGCACAGCTGCCTCACCAGGGCCTTCACCACAGGCTGCCAGACAATCTCAGCTCCAGATCTGGAACACCTTCTCCATCTCCTCCTTCCCTGACCTTGGTGTCTGCAGGGCTGTTTCTCTCACTCCTCTCTCCAGCTGCCATTGTGCAGTTTCTTCCCCCTAAACTCTTATCCCAGAGGCGCTGCCACCATCTCTGATGGCTTTGGCTTGGATCCACCCTGGAGCCAGACACAGGGGAAGCTTCTGGCAGCTTCTGACAGAAGCCACCCTGCAGCCAAACCCTTGACAAGCAAACCCAGTACACTCACTTGACAATCTGAATCCTGCAGCTGTCAGGCCTGTATATACTTTACTAACATACCTCAACAGACTAGGTTTTTGCTTTTTTTGTTTTCAAAATTGTTAAAATCACATTAAATCTAGACTTCACCACAAGCTTCCTGAATTTTCTTTATTGCAAAAAATCTTATTATATCATTAAAATAATAAACTTAGAAACCAGAAATATTATTAAGGGAGATAAATATGATTAAGGGAGACAGGCACAGCTTAGAAAAGTCAAATAAGGCAAGGAAGGAAGAATGGAAATTAAAAAAAGCTCAAGGACTAGGTGGAACTGATGACCAATCAGGCTACAAAACAAACATGAGAACAAGAAAATTGCAGAAAAGTCTGTTCCTGGGAAGAAAAAAGAAATAAAAATCAGGGATACTATTTAGTACTATAAATACACCTACCACCAGTCACTCCAGCTGTTGCAAGAAGCATACAGAAATACATATAAAGGACTGAAAAGTTCACTAGAGGATCTTGTGCTGATCAGAGAGCAATATTAGCTCAGTATTACATGCATGTGTTGGAAAACATGATGTTCAATCTTTCCAGTAAAAATGTTCTTTACCCACAGAAGAGGTGAGAAGCCAGGCAACCTCAGCAATCCAAGTACTGCCTCCTGTGGCTAACTTGTCCATCACCCACAAGAGTTTCCTGACACCATGGCTGAGACACAGCCATGTTACACTCCCTATAACACTGGAGAGGACAAAAGAAAACATGCAAAGACAGGAGGAAGAATGGGATCATGCCAACAGCATGGGAATTCAGCCGTCTGAACCCCAGGAATAGTTACATGAACTCTGTTTTTTACCTACTCAACATCATTCCATCTTATTCAACCCTAAAATTATACTGTTCTAATACAGAAATAAAGGGGGAAGGTGGGTTTTATTTATAAAAAAAGTGTTAAAAAGAAAGAATCAAGTGCTAGTTTGACTGGTGTGGAGATGGTAGGAGAAGAATTCTCCTCAACCACTTTATTTCCCAGAATGATTTCTTGGGGTCTTCAAATGAAGATGGCATCCCAAAGCACACAAGAAAATTCCTACACAAAAAGTTTACTTGCTATAAGCTACATTCCCTCACAGAGATGGAGCAGCCTCCTGCCCCTAATTATTTTTAAGGCAATGTAGAGCCAGGCAGTAGAGCAGGAAATAATCACTTCCCACCTCTGCCATTCCTTTTTTGATTCTAATTATTTGAATGTCCTAGGAAGCAAGGACATAGCTGGCTCACTAATATCCCACAGGTTAACAGTGATATTTCCTGCAATATTTCTTCATCCTCCCCCATCCAACCTGGCCTTTAACACTTCCAGAGATGGGACATCCCAAACTTCTCTGGGCAGGCTGTGCCAGTGCCTCACCACCCTCTGAATAAAGAATTTCTTCCAACAACTAATCTAAGCCTGCCCTCTGTCAGTTTAAAGCCATTATCCCTCATCCTGTTACCATAGACCCTTATAAAAAGTCCCAAAATATCACCAAAGGTATCTTAAACTGAAATAAACTATGTATAGACCACATCTGCTGTTTGCTAAGCCACTGTACTGACAGTACTGTTTTTCTTTGCTGTTACAAATTAAAATTCAGAGGGAAAGGTAAGCAATGAATGCCTACACTATTGCAGAGACCAGAGAATCTGAACAATTTTTGCAGAAGGATTTTCCCCCAGAAGCCCTCTAAAAGCAAGCAGTCTGCCTTGCCAGCCATATAAATCATATAAAGCAGACAACTGAAGGAGAGTAGCAAGACCAAAAAAAAAAAAAAAAAAACAAATGACACACAGATGTCTGGTGATGCTGCTTATAAACTCTCTTCCCTACTCTCCCTTAGTGGTTTTGGTCTGATGGGGCTATTTGTTTTGTTTTTTACCTTGAGGTTAGGAGAAGACAGGTTATACTTCCCCTAGAAGCATGAGTTAGCATTCCCTCACACAACAGCCTTGGGTGCCAAAAGCTGGAATATAAAGCAACAGCACTGGAACCCAAAGCTCACAGAAAATTTGGTCATCTGCCACTTTACATTCACCAGCAACAGATGAACTCAGAAGATGGCAGATGAAAGTGCTGTGATACTTCTTGTAACACTAAAGGCTAGATGACAATGGAGACCTGAGTGCTACTAGAGCTTAAGAACACAATCAAGTGAGTTTAAAAGTAATGTCTTGTTACTCCAAAAAGCAGATCATGAACCCTGCTTCCCCCTAAGGAATACTAAGCATGCTGTGAAGCCAGAGTGCCTGCAACAGACTAGAGGGTTAAAGAGATTTGACAAGCATGAAAAACTTATCACAAAATTCACTTGCTGTTTATTCTTCACTGCATAGGATCAGCCCCTGCCCCAGCTCCTCCTGGTGTGTGTATTAGTCTGACAAAAGGACACACAGAGAAAGAATAACTGGTTTTTTTGTAAAACAATTGATTTGAATTACATTTGACAGGTTATTTTTCTATCTTCTGGGATCTGTAACACAAGGATGTCTACTTTGTATGTGTGCTTCTCTATCAAATTTTGTGGAAGAGAATCACAAGAGCCACAAGAGAGACTGTTCACAACCTAGATAGGACACTATCATCTCAAAACAGTAGTCACCAAAAAAACCAACCACAGCCTATTACCTAAGTAGCACTAGCTGTGTTCACCTCTCCACCTGCAATACTGTGATCCCTTTTTCCTCAGGAACATATTAAATCCTTTGATGGTTTTGGATACACGACATTAAATATGTATCATCTGTCAATATTACTTAAGATATTTAGCTGCTATTTGATATAGTAAGACCCATTCTGCATGTAAAATTCATTTAGGTTTTAGCTAGCTTGATCATACAAGCTCAGAATTTACATCTTTCCTGAGAGAAAATAGTCTACAATCAAGGGCTAAGTAAATCAAACCTTGACTTTTATCATCTCCCTGTACTCAAAAGCAAAAACCAGGAGGATATGTTTTACATTTAAACACCGTTCAGAGAAGTAGCAAGGGGAAGGCTGGGAAAAGACTACTTAGAATAACAGCTGCTCCAGCTGTCTCTGCTTGACAGTAACAGCATGCTATAAGAACTGGGAGAGTTTCATCAAAGTGCAATCACATGTGCAGGACCGGGGTATTTGCACAGGCTGGGGAACAACCTGCAGCTCAGTCTCCCCCTAAAACAGCACAGCCCACCTGGTATGTGTCACCATGAAGACATACAGCTCTACTATGCAGCCCCAAATCATCTGCCCCAAACTCTTTAAGAGCAATGAAAAAGCCCCATATGAGCTCTGAGCTAACCAAGCTGTTTGTGGGAAAGCACTTTGCTATTAGCAAGCTGAAGTGGCAGCTGGAGCCAGCCAATGGTGCAGAGCAGGAGCCCTGTCCCAGCCAGCCATTCACCAGCACGTGCAAGGGCCGTGGGGAAGGTGGGAGTGCACACTGACCTCCGAAGTTGGCGAGTCGGCCAATCCTGGTGACAGGAACCTTCCTCTCCCGGGCCCGCTCACTGAGCTGCAGTGGAAGAGAGGGGAAAAACAAAACAAGAAATCCACAAATTAACTGGGCACATGGTCAGACACCTGCAAAGTCGGAGCACAGGCTAGAGCACCTGAACAACCCCAAAGCTGCAGAAAGCTTTCCTTGAACCTGAGCCTTGTATGTACTGGAAGATTTTCAAGGGAATACAGAGCAGAATAGACACATCATGAACTGAAACAGACACTGAGCAAAGGAGAGGACAGGAGGGTGGGAAAGGTAGAAGAGCTGATAACCATGTTTGGAAATCCCATTCTCAATTTCAACTCAGCAGCCCTTGTATTTTGAACTTGGAGAAGCTGCACTATGCTAACGCAAACTCCCTTCCACACATGGAATTAGAACTCATGGAGGGTCATCAGATTCACAGGACTGTAGACAGTTCCTCCACACAACAGCAGCTAAGGAGCAGCTAAGTATACAGTTTCATCAAATATCCTGAGTGAGCCCACAGTGGCATCTGATAGTGGATGTGGGGAAGGAGCACAAGGTCAGAGCAGGTGGTAAGTATCTGCACTTGTAGGTTCTGCACTCTCACACAGGGACATGAAGCACTAAAGTGACAATTGTGAGCTATGCTACTCTCCAAGCTACTTATGCTCAGGGCAGCATTGCCTCCACCCCTACAACTGCAAGATGCCACAAGGAAGTCACAGCCTCCACTGTGAGGAGGTCCAATTCTAAACCTATATACACTTTTTAACCATCCTATATAACTTTTTAAACATCCTCTCACATCAGATTATCTGATACAGAGGGAGCAAGTGTGAAAAGAGACTGAAAAGCTATTGACAGAACAAACATCACAAGGTTAATGAGCACTGACATTTCCCTCTTTTGCCTCCACAAATGGAAATAGTGGAAGAGGAAGAAATGAGAGAAACAGAGGAAAAGATGAGTAAGGGCAATCTAGTACAGACACCACAGTACTGAGAATCCTTAATTAAAACAACATACCATCTGTTTGTAGGGTTTCTGCCCTGAACCTGTTTTGGCCTGTCTGGCTTTATCAATATCTTCAGCAGTTAATCCACCAACAGAGGAATGGTCTTGGTGAAAAGCTCTATTTTGTCCAAAGGCAGTAGCAAAAGGATTTCCAGAGTCCCTAATGCCTCCAAATAATCTTGCATCCATTTTGGGAGGGAAAGGCTTCTGACCCATGCCAGAATCTCCAGTCTCATCAACATTTCTGAAAGGTCCATTTGTTGTGTAGGAGTAAGCAGGGCCTTCAGCACTGTGTTCCTGAGGCTTGCCAGGGGCAGTGGAGAAGTCCATTGGAGCATCTGATGGCTCTCGGGCTGAGAAGTCATAGTCTTTCCCAAAATCCTCACCAAGGTCAGTAAAGTTCTCCTGCTGTTTGCCTAGTTCCTGCAAATAACAATTGAAACACTTTAAGAAAAGATCTTAAACCTTGCTCCCCACCTACCCATGGTCCTCAGAGATGAGCATGCAGCTAGATGTCATGTCTCTACACCAAGGAATCATAGAGAATTAGAGACTCTGGCACTGCAGACACTCACAGTAAGAAACAAGAAAGAAAGGAAGAGACACCAAGGATGCCTGGAATCTCTGGCAATCTTTTAACTCCAGTAATGGGACAAATTCTTTAACAGTTTCTCAAATATCCATAACTGGAGACATCTTGTTTTTACATACACTGCCAGAAAGGGTCACTAAATATGGAGTTCACTACAAGAAAAGCACTGCTCAGAAACGGGAGATGTAGTATCACATAAGAATAACATTGTTTTCCCTCCTCCCATCCTGTTTTCAGTCACACATGAGCACTTCCAAGCCCAAAGCCACCTGAAGCAATACCAGACACCTTCTTACAGACAGAGTAAGCTCAGCCTTTCACAGCCATGACACTACCAACTGCAAAACACATTCCATTATTCAACCACTAAACTATGTGTTGTCATCCCAAAATAAATAAAATTCTGTGCCTGGAGCAAGGATAACAGCATCGGGCACAGCAACACTCCAGGCAAGCTTCCCCTGACACTTTTTTTCTGTCCTAACCTTGCAAAAACTGGCCTACAAAGCCAGATATTCCTTAACATTTTTCAGTCAAAAATAAATACATAAATAAAAATCAACAGCAGAGCATTATCTCCTGTTCACTTATTCCCTGACATATTCTAGTTACCTATCTCAGTAGCGGCAACACCATAAAATAAATGATGACTATTACACAGCAATCAACAGGATTTTAAATCCTGCTGTGGTCAGGCAAGCAGGCAGCACATTTCAGGCTCTTTCCTAAACACTAATTAAATTTCCCTTCCTTGGAGAAGAAAACAGAACATGCTCTTTCCTGTTATTCAGCAGGTCTCATGCTATTCTGAACCTCAACATCACAGCGGGGGAGGAGGGGAGAAATGTTTACACATGGGGACTGTGGCCCACAATACTTACCAAGCAAGAAAGCCACCTTACTTCCACATTTAAATTTTTAGAATGATGTCAGACAGCTAAAACCCCATCACTTAATGTAAAAGATTTTCCTCTCTTCCAAATAGAAAATTCTGTACATTTAGATTTTTTACTGAGCCCTGCTTTGGGAGCAGCTTCTATTGCAACCCATTTACAGAAAGCAGGGCAAGTGTTCTGCAGTTGTGCTCATTGGGCTTCTCTTGTGCCGAGAAACATGCACAGAAACAAAACATCTCCCTCCTCTTGGGTGCAAGAGGGAGACAATGACAAGACAAAGCACTATCCCCATAAACACACAAGTTAGTTCTACTGCAAGCTTAAACAGAACCAGGAAATCACAGGCCCAGATTCTAGGACTGAAGCTATAGATTGCCATGACAGTCTAAGCTCATTGCATAAAAATAATCAAAATCTCATTTATTAGTTTTATCATCTGAGCTACATACTCTTTCTAAAAGATCATGTGAGAGAAGTATCACAGATAAGCCCCTTGCTTTCAAAAGATGGCAGCACAGCAAATGTGAAGCACTTAATCTATCCCCATCTCTGGTGAGAGAAGCTGCTCTCTGGCTTTCCTTATGTTCCTCATTTGAAAGCCAGTTCTGAAAATCCAGCTGTAAGTGGTGAACATGAAAACACCTGACTCTGAACCACTCTGAAAAACATCACGTGCAGCAATTCTGCCAAGAAAGGAAGCAGCACTGAAATAAATCCAATGCACTCGAAAAGAGCTCCATCATTTAATGCACTCTAGAAGAAAGAAATCAATGCTCGAAGTTTAAAGGAGACTCTAAATAACAAAACTGCTGACCAGTCTTAGCAAGAGCTTGTTCTTTGACATGATGAGATGAACAGGGCACTTTTCTTATTCAGCATGTCTTAATCATTCAGTAATGAAAACACTAAAATTTCCCTCCCATTCCTGTCCACAAACCACAGATTCCAAAGAATTCCCAGAGCATTGCAACATTATTATTATCAATCCTCTATTTCAGAACTAGGCTCTCATTCAAGATGTGAGTTCCCAGACACACAACAAAACCAAAAAAGTACCTGGAGAAAAAGCAAAAACATCAGACTGGACTGTGCACAAAGAGCTTTGCTCACCTGCACCTTCCCCAAGGCAGAAGAGAGCTGTTCCTCAGCAGTGGCCTGGAGAGCCTTTGCAATGGTGACTGCATCTCCCCCGAGGAGCACCTGCCGAAGCTGTCCTGCTTGGGTTTCCAGGATCGCTTTACTGAGCTTGGTCAAGCCCCTCATGACCATGATGGCATCCCCTGCCATGACTGATGTCTTTCTATGCTGAAAGATAAAAAGGGAGAGGGAGCAGGGAGACAAGATGTCAAGAACAGTTTGCAACAGGTTTCACATCCCCTAAGAGCTAGTAGCATGCCCCGGCCAATCTCTTCCTGCTTTGGCAAGCAGCCACCATGGGAAGTTGCCTGCAGATAGCCCAGACAGCACCCAGCCCAGCCTGAGTGCCTCGTTAGCTGATCCTACCATGAAGAGAACTCTTCCTGTTCTCATGACTTCCCAGGACTCCATACAAATATCCAAGTTACCATGGACCAGGGCAAGCAAAGACAGGTAAATGTCAGTAAACACTGCAAAGACTGTCTTGATTCCTTCCAGATGCTGAAAGTGGATTAAAAGCATTAACATTTGACCTTTAATTATTACAGGGCCTTGGAACATGTTCTCAGGTTGTAATAGCACTAATGAAGCTCACTGTCCTATTCCATTCCTGCCCTGGAGCTGTGCCTGCTCATTTTACATATCTGAATTTCTTTACTCCCACACCAATGATTAAGCTTTGTCCATCCTGCAAAGGTAGCCTGCTCCACAGTCTGCTCCATCCCCAACTTGTAGCTCACTCTGCTACTTTTAATTGGAAATTTAAGCATGCTCACAACACCTACCTACCACAGCATTTGCAAAGTGCTGCACTACAGCAAATTTTTGACTCAGTCCCCCTTCCTTTTCAAGGGGTTCCATCTCAGATTTGTAACAGCCTGTGCCATTTCAGTGTCTTCAAATACAAACTGGCCATTGCAGGATGCAGGACAGAGTGTGTCTGACGAGTAATTTCCATCAAATCTTTTAGCTCAGGCTCAGGACACTGGCTCTCCTACATCACTGTGGTTCACATAAAAGAAATCCAGTGGCTGAGGTACAAAATCATTTTGCAGGGGATATTTTCACCTGCTTGTTTCACTCATCTGCTACACCTTTAAAACACAGACAGTGTCACAGTTCCAGGAAAGTTGCACTAAAGTTCCATGAGAGCCAGGAGAGTCTCATGGCTCAGTTGCACATGTTCTCATCTTTACTGACACAGAAGTCAGAGGCATGTAGTTGGAACAAGATGCTGAATAAGGTCCAACCTTACCCATACAGCATTCTCTGTAATGAGCTGGAGAGAAAAAAAAAAAAAAAGTCTTGACTGCAATAGGTGCAGAGCACTAGTCTAAGGCCACATATTTAAGTTATTTCCTAGGTAGGTACACAGGTATCAAAGCCATTTCTAGAAGATAACCTGTCAACGTGCACATATACTTAACTATAAATGTTAATACACTGATGTGATACAAGTGGTCCAGAGTTAACAGCACACAAGGCATTACACCCAGCTGCACACCACAAGCAACTGGATCCAGTTACCTTCTTGGGAAACACAAGCCCTGTCTGCTAGTCATGTACTAGTCATGAAGGAGAAGAATGGACTGCTAAAGCTAAATTTGTGTCTAAGTACACAATTTTGCTGCAATCACACATGAAATGCACGGATTACCACAGCTGAACTTCAGAGAGACATTATTATGCAAATACAAGATAAAGCCCAGTTACTGGGTTATTTGTTCTACCACTGTTTTATCAGTGATCAAAATCAGGAACAAGCACTGCAGCCAGGAAGTGTTACACTTACATGTTTAAGTTAAAAAGACAGTCAAGTGCTTACAATGAATCTGGGCATAATAGATTAGCTGTAAAATAAAAATCAAGCACACCTAGGTCATTATTCTGTGGTTTTCATTACAAGACCTATCCATATTCTCCAGACCTCTAAGAAATATTACTCCTGCATCTCCACATTTAACCACCATGATTTGTTTTAACCTCATGTAATGCACTCTTAAACTCCAAAGTTGCCTGTCAGGTAAGGAAATCTACTCTGTCAACAGGAAGTGTTTTTCTACCCCTACATCTTCATCTGGAAAATTCCACACGGATCTCACTCAAAGCATTTATTTGCAGGCTGTCCCTGCAATTCAGAGCCAGGCAAAGAAACCAGCCAACAACCCAGTACTGTCCCAGCTGAAATGAGACCATTCAAAGGTTGCCACTACTAAGAAATAAGTGCTTTTGTGATCACAAGTATTAGCAGCAAGGAAAGCTTGAGTGCAAAAAAAGTTTATTTCCTCCATCCCAAGAAGGGCAACAAAAGGTAAGCCAATACACATTTGGACAACACACATATACACACACAAAAAAAATCGACTTTTAATATGTATACTTACTAATCAACAGTAGTAAAACTATATACTCCTTTCACCCAAAAACAGCCAAAAGATCTTGACATGAAGTGACAATTATGATACGCATTTTTAAAAGAAATAAATCTCCAAACAAAATTTCAGGGAAGCTAATGCAACCATAAGTAAAAAACATACATTGCACAACACTCATTCAACCCTCCACTGCTAAATATATCAACAAGCAAAGAGATCTATTGCCCTGCACAGATCTGGCTACAAGACATTGCACTGGGTAAATTTTTTACCAATCTCTCTCTGACTTTCGTGTTATCAGCCCCACTTCCTCTGCATGGCAGCTGTAACTACCTCGGTACCAGCTAAGTGCTTTGCTAGCTAAGAAGCATCAGCAACATGCTCCTATGCAGTGCTGTCAAAGGACAGGCTATTCTAAATAAAATATATGCTAGATAATCAATAAGGTAAAACACTACATGCAAAAAAAAAAAATAACCAAGCATTAAGAAAATTACCTCTTCTTCAATGAAAGAGCAATAAGCACAAGCAAGGACAAGAGACAAAAAAACTGAGACAGGAAGCACACACTTCTGAGAAGGCTGGTACTGTACCCAACAACTATACTTATTTTAATACCCAGCAGAGAGCAGGTAAAGCATTTTTCCCCCCCTAAGCAAAGTTCTATTCATATCCTACTAAATCAATAAATACAGCAAAAGTAAGCTCTATCAGAAGGAGATTTAGGGAGTGGTTCCAAACGGAATTAGTCCAAGTGTACAAAGTCTGTATCACACTTGACTTGCTCCCTGAGGATTCTTTATCTAGTGCTAGCAAAGTGGGGCACTGTTAGCAACAGAGCATGGACAAGTCAGTGGTGTCCACACAGGCTGTCAGAGTGCCTCTAGCCTGGACTGAAGAGGGCTGACAAGTGCTGATCGTGAGCCCTTTTCCAAAAATAGGCAGGGTCACAGATTTGGCTTAGTAAGCTTCTCACAGTTGAATGAAGCCCTGGAAAACCCCCACACCTTCCAGCACGAGGAAGCTCAAGCCAAGTCATCCTCAGACAGCATGCAAGGTCTGCACAGTGGGCAGGTTAGATGTCACCTGATTCAGAGCCCTGCTCTAACAGCAAAACTAAACCAATGCCTCCTATGTGCAACAACCCTCAGCCTCACAACCCATCATTCCCTAGAGTGACTGGATGCCAAGTGTTTCTCCCCTTTTCAACATTCCAGATTACTGGACTGAAGGTTTAAGCAAGTGAAGAGAGACACTGAGCTTATCAGAGGCCAGTAACAGAAACCAAGAACCTCACTACAAGCAACAGAAGAAACTATGTACTTGTCCTGCTTTAAAAATACATTCTTCCATTCATTCCCTTTCTTTACCATGTGCTAATATGTGCTCCTACACACAGATCTACTTCAGACCCCATGAGCTCTCTTCCAGATGCTTGTACAATGAAGTCTTAGTCAGATATACATACACCCATGCATACACACACACACATATATATAGGATTGACCAAGTTTAAATACAAGATTTCTAATCATATAAATAGCAGAAACATATCTGAAAGCTTTCTCTGCATGACAACACAGCCTATTTCAGTTTATGGGAACTACTTCTACTATCAACAATTTGCTAAACACCCAAACACTGCTGAATAATTTAAAAAACAAAATAACATAACACAAAATAACTGATCAAAGAAAAAAACATTGAAAAATCCCCAAACAAAACCAGAGCAGTTTTATAGCAGCCCATATTCCCCCTCTCAGGTCTGCAGTTTTAGCTGCCTTCTTTATCTTCAACTTTTAGTCTAAATAAATAAATAATAAAACAATACTAGCTTGGACAGGTAGTAATACAGGTAATTAGGTATCATATATGAGGAAAAGAGCCTTTACATCTTCCCTCTCTCAATTATCCTTTATTACAATCACTGTTATCTTAGCTGTATCTAAACAAGGACTAAAACCCTGGCTTCAGTGTTATAACCACCCACACCATCAGAGCAAGTGTGGCAAGAGTCTACTGAAATAAAAATAATAAACACCACAAACAAGATGCAGAGGGCCAGATACTCAGGACATTGTTCCATGGCCATGAACCAACAGTAGACTAAGTTCAATATAACTATTATTCATTAAGCTGCTCTGTAACTGTTCTTTTACAGATTTTTTCCATGTCTTTTTATGTTTGTTGCCATACCAACCCTTTCATGTGATCCTTTAATTTGTGGCCTTTTTCAGCTCCATCACACACCTCCCCACCAGTTCCTTTGATACCAGATTGCCAGGTCTCTGCCTAGATGTTTTTCATTAGCTGGATTCCTTGGGTTGCAGCTGACCCAAATTTTAACCATGCAGGGCACAAAACCAGCATTTTAAAAGGAAGAAGTTGCCATCATCCTTTAAATCAAACTAAAAATCCACCTTGCTTATCCTTCATTCTTCCCTTCCCCATAACTCCTATACATTGCAGCTCCAAAAGAAATGTTTTTAAAGATGTGACCTATAACAGAGTAAGGACCCCTATATTTGATCCTGCCCCGTGGCTTGCACTCAAGTCCCCCTTAAGCTGAATTCAAGTCTCTGAAAGCTGCTTTACAACCACCCTTCCACAAAGTAGTTTGCCAATGCCATGTAAAATAAACACCTTTGAAGGACAAGCGGAACTGGTTTGCTCCCTAGTCACTACAATAGCAGTACATACACTGATAAAAATGGGCTGCTTGGCAGACAAATGTCTCTTTCCACCAAAATTCAGAAGGCTTAGCACTCATTTTTGGCAAATGACAGCTAGTTCAAAACCCAATTTTCCCCATAAATGGCTTGATACACAAGAGTGAAAAGAACGCTTGGACACTTTAAAAGTAAGCACAGCCTGCTTTATTTTAGGCACAGATATATCCATGTAAAGTGAATGCTCTGGACCAACAGCCCTGTTTACTTCTTTCTGGACAGTGTCTGAGACATGCAACAGCACAGTCACAGCCCACACGCCTAGAATTAACACAGTATCCTTCTACCCACAGATGGAAATAATCTCCACAGATCTAGAAATCATTTAGCCACGATTAAGATTTACCACAATTAAGAGAGAGCAGGCCTCACTACAGGTCACTTCTGATCTGCCTTGACACAGTGCACTAATAAATCCTGCCCTGGGCACACACTGTTTGCTGTTACACTGAGTAGATCCAACTCAGTTGCTGTCATTTTAAGGTCACTGATCGTTCACTTTTCCCCAAGAATGTGATCTCTGTCTGGTCCTGAGAATTAAGTATTTGCAGTTGGGGGTTCAAAAAATTTTTTTTACAAAAAATCCATTAATCTCATTTGAAAGGCAAAAAGTTTTGGGCCATTGAGATGTATCTCAAGCTGAAGTTGTATTTACTCACAATCTTTATATTACCTCTGTTACCAAGAGGAAAGGGAGAAAGAGTAAGTTGACAAAAAAAAAAAAAAAGTTTTCTCTTCTTTTTATGCAGTGGGCAGTGTTTATAAGTGCATTGCACTGCATCTTCTGAATAGCTCAAAAGCCTTAAGTGTAACTTTAATCTCATTAATAACTCTGATAAACTCTGGATTAATGTTACTTCCCATGCATATAGATCATTCACTCAGCAACAAGGAAAATAGTATATTAAAATCAAAATGGAGCATGACCAAGCACACAGATTAATATGAGATTCTGGCAGATGCAATATTTGAAGCATGTACTTAAGAAATAGAACTACTACAAGACAAAAACCTTTATTTAGGTTTATGGCACGTTTATGTGAAAGCACTGTTCAGTAGTTCCAAGTCACCCCATCAATGGTAACATACAGCATTACCTGAGAAGACAAATTCCTCATATCTATTTGGAATACCTCTACCTAGCAGTATTTTTAAAAATGTTACACTAAATTCTCCACTCAAACCCAAACACCGAGCTTCAAACAAAACCTGAACACTACAAACACCTTCCCCAAGTCTGCAGAGCAGCTCAATTCCCCCAGTCACTTCAGCACTTAGAGCAGAAGAGACTACCAAAGCTCAGCTCCCTCTGATGCACAGTTCTGCACAGGAATCAACAGAGCTCCCCATTGGTTTTGTACTCTGAATTAGAATATAAAGTATAAATGAAGGAGGTTATCAACCTGCAGCTATCTTTTTTTTTTTTTTTTTTTTTTTTTTTTTTTTGCATACACTGTTATGCTACAATTGTTTTTATTGGAAGTTTTGTCTTTCCAAAAGCACATCAAGTCTAATTTAGGAACTGGAAACCGATAAAGTGCTATGCCTCACAAACAAGTGCAGATTCCTTCAGACTCAAACACATCACTACTTTAAGCAAAAGTCTTGAGAAAAATAGCAGCTCTTCCTCTTGCATTTAAACACACCCTCTTCACCTGTAACTCTCAAAAAGCTCAGGAAAGGGGACTGATATCACAGTTGTCTACTTTAGAGGGAAGAGAAGTGATCTGCCCAAACTTACATTGCTTGTCAGGCATGGGGTCAGGAAAAGAAAACTAGTGCTCTCCACAGTACACTGATCCTTACAGCACATGCCTATCCCTAAGAGTCCTCTAAATACCCACCTCCATAGATCAAAGACAAACAAGGATTTAGAGCTGGTTTGCTGACCACCTAAACAATATATTGCCAACAGTCACCATTAAATGCCACGCCAGCAGTGGCTTCTAGTCAGAACCTTCCTAAGAACTAGACACAACCTGTAACTGTGCTGCACGCCTGTTCTTGCTCAGGTGTGAGAAGGTATTTTGCTTACCACCCTTTGTGCACACCAGCACAGACCCTTGCACACCACACCCCGAGGGGCTGGTACCAAGTGGGTCAGTGGTGCCCCCGCAGGTCTGTCTGGGTGGCAAACACACCCCCTGTGCTGAGAACAATCCCTCTGTCACCACTGCGAGCAGCAGGCAAACACCTCAGCCACTGAGCCCACTATTGATCCTGCAGGCATTTGTGTCTGTATAGATCTCATGGCTTCCAACCTTGCCCTGGAAGCTGGGGTTAGGTTCCAATTTAGCAGCTTACAACACATCCTAATCTATTCATAGCCCCCTGACATACCAGTGCCCTGGCTGTGGGAGCTTTCATTCTTCTGGTTGTGCCAAAACCTCCCTGCAAGAAGCAGCAAACTAGGATGCAAGAAGAGGACCATAGGCAAAAAAAGACTACTTTAAGAAGACAAACTGATCTCTGTGCTGCAGGAGAGCATGGTCTATCAGAACCTACAAGCTCCTACATGAAAGCTCTGCCACAGACAAGTTATTTCTGTTGGCTCCTGCTCCCCAAACATACTTCTGACACTAATGAGAGTAATGAGGTCTATACTTCTCTTACAGCTAAGCCTAACCTGCAAGCTCTCATACCTGATACAGAATCTGAAATCTACAATTGTTTATGCTCTCTGTGAAATCACATTCTGCATAATATAAATACTCTGCCTTTCCAAGCTAGAAAAGCTTTTTGCAGCTCATATAGTTGCCTTTAAAAATCCCCAAACTCCCAGAGTGAATTCTGAAAGGCTATGCTCCACAAAGCTTTGCTGTGCAATGTAAAATTGTATCAGGCTTACTGATTTCAGAAGGGCTCTCTAAAGGAAACACACAATCCACCTGCAGTTTAGTGCCCAGTCATTCTCCTTCCCATCTCTTCCCTAATCCAAACTCCTCCGTTGATGAGCACTTTGACCATATCAAATTACGATGGGATTTAATCCTTCCAAACAGCACAACCCAGACAGCAGTGAGAGTCCAGAACAAAGCCCCAAGCCCTTTTATAGTTCACTTGTTCAGCATGCAACTGGTTAAAAAGGAGGCATGAATAGCAATGAAAGGGGCAACGTAAAGACCTAATCTACACCAAAAACCAGGACAAACTACAGAGGCAAAACAAACACAGCAGGAGAACTCTGTAAGTGGAAGTTATCTCCTGCACATCACAAAACAGCTCTAGAACCATATAGACCACAGATCATCTTTCCTGGTGTCTCCACATACAGAATCTACATGGTCTTTAAGAAAAAGATGAAGTCTTATGCAGCTTCCAGAAAAAAGCACCTGTTTTTAAACTGTGGATATGCATGCAGACTTGTTCAAGCAGACATAAAAACTTGAAAAGTTTCTAAAAGCCAGCTCCACAGACTAACAGCTAAGTTTGTCAGAGCAAGTAATGTCATTTTCTATGCTGCCAGAAGCACACAGAACATTTCAGAGACTGGAGAGCTGGGAATTCAATGTGCTTTATTTAGCTCTACACCTCTACTGACCGACAAAACACAAAAGCCATTAAAATGTCATTAAAATAAAGTGCAGAAACACAACCGTGCAAAGAAAGGACAAAACTCATGTACCTGTTATTTTTTGGGTCTTTGTCACCAGCTCAGATTGATTTAATTTTGCCATCTACGATATAGGGAAAGGAGAGGCAAGAGGAACAAAATAAGTGGCATCTAAAAAACTGAGAAGCTAAAGATAAAAAATTGAACGTGAAGATAGGAATGTGCCAATAAAATGAGCTTTCGCTGCTGGGTGAGAAAGCAGTGATTGAACCCACGCCCTCAAACTACTGTGCTTCACTGCCAGCTTTTAGCTCCACTAGTTTTCTTCTTCAGGTCCTGAAGGAAAGCAGGCACTCATAGCACAAGGCAGAACTTTTATACAACAAGCTGAAAGAGAAGCGAATCTTCTCCTAAAGCTGCTCTGTTCCAGAATATACAGCTCCTTAAGGTAAAAAGCTTCCTCTTCCAGACTTCTTTCTTTAGCAGTTTTAGAGGGAGAAGACAAGACTTACATCGCACTGGAGATGTGATTCCTAAATACTGCTTCAGACTCACTACCTCCATCTTAGACTGGACTGTTCACCCAGCAGGACAGATTTAAGGAGAAAGAGAAATGATAATTTATGCACCCAGCTAAGTCCTGAGATGCATTTGGCAATCCACCTGGATCAAACAGTTTATACCACACTGACACGCAAGATGACAGACCATGAAACACACCATCCCTTGCACTCTGGTTAAAACAATGAAGAAAAAATACATGCAGACAGAAAAAAACCATCAACCTCTTCCTAAAAAAATCTCAACTCCATAATCAATCAACTAGTTTTTAACACCAAAAAAATTAAGAAGCAGGAATTCAGCTTCTGTCCCTTGCTCTTTCTCAGTTTCCAGAAAAATAATACAGACTGATAAAGAGCTGAAACAACAGACCACCACTTGCCTTTAAAAGGACTACTGGAAGACTAGAAGCCAAAAAAAGTTCTGTTCTTGCTGCATGGATGCATTGAGCTATTATTAACTTGGGTTAACTATCACAAATGAATTAACCAGAGCTGCACTGCACAGCACAGAATTCCCCTTGGCAGGAATGAAACAAGGTGATCAGCACTCAGACAGTAAGGTGTGAGGCAATTCTACATGTGGCCTTTTCTTCTAAGACTTCATAATTAAAAGGGAGACACTGTCAAAGAACAGCAGGTCACCCATTTTTTCCCCCCCATCTCGATTAAGACTGGACAATATAAAACTGTTTATTCTAGTAACATCTTATTCAAGATTACCAAGGTCACTGCTAATTAACAGCAATGGAAAAAACATTTACAAAATACAAAAAGAACTCTCCAGCCTAAGAGCAAGAATGTTCTTGCCTGCTCTTGCTAGCTGCAGTTGCTGTGAACTGCAGCTAAACTCCTTCTGATAACATATGAATGTTCTTATCAAAAGGCAGAGAAATGCAAAACTACCAACATACTCTAGACACCAATCTGCATTCAGTCTGTATAAAGAACTATTTCTTAATCCCTTCTGAAGTCCTTTATTGAGCTACTATGGACTTTGGCCACCATCTTTCTGCACCCAGTGCTAAGAATTATTTTGCATATACTCAATTAACACATCAAAATACAGTAACACAGTCTAATTTAAATAAAAGCAACTCAGGAAAAAAAAAATCAGAAATTATTAGGTCAATTCTTTTTAGAAAAATAATATTTTCAATTATTGAAAGAAAAGCTTTCATTTCCTTTCATAACACTGACCACAAAGTCTGGATTTTCATTGCATGGAGGGGAATACAGAGAATCTCCCCACCTACATTCCTGCTGGGTGGAACATAACCTTGTTGGGCTATCAGAAATAGTGTTATTTCTTATGATATTGTCCTGCAGAAATTATTATGGTCAGTAACCATGAAAACAATATTATACAAACCAAGCTTTCACACTTGTAGTCATTTATAGGTAGTTTGTTCGCTGTCTGTACAAAACTAATCTCCCCATCAGTTCCTGTTCACATTGTTACAAAGACTTTACAAGCCGTACGCCCGTAAAAGAAAGATTATTTCCTCAGACACTTTACCACTCTCAGGGTGGGAGTTTCAGCCACAAGCAAAGCTCAGGAAACTGACAACAGCTTTATTTTACATCCATCTCCAACCAGACGCGCGGATCGGTCCCAGGCGCAGACAGGAGCAGGGCTCCGAGTCGGAGCAGCCCGGAAAGCAGCACAGCAGCACATTTCCGCGATGTCCTCGGGCACGGCGGAACGCTGGATCCCACCCTTTTCCCTGAGCGCTCTCGGGCTGCGCTCCCCGCTCAGCCCGCGCACCTGCCCGCCTGCTGCCGAGCGCGGGGCTCCCCGCGGGCAGGAGGCGGGACCCGGCCGGCCCCGCTCTCACCCCGACGGGACGCGGCCAAGGGCACGGCAAGGCCGCGGCTCCGAGCGCCTCCTGCCCGGGCGCAGCTCCGCTGCCCCGCGGCCGCCATCGACCGCCGGACCCCGCACACGTCCCCCGCCGGGGAACGCACCCCGGGCGAGCGACCCCGGCCTGACGGGCCGCGCCGGGCACGGGCGTCCTCCCCGCGGCAGCGCCAGCGTCATCACCCGCATCCCTGCCCGCACCGCTGCCCCGCACCGCAACGGACCAACTCCCACTGCCGGGGTACTACCGCAGCCGGGGGCACCACCACTACCGGGTGCTCCGCTGCCCCCACCCCGCCGCCAGCACAGCCCGGCACAGCCCGACCCGTTTATCTCCGCCGCCCCGATCGCTTCCCATACCCCGGCCCGGCAGAGCCCAGCAGCCACCGGCTCGGCTCCGTCCCGCTCTGCTCTGCTCGGCGGCCGCGGCCCGGGCCCGCACGCCTGTTTACCGCCGCCGCCCCCGGCCGCGGCCAGGCCGCGCGCCCCGCCCCCGCCGCGCTCCCATTGGCGGAGCCCGTGCGCCCCGCGCCTCCGCCAATGAGCGGCGGGCGCGGGCGGGCTCCGGCCAATGCGGGCGGGCCCGGCGCGGCGCGCGCGGCGGCTGCAGGGGGACGTGAGGCCCGTGAGGTCCGTGCGGCGCCGGGCGGGGGCGCGGGCCGCGGGGCGAGGCGTGAGGAGCGTGTGCTGCGAGCGGGGCGGCGGCGGCCGCCGTCTGTCGGCGCTGGGCTGGCTCCCCCCGGGCTAGGCTTACTGCAGCCAGCGGGGGCCGGCCCGCTCGCCGTGTCAGTCGGAGGTGGCGGCACCTCGCCGTGGTCCCGGCTGGCGGGGCGGGGGAGGGTGGGGAGGGCAGCGCTCGCTCGCCACGGCTGCGGTGGGCTCGGGGAGGCCGGGGTGTCGCTGCTCAGACGGTCCCACAGTCCCCGTTAATGTGCATGAGGAGATGGGCAGGAGCCCCGCGCCCGGCAGGCTCCAGGGAAATGCCAGGCGAAGGGACCGATGCCCAATTCGCGGCGCTCCGTGTGCGGGAAACCTTTGTTTGTGGCTGCCTGTATGGTTTTTCAAAGCATCGTCTCACGCAGGCATTGGGAATAATTAATAATGTTGGGAAATGCTCGTGTGCATGTGGGAAACAAACACAGTGCCTCGTTCCCTCCAGGTCCATCCCAGGGATGCGGCGTCTCCCGGAGGCTGCGAGGGGCTCGCAGCAGCCAGCTCCGTGCTAGTCTGGATGCTCTGGTAAGCGCCCGCCTCTGTCAGCAACTTTCCCGTCTGAAAAATAACAATACAGTCGTTCTGCTGCGTTTGCCACATGGCTGCATCGGTGCAGGAGTACATTCAGATGAGGTTTGGAGATTAAATCATTCATTTCTTCCTAAACCAAACAGGAATCATAATCCTTCCCTGGTTGTAGCATAACTTGCAGGAATGACCAACAAACAGCCCCGAGCTTTAATTTCACCATTATCAATTGCTTGCTTTGGCCGACCTTTTCAGCTAACTAGTAGTTTGAATTGAGCACTTAAATCCACATCAGAGGACCTGCACCTAAGTCTGTAGGAGCTGCAGATGCTATGAGTTTGTGAAGAAGGAAAATGGATAAATGGTCTTCTGCAAGTGTCTAGAGGGGTTCAACTGCACAAAACCTGTAAATGTTACTGCCCACCTGCTATTGCCAAAATTGCCCTCCTCTGTAGAGGGAGACAATTATTATTTCCAGTTGCTCAGACCAAAGATTGTTTGGCTGGTATTTATGATCATACCAAATATTGTTTAAGTATTACACATATTCCTTCATGTTTTGGTTTTTTTTTTAAACAAAAATATTTGCATCTCCCCCAAGGCCCTCTCAGCTTCCCATGGAAGCCATGAGGAGGTCTCTGTAAGGCACTGAAGAGACAGCTACAAATAAATTTAGCAAAACTCATCACCCAAACATCGAATCAGCAGCCAGCCCCAGTCAAGACTAGAAAGGCTGGATTTGAATTTGAAAGGTGAAAAAAGAAACAGTTCCCTGGGAAAGGCACATTATTGAATTAAATGTTCAACACACAGCCTGTGTATAGACAAAACATATCTGAAATGGAAAGGGCAAACATGATGCTTTGCTATTTGATAAGGGGATGGAGACTCAATATGTAGATGAAGCAAACACATGACTGCAATAAGATACCTGGTGCCTTGAGAAGTTTTGTCCAAAAAATGCCTAGTTTTCTTCATTTCAATACTCACACCTGTGGAAATTCACACAAATTAATTGTTCTATTTGTGGTTAGGTTCATACTATTTCTAATAAAGGAAAGATCATATATGGCCTCATGTGGAAAGAGATAAGTTTTGGATGTCTTTTCTAATGGCACCTTTTTATCTATTCCTGCACTGAATTTGGACGTCAGTGCTCAGTTTCTGTGTAACATCACTTTGCTTGCATCAGCTCAGCATTAATTGTGAAACATCTTACTCACTGTGCTGAGCATGGAGAACTGGAGGGTTTCTGCATGAGCAGGCTGCCATAGTTTGAGATGGAGGCAGAGCAAGCACAGGGTGAAGCTCTCCCCATCTCTCAAAGACAGGCCTGGCTGGTTGCCTTTGTTCACACGTGGTAAACCATTGGATATTTCTGCCACTGCTGTTCAATGCCACTGCATCACACCTTCTCCTGCCAGGCTCTCTGCAGCCTTAAAAGACCCATTGAACTTGAGCTCAGGGCTAGCTCCTTCTGTACTTAAAGAAGAGAGAAGTGTCTGTATTCCCACCTAATTTGGAGTGCAAAGAGGTAGGACTGTAAGCTGGTGAGAAAAAATAGTGTATGTCCTTCTTTGTTACTTCTTAGTTCATGGGGGGAATAGGGACAGGACATCAATCCAGAATCCAGAGGCTAACTTTTGTGGGGATGGTTGCCTACTTTGTCCACAATCCTGAATAAAAAGTTGAACATGACGTATGTGAAGTGCTGGGAGAGCTGTTCCACAGCAGATCTCCTTGTAAACTAAGAAAAAATGGTAATAGAGACAAAATATGGTCAGTATTTGGAATTGGTTTAGTGCTACCAGTTATGAGATTGACAGCCTTTGATCCTGAAAAAAGGAGGGAGCAGAGTGTTGTACTTGGAAAATAGACCAGGGAGTCATCCTTTTCTTCAGGAAGGGTATCAGTGGTTTATGTAGTAGGCTTGTTGGCTGTTCCTCTGGGCTTTAGGGTGTTCAAATTCAGGTTCCCTTCTGTGCTTGTGAAGAGTTAACAGGACCTCACCTGCACATGGAGATCCTAATCATTATGCATACTCTTGTCTTCTCTCTTCAGCCTTACTCATATTATTTAATGGGAAAGTTCAGCAAGAGGAAATGAGAATGGAGTGCTCCTTCAATGCCATCCAAATCCCAGACAAATATGCCTTGTGCAAACTGTGCCTTGTCCAGAGACAGGAGACATGGACAGGAATCCAGTGGGGATCAGCCCAGGCTGCCCCATCCTGGTTCTGTGCCCTCCACCAAAGCAGTGTAGGTGAAACAGAAGCTTCATCCAGGCAGTGAATCTGTGCAGGATTTGTTTAGAAACTGATGTGCTGAATGTGCTATGCAAACATTAACACATAAAGCCATTCCAAGCAGGGTAGAGGGAAGAAATCTAATCCCTATAGACAGGCCCTTTTTACAAGGGCCTGTAGGGACAGAACAAGGAGGAATGGATTCAAACTAAAAGAGAGCAGACTTAGAATAGATATTAAAAAGAAATTCTTTGTTGGGAGGGTGGTGTGACTCTGGCACAGAGAGAGGTTGCTCAGAGAAGCTGTGGCTGCCCCATCCCTGGAAGTGTTCAAGGCCAGGTTGGATGGGGCTCTGAGCAAGCTGGTCTAGTGGAAGGTGTCGCTGTCCATGGCCGGGGTTGGAACTAAACAAATTTTCAGGTTCCTTCCAACCTAAACTATTCCATGATTCTATGAAACTTCTTTGTGAATACCTAAACATTGGCATCCATCCGTGCTTTAGTGCCTCCAGTGAGATGTGACAGCAGAATGAGGTTGTTTCAGGTTGAAGGTTTTGCATCAGTGTCTAAATCTCATGTAATTTTTGTGCTATATACCTGCACTCTTTTGGAGGTGTGTGCAGTGCAAAGCAGAATTTTCAGAGCAAGCCAAAGCAGTCCTGTGAAAAAGCAAGTTTGTAGACTTTGAGGAGTCTGTTGATTAGGTATAAGAACAAGAAGTGAACATAATTGATAAATCAGCTAAAACACATTTTTGGCAATACAGCTGCCATTTACTTCTTGTAGCTTGTTTGGTAGTGTTCTATTCAGTCAAATTTCAGCATACTCAGTGCCTTATCTAGAAACATTTCTGTGAGCATATCTAGCAAGAAACTGACAACTATGAGGAGTATATAAATCAATCTTTTATTTAATTATAATAAAACCATTATGAGTTTCACTATAGTAGTATTTTTGTTATAAAGCTATAAATACTACAATAATCTATCTATCCTCATAGTAGATATAAATATAATCAAAATTATAATAAATTTAAATTATAGCTAATAGGTACAATTTAACTAGTGTGGGAGTTCCCAGAGGCTTCTCCCCACTAATGTTAAAATGGTTTGTTCAGGATCATTTAATTCTCAAAATATCCTAATTGTGCAGGTCAATGGGAAAGCCTCATGCAGTAGCTGGAAGTCCTGACTCCACAGCAGATGCTTTAGCTGTGCCATCCTATCCCCACCTGATACTGCTTGTTGATATTTATGTGATGAAGGGCTTAGTGGTGCAATTTCATGGGGTGCATAAACAGCTCTGCTGCAGGCCTGGGGTAGGAGCAGCAAGAAGGGCACCAGGAAGGGCAAGCCCAAGGCTCCCTGGCTGTGACTTCCAGCAGGGTCCCTTGGGTGGGATCTTCTTCCTGTTCCTATTCACTGCTAGTTCTGAGAGGAGCCTGTTTGCTCACCAGAGATCAGCTCATCATTTACTGGGTGCCAGGGAACACCCAAATAAACCTCTGCCAATGCTGATGCTGATTGAAGCACGTGGTGAAAGCTGACTTCCTCAAAGCCTTGTACAAAGTGGGACATGTTTCCAGAGAGGAATGAGCCAGAAGGGCTAAACTTCTACAAACAGAGAAAGTTAGAGAACCAGAGCCTGGAAGGATCTTTGAGCCCTGCAGTAAGAAGAGCTCCATTGCAACAGAAAATTAGTAGGCAGACACTGACCTGCAGAAAAAAAGTTAATGGAGCCTCAATTAAGTAGCGATTGGTCATGTAATTAGGTTGACAAGTATCCAGGCTGTTCAGAGAACAGTCATAAATTCTCTTGCATAGGACAAGCCCAAGCTGTTTCTCCAACCACAATATGTATGGTTGAACTTGATGAACTTGGAGGTCTTTTTGAACTTTAGTGATTCTAGGAATCTCTAATATACGTCACGATCCTTCTGTCCTGTTCATAAAGCTAACCACAAACAAAAGCTGCTCTGGAAGTGTTTCCCTCAATCCTTCTCCAAGCAACTTCTGAGGTTCAGATGAGCTACCTCTTGAGGGGTTTTGCCTCATCTTCTCTAGAAGGTAATTTCTTCAGGGCAGATGGAATGTATTCTCTGACTAAGTAGATTTATGGTGTTCCATGAGCATAATAATGTAGGGATGATGAAGTGCAACAACTCAAGTGGAAGTCACTTGACCGATGGCTTAGTTTTAGTAGTTAGCTTGTAGGTATTTCAAAGTTTTGACATGTATTAGTGATGCTGTTTGTACCATATATTATGGCCAAGAACGAGAGCAAGAGCTGTCTGAGAAATGGCATCTTGCTGACTCAGTAAGTGGTAGATGCACATCCAGTATCATCATAGGATCCAAATGATGAGCTGTTTTTGTTAAGCTTAGTACTGCTCTGGTTTCTGAACTTTGTATTTTCATCCCAAAGCATTCTGGCATTCATTGCACTTGTCCTTCCTTTTTCTCTCTCCACTCACTGCAAAGGGACAGAAACAAGATGCCATTTCAGTTAGCACTTTAATTTTAGGATGATTTAGTGCTGTCAGAAGGGAGTGGTGTGGCAGTTCTCAAGATGAGTATTTTCTGTCCAAGTGGAAGGATACAGTGCAGCGAGCAGGACAGATATTTCCTAGACTCACAGAATATGCTGAGTTGGAAGGAACCTGCAAGGATCATTAAGTCCAACTTCTGGGCCTGCACAGGACACCACAAGAATCACACCATGTGCCTGAGAGCATTGGCACACACCTCTTGGATTCTGTCAGCCTTGGTGCTGTGACCATTTCCCTGGGGAGACTGTTCCTGTGCCCAACCACCCTCTGGCTGAAGAACCTTTTCCTAGTATCTAACCTAAACACCTCCTGACACGACTTTACACCATTCCCTCAGGTCATGTCACTGGTCACCACAGAGAAATTTCATTATTCCCACCCCGCTTTTCCTTCTGGAGCTTTCGGTGAGCAGCCTTGCTCTGCACAGCTGGAGAGGGCAGGGAATGCCAGTGGGGCTGCTGGAGGGGCTCCAAGACCCCTGGCTGGGAGGAGGTGAGCAGAGGAGGATGACAGGTTCTGTGGAGGAGAGGGGACTGCTGAAGGGCTGTCTTGTCCCCTAATTGAAAAAAGGGGAGGGTGAAGAAGACATAAAAACTTTCCCTTTGCCCTCTATGTTTTGCCTTGCCTCTCTGTGCCCCTGCTCACACCTCCCTCCTTTCCATATCACCCAGAAAGGGGCTGCTTTGGGGAAGGAAGGATGATGAAAGAAAACAAAACTAGGTGCTACTGTCAGGGTGAGGTGGTAACAAGCCACAACAAGCCTAAGCTACACCATGTTCCTCAGTGACAGGAGGCTGCCAGAAAGGGCTGTGCAGCACACTATGAAAACACCACCACGCCAGGCGTGGCTGTGCCTCACACCACCCACCTCTCCTCCAGACTTCACCATGTGGATGCCAGGTGGGTCCTGGTGCTTTGGAAATTGGAGGTGAGCCCATGGAGGTGGAGTACGTGAAGAGAAGGACAGTGCCAGGTGAAGAGGTACAGACACAAGCACTAAATAGAAGAAAGTGATACCAATCCTTTACTTTGGGTAGTGTGTGGGACAGTGCAGGACAAGGACAGGCACCATTGCCCCTGCCACCTTAGCAATTTATATAGTAAAACATTCACAGTGTTATACTTGCCAGTTCAAATTGTGTTGCACAATAGCACTCTTTTATGAGTGTTGGCAAAGCCATTTTGAATGAGATGAAGAGTGCAGTAGCTTGATTAGAGCTGTGTGCCTCAAGAATATGGCATTTCTGTTTCTCTGTTGAACTCAAACATTATTCAGTCTGTAATTCTTCTTTGTCTGGACTAGACACATCAGTTGTTTCTGCTCATTGTAAATTGCATTTGCTTGCATAGTTTGGTGCTTTGCTCTCTCCCCTTGGCACCTGATTGTTTACATGTACCTCAATCAATCCTGCATAAACAAGGTGGAAAGGCTCAGTTCTTTGGAGCTTCCAGCCAGGATTCACTTTACAGATGATAACTGGCAAAGCCATTCACCCCCTGGACAAACATGCCAAATTAATTTTGAAGCTAGGCAAACAGAAACAAGTCCTTTGCCTGTATTTAGCTGCTCTGAAAAGCCTTTTGCCAAGGACAGAAGGGTTATCTGAACAGTTTGGGCAGAATTGTTCTAAATAGGAAGGCAAGCTGGAGCCAGAGAACATGGGAGAAACAGGGTTATTTCTGAACACTTTACTGGAATTAAGAATTGACATTAGTCATCATAGTTCTGCTGGTTAATGGCAAAGTGCTGCCAAACTCAGCCATTCCCCAGCTTTTGGCATGGCATTGCTATGTCTCACAGAGCTGGAGAGAAGTGAGCCACCTTGCCCTAGCCTGGAATCATCCCCAAGACACTGTGTTTTCTTTCACTGCCCTGAAAGCCAGTACTTGTTCTGGCTTCCTGGCTTCCTGTCTTGCTGTTCCAAACACAGCAAGGTGTGGGATGGAGACATGGAAAGCTGCAGGGTGTTTCTGAGTGCCTGTGTGGCCAATGGACAAACTCATAACCTCCATCCACTTGCCAGATGATTCACAGATAGTCAGGACAATTTATTTCCAGCAGTCAGTTTGCAGGGATGTTGTGGCTTCAAAAAACCAAAAGACAAAACCAGTATGGGAAAGCAGGATTGTTGCTACCTTTGGATGTTGACTGACCCTTTTCCTGCTTTGCTGTGGCTATCAATCCAATTCCAGAAGCCATTTGAGCAGGACTGCATAATCTAAGCTCTGCTATCTACATCTGTGTCTGCATACCTGGACAGAGAGAGACCGACTGGTGGCAGAACATCCTGACTGACACGTACCAGAGTGCAACTAAGAGAGAGACACCAGCAATTAATGAGACTCTGGAAAGAGTGACTGATTGAGAGACTCTGCAGACATCCAGGTTAAGCCCTTCATTTGAGCAAATTACTCAGCTCCTATCTGTAAAATAGTGTTAATGGCATTCTTCTGCTCTGTCATGCTCCTGCTGCCTAAAGAAGTGTTTGGAAAGCCTCAATGGAAGCAGGGCAGAGTAATTTCAATGTGCTCTGTGCTAGTGTTCAGGGAGAAGGCTTTGTCTTTAGGCACAGCAGTGCTGAGAACCAGCACTGCAGGTTCACTCTCCCATCAGCTCCCAGACACTTGTGAGATTTCTAGCATGGAGGAGCCCAAGGTGTAGGCACAAAGATGACCCTTTCCTTCAGCAGTCCCAGCAGACACAGGGTGTAAGGAGGCAGCCTGGACAGTGATTACACCCTGCACCATCCACCACTGTAGCAACTGTGGCTTCAGGTTAGCTGGGGGTCTGCTTTCCCAGCATAGGAAATGTTACTCCTTTTCTGAAATACAGATGTTCTCACTGTTCTGCAGAAGTGCTCCTATTTCATGACAGTGTTATGTAGCATGTACAAGAGTAGCAGAGAAGGTGCCTTAACCCTTTACATGCTAAATGCCCCATCCTATTTTAGTCCTCGTTGGTGCATTTACCATTTCATTCTTGCTTGCCCTCGCAAATTACACGGGGCAGAAATCGGGGCAATTATTTTCCATATTAAAGAAGAAAGTTAAACAGTTTTCATGCCTCTTAAAACTCACAGAACACTCAGGAAGACTATTAGCACAATAGCTGGAGAACAAAAATAGCTCAAATCTGAACTTCCCAGAATATCACAAAGACTGTATTTGGTAGGGGCTCAAAGAGAGGGCATGTCTTTTCTGGCTTGATGAAGGGATGGCATTTCTGTTTAGAACAGTTCTGTTAATGCTACTGGCATTTTATTGCTGCTAACTGTTGGTACATAGGATAGGTAGCTTTTAAAATAATCCTTCAGCTCCAGGGATCTTGCTTGTCTTATACCGCCTTTGAAGGAAGGTTCATATTCTTTCATACACAGATGCAGCTCTGTGAAATCAGGGAGAATTTTAAATGCTTGTATTAAGCTTTGTAAAGATTGAAAATGGCATGGCAGAAGCTAAATAGGCTGGATCAGTTTTCCACACTTTTACTTTATTCATTGTTCCTGATGTGCTTAAATGCAAGTTAGCAGTGGAGTTACTCATATTTTATACCAGGGTGAGCAAGGTCTCCTTGAAATCATAGAAACCAGTGATCCGGGAGAAAATAGGCCTAATGCTTTTCCTACTCCACCCCCTTCTGCAAGGCAAGTTCAGGAGTGCCAGGCTTCCTGGCATTTATTTCTGCACAGATCTAATCCCCAGTTGGCTGTGGGAGCTGTCACTTACCTCAGGCTGCATTTGATAGGGCTCGAACAGTTCCCAGTTTTGGAAAATTTCCACTCCATCTACTTGGCCCTGTACCTGTCTGAGGTTTCTATATCAAGGAGTTTAGCTAGTTCCACTTCAAAGTCTCTGTTTATTTATATCTTTTTAACAGTGAGCCACAAATAGTGCTGAGTACTGACACCTCCCAAATTGTGCTTTTGGACACCTGTCAAATGTGTTGCACAAAGAAGATAATAGTTCATATTTGCTTAACTCTTTCGGTGCTCAGGGCAAACCTCTTGCATTAAGAGTGGCAAAAGGTGGGTAATAGCAAACCTGCAGCAAAGCAATATGTAAATAAGAAGTAACAGTAACTTGTGTGATGGTGTTTGATGCCATGATCTGATGTGGACAGACCTTCCTTATGTATCCAAGCTCAAGCCCAGCATGGTCATGTGGCCTCCCAGTACCTGAGGAGAGCCCTAAAGGAAGAGGGAGAAGTACTTTTTACAAGGTGATAGGACAAGGGGGAATGGCTTCAAACTGAAAGAGGGTAACTTTAGATTAGGTATTAGGAAGAAATTCTTCACTCAGAGGGTGGTGAGGCACTGGCACAGGTTGCCCAGAGAAGCTGTGGATGCTCATCCCTGGAAGTATTCAAGGCTAGGCTGGATAAAGCAAGCTGGTCTAGTAGAAGGTGTCCCTACCCATACAAGGGAGTTAGAACTAGATGATTTTAAGGTCCCTTCCTTCCCAAACCATTCTATGATTCCATTATTTACTCTCTTGCTTTGTTTCCCACTTTTAGAATGGGAACAGGTCACATCCCTTTACCTGACTGAGGGCAGAGAAAGAAAGGGTAAATTCAATGAGGAATACAGTGTCTGTTGGGGGCATACAAATAAACCAAAAACTTCTGACAAAGATACCACATCTCTCCAGACTGCTTTCTTACAAAACAACCGAGTTCAAGAAAATAAGATAACCCCTGGTCCTCCTGAGGATACAAACTGAGAATCATAGAATGGTTTGGGTTGGAGGGGACCTTAAAAACCATCCAGTACCAACCCTGCTGCCATGGGCAGGGACACCTTCCATTAGACCATTTGGCTCAAAGCCCCATCCAACATTATCTAGCTTGTCCCTGGATTTCTCAGTGCCAAGACCTGGAATGACAGCTGTGTGCTTTTCCCCCCACAAATTAGCAAGACCTACTGGGATAGGAGACTGGAAGTGAGAGAAAGAATGACACATCAGTAAGTATAATTATTCCTTTCCTTCTTGAAGATGCTCAGAAGAAATCTTTATTTATGTAATAAATTGAATTTAGCAGTGCCTGGAGGAACCCCTGACTTAGGCTCAGGGCTTTGAGGAATGAAACTAGGACTGGATGATTTATTAAAAAAAGAAAAGGGAGAGAGAACCCAGACAAAGCAAACTGTGCAATGTAACTGCATCATCTCACCCAGGACTGCAGTGCTGAACATGGCATCACACTGAAAACAGCTGGTTTTAAATGAACTCTGTTTCAGCATGAGCTTGTTCTCACTGAAAGTCTCTCCCATGCTGGGCCAAAACTACAGCTGTGCTGGGGTGTGGGGTACCTGCCAGTTTTATTTTCCTGCCACAAAGGATATTCCAGGGCCTTCAGCCTCTCTGAAAAACATGGGGCACAGGGCAGAGTACTTTAAAATGGCTGGTACTTCTCCACATAGACCTACTGCCCTCCCGTGGCTGCCAAGGAGCATCTCTAAAGCAGAAACGGAGATCAGGGACTGAGAGAAACAATAAAGAAAAATAACTATATATTCAATTTAAACCAAAACCCTGTTTGAGTTACAAGGAAGAGGAAAGCAAACACACTGGGATTAACTGGAAGTAGTACCTTTGAAGGGAAGAACAAAGAGCCTGAACTCAGGTTTTATGAATGAGACCATGAGATGGTAATTTTCATTTTCAAATGAAAGCTGTATGCTTCTCCAAGGACTATCCTGTTTCTGTTTTTTTCATTGACTGTGATGCTTCTTTTGCATCCTCTGAGGACAGGGCTCATCTCCAGTCTTTGACACATAGCAGACACTTAAACAAAACCCCAGACCTCCCACCAAAAGTTTCACTAGGAGGTTGCATTAGGCAGGCTCACCACTACATTTTTGTTCATGGACTTGGCTTCAGTCTTAGATCTTAAAGACTGATGTATGCCCAACCTACATTTGAGACTAGATGCAATGAAACATTCATTTCAGACTGGAGAGGAAGGGTGAGTGTGACCTAGATCACACAGGAAAATGCCAACACATGGCACCTTCTGTAAGACTTCAGATGTTGAGTGACACCAGCATCAAGAAAGGTGTCACCTCAGTGTACCTGAGCTGTGCTGTTTCAGGGATGCACATCAGGGGGAACAGTAGGATTTCTTCAGAGCATGCAGCAAGGTGACACCAGTGAATGAGCACATTAGGCAGACAAATGCTTTGCTGATTCAAATTGCCAGGTCACTGAGTCAGTATCTCATGTAGCAGCCAGCTGTGAGTAGGGTAAATCCTGCCCTCTGCATTTCACATCTTAGGCCATGCTGCACAATGTTAATGTCACAGACAAAACTTCACTTCATGCACAGGTAAAAAAAGTCCAAAGAGATGAGAAATCACTCCACATAATTTTAAAATTTGTGTGTCTGTGTGCATATGCACACACAAACACAAACATATATTTGTAGTAAATACATATGAACTTGTACACAATTATAACCACTCCAGTATATCCATATACTCCTATCACTCATCAGGACAATACATTCTGTTGCACTTCCAGAATCTCTTGCTCAGTTACCTTTTAAATTAAAATTATTTTAAGTTCTGCAGAATTGGTCAGTGGAAGGCCAGTCTTTGGCAAGCAGGTATCTGCAGAAAACCAGTGGTTATCCTTCAATATGTGAAGATTACCCTCCCAGTTTCTTCAAGTATCAACTCTGCTTTCATAGAAATAGTTTCTAACAATATGCTACAACCCTGAGAAGCCAAGCAGGATTTTTCTTTCAGTATATACAAATAACACACATCCTCTCTACACCATGCAATGCAAACATAAAATCATGTTTCCCAGTGATTCTAGTCTGATTTGGCCCCATAACTGTTTTCATTGAAAAAACAAACACAAACAAATAGAAAAAGCAACTCTCACATAAACCTTAAAAATCAGCAAACAAAGCTCTACTGATTTACATTTCCAAAGGAAATACCTTTTAGTAACAGTTAGCTCTGCCTGCAGTTGTTAAGTCCAAACATTGCAAATGTGAGAAATGAGGATGGAAAACTAACAAAGACCAAAGTCCAGACTGAGACTGAGACACACACACACATACACACACCTCTTGTAAAAACCCTTATGCACTTTTTAAAAATTAGTCTGAATCACCTGTGTGATGTTCTTGTTAAATATCAAAGCAGATGAGCTTGAACACGTCTATTGGAAAAAGCACTACATAAAAATTGTGTAATTCAAAGCCTTAGCTAAAAAGTATTTCCAGAAATTAAATTCTATCTCTCAATGACATTGCATTATTCATGAAATCTTGCCTAATATTACATTTACTGACATTGATCAGCTGTCAAAGAAAACTGAGCTTGTTTGAGTAACAGACACAAGTAAAAAGAAAAGAAAAAATCACAGAACTTTGGCAACTATTGAAAAACTGACTCAAAGAGTAGAAATAAAATTATTTTCAACAGTGGACAAAACATAAAGGTTCAGCCTGTCCTATGTACTTTTTACTGACATCAAGCACTATGATTTTCTTAATCACAGCATCAAGCACTGTAATCTTCTTAATGAACTCACTTGAGGGTATATGGCTATCCCTAAAAGTAATGTAACAAGAGATTGAAGTTTGCACCCCAATATTTTGATACAAACTATGACTGGATATTTCCAAAAGAGTCCCTTTGACACTAAATAGCTATTTTAAAAATTGTAATTAAACTATTAATCTTTAAACAGTACAAAAACCTAGGTAAACCAAGTCTCAGTGTAAGAGAGGACCTCTTAATAAAGGGAAGGTAAATCCTCCTTTGGAGTAGTTACAACAATGCACAGAAATGAGACCAGAAACACACACATTAAGTTACAGGTCTGATTTACTGGAGTTGTTCAGTCATTTCCACCTTAGGGTCATTTCAGGATTGTAGTATGGACCCAGAAAAATATTTCCTAAGAAATAAAACATTGGGAGGAGAGAGCAGTAGTTGTTTCCAGAGACTGAGGATCTGATGCACTGGAAGGGGCAGCCCTGCCTTCATCAGCTGCTTGCTGCAGTGGTGGATGTGCTCAGAGCCAGGAGCCTGATGTTCACACATCCCAGCACTGACATCCTGTCCTGATCCCTCCTGGCTCACTATGTCCAACTAAAGTCAGAATAAATGGGCCTTTGGGGCAATTCCAGCAGATGCTGTGTGCACAGCAGCCAACGTAGGAAGTCCAACCTCCCTTCTCTAATGGCTCACACATTGCTCTGTGCATGCTGCCAGCTGTGCTTTTCCAATCACTTGCACCTGGTGTTTGTACAACACTCAAACGTGTAAAGACTTAGAAATTCTAGAGTATGGTTAAAGATGACTGCAGTTCCAGGGCTAAAACACCTTACTTAGCTCCTGGAAGATCAGACCTCTCACCTCCCCAGTGTTCCATGCTACATACAGGTTTCTGGGCTCATAACAGCCACTGTGCACATCAAATAAAATAAAAGTAACACTCTGACATCAGCAAGGAGCCAGGCTTTTCACCAAGAGTCCTGTGAAAAATCTCAGTTCAACACGTAACTATTAGATTTTTAGTAACACAGCATGTCGCGGAATTAGTGTTTTCCTTACAAATATATGGCACTAAATGTAAAAACTTTATGACCTATTCCAAACATTGTACCATACTTCACAGCAAAGCTTGAAAAAGAATTCTCTAACTCCCACTTCTTCTAAATATACAGCTGGTGGGAGGCCAGGGTGTCCATGAATGGTCGCACAAGGTTGTCTGTCGAGAAGTAGAAGATCAAGCCAAAGGTGATGGAGATGGGGAGAGCAGGCAGTGCTTTCTTAAAAACAGCCAGTAGTAAAAGTGTTAGGCATAAACCCTGTCAGAGAGAAGAGAATAAAAAACACAAGAAGATAACAGTAAGACAACCAGAAATACATCTGTCACCAACAAGGCAATATACAGATAGTTATCTATATGCACTGTAGAGCACTGAAGCCAGCCTGAGCTACCAGCAGATGTGTATTTGCCCACAGCTTCATTTTCACACAAGTTGGCCATGTTTTTCCTCAGCAGCCTTGAGCACAGCTGTCTGCTGAGAAAGGTATAAACAGCAAATGCAGAGGTACAGCTGACCCCAAGAGGTAAACTTCTTTACACAATATCTTACTCCTTGTTCTGTGCCATTATGAAGTACTGATCCAGCAGACAAAAGCACTTAAATCCTGGTGAGCTGCACAGATTGGAGTTCCATTGAAGGTCTCTAATATAAAGCAAGATGTACTTATAACACATTCTCAGTTTACAAGGTCCCTTAGGGTAAAAAAAAAAAGAAAGAAAAAGCAGGAGGAAAAAAGAAAACAAAGCCCAAACCAGATCAGATATCCACTGCTGTTCTTTTGGCTGGATTGCTTATTATAATGTTTGAGTTCTGGTTTTATCTGGATAGCAGGCTAATATCATCTATCTGCAGCATGGGAGGAAGCTGTTGTATATTCTGGGTAGACACTATGGTCAAGTGCCTTTAGATATTAATTCCTTCTCTCATCAGAGCCCTTTTAATTCCTCCATAATGACAAAACTTCAAAGACACTGGGCTCCAACAATATCCACTAGCTAAATATTAGCAGACAGGATTTTTAAAATTCTTTTCTTTTAAATCAGTTGTTTCTAGATTGCAAACTTGTTCACAATCCACCTGAGCCTGTAGTTCTGTTCTTATTCTCTCAGGGACCATATCTGGCCTACACCTGCTCTTTAAATCCCATCTCCCTTTTAAGGTGTGCTTACTGCTGGGAAACTGGAGGGACATTTTTGGGAAGCAGAAAGCCACACAGCAGCAAGATTATGAAACTGCAAAAGGAGAGGGAACAAGTTTTAATGGTACCATAAAAGACACATAATGGGGCATTCAGCCTCAAAGATAAATGAGCAAGAACATTTCCCCCAGCAAAGGGACCCCAAGGTGGACTGCAGCATATGGAGCTAGGTGATCCTGTGGGTTTCTCTGACCTCTGGGCTTGGGAAGCTACACTGAACAGACTCCAGTGAAGGCAGCTCATTTCTAATTCACATGTTTTTTTGTTGGAACCCTGGAGCCTAGGAGTTTTGAACTTTCTGTGCTTTCTGACACTGACCCTCAAAAGAGCACTGCTTTTGACTTGAGGCCTTGGGGAAGGCTTCCAAATTTGAGTGATGGAGTTAGAATAATGGTGTGTAGTTAGAATAAAGTGTGTAATTACACATGGTGAAGGGTTTTGAATTCGGAGTTTTTAGACTCTAGTCATAGGTATGGGACAAAACAGAGGTTCTTGGGCATTGTCTCTTTCTTCCTTGCTCCTTCTTCATGATTTCAGGTAGTTTTTGGATTGGATAGTTAGTGCTGCACTGTAGGTCACAGGTGTTTGGTTATTGGGTCAGAAGTAGATGTTAACTTTTAATTGGATAGTGAGCCTTTAAAAGAGCTAGATTCAGCTCCATTTTCTCACTTTTGGCTTGATAGCTAGAAGTGCTGAAGAACTCTCTACTAAAGATAAGGTTTAATAAACAACCAAGTCTGAACAAGAAATCCATCTCTTGAGCATTCAATCCTGACTCTGAGTGAAGGCAGAAGAAAAAAAAGATAATCACTATCAAGACTTTTTGATGCACAGTCTTCACAAGTGACAGTCACTTGCACTGGCCTTGGGATTTAAGTAGGAAAATAGAGGCCCAAGAAGGACACAGTAATAGATTTTCTTTTACATTCTGAAAATCCTGCTGTTGTCTTTCTGGTTAATTCCCACGAGGATGTTGAGGTAAACAGCAAGTGCATAGTAATTATTTTCCACTCAGGTGGAAGCTTAACAGTGTGTCTTCATTAGACCTAGCAAGACTAACTCTTTAGCAGCTACAGTATGTTAGTCATCTGCCCCTACTGACCATTTCTGTGGATCTAAGTCTCCTTCCTTCTCATTTTTTCCAGTTCAAATAGTAGAGTAAGATAGGTCTTCACCCTCTTATCTATCAGCTCCCCTTAGCATAATGGAGTTAAACTTTTTAACTACACTTGCTAATCAGTGAGGAGTTCCTAATATTGACTCTTGTAGTTGAAGCAAACACACCAGCAGTTCCCTGGGGCTGTTTCACCCCCACTATGTCCACACCTGGCTCTGCTCTGATTAGCCTGGACTGTTCTGCTGTGGTGGCTGTTTAAAGCCTAGAGACAGAGTATTCCTAAATACCTAACAGGTTACCTGGGCTGATTTAGCAGTGCTCAGCTGCTGGTACTTCTGGCAACACTTCTGTGCTGAACAGGGTGTAACAGAGCTTTTAAAAGCTGCTCACTTACTATGAGAATGGCTACAAAGCAGGCCAGTGTGGTATTCCAGTCTCCACTAGCTGTGGCAGCTGCCTTCCCAACAAGCACACTGTAAAATATGAAGTCTCCAAGGCCCAGCTTCACACCTCCTGAAAGAAGTGGGAAAAGAAAACAAGTGTTAATTCTGAGCCTCCTGTTTTGCTTCCTCCTGACCAAATTCTTGTCCTCCTGGTAGCAGGTGAAGGTTCCTAGTACTGGCTACCAACCTGGACCCACACATTCCCAAGCAGTCTGACTGCTTTTGTCCTCCCTCATTCTCTAAGGTGCTTCCCTGGGCTGCTTTACAAATGATCAGCTGAGGAAGCACAAAGACAGAGAGGGACAGAAGTCAAAGGGAGAAGAAACTGTTTAAACTGTACACATAGCCAACAGATGTCACTGGAACCACAATCTCAAAACAGATTCTGCAGCAGCAAGAGGTAACACACAGTCAGACTCTAGATCTTCATGCTCAGCGAGCACTACTATTCAAATTAACTGTGATTAGACCAAACAAGGTAACAAAAGAGTGTTAGCCATAAAGAGTAAAAATGTCAGGCTCTGACAACAAGGCATAAAGCTTCCCTTACTTTCCTCCTCCTCGAGCTCCTCTAAAGAAGTGGGGTGGGTTGGAACAGGACTCCTCGTCTCTGACATCTGAGACTCTGCATGTGTAGGGCTCCTGAGGTGTTCTCTTCCATCCTCAGCTTGGTTCCACAAAAACAGGCCAAGAGTGGATTACAAAAAAAAAAAAAAAAAAAAAAAAAAAGAAACACAAGAGACAGCTATGTTTATAACATGTTTTAGCCCCTGAAGTCCATACTCCTGTGAAGCTGCCCTGCAATGGGTAAGCCCTTTGTCTCTTGGAGGTGTGACCATCAGGACCAGCTGAAGCTGAGATGTTTAGCAGCTTTGAGGGAAACCTGTGTGTTATTGTTTGGAACAGTTGGAAGGGTGCACATTCACACCTTCTCTGGCAGCCACCCAGGCATTCAATGGCTTTAACTACACAGTGAGACCTAACATTGCTCTGCACAGGCCAGAATGACAAGGAAAACCCACTAAAGTTAATCTGCATTCCCACAGTGTTATACCTTTGGGGTGGAGGTGCTCAGGTATTCCCTAACCAGTCATACAACAAAAATGGATTATTAAGAGGACTGCCATTTATGAGAGAAGTCCTGAGTCACTCTGACGTTGGAGCTGACTGTTCACATGCAGAAAGCAGACACATTTCATTGTGCCCAAATTTAACTTTTTTCCCCCCTCTGCTAAAGCACATCTGACAGAGCCTTTGGCAGTACTTTCAGAAGCAGCCAGCCTGTGATATATGACTCTATCTGACAGTTCCTATTTTTCAGAAGCTCCTACAAACTCTTCAGTCCATGTCAGTTTGACAGGCTGCAGCTGCTGCAGGTGCAAGCAGACTGTGATCTGGGACACAGAGCTTCCACAGAGCATTCTGTACCCCTCAGCATGTAGTCTGTGCCTGCTCTGTGCCCCATTTCACAGCAGGATTGCATCCCTGCCATTCCTCAGTACGTCAGCCGCTTCATCCTGAAATAAGCAGCACGTTCAGTTATCAAACCTTTGCACACATTTACTGCTTTAACATTCAAAGGTACTGTGATCTCTGAAGTGCAACAGGACTAGACGGGAAATCCTCCCAAAACCACAAGTAAGATTTTATTCAATCACCTTAAAAGTGCAGTTTAATTTGCATCTCAAGAAGATAAAACCAAAGGAACCCAAATTACTGCAGAACCAGCTACAATGTAAACTTGAATCAAAAAAGCTACTGATGGGTTAACTGTCTTAACACAAAGCTTTGCCCAAGGGTAAAAACATTTATTTTCTTTACCAGGGTGAGCCACATTGCACTTACAGAGAGGCACTTCATGGGCACTGGTCTGAATGCAACACTGAAATTCACCAGCTCATCAATATTATATTTAGGAGCCTATATTGTCATTTATCATCCCCAGTATGGAAAAATGACCCCACCACTAGGCCACTTTCAGCTTTGACTTCAGTACACCAAAGATGTGAGTTGAACAATACTTCTATTTGATTTGTTGTTTGTTTGGGTTTTTTTAAAATAAAAGTGACCTGAATACTGGAGCTTCCTATGCTGTCTGTTCATCTTTGCTGCCACTGAGTTCTGCAAGTAACAACACTGAAAAAAAAATTCATCCATCAAGATTTGGGGGTTTATGTCTACATTCAGTCTCAAACATATTTATTATTTCTGTAGGACAGTGCCATGTGTGGGAGAGGGACATGCAAACAAACCTGCATCCCATGTCTGCTGACTTGGTCCTCTTGCTGCTGTGTCTGGCTTTGCCATTCCAACTGTCCACATCATAGCAGCTGGAAGAAAGTAATCAGCTGCATGAAACATTGGCCACTATAGCTCAGAGGAAATAAGTATTTAGCTATTCCTAAAAATACAAACCCTTGCCCCTGTAAATTCTTCTAAAATAGTTGGTTTCCCAAGGCACTGAGACAGCAAGGTGGGAGAAAGCCAAGGCAATGCATCCGTTCAGGTTTTAAGAAAGTCCCAGAGCACAAGAGTCAATATAATCTTCTCTGTGGATTATAGAAAGCAAAATTCCAGAACTAGAGTCCTCAACTCCTTTGTTTTCTTTCTGATTTCTGGCTCTTCTCTTCAAAGAAAACAATTTCTCAGGGAATGATGGTAATACAAAAGGTAACCAGAGGTTAACTAACACAGCTTATTCATGTTCTGCTAAAGGTAGAGCACAGAAGCAAGGGATTGCAGGAATTGTCAGAATGCAAGTTTTCTCTCTGCCTGTTGTAGTTCCATCCTGTCAAAATATTGCATATTTTTGTTTTGGTTCCAATAGCAACTGATGTTTGGGGGTTTATTCTTGGGATCCCTAAATTAAAAAGGAATACAAACCATCCAAAATCAGTGGAACTCAAAATGGCTTTTTATTTAAGTGTGCATCAGTCTCCCTGGTTTTATAGAAGCTAAGCTAAACGAAATAAGCCAAAGCAAACACAGTGCCTGCTTTTCCATGATGAGCTCAGACAAGGTGATGTTTTTTGCATCTAGAGGGAGCCACAGAGTGAAGTCTTGCAATGGAGACACTGCACAAGAACTTTTTGTTCAGTGTTTATTATTTGCTGAACTACATTCTCCTTTAGGGAAACTCTTGTTTGTTAACTAAAGCATGTGAGAGACTTCATCTAGATTGTCTCAGGTCAGTGTGACAGAATCTCCTGTAAAAGGGAAGGCAGATGAGGTGAACTGAGACTCTGCTTGGAACACAAAGAAGCATTTATGTAACATTAAATGCTCGAAGAAAAAAAAAGTCAGGTGGTAGGCATCCTCAGATTAGCACCAGACATTTGGGAATAGCCCTTCATCTTCCAGGTGATGTAATGAGAAAGTCACTGAGGTCCACGAAGCACTTGAGTTCAGGTCCCATGAGTGTTGTGTCTCCTGCCTTCCAACAATCTTATCTTAAGCACATGGATATCTCTGGATAGGGGCACCAGACACCGTGGTAGTTAAACAGCCCAAGAAAGCCAGGGAAGAGATGACTGATTCTGTTTGCAGAGCAGTACTTGAATGGAGCCCTCTGCAAAGTGAGGAGCCAAACAATGAACAGTAAAGCAATTATATTCTAAGCACTGCCCTCTGTACAGTACAGAGGGCAAGAGGAGGCTGCAGGAAGCATGGAGCCTCATCCATGTTTAAAGTGTGTCTGTAAAGCATACACACAATGAATAAATGTACTGAGTGAGCATCATCTCATCACAGAACTTGGCAAACACTGCTGCCCACCTCACACAGGGTTTTGTGTGCAGAAAAAAAGAGGCATATTCATGACAGGATAAATCTGTTTGTGAACATTCAGCTTCACAAGGTAAATGTCGGCTCCCTTTGGCTAATTAGAGTTAACAACATTGTAGCAGATAAATAAGGCTTTCTACAAATGGTCTGTTCCAAAACATAATTGTGCACCATTCTTAAGGCAAGAAAGTAGCTAAGACAGTGCTCTTTGCTTTGACACAGAAATAGTTTAATAGAGTTTCATCTGGCTAAAAACATTAACATTGTAATCTTACTCACATGAATATATTAATGCAGGGAAAATGGGCTCATTTCTCTCCTGTGCAGTTTCTACCAGCATTCTCAGTGGCCCCTTGGGACAGAGAACAGCCATCAGATCTGCAGAAAGAAAAGGACCAATCTCATCTTGAACTGTTGTGCATATTTTACATTCTTTATCTTTAAGAAGATATTCTCCCCTCAAATTTACATCTATCCATATAAACCAAATGATTTCCTGAATGGCACTTTCCACCACTTTGCATAACTCTAGCTGTTTTAGTCCCTGAAAGTGTTGTTCACTTAAAATACTATCTCCAAGCCTTAATGTAATAATAAGAGTTTTCACTGTGCTAATCCTATAAAAAGCCCCTTGAGAATACCACATGAGTTCTTTGAAAGCAGATGGCAGCATTTCACTGAGATGTTAAATTTAATTAGAGGAGGAGTGGGGGTGCTTTGTTCACATTCCACAATCCATCACTACGTGCACTGGCTCTGTGTATGAATGAATGCCTTTAGTCCAATACTTCTTTGCCTACCCTGTCTCCTCCATTAGATCTCCTCCCTCTTGTTCTGAAGGTTCTCTTGAAACTTATACCAAAATCCATGATCTCATGATAACAATAAACAAAACCTGCAAGACTGTCAGGTCTGCTAGGTGAGGTTCAGTCCTTCCCTGACTTGGTGATCCACTTACATGAACAGTTAGCAACAGACAAGGCAGGGAGTCAAATTAATTGCCCATCTGGCACTTTCTAAAGCTTTTCACACCATAAAGTTGTTTTGTTTTTTTTGAAGGACATACAGAGTCATGAGACTGCCTCAGAGTAACCTCTCCAGGAGCCACACCTTGAGAGTCACAACCCAGACTTACCATAGATGGAGATTGCACCTAGAATCACCCATGCTGACCACTCAGGTAGATATTTAATGAACACCAATGCCATTAGAGCACTGATCATAATGAGATAAGCTTGCTGGAGCTGCAAGGGACCTTTCCAGTGGATGCAAATCATTCCAACAGCTCCAAAATTCCAGATGACTATGAACAGAGTGGGATAATCCATGGCCACGTTGTATGTCTTCAATACTTCACTGGAATACCACAAGAAAGGTTAGCTAAGCAGTGAAAGCAAGTGACATGCAAAGCATCCCATTGGCTGTAGTTAAACAAAAAAGCCCCCAAATACACCAGGAGAAAGCAGAATAGAGCAACTCTCATCATGAAAGGGGAACCTGCCCTTTGGCTACTTGCTGCTCTGAGCTCTGTTCCTCCTGCATGACATGGATGTGCTGTGTTACAGACCAGCACCACACTGCCTTAGTTTTCAGTTAACAGCAATTCCAAGGGTTTAAGCAGGCAGGATTTCAAGTCTTAAATGAGATCAGGCCTGTGGCTCCAGCTAAAAAGTCCTGTCAGTGTTATCTCACCAGCTACAATATGCTCACAGTTAAAAATTAAAATGTTTTAACAAATGTCACCCACAAGTAAAAGTTTCCTTTCACCTGAGCTGGGAGCTAAGGGAATGAGCTGGAAACAATGTTGTCTAAGAAAAAAGACAAATCAGGGAAGTAACTTGGCACATAAAGTGCCTTTTTGCATGTTTCACAATGTATAATCCAGGGCTCTAACACAAGATTCAGCCTGTTCATTTCATGTTCATGGCAGCACTTCCCAATGATTTTTTTAAATTGAGCATTGACTATTAAAGATCTTCTTTTCCACTTTTTAAAAAAGAAAGCTATCTTCTTCTAACAACACTTAAATGTCCATTTAGAGAAGGGGACACATGCATCTTCTTGTTCAAAGCCCTGAACTGCCAGGTTACCTGCACGTTCCGACTTACCCGAGGTATATGTAGGTAAAGAGGAAGAGCAGCATCAAGGAGGACAGGATCAGCCAGCCATGGATGAACTATCAAGGGCAAGAAGAAATGGAGATTGTAGGGGCTGTTACACCTGCAGAGGGCACAGAACTGCAGCCCAATATTCTTCTTCTGCATTCCTCATCCAGTGTCCAAAGACTCTGCCTTCCCTATGGTCATTGAAGGAAGGACAGCCAGTTCCTCCCAGTTCTCCCACTTTTGGTATTCTGTCTCTTACGGTTTTAGTTGGTTTGGGTTTTTTCTGTCTCTGGCTTAAGCATTTTCATGGGTATCCATACTGGCTGCTAGCTCATACAGGTGAGCACATTCTTTCTGTTTGCTAGGAAGGAGGAGGGGTTTGCCCAAGGCTGTAAAATAAACTCTGTCTTTGGGATAAGTTTAAAAAGCAGGAATAAACAGAGCTCAAATGCTGTGCTGGTACCACATATAAGAAGAACTCCCTGAGCACCATAGAGCCTGAATGTGTCTTTCCCTCCAAGCCTTGTGCTCTTCTACCAGAGCTTCCACAGGCAGGAATAATACCAGTTCCCACAAAGCTTGTCTGAAATGTCTTAACAGAAGGCATTCACAGTAAATGGTACAACTTAGTCCATAAGTACAAATAGCAAAACATTTGGATCAGATGCAGAAAACTCAGACCTGACTAACACAAAGTAGCAGACCTTTTTTTTTAGGGCCTGCCATTACTGACAGAAAAACAGCAAAACCCGTTCAGAGCCACAGCTCCGTCACTACTGACAAAGACTTCTGCACAGTATGATTGCTGCTGTGCCCAAGATGAGGATGAGCCAGTGCAGTGCCAGTGTTTCTCACTGCCTTGCAAGGCCCATTTGATCCCAGGCTCATAGCACAGAGGTGGAAAAGGCTCTGGCATGAAGGCTTTACCTTGTAGCAGCGATATTTATAGAGCAGCACTAGGAACACGGTCATTACAATGATGACACTGATCATTACGATGGTGTTCAACACCGAGTTCAAGAGACGCTGGCCCACAGATGGGGTGTCCTCACTGAAAGGGGTGTAGATCCTGCAGGATAAAGCAAAAGCCATATAAAGTATAGATATTATCTTCTAACCATCTGTCCCAGATAAAGCCAGACCTCTCTGTGTGTGGGAAAGAAAGGGAGGTAGGACTGCCAAGGACAGCAAACATGAGATGTAGCCTCTGAAGGGGCTGGGCTCAAGTTAATTATCTACTAAAGATTAGTGGTCTCTATCAAAAGCACATTCTTACAGAGCAGCTGTGGCTGGCAGAGCTCTGAGCAAAAAGAGCTAGAGTATAAATTACTTTATTTTAGTAAGTGCTCTGCAGGTCATGAATTTTTACTGCATGCTCTGGAACCTCTCCATGATAATTACAAGGATACTTCTCAGATGCTGTTCTGAAATGGGGGGCACCCTTTCTTTCCACAGTTGGTAGGAGAGTCTTGGACTCTTTAATCCCTTCTCACCGCCCTACACCTCTTCCCCCATTTTGCTTCTTTTGATTCAGTTCAAGGGACCCCAGTCCCCCTTTCTCCACCCCATATGTGAAGCACAGCTAGAGCCCCAGGAGCCAGGCACTGTCAGCAGGAGCTGGACAGAATTATGTATCCACACCTCGCACATGAGTCCTTAGGAACCAGAAATATCACCAGGAAATGAGACACTCATCCAAATGAACATGCTGATTGCTGCCAGCTAGTGAGTGAACAGCCTAGGAGTTCAGCTTGGGCCTTTTATGCTGCAGAATGAAGCAGCTTCATTACTATGCTGCTCACAGGCTTCACTCAGGGCACCCTAAACAACAGCACTAAGGGATCAGTGTAATGCAGGTATGGGAAAAACTTACACAGGTGAACATAGCATACTTCAGTCAGCATTCTGCATGTTTCCACAGCCACCTTTAGCTGTGTAAAGGTTCTCCCAGCCTGCCAAGGGAGCAGTGTGCATGCACAGAGTGTGTGTGGAGCAGGGGGTCCCACATACTCATGCTGTTTGCAACCCCACTTACAGCTGCCCGTTTTTCTCCGTATAGAAGCGCACTGACTTTATGGTGGCGACGACAACAATCATACAAAGGGTGACAGGCACAAAGAGCATGATTACATGCTTTGCTCCATATTTCAGAGTTAGTTCCTCCTCTTCATTTTCCAGGGCACTTTCTCTCACTCGAACACCCGAGCCAGACATTTCTCCACCAGCAATATTGTTTGGGCCACGGCTGCTGCCTGCTCGCCTCTTCTGAAAAGAAACATTAACAAATGTGTAAGATGCTCCTTTTCTTTGTGTTCAAAGCTTGAGTCCATCATATCTCACGAGGCTGCTGTAGGCCATCACAGCATAGCAACTGAATCCTAATAGAAAGGTACCAACTGGACAATACTTTTAGAAAGTCCATTAAATTCCATTGCAAACAGGTTGCAGCAGGGTTTTTAAACCAATCCCATGAGTATCTAAGGACCTCTTCAAATGCAAATATATCGAGAGACACATTAATATGAAGGGCAAGATGCACAAAATGAAATAGAAAAAATGTCATCTGAGGTGAAAAAAGCTTGACATGTTTCTCCTCTCCCAACAATGCTGTGCTTGCTTTATCCTGCTGCTTTGCTGGCAGCTGGACTGGATTCTGTTCTAACATTAGCTGCATCTGACCAGAGCAGACAAAGGGTATCTGGCAAAACAAGAAGGCTAAAAAGGATATCCTGCAACAGTCATATGTGCATCAGGTCCTGATTAAAAGCCTGTATCTTTACCAAAAGGAAGGAAAAGGGAGGGGTATAAATGGAGGTAAAAATGAGGGAAAAGTCAGTGTAGAGGAAATGGCAACAGGCAATGCTGCTGCTGGCTGAGAGTGACACCAGAGAAACAGCACTGACCAAAGCCAATCCTAGAATCCAGTGTGGCAGGAGGGATTGAGGGGTAGCAGGACTACTTCTGTCACTACACCCCATGTCCTCGCTCCCCATGAGGGACACACACCTACCCTATGTGCCTGTGCTTCCCCTGCTGCTGAGGCTTGCAGGCCATCCTGGTAGGAAGGTACTGGAGGGCTCTCTGCAGACATCAGAGATGTTCTCTCATTGCAGGGCTCCTCCTCGCTGTCGGAATTGTTCATGAACGTGATCATCGCCACCTTCCAAGGGAGCACTCAGGAGAGCACAGCCAAACACTACTCAAGGCTGTGGGGACAAGCAGAGCAGAGGGGAAGAAAACAGTGAACAAACACCACGCTGCAAATAACTGAAAGTCTGAAGAGGATTCAGCAGGGAGGCCCCAGCACACTGTGTAGCTCCATCTTCTCCCAAGAGCAGATTTATCCTGCCCTCACCCAGGCATTACAATCCCTTCAGCTGCAGGCATGGATACCAGCAAAACGCAGCACTAAAGAAACTTACTTTTTCTTTACCACAGCTTTCACACTTGCTGCTTCTATTTCCCCTCTCTCATCAGCACACCTTACCTTCCACAAAGGAGGTTTCTCAACCTGGCAGGGCCAGACACAGCTTCACAGCTTCACCTCACACACTGGCTGCCTGTCAGGAAGCTTGGAGAGCTCAGCTCTTACACAACACTCCCGCGAGCATCAGCAAGGAGCAGAAGTTTCTTAGTAACCTGGAGCCTCAGCTTTACATAAGCCACTAATCAGGAGCTACATGCTGTCTTATGACTGTTTATTAACCAGATGAATTTTATTAGCAGTGCTTCTCTTTGCCAATGAAGAGGTTTGCATAGCAAGGGAAGACCCGTCTCCTCAGGAGAGCCACCTGTGGGTTTTTCCTAATGTTATCTTGTGATTAAAAGCAAAACTACTTGGATGGGCAAAAACATAGAGAATAAGTGTGGGGGCTAGAAATACTTGGCCTCTTTTCACCTTTCCAAAAATGCAGGCAAAGCAATGACAGAGTACAGAAAGGAAAGGAACAGCACTTCTTTCTAGACACCAGAGGGAGAAGGTGCACTGCCCTGAATACCACAGAACAGCCTTAAAACTGGGATTTCAGGAAGTTATAAATGCAACTAACAGGAAAAATCTTTTTATCATTTAAGTCGGCTTAACAAAGCAAGTAATTAATCACTTTCTGATACTCAGCCACTTGTCCACAAACAAAACCATACCTCTATGAATTATAAGCAGTTATATCTACCAGAACAACTCTCCTCTACAGAACCTTACCCAAGCTCCTGTGTCTCAGGAAATAGAAGAGGAAGCTGAAGAAGCCACGTGATTTGGACACAGTCACTTAAATGTGAATCATACATTCACAGCCCAACCAGCACACCCTGACATCAGAGTAGATACTTTCAAGATCTGTGAGATATTCTTGCTTCTCACTAAAGAAACTGAAATTCCGTTTGGAGGAAGGAAAGAGGTAGGAGTAAGAGACCCCCCCCTTTCTTTCACAGGCCTCCTCAACACATCTGCACCTTCAAGAAATTTTAGTAGAACAACAACTCAATCCACCCAAGTGAAACATTTTTCAGACATCTGCTCCTCCCCTGGCTTCTCTTGCTTTTTCATATCATTTTGTTCCTCCTTTGGTGATAAAAGTGGTACAGTTATGGGAAACAGAAGCAGGGCTAACCCTCACACCAGGCTTGTCAGCTTCATAGTAATCCCATGTTCTTACCAAGTGAACTGCTTAACACTTGTGTGCTTATTTCTCACAGAGACCAAGATCTCCACTCTAGATGCTTAACATGCTCTTTTGACTGAGCACACAATTTACAGCTGAGACACTAGACTCTGCTCCAGTTAAAGGATTTAGGTCTTTAAAGAAGTTGGATACATGAAGTCATTCAATCACAACATACTTCTGGATGAGGAACGGGATAAGTTATGCACACCACAGGATCTGTGACCTGTAGAATTTAAATAACTCTCAAAACCTTCTGCTCATGTCAGAGACCAGGGAGGAAATAAAAAAAGCTTTACTCACTGGTAGTTTGGGACCAATATTTAGGTTTCAACAACCCAATGAAAATACTGAAGAACTTTTTCTTACATTACTTAAGAAATCCTTTTTGCTACATAAAGAGAGCAGTTCTGCAGAAGACTTTGAAGTAGCCTGTTAGCCTACTTTCAATACCCTAGTTATGCCCACTGGAGGAGTTAAACCAATAGCAAAACCACTGTGCCAATTACTAACCTTCACAGTTACACGGGAAGAAATAAACTCAGGTTGAAATACAGCCAATTTTAAGGACATTTTCTCCTATGCTCCCCCAACAAGGATATGGACATGCACAGGTGCCATGATACTTCTGGTCAGCAAGCAGATTCAGACCTGAACACAGCTTCACTGTCCCGTGCTTCCAGTGAGGGTTGACACAAACACACCCCAATGAATCCAAGGCTTTACAGCAGCTCCTGTGGCAGACACTGAAGTCACAGCTGCCTTAGATTGATCTAAACTGTCCTGCCAAAGGGGTTGTCTCACTCCAACTCTCCAACTCTCTGGTGCCAACATCAGAGTGCTCATCAGCTGTGTCCTGCTTTTGAAAGGACAATGAGGCACCAGTTCCCCTTTGCTGCCCCAGAGCCAGGTCCCAGCAGGGCTGGCCCCAAGAGTGGCTATGGGAGCAGCCCCAGTGGCAGTGCCCATACCAGGAATACAGAGCACTGTGCATCCCCCTTCCAGTAGGATTGAGCCTTAAGGGGACAAGCCCTCTGCTCGCTGCCAGACAAGCAGCCCACCCTCACCTCAGGTGCGCAAAACCCCTGGCAGTGTGGCTTTGTGGTTCTTACCTAAGCAGAGGCCTTGAACATATGGTTTACAGGGGCAGGAACACTGGCTCTCCCCCTCTGGCCCACCATGGACCCAGCAGGGATTTTGTCTAATGCCACGATTTATTCATCAGAGGTGCACTTTGAACTGGCACCAAGGCTGTGCTGGCTGCCAGAGAGAGCTGTGGTTTGAGCAATCTGTCCTCCAGGGGAGGAAGGACCAGCCTGGTCACTCTCACACACGTGCCCAGCACAGCAGCACCCTTTGGGCTGAGCAGAGGGAAAGAACAGAAAGCTGGGGACTTGCTCGACAAACAAAAAGGGAGCCACAAGCACCAGGCAGCTAAGACAGGGGTGTTACAAAGCCACACTGTTTTCTGGTCTCATTTTACTACTTAAACTAAGGGAAAGGGCCTTGTGGAAATGATTTCTGCCTGCCAAAAGGATGCTGCATCACCATAATGGAAAGCAAGGGAGCCTTCTTTCCTACCCATACTCACGACAGCAAATACCTCTGTGCATATTGACTGTTTTTCTAGGCTGAGCTGAAAAGGGGGGAAGGACAGCTCAGGAATGGAAAACCTGGAGCACTGATATAAACATTAGCTGTATCTGTATTCACAGAAAGCTTTAGAGCTTTATCTACGAATACATTAAACAATGTCCCAGGCCATTATCAAACTGAAGCACTAAGTTATATCAGGCAAGGTTCTCCTCTCTGCCTCTCAAACCATCAGGGCCCATTCAAAAAAATCATATAATGCTTAAGAGCAAAATGACCCAAATCTCAAAACTGTACAGCAAAAAATGAAAGGGGACAAAAACTAGGCCAATAGCAAGTGCTTCTTAGAGGAGCTGAGGTGTGAATACAATTAATCCTGCTTTATAGCAGTCTTGTGAATCCTGCAGGGAAGCAGGTATCACTGATTTTCTTTCCAGATGTCCTTCATGCAAGAACTTCTTTCCTCAACTGCAGAAAACCTGTTTCATGGATTTTGATTAAACTGGGCCAGTTCACTAACATTAAGATTTATCCTCACTTTGCCTTTTATTTTCATGCTGCAAACAATCTAAATCCTTTGCTTTGCATTTCATCCATCCCAAATAATACCACTACAATATACAATAGCACAGAATAGCTGCTATAACCTGGCAGAATACTTAATTATCCACTTGAGAGTTAAAATTCCTCCTTACCCATATTGTTCTCTTTGATGACAATTAGTTGGAAATGTATTTTTGCTACATTTAGATCAAGAGAAGGCTTTGGGATGATACTGACAGCCTGATGTTCTCCTGCATTTTGGCTGCAGCAACCACTGCTGTTGGTAAATATGAAGAGAAGGAAATAAACTTTTAAGAAATCGGAAGTGGTGGGGCCAAGATTAGGAGGAAGGATTTCCAGGTTCTTGCCAATAAACAAAGAATGGGTGTGCTGCTAAAAAAGGCAATTTGGGGCATACCATCTCAGTATGCAAATACCACCCCAGAACACAAAAATAACAAAACAGGAGATGCTATGGGAAGTTGTAAAGATTTGTAGCTTCCTTTCTACATTCTACCTGAACTAGCACTGCTTTCTTTTGCCCCAAAAGAAAGGCACAAGATGTAGCCCCAAAGGGTGACTGCTGGCAAAGCTGAAGTCAGGGCTGAATTCCCGTGTCCCAGGGAACTTTCCTGTGCTTTCCCTGGGCCCCCAAGGGGACACAGGCACACCGCGGGGCTGGGACTGCATCCCTGCGATCCAAGCGCACGGCCAGCCCGCCGGGAGATACGGACAACAAACATTAAAGGAAAGCGGAAAAAAAACACCAACATAAGCCCCACCCAACCAGGCAGTTTTTGCAGGAGGCCAGAAGAGACCTTGCTCTCATGCAGATGTTCCTGGTCCCCTGCCGCCCTTCTGAACGCTTCAAAAATCCGGCTGCCTCTGAAGGTGTGCCGGAGGCACTTCCAAAGGAAAGCCGGGATACGCCCAGGTGAAACAGGTATACAGATATTTTAACACATGTACATACACAGACACACGCGGAAATATGCATTTTTTAATATGCAATATGCACCTATATAAGAACATACATATGGACGTATATACACACACAAAGACACAGGCAGCTCTGGGAGCGCGGTGACCCCGAGACCCCGCTGAACGCCAGCGGCTTGTCAGCCCGGGCGCGTGGCGGCGGCCTGTGAGGCGGCGGCGCCGCCATGGTGGGGCGGGGACGGGCGGTGCCGGAGCCGCAGGTCACGTGGAGTCCCGGCACGGCTGGGGTTGGAACGGGCCGTGGAGGTCATCCCGTTCCAGGTGTATGGCTTGGAGCTTCCACTAAGCTCTGCTGCTCAAATCCCCGTCCAACACGTCCTTGAACACTTTCCAGCCATGGGGCATCCGCCGCTTCTCTGGGCAGCCCGTGCCAGCGCCTCACCGCCCTCACAGTACGGAACTTCCTTCTACCACCTAATAAATCCCTGAAACGTGCTCTCTTACAGTCTGAGTCCATCCCCCTTGTCTTGCCACTAAATGCTCTTGTAAAAAGTCCATTTCTTTTTTGTAGCCTCCTTTCAAGTATTGGAAGGCTTAAATGCTTACCAACTTATCTCTCCAGTAATAAAATGATATGCAAGCATGCAGATCCTTATGGAAAATAATAATAGAGAAGTGTGGAGAAGTAAACAGAGAAGTCAGAGGAAATGGCTAAAGAATAGTTCTGCTGGAATTGTCTGACTCCTGCTCAGTTTATAGATAAGAGGGTTGAATAAGGAAAATTACAGTTCAACCCTATTTGCAACGGGTGTGGGGAGTTTGTATTTTCAGATTGTAATCATTTTTGTTTAAAATTTAAAAAAATAGGAAGAAAAAAAAGCACATCTCATTTATAGCAACATGATAGTAAGCAAGATAATCCACTAGATAGGTGAAATTGCTCTTCAATCAGAAGAAAACCACTCCTGCCTCTGTTCCCATTGCTTCATCAAGCAGCAGTCAAGTGAAATTAAGATTCTAGCAGCTCTGTAGCACTTGTTCATCTTCTGTGGGGGCAGAGACACAAACTGGAGTCATGGCAATTTCACTCTGCTGCTGTTGTCATTTCAGGAAGAACCTCGGGCACCGACACAGGGAGTATTCACAGCAGGGATTCCCACTCCTCTTTGCTCCAATGCCACCCATGATGATTCTGTACAAAAAAGGAATAAAGAGTAAGGATGGTAACGAAGGAGACATGAGGTACGAATACGTGAACTGCCATGCTATTAATCACTGCACAAAATGGAATCTTTTGCAGATTTCAAATCTTGAGGTAAGAATCATATTCTTTTTTCCTGAATTTCCTGCACAGCATCAGTGACAAGTGATACATCTTCCTTGTACCTGTAATTCTTCTTTTGAACACTGCACACAGAACTAAGTTACATGGAAAATTCTTCAGAGCCCCTGAGAGCTGCCTATCCCAGCATGGCCATCTGGGCTTTGCCAAGGTAAAGTCAGTCTGGAAAAACTGATAAACTTTGTGCTTGGCTGGTTCCTCACTACCAAGAGCTCTTCACTATCAGAGCTCTTTCTAATGGGTTTTCCTGAAAGGCTGTGTCCACCTTTGGTCTTTGTGCTGAGCTCTTGAGTTCCTTTTCACTGGACACTTGATCCAGTTGGAGATTTTTTTAATGGGGATTTTTCTGATGAATTGAATTCTTCACGCATTTTATGCTCAGCTGCTTTGTTAAGTTTAACCTTAGGGGAAGGAATAATTTTGGCTGCACTCAGGTTTTCCACAACTGACAATCATTTTACTCCTCTTTACTTTTACATGAAGCATAAGTATCTGACACAAAATTGAGATATCTGTTTGAGATTATTGAGATTATCTGTTTTAAAACATTTTACAATTTCAAAGCCAAAGCACTGACAGTCTGAACTGTGCTGATCTTCACGACACCTGGCAGCTCTTGGTCCAGCTGAGCCTGCCACAGATCTATGCAGGAGATAGGGAAATTGTTCTTGGGCTTCTTCTTCTAGAGCTAAAGGGATTGGAACTGGTTTTACAAGGCCAGTTGCCCTTTATCAGCAGCTTTAGAAGCTAAACTTGCTGCTTTTTGTATCTCTCAAAAGTGCTGCTCTGCTATATGAAAGGCTCACAGGTGGCCACTCTGGACTAAAATTTAGAGACAAACAAATTCCTTGCTTCTTTCCACATTCTCACTAGATCCTCCCTTTTTGCTCTCACCCTGATGGACGAATGCAAAGAGCTGCAGGTCTTGTGCAACCTAGCAAAGGGTTTTAGAAAAACAAAATTAATGTACTTTCATGGAAGCACAAGAACATGGGTATGTGAAACCCACCTGTCTTTCTTAGAGTGCATATCCTGCCTCCCTCCTTTGTAGCATGAGGCAAAAATCTATCTTATCTCAGTGTTCTTCTTCTGTAGCTTAAAGTGGGTAATAGGAAGACACATTGTCATTTTGGTCTCTCCATCTATGAGTGTTACTTCCATGCAGCTTTCAGTCAGAATGCCTTTTCACATGTTTTTTCCCTGCTGCATCACAGGAGAAGCAGCTGACCTGAGAGCAAATTAACAGGATCTTTGAGCAAGGCCTTGCTTTGTGTCATATGGACATCAAAAATATTTCCTTTTTTTTTTTTTTTTTTTTTTTTTTTTTTAACAGATCTGTGCAGTCATTTCCTTAAAGGATCTCTCACAGATAATGCAGAGTGTGCTCATTGCCAGGGAAATGACATGCCCAGCTGCATCACAGCTTCATGACTTGGGAGGTCAGTGTCTCTCGCCAGGCTGGTGGTTGTTCTGAAGTACATGGGGACATTCTCTGGGATTGCCCTAATGTGTCCCATTTTGGTACTGAGATGTTTATGGTAGAAAATCTCTGGGAGGTTTTGGTCATAAACTGTTGCAGTTCTCCAGATATATCCAAGGAATTGTGACTGTTTTATTTCAGGAGATGTAAATAATACCCGGAAATAGGACTACTGACACAAATCCAAACAGAGATGCTCCCTTGGCTTTTGAATGGAAATAGACATGACACCATCTGTCAAAATAACATTGAAAGCTCTTTTGCTTGCACAGAAGACATGAATAGAGTCAGGCCCAGCACACTGGAGTTTTGTTCTGGAATAAACAGTACTTTCCAGGAGTCTTGCTCAGTTTATTCTACTTCATAGATCTGCAGTCCCTCAAGGAAATACTGAATATCGTCCTTACTGAACACCAAAGCAAACATTTTTCTCATAACTAAAGGAGATCTCCATGAGAGGGCCTAGCAAGCAGCCAGGGCTCATGATGGACTGCCACCTGTGGGCAGGAATCCTGTACTGGTGTCGCACTCCTCTGTGGGTTTTTAAAGTCTTCCCACATTGGTGTATCCCTGATTCCTCAGATGTAACCAGACAGTTCAGATTCAAGCCCCAGTACTGAAGACTGTGGTATATCCTTCTGTCTAAAACAGAGCTAAGTACAGGTCTAAAGTCCCCCAGGCTGTAGGCTATGGGTCTAATCCTTGGAAGCTCAACTTCATGCTAAGGGGATACTCACAAGATGTGTCGTGAATGTTCGCTCAATACAAATCCCTTATGGTGTTGCACAGACCTGAGATCACCTTGTGATTCATTCCTTGCAGGTTTCTTTCTAACAGATATAGAATTGAGCTAAATATGAGATTCTCTCAAAATAGACAAGGCCAAAGTGCTGGGAAGGGAATATGAGTTAAGACTGGTAAAATGTGCAGTCACAAAGCACTCAGTGATGCATCAAAGTCAATGCAATGCCACCAAAATCTTACTTCTAGGCACAGGTCCTTGGCAGGCCCATCCAGCAGGAGCCCCAGTGGGAGTGCCCAGTGCCTGCCTAGGAGCAGAGCTCCTGCTGCTGTAGTGTCCTCTGAACTACTGTCTTTCTTAGACACCTTCTCCTACCTCCTTATGTACAAGTTTTGTACAGTTTTGCTAAAGCATAAAATTTTCCTTTGGGAGACAAATGCATCAGTCTGACAAGCAACATTATGCCTTTAAGGTTGCTGGTATCTCTTTGGCTTTTCAGATCTTGGGACAAATACTTCAGGCAATCCCAGGCTGGAGCAACCAGCTGACCTCTTCATGTGACTTGAAAAACTGTGAGTTCACACTGCTCTGCTCTCATTGAAAACCGTGACTTTAACTGAGATGAGGTCTGTCCTGAGAAAAAGGAAAGCAAATGTCTAACATCTTTTAAAAATGCACATGGAAAAGAAAAAAAACCTAAAAAGAGAATAAAAGTTGCCCATTAAGTTCCCCATAACTACTCAGATGAAGTGTATAGTTGATTTGGGGCTGTTGGTGGCCATGGTGAGAGGGACGTGAGTAAGGAGTGTGAATTATACATTCGTATTCAGATAAATCCGTCCCGGTTTCACTGGAAGGAGATTCCCCATGCACAAGCTGTGACGGAGCGTCTCGCTGTGCCCACTAGGGGACAGAGCTCTGCCGCGTACATCCCTCTCCTCGGGAGTGGGATGAGCTCCCACATCTGCAGCTCCAGCCCCGGGACTCTCTGGGATAAGCCTTTCAGGGAAGTTTTAGTGTAATCAGATCCCTGCAAAATACATTCTCTGCTCATATAGCCATCTATGGAGAATGCATTTGTGAAATTACTCGTGCTGCAAAACTCCTGACACTACAAAAACGACTGATTTGAAGCCACTTTATTTGCTGGATTCCACATCATCAGGACTCTGAGCCCAGCTTGTTTCTGCTGGCACAGTTGTATCATGGCCAGTGCTCCCACTGCTAGGGCTACAACTGTAGCAGCAGTGGCAAGAAAACTGAAAATGTAGGCATAATCATATCTTTCACTCTCCTAAGGGGCAAGGGGAATAGTGTTATATTTTGATTTTTGTTTATTAAAGGTGCAAGGTTTATTTGTTTTCTATTTCTGTGCTTCACTCATGTACTCACGTTAAGCAGCAGTTTTCCAAAGTCCATTGTCATAGCTCTGCAAGTTTTTCTGCATAGAAGCACTTAGAATAGTTTATCTTAGTAACTTTTAAAGTAAATTAAATGAGTTTGTTTTAAACTCCTTACCCTTCAAAGGGAGTGGCAATTCCTAAAATAGCTTTTACTGGCGTTTAGTTTATTTAACTTTACATTAGCACCATTTAATCAAGCCCTAAATTAGGTTTTGAATGGATCTAGTTAAACTGGATCAAGCTAGTTTTATTCTCAATTATTCAGTAACTGAAGAGCTTATTATATATTAAAATAAATTAAATAAGAGAGTTTATACAGGGATTTTCTACTGATCAAATAAAGCAAGGTAAAGGTAAATCTACAGTTAAATCACAGTTAAACTGTGGCTTTTCAAAACCTTGAGGCTTTTTTTTCTCTTATAAAACTGTAAGTTGAAGAAAAAAACAAAGTATTTATTTTGTGTATCAAAGGCATTCAAGCATAGATCTCAAATTAAGGAAATAACAGTAACTAGTACATCCTTATCTTCTTCTTTATAACTTCCCTCCTCTTTTCCACATCTGACAAGTATCAATTGCTCAAGAAAAACTTCAGAAGTGGACTATTTTAAAATCCTGCATGGTGTTGTACTTCGCTGATGAATAATACTTCTCATCTGTAACTTTTTGTAAGCACAGGTAAGCACACCATTATTGCCATTCCATTGCTGTATTTGATCCAAATCACCTTGGTGTTCCCATATATCTCACTTATGTTTCCACATAACAGTAATACATGTTTCCAGGGCAACAAAATTTTGCAGGTGGTGTGGCAGACACTCATCCTTGGTCCTAAACTGTCTTTGTAAAACACAGTCACGCTGCAGTTTTCACAAAGAGCCAGAGTTGATTGTTGGGGTGGATAAATTGTATTATCTGTTCCTGTCTTTGTTTGTTTCCTAAAGCCTGTGTAGAGCCTGGAGATCATTACATATATATATATGTATAGCTGCTATTTAACACCTCACAAAATGATATCGAATAGTCAAGGTGAGAGAAATGAAAGAACATCACAGAGATCTGACATTGTCAAAGTGAAGTTAGCCTGTCCAAAAGTTATTATTCAGTAGATAGTTACAGAGGAGGGGACATTGCAAATAAATTAAAATAACAAAAATTCATTTGATTGCAAGCTACATGTTTTCCAAAATGTCTGTGATGTCTGTGGAGGTGTATTGGCTTTTTCCTGAAACCATATGAGTAACTGGATATTTGCACGTATAGAAACAGTGTGGGCCTAATACATGGAAGCTGGGAAAACAGCAGAAAAGAGAATGCATTGTGGCAGAGCCAAAGAGAGCACCTGAGCAAAGGGAGGTGTGGCACCAGAATTTGGATTGGTGCTCACTGATGCAGTCTGAATTCCCTGACATTTCCAACTGCAAAGTGCTCCTGAGAAAATCTAGACCTGTGTCAAGCAGTCAGCTTGGTTTCCTCTTGGTTCAGTCAGGAGCTTTTCCATGCTTGAAATCATTGCTAGAAGAATGCCATGACTCTGTGGACACAGTCACCAAGCAGCTCAACTCCAACATCTGTGCTGTCACTGAAAGCAGCGTAAAACTCAGCAAGACAGAAGGTGCATGTAGTGCTGTCAGGGGAGCTGCAATATCCCTGCCCAAAAGAAAAAATTACAGTTCTTTGTGGCATGTAGGGAAGATGCAGCTTCTTCATGTAGCCTATGAAGTCAGATGAGTTTACTCATACAAATGTCAGGAAAAAGCAAATGCAAGTCCATAGATACCTCCATGTTATTTGTGGGCAGCTCATATTCCAATGTGAATACAAAAGCTGTATCCAAACAAATTGTAACATCCAAATCAGATATATTATTTAAAAAGAATATTCCTTCACTATATTAGAAAAGGAAACATTATTTGTGGCAACTTTCTGTATGAGCTACAGTGGCATTTAAGAGACCAACATGTCCTATGTACTCATCTCAAATGCTGAATATGAGACAGCTTGGACCTTGTTTTTCTATGTGCTGAGCAGACAATATTCCACCCTTGTGCAAGTCATGAGGTTCATGAAAGTCATGGAAACAAGACTGGTTTCCTTTCAGACATGCAGAAATCAAGCCACCAAAAATTTTTAAAATGTTGCTCTTGACCTTTCCCTGCCTTGATTTTCCCATCTGCATGGGAAAGATGATAATCCCCCCAGTGAGAAGTGCCTCAAAGGAGCCCCTCCAGGGAGGGAGGGGGGTAGCAAAGTGCTATGCTGTTCATGGAGATGAGCAATGCCCACTGTACTGCACGCAATGCCAACACTTAGATCATTTCTCACCCACCTCTGCTTTTCTCCCTAATCTGCATTTCTGTCTCCTGTGTCTTTCTCAGAGCTTTTCACACCCCTGTTTGTTGCAACATGTATACAGGAGGTTCTATAACAACTTGAGATTCATTTACTTTTCCTGCCCAGCACAGCTATATTAGAAACCCATTAAAACATTTCACCTCTTAAAGTAATTTCTTGTCTCAGACAGCCACTGTGACACTTCTTATAAACTCAACGCCCACTCTGCTTATTCAGGGAAGATTCCTCTTGAGTGCTGAATCAAGTCTAGCCCTCAGATCCCAAGCTGCAGTTCAAACAGCCAGTGCCACAGCAGATGCACTCGGTAGATGATGGCAAGGAGTGCTCCTAGACCTTGAAAAGATGAATTTATTCCTGCTGTAGAGGTTCTGTCTGAACACAGAACCTCTGTTTGACTCTAATCCCAGTACTGAGCTAATAAGTCTAATGGCTTCTGAAGAGTTACCTTGTGCACAGTAAGGGAATCGACCCTTCTGAGAGCCTTGAACCACCAGAACCAGCTTTGCTGAAGAAAGTGGAAGTTGGAAATTTGAGCAGCAAGGAAAGAAGAGCTTCTGGATTTGGCACTGATTTAGAATACTCATAGTTCAGGCTGGCTTCCCAATTCCTGCATAGACTTACTTAAATATTCATAGAGATAAGAACCTTTCTGACACCCAACTGCAGAGTAAACTCTTGGGCAGAGAGACTCCTGAATGTTATGTACTTGTGCTTTTCATTTATGTTTATGAGCTTCTGACTCATAGGCTAATTTGAATAAATTTTGAGTTGGGTAGCTGAGCCAAATAAATCAGAGTTGGACTGAAATTGGTTTGAACTGATCCATAGTAGAGATATATGGGGTTGTATTTGCCTTCAAAAGAAAAAACTGTAAAATGTTGCTCTGGTTTGTGGAACATACTTTACTCAACCCAAAATGAAATCCTTTCTTTTTATAGTGAAAAAAAAAAAAAAAGTTAAATAGTAGATTAACATTATAAAATAGCTGATGGTAGTGGCCACCTCTTCTGCAAACACAAGCAGTCTTGTAGGCAGTGTAAAACCCACATCTGAAAGGATGTGACCCACATCTCTTATTTCTCATAGAAGCATCTTCTCAAAGCTGTTTTACATCCACCAGATTTAGTTGAAGGGTGGAACTCTGTCTAATGTTGGGATCTATTTTGATCTTGTTATAAAGTAAATACATTTCTGACATGCTGAAATAGTTCCCTTCTATGTTAACAACATAATTTTTGGTACAACCAAGCTACACTGCTAAGTTTATGGACAGCTAATCACTCTAAACATGTGTTGAAAGAGGTCAGATGTCAGCATCTCTTATTACTGTTTGTGGTTTATTTGAGCTATTCAATTGATTTCTATAAATAGGATATAATCTCCCACTGAAATCTATAAAGAGTGGAAACCGCATACAAATGATACCAGCCTCCTGTGTACCTTTATAGAAGGACTTAGAGTGGTGGGAGGCTTTTTGCTGTAAAATAGTTCTTGTGAAGTCTGAAACAAGCATAAGTTGACTCATGGAAGAAAAATTTAATCACTAAGAATGGGTACTCAAACATACACAGCAATGAACCCAAAACCTTTCATTAGTGTCTGCAAATTGTCAAATTGACTCTAACCATCATATGAACCTACCAACCCTCACCACCAGAGAAAGAAGAGCTAAAAAGAGAAAGAAAGCATGGCAGATGGGACAAAGAATTGATAATATAGAAACTTTTAACTCTGCTGCCTTCAAAACGAAGACTTTTTCAGAAGTCTGCAGTCCAATTTATGCCAGATGTTCTGAGAAAACATATCAAACTTTTGAATGTGGATCATGGTGCGACATAGAATTCTAAACAAATGCTTGCAGGGTTGCATTGCCCATCTCATTCTAGAAAGTAATGCGTCTTTCTTCCTCTTTTCCTAATGTTCTTCTGTGCTTCCTTGTCCTCTTGTCATCCTAATTCAGTGTTTGTCCTGCGAGATGCTGAGCTCACCATGGTGCTTGTGCTGCCAAGAGCTGAGTGCCCTTGAAGCCATTGCTCACTTGAGTTTTGTCACAAGGTCTCTGTTTTCCTTGGTTTCCAAAGTTTCCTGATGGCCAGCAATATTAATAAACAATAGTATAAGCTGTTCTCCAGAAGGAGGGAGAGGAGGAGGAGGGAGAGAAGGAAAGAAGAAAGGAAAGAATGAAAGATGAGGACAAAAACAAGAAGAAGGGTTAAAAGGAACAAAGGGAGGGAAGGGGTGGAAAGGGATTGCTTCCTGAACAGCTTTTTTTCTGGCAAATCCCAGAGTCCCTGATCGATGCCATTGTTGAACATTCAGCAGTCACTGAGCACTGGACTGTGTCATTTCCAGTGTACCATAAAAGCATATCCAGTCACCACGGAGACAGGAAGGATGGTGTGTGACTCCTGTAGGACAGCTGTGCAGCTTTGCCAGCTGCAATGTTGTCATTGCATCCCCATGTAATGTAGGATGGACAGGAAAACCCCAAACCTGCTCCTTGCACTCTCCCTTACTCTGACCTGAGAGGAGGAAGGAGAGTTGACTCACCAGGAAATACGAGTGATGTATTTTATGGGAATGGCCTTTGCTGCTGGTGCAGCTCCTGGATTAGCCACTTGCTGCCCTTTTTCTGGGTTTTGCTGAGCATACCACTAGTGCCTGGGGCCTTTGGTTTCCCTGGGCTTGGACAAAGCAGTTCATCTCCCTGGAGGCAATGCCTCGGGGTGTAGAGACTGGAGAGACAGGACCAACTGGAAAAGAGTTATTGTGTGGTGAAGTATCAGATGGAGCTGGAAACCAACCAGAGTCTGTCTGTAGAGTCATAGTGATAAGGGATAATTCTACTCTGCAGAAGCTGCTCCTACCACAGGCTGCATGTCTGGACTTCTCAGGCAGCCTTCCTTCAAACCTGGCTCTGGTGAGGATGCATCAGGTGCTGTTTTTTACAAAACTTATAGGTCCATGGCAGGTGATGTCATCTCTCTTGAAACAGGGGTTATAATAGAAGAGTACAAAAAAAAAAAATACAGAGGAGACTAGTTGTCATAATTTCCAAACTAAGAAAGATAAAGCCATGGTAACTAAGAATTTGATTGAAAAAAAGATGAAGGTGGAGATTAAAAAGGCCTCATAGGGGCACTTTAAATCTAAAGTTGAGGCTGGATAAAATGTTACAATGCAGTTCTGTTAAGTCGTAAGGCTCCTAGTACTTTTGTCACTTGGGAACAGAGAAGTGTAGAATTTTCCAAAGCATCAAAATTGATGTAGAAACACAAATAGTAGTTGTTTTCAGCCACTTCAATGTGGAATGAATTCGTAGGTACTAACACACACTAACTGACATCTAGCTTGTCAGCATTCCACAGATTGTACAAGAAAATATAAAAATTTTGTACAGCAAGATATGGATCAAGTACAAAAAGGCACAATATGATGACACTATCTTTCCACTTGCTGGGTTTTAAGTAATCAGAAATAACCAAAACCTATTTTTTCAGTATTTCTGCTGCTAAGAAATACTGCGTCAAGATTTGCTGAGGATAACTTGAGAAACAAAATCAGGGCATTCCCTACGATCTTCATCTCCTACCTTGTAAACCTGCTGCTGCTAGTGCTTGAAGTTTGTCAGATGAGGCAGATACTGAAGAATCCCTTTCCATTTTGATGAATCCATGAAGATTAGGTTGACAAATGAACAGTTGCATGGACTCAATTTCAAATATTTGCAGAAGTCCTCTCCTTCCCAGCACTTTATTTCTGAAGAATCCTTTAGCAACCACTATGCAGTTTCCAGCATCACCCCACTAAATTGACTGGAACCAATGGCTTCCAACAAATTTCCAGTGTTTCTTCAGGAAGAGGAGGGATGAAAAGCTTTGCCAAGAGCTCTCCTCAAAAAAATTAGTACCTAGGCTCATGGTCCAGGGTTGATCTGGCAAAACTCGATCAGCTTTTTCTTCTAGAGGAGGCGCAAAAGGAGCAGCAGCAGCAGCTTTTCTGTCACGTACTGGAGGGACCGGAGAAGTTGAGACTGCCAACTCAACTGTCTTGTCTGGAACAGAAACTCAAGATGTTTCTGAGGAAGAAGGCTCCATTTTCAACTATTTCTCTGTTTGACTAAAATCTCCAGCTGTGGCCCTTTACCTTACCAGCCAGTCTTTGTCCTACTAGACAAGATGCAAGATGAAGAGCAGTGGTGCCAGCTGCCTGGGAGCCCAGCTGATAGTTCTCAAATGCCACTGCAACAGCCGTGGTCATTTCACAGCGTGGCCTCTGTCTTCTGGCAAAATGAAGCAGAGGCAGAAGAAATTGCTAAATCACAGTGGCTGCTTTTCATTTATAAAGCTGCAGATGTTTCGAGCCAAGGGTCAGGAAGTAAATAAAGCTGTGTTTGCGTTTCGTAAGTCCTGAAAGGTCAGTGGTGCATCCAGTTGCCTGTGGGAGTTGGTCCCCCAGGGGGAAGAGGGAAAGTGTTAGGAGTAGCAGTGCCCCAAACTTGAACTTTTTCAGCTGGGCACCTTTCACCCATGCAGAAATGTTTGCACACTTGTTCTTGAGGTGAAGCTCCTGCTTCACTGCCTGGGCAAAGGACTTTGAGCAGTAGGGCTGGAGCTGCTGCCACTGCCCCACTGCTGTGCTTGTGGGGCTGCTTCTCCTCTAGGCATGACTTCCCCTTCTCCGTGTGGCACCCTGACTGGCACCTCCTGGCCTCCTCTATTTACCTGTGCGTTCTCCAGCTGAAAGAAACAATGCTAAAAGAAAACAGAAACATGTTTTCTATGTCTCTCCATTTCTTCTGTAGAATAACCCAGCTTTGTGGTTTCATTAGGTACTTCTTCATGTACTGAGGTGATGCTCTTAACTTTCAACTGTGTCTCAGTGGCTGCTCCATAAGATTAACTGTAAATAAAAGGTTGCCTAAGTACATTTTCAAAATGAAATAGACAGGAGCTACTCATTCTAGCCCTTGGTTGGTTTCATATGCTTTATTGATATTTCATTTGCTTTTATTTACCCTTCAGGTACCCAAACGGCAAAACCAATCATGCTCCACCCAGCTTTTAGATTCAGCCCTCTCTGCAAAACTGCATGTCTTTCAGTAAAGGAAAAATTTGATTCAATGCCTGTAGGAGTCAATGATTCTCTTCCCTTTAGCATTTCAGTCCGATTCCATGAGCTTTATGAAACACTAACAGCAGTGTGAGCACAATGAATGTGAGCCCAAGAAGTACTGGAATATTATGGGCAGAGCTAATAGAAGCTGGTAGTTTGGGCAGAGCAAGAAGGGTCTCCTTGAGCTGCCTGAGCACCATGGAAGGCCTGGCCCAGTTAGACACACAAAGCAAATTGTTTGGACTTTGCTGTTCACCTGCAGGGAGAGGATATGATGGAAAACAAAGGCTCTCCATGCAGGCTGAGAAAATGTGGCAGGGCCAAGCTGAGCCCAGGCAGCTGCAGATAAATTACTACAAGAGCTCAGACAGTAGCTGCATCAAAGAACAGCCACTCATAGGACAAGTACAAGTAACCTACCCAGTGTGTTGGCTTCATTCAAGTTCATCATGCAAACGTAACCATGAGAAAACAGGAATGAGGAAAAAGGCTTTAGCTATTTTTAGCTATTTACCTCTGTCCTTTTCTCTAAATACAAGAGCCAAGGCCATCAGTGCAGTCCTGAGACCCAGGGTGGTCCAGGGCTTGTGGGCAAGAAAGCCCTTATTTCTTTCCTTGCTGCTGCTTCCCTGCACTGTGTTGGACATCATGTCACTGCTGTTGTCCTCCATTTCCTGACCTGTGCCATGGGCAGGTCTGGCCTCCTCACTGCCAAATGCTCGGAGCTCTTCCATCTGCAGAGTTACCTATTCATTCATCCTGTTTACATTTCATCAGCTTGTTAAAAGAAGGGCTGGTCCAGTGTGTTTACCTTAAGTGTGGATGGAAAAAATTATATCTACCCAGTGGAAACTGATTTGAATTCAGCAGATTATTTAGCACCTTGTATGTAAATCCTTGCTTTGGCTCTTTGAACAGTACAAGTGAAAATAGGAAATGTGGAAAAAGTACTTCCTCAGAAAAAGAAAGAATTTTGAACTGAGTTCTGGAAGAGAGAACTTGACAAGTTTCTGTCCCAGAGACAGACAAATTTCTGATTTAGGTGTACAGTATATCTGTAGCCTGTTCAAACCAGTAAGTATTTTTCTTTGGACATAATAGGGTAACATATGCAGACAATAATTTGTGTTTCCAGCTACAGTTGTTAGCCTTTGGGGGATTTTTAATGGATTATCTAAGTGATAGAGAAAGAGCCAAAACTTATTTCAGGTGGGATGTAATCCACTTTATGTGAATCTTCCCAGGGATTGATCTGGTTTACTATTCTGAAATTATTCTGATTATTTCAAATGTAAGCAAAATTAATTAGAGGCTTTCAAACCCTGCTGATACTCAGAATTGCTGCAATAATTTTGCATTTATTGATGAAAAGCATAATTTTAAGTGCTTAAGCATGTTAACATAAAATATTTGACTATAATCTCTTCCTTCTGTAATGATTTGGAAAACTGAGTGCTCTGCAGCTATTCCAGATCCATTTGTCTGCAATACAGCTAATGTCTCAATTAAACTAAATCAACCAAAACTAATCAGCATTTTATGTTCACTAGTGTGTTATGCACACTTCAAAAATGAAAATTACTCCAAAACCACCCCATCAGGACTGCCTTCCCAAAGACAGAATTTATCACTGAGAGCAGGTTAGACCAGGTGTGGGCTTTTTAAACCAGTACTTTGTTTGAGACAGAACTTGACAAACCCCTCAAGATAATTTTAGATAATTCAAGGCCCAACCTTCCCTTTTTACAACTTATTGTACCTGGCAAATGGTACCATTCACCCCACACTTGAGGAAAAAAAGGCTCCTCTGAGAATCATTTAAGCATTAAGAGTGGGAGAGTATAGTTTTGAGGGAGAAAAAGATGAGTGTCATTAATCAGATTTTTAACAGAGAATGAAATGCAGTACTGACTTCAGGCATTATCTATCTCTGGCAAACCTGGTAGATCTTTACAACTGCCAGGCAAATTTCATCAACAGAAAATTTTCCTGCACTCTTCCTGCAAGGATCATCATCCTTTTCCTGGATGTCTGAAAGCTGAGACACATTTTATTTCCTTGTAAGTGCGATTGAAATGTGTTTTCATATTGACAGCTTGCATCTGAGGGACTTCAAGCTCTTTCCATCCATCTTCCATTTGAAATGAAAACCTATTTGTTCAATTACCTTAGGGCATGGAAGCTGCCTCAGCATTATTTTCCTTCTAAGGAAAATAAGGACTCCCCTGGTTCTTCCAGTATATTTTTCTTGGATGCACTGCAATTGTAGGTGCTACTGAGTGTCTTGCCATGGAAATCAAGTTTTCCATCAGAGAGCAAACAAGTTGGGTATATGGGAAAACTGAGGCAAGGAGTGTTACATTTCTGTGGAGAGACTCAGCTGGCCACCAGCCAGCAAAGCCATCACTGCAGCTGTTTAGTAAAAAAAAAAAAAAAAAAAAAAAGGAGAAATGTAATATTTGTTGACAATTTAATGTCAAAAGCCATGATATCACCTGCCTCCAGCTGCTGATTAATCCTGTGAAAGAAATTGGTTGGACATGAAAGAGTGTGAATCTAACTACTGGGACATTACTGTGAATCTGACTACTGGGGAATTACTGCAGGTTTCCCCACAAGGAGAGCTGTCCATGAGCTTGATGGGCTGGAGGTAAGAAAATGGCATGGAGGGAACATTAAAACACTGAAAACTTAGAAGTTTCAGTGAGGATGAGCACAGAAAGAGTTGCTGGTGTGTGTCTCAAGAATTTCAGGGAGGCTTCCTAGGGCACTTACCACTTCCAGTAGCATGGGCATTTTGTCTTTCATTTTCCTTAGCTCAGCTTTCAGAAGTGTTCCTAAGAGTTCATAGAACTTGTATATAGTTGTCACTTTCCATCCAGGTTGATTTCCCTAGGAGAGGATGGGAATGTGACAATGCAGGGCTTTCAGGTTAGGAATTGGGAAGTGTAAGAGGCCAAGTAAAAATTTCTCTGAGTGAGATCATTTCTTAGGCAGTAAATCTGATGTTTTGTTAGTTGTTAGAGTCCATCTTCTCCTCTCTGGTGGTCTCAAGTGTGCAAAGGAAAGCCTTCTGCAGCAGAATGGAAGCTGATTTGTAGAAGACCAGAGTTCCACCTGTTATCCTGAAGTCCCTTCCAGTGTCCCTCCAGCAACTATAATGGAATGACATCCAGGGGAGAGCTAGGCCCAGCTTGTTGAGCAGGGCAGTGATGATGAACTCCATTCTCTGGTTCATCACTGATGCACCACTTTCTAGATTGCTAAGGCAGCCTCCAGCTGTTGTTCTTGGAGGTTTCAAGTCTGAGTACACTCATGTGATATTTCCTCCAAAACCAGGGCCCTGCCTAACTCAACAGTCTCACATAGGATCTGTTCCTGTAAATAATCCAAATTTCCATTTGTCTAACTTCAAAGTCTGTTCCATCCACTGCAATAAATCTCAGCCTGCTCCATTTTCCTCTCCATCTCTCTTTGAAACAATTGAAATGGTAGATCATTCCCTGATGACCACTGTTGCTGGTGACGCAAATGGCACCTCACTGGATCCTGTAAGTCTTGTTCAGCCCCATCCATCATCTTAACAGGGAAGAAGAGATGTTAGGCAAAGTGTCTCTTAATGAAAGATAGGGCTGTAAAAAAGGAAAATATTTCATTCTTTCAACATTTTGTTCCTTTTAGGAAATGCCACATATGTAAAACAGAAAGAAACAAAGTAGTTGGGTTTTTTTTTTTTTTGCTTTTTTGTTTGTTTGTTTTAACATAAAACACTTGCAATCCAGTTCAAAAATGATCTTGAGAAGAGTTAAAGAAATTTGCTTGTTTAGCTAAGGAATGAAGTGAGTGTCTCTGCCAAATGATGGGTGTTTCCAGGATACTGTGTCTCCTACCAGAAAGGGTTATTCCAAGGCATTTCTCTGGCAGCTTTTATTAATCTCCCTCTCTCTGAGCCAGAAGACAGGAAGATGTCAGACATCTGTGCTCTTGCACTGTTCCCATTTTCCTATTCAGGACAAGGTTGTCCTCAGCCAGTGGGAGAGAACATAAAGGAACTGGCAGAACTCAAACATTTTGTCAAAGGGAGACACATTTGTAAAGTTTAATCCTAGTGCTCTGTCCGGGTGCTCTTTTCCCGCTCCTCATAAAACAGCCATGAAGAAAAACAGTTTCAGTCTGTTCCCAGGGGAAAGAAGACCACGACAGCTGCCAGCTTTTCCAGTGCCTCCAGCTGGGGGTGCAGGCTGTGTCCATAAAGGGTGAAGAGGCATCAAAGATGCCACCATCTCTGAGGGCAAAGCTGGCACTGGAGCCAGCAGAGCCTCAGCAGCTCTCCTGGTTCTCCCATTTCCACTGTTTCTGTCCATGCAGGGTGTATCTCTGTCCCACTTGCCAGCCAAGTCCTGCTCCTCTCCAGCAGCAGAAGCCCCTGGGCAGAGTGGCCAGAGTGTGGGTACAGGCCCAGCTGGAGGGAGCTGTGAGAGCTCCCCACCAGGGAGGAGTCGAGCCTCTCTGCCATGCCCCTCTGCAGCTCCATCTACTGCCTGCTCTGCCTGGCTCAGGCCAGCCTGAAGTCCTACCTAATCCATGGAATGCTGCTGTCAAGGATTATGGGAGAATCTGGTTTAGACATCAGGGGCTACAGGCACTATAGGTGTACCCAGAAAGGAGGAAAGTAAAGGATGGAAAAGGAGTGAAGAACAAGTGGGAAGTAAACACATTTCTGCTGAGAACCTGCAGGGCCCACATCTCTTGCTTTTGCATCACATTAAGTTACTTAAGCAAATATGTGAATTCTCCTGGGAAGAAAAGAGCAGCCAGCTGGAACTCTGCAGTATCAGTCCCCATCCAGCAGGAAGTGGGGAGAAAATACATAACATTTAGGAACCATTAATGCTAGCTCATCAGCCCCCATTCAGCAAGATAGGAAATGGATGGTTAATATCTCCCCTCTGGGCCAGTTCTTCATCTTCCCCAGCTGTAGTGTGTCTTTAGTGTCCTAATTTCAAGCAGCCAGACCATGAAATACCTTTCACCTTTTGTAAAGGAAAAGAAGGATTGGGAACCCCTCCCTTGGAGCACAGAGAGTCGTGAAGAGAGGCAAATTTCATGATGGTGTGAGGGAACATCCCAGTTCTTGACATCTGTCTTCTTACTCAGGCATCTAAACATGGGTTTAAATTCTTCAGTTTAGTTACACAGAGGTGAAAACTCAAGCTATAGTGTTGCCTGGTATTAGAGAGCTCATGGCAGTGGAGTGGGAAATGCCAATGACCTGAAACTCTGCAGTGGTGTCTTAAAAATCTTAGACAAGTGCCCTCTCAGCAATAAATAACTCTGCTGATCCAGGAACAACCTGGAAATACCTAAGGGAGGAGGAAGGGCAGCACAAGAGGGAGGCTTGTCCTGCATATACCAACCAGAGGAGGTGGGAGCACAGCAAAGGAGGCTGTGCAGCATCGCTCAATTTGCTGCTCAAATCCAGATCTGGGGAGGCAGCTCAGGGAGCAGTTCACAGCTTCAGGAGTGGATGTGTCCAGAGTGCTCACAGAGTGGTTATCTCCAGCACTGGGGCAAGGGGCAGCAGGGACATAAGGCTCTAAATAGTGTTAGCTGCAGCTGGAGAAGCTGCTCTTGGTGCTATTAAAGTGCCCCCTATTAATCCTTATTTGTGTGTATGGATGTATGTATAGAAGCTTGTGACAGAAAATATCCTAGGTGGACATGTATGTCCTTTCCATCAAGGATTTACTTACCTATAGCTGTTCAGAGGAAAAGCATGATGCAGCATGCAGATCTCATCTTTCTGGGAAAGATGCTCTCGTTTAAAGCAATTTTATGTGCAAGGGCTGCTGTTTTCCAGTGACTGCTATAACACAGCTGCTTTTCAGGGTCAGGGTCTGCTGACCTTTGTGATTTGTTGCATAGCAATGAACAGTGCTGCATACAGAAAACAGCACACATAATACTCTGGTGTCTGACAACATAATTTAGGAATATTTTCATAACTCTGTTGCTTTAGATATATAAAGTTATGAAGAATCGACCTAGACCTGCTAGTTTATTTAACTGTGCTGCACTCATTCAAAGTTCAGCTTTTTTTCCTTTCAAAGGCATATGAACAAAGATAAACATCTGTCCATCATAGCAATATTATGGTAAATCCTTAAAGTAATTATACTGTAAGCAAAAATAGATTCCTAGAGAAAACCAAAATGCTTTATTTTAAATTAAATGGCTACAACTCAGTATGAACCTTAAAATTATTAATCATGTCTTCTTCAGTGCCCTCTCTCTCCTAGTTCCTCAAAACACAGATATCACTCATTGCAGAGTGGAAACTTGGACAGCATTTCTTGTGACTCCATGCTCATCTCATCCCTAAAAGGTGCAGGGGAATCTCGCAGCCCCTTCATATACTGCTGATTCCAAAAAAGCCTATGTGACACACACTGCTCACTTGGAAAACAGTTTGTCTTTTTCCTGCCATGATCATAGCTATCTCAAATAAATGCAAAGCTGCTCAATTATGGCTATGTGGTCACAGTCTAGTGGAAGAACTGTGGCCCATTAATAGGAAAAACTTCTTCAGATAATGAAGCAGTATTTGAGTTCTAATTGTTTTATTCCCTCAGCAACAGACCTGGGTACAACTTTTAGTAGCCTCAAGGCCCAATGGGGAAGGAGTCCCCTTTATGGTTTTAGTATTATTGAATGTCAGTAAAACTCAACAATACTTATTCAATGTGCTTTTACTGCCTGTAGTTTGGTCTGTGGGAAAAAAAAAAAAAGGAAACATTTGTGCTGAATCATGGGGTAGTCCCCAAATATGCCTATGTTTATATTCCTATTATCTACAAATAGCAACTGTGAGCCAAAGTGCCTATGTAAAGCCCTGCTGCAGCACAGAGCACCACAGCTGTGGCACACACCAACTGCAAAGCTGGGCTCTTCCCTGGAATCCACTAAAAACAGGAAGGGTGGCACTGAAACTGCTGCCCATACCCAGACATAAAAACAGGCTCTCACATCTGGAAAGGTACCACAGCCATACATGCATTGCATGAAGAGGAAATGTCATATCCTGTGCTTGTTCAAGAGTTCCTAAACATTCTTGCCTATACTGTGTGTACATCACTCCTTGTTAGAGTAATGCACTATGCACAATATTTTCTATACATGCATCTCAATCTCTTGAGCTCTGTAACAGTTCTCCAAAGTCCAGCTGCAAATCCTGAAGCCTGTGAGGCAAACTGATGTTCTCAGCTCAGCACTAAATCTCTGCATATGTGTGCTGGGCACGGATGAGTGAGATGTACGTATTATCCCTTCCTTCAAAGCCCCCAGGTGTGTGTTAGCCTTCAGGCAGGTCACAGACACAGAGTCCCCAGAAGACACAGGATGTCTCAGTCCATGCTGCCTGTTCTTCAGGGCAATCACCTCATTGCTCAGGCCCCATGGCACAGCAGGGGCAGAGCCCAGAACGGATCACCGAGATCTTTGGCTGCCTTTCCTGGCTGTGCTGAGCCTAGGTCTTGGTGCAGCACAGGGCGAGGTTCAGCCAGGAATGCGTGGAGGAGGCTCCCAGGGAGCAAAACTGGTTCCTTTGTGCTCTGGGAGGACGTGCAAGCTCGGGCAGATGTAGGTGCAGTACACAGACTGCCCTAAATCACAATGACTTGCTACAGGTGTCTTTGCAGAGCCCTGTGTTCTTGTTCCCTGAACAGGAGCTGGCACAGAGAATATTAACCATTCAGTCCTTAATTCTGCCATTATGTGTGTTCTTGTGGGATAGTGGGAAGGGAGAAAATGACTGGATAACCCAGCTCAGAGGTCACTGAGAGCTGGGAAAACCAGCTTCTTTTTTGCCTGTTTTACCACTGAAAAAAAGCAAAAGGGCCTGTTCAAGATAAGCATCCAGAGGCCTTTTCTCAGGCTTCTGTTTCCTCTGCCAGCCCAGACAGGGCAGATGTGTGCCATGCCTGTGACAGCCACTTGCCTAACAGGGACAATTCTCAGCACATAATTCAGTGTCATGTTCTCAGTTGTGTCTTTTATGGCTCTTTTTCTTGTCAAATATGAGCCAGATTTATTCTCTGTCATGCTGGCATGAGCACAAAGTCAATCTGTTGATGGTAGAATTACTCTGCATTTATCCATTGATTTCTGTATTTTGCATAAGTCTAAGATTCACCTCACTGGTGAGGAAATGCTGTCAGATACTGACTTCCACTACAAGGATGCTGATGGTCCTTCTGAGACTGGATGGGATGAACAGTGACAGTTTAGACAAGTCCTCTTTGAAACACAGGGAAGGCTGTCTTGCCCAACCAGCCCAAAACATGTCAGGAAGTAATAATTTAAAAAATGAATCTTATAATAAAGGAAGAATGGAAGGAGGGGGTTACTTAAGGATTGTAGTTGTTTTTTGATTAAATTATTATGTTTTGTTTTGTTTTGTTTTTACAACTGGGTTGATGCTAAGTAGATTGTGGTCCATTCTCTCCTGTTCTAGCTTTATAATAAAGCCTACACCATATTAATTATGTGTCTTCAAAGACTCAAGTGATTACAATGACCAATATCTACCATGGAAGTACTCTCCCCTCTCCACTGAAGGAGGTATTTCTGCAGGATCTTGTTTCAGTAGGTGTTTTGGATTTGTTTTTTTTGCCTGTTACCATGGTTAGATTGGAGGAGAGGTTCTTCTTCAATTCAGTGTATGTGGACCAGGACTCAACTCCACAGGAAGAGGGTGTATAAAATAGCAAATGAGAGCTCTGCCTGTGCTTGAAAGGGTCACCAGCACTGTATTGGTCTCCTATTCCTCCCACTGGATCCCAATGGGCAGGGCTGTCCCATTACTCGTACAAAAAGCCACCACCCCACAGTGATGGGCAGCCCCAGGCCCGGGGGTGCAGCAGTCATAGCCCAGCTGAGCCACCCATGCTGCTCATGGGGCACTGTGAGCACATTTGGGGCAACTGTTTTTCCATGAAACATGATAATTAACGTGTCTCCCTTCAAGTACACAGAGGTGCTGGGAGGCCACTAACTTTGACAGCTGTGGTATTTCTTTCCCTAAACACCTCTAGCCAGTGTGTCAGTGGGAGATGTCACATGGTTAGGACAGCTCCATGCCCTTCTCTAGGTGTCTGTCCTCACTTTTTTTCAGACTAAATACATTCTGCTGTGGATATGTGCCCTTCCTAAGTGGAAGATCCTGTTCATTTTAATGGCTCCAATCCCTTGAATAAGGACAAGACAAAAGTTGGCTGGATGAACTGTGTGCCCTAACCCAGCCTGTTTCAGTATCCTTAAGCACTGTAATGGTTTTCTTTGGAAGCAGGAAGTATAAATTTAAATGAAGAACATAGCTTAAGGAGAAGCAAGATCTTTTAACACCCAACACTAGAGTTTTACTTGAAGAATGTACACTGAGAGAGTCAGAGTGGAACGATCTCTTTGTTCTCTTTGTACAGCACCGAAGGCAACATTGCCATAGCCACAGAGAAGGCTCCTCAGCAACATCAAGTAATTACAGCAGTACTAGTGCCCAGGGTCTGTGTCTGTGAAAGCAAATTTTCTTTTTTCTTGCTTCCATCCTTGTCCCTGGATTGGACTAGCAACCTGTATCCTTTGTGTTTTGCATTTAGACTAACCTCAAAGACTTGGTTTCCACTTGATTGGAAACAAGTGTGCTGAAAACTGTCTGCTGTTTCTTCTCTACACAGTGTGGACTGCTGCCTGGCTCTGGTCTGGAAACAATTATTTCCCTCATGTACCTACTGGTGCTGAACAGTCAAAGACTTATCCCTAGACTTTATTTTCCTCTTTGCACTTTTCTTAGCCCCTTCCTTTATAAATAGAACTTGTCATTGTATATAATGCCCACAGAACAGCTCTAGCTCTGTTACTTGACAAAATTGCTCCCATGTTTTAAGGCCAGGTCTCCCTTGTGAGGGAGTTTTGTATCTGTAAATGTGCCATAGCGAATTCACCACTCCTTTGTCCTGTTCTGATAGGATGAATTTTTGATGGTGTTTGAATTTGTGGGACTTTAAGAAAGAATGGAACTTTAAGCACACATTGTGGTTACAGTGGTGTAAATATTCTTCAACTGCCCCAAAGAATGGTGAAAACATCTACACACAGATGTGCAGTAATGCTTCCAAGTATTTGCAGATGCTACCAGCATAGCATAGTGCAGCTGTTTAAAAAAAGAACATACCTGTTTATCTGCTTGTATTCCTGAATTTATTCTTTCTTTCAAATGTTCCTACTTTTCGACATGCATGTGCAGACATGAGGGAACATGAGCAACAGATGACCAGAATCTGCAGAAATTTGCACACAGGGGTAAGCTTATGCCATGAATAGTGCCATTATACTGAGCAGGGTCACTTTTCTCAGAGAGATTGATCTCATACTTTATGTCACGAAGACTAGTTCCCAACTAAGCACAGACTGTGAGGAAATGAATTGGAGTGGAAAGAGTCTATAAATTTCTTTTCCTGCACTGAATTCAAAATAGCGTTTAGCTTACTGGAAAAACAAACATAAGCTCATTTTGGGTGTCTCTGTCTGCCTGTGGGATTGGCAGTCCACACCTTCTGCCAATTCAGAGACCTCTTTGCCCCCGTTTATGCTCTAGAGGTTATGTCTTAATTACAGAAAAGCTGATCTGCTGTGACATCAATTTCCCTCTCTAGGGGAAATTCCTAGCTGTGAAATCCTAGCAGAGGCAAAATGCTGTTCTTTTTTTGTTGTTGTTGTTGTTCTTTTTTTTTTTTTTTTTTTTTCCTTTGGCCAGTCCAGACCAATCCCAAAACTGCCATCTGGGTTTGACCTTGACTACTGCTTTGACAGTGAATCGGAGAGCCTGCTCTCCTAAAGTGCTGACGTACAGACAACTATTTCCAATGAGTTATCTTGATACAGAACTCAGGCTGTATCACAGCCAAGAGCCTGTTTCTCCTGCCAAGCAGGACCCAAGCCTGGGGGCTGCAGGAGCTGAGAAAGTGCTGTGTCCCTCATTGAATCAAAAACCATGGACAGTGTCCTGAACGAGTTAGCTGCAGAGCAACATCACAGCAAGTCCGAGTGCCATCGACCCTCTAGAGAAATGCAGGGGTCATCCTACCTCCCTTGGGATGTGCTCACCCAAAGCCATACAACCTGGCAGGGAGGGCTTTGCGCCAGCCTTGGGCTCGTGTGAATGACCAACACGCGGAGCAGCAGCAGGACTGAGCCGCGGTGCCTGGGGAAGGGGATGCCGGGGAAAAAGGCTGGGTTAGCCGGTGCCTTCGAGCGGGTGCGAGGGGAGGTGAGTGGCTTTCAGCTGGGCGCTGCTGGCGCTGCCGGCACCAGCCTTTGCCGTGGCCGCTGTGCCGCGGGGAGCACGGGAGCGGCCGGCAGAGGCCGGGATGCGGAGACGAGCCGGGGGATGTCCCCCCGGGCGGGCGGTGCCGGGGCTCACCGGGGGCTCTGCCGGGCCCCGCAGGTGGAAAATGCCTCGTGTGTCTCGAACCCACAGCCCAGCCACCAAAGTACGGCGATCGTGGCGCTTTTTTGTTGGTTTTTTTTTGGGGGGTTTTTTCTTAGTTAACAATGGAAACTTTTTTTTTTTTCAGTATTTCCTCCAGCCTGAGCCGAGCGAGAAGAGAAAAAAAAAAAAAAAAAAAACTTGTTCCGCTGAGTTCAACCCCAGACAGGCTCACAACTTCCTTCCTGCTCTCCTACCCCCCTCCCTCCGCTCTCCTCCTCCTCCTCCTCGCCGCTCCTCTCCCTCTCCCTCTCCTCCTCCTCCTGCTGCTCTTTCCGCCTTTCCAGCCGCACCGGGAGCGGGCGCCGGGGCCGCGGCGCGGAGCTGCCCGGAGCCGCCCGGAGCGCGGAGCCGCCCGCGCAGCCTCGGCGGCCGAGGCGCGGAGGGGCAGAGCCCGGCGCGGCCGGCCCGCCCCGGGGCGAGGAGCGGCGCTCGGAGCCGCGCAGGGAGCGGGAGTCCCGGCAGCCCCGCGGCGATGGTTTCGGCAGCGCCCCGCGTCCGCCGGCGGGCGCTGCCGGGCGGCGCGCACTGAGGGCGGGCGCGGACCCCGACCCCAGGTAAGCGGCGGCGCGGGGGCGGTGCGCGGCCAGCCGGGCCCGCGGGGAGGAAGGGGTGAGCTGGGGGCGGGCAGGAGGGCAGGGTGCTGCCCCGGGGCCGAGCGGGCTGTCCCACACCCAAACTCTGGCCGAGCACCTTGTGCCGATGTTCGCTGGGGTAGATAGCGTTGCTGTGCCGGGGATTCCTGCAAAGAGTGGCTGCCCGCGCTGCCTGGGCTCTGTTGAACCTCGCACTGCCTCCAGGCAGTGCCTGGAACGATGGGAAGCTCTTTGGTCGCACCGTCAGTTGGGACTGCGCTTAGACTTGCGGGCATTTACCTGCCGGGAGCCTCTCAGGGATACCGCTGATAGCATCACACACGAGCGCTTCTAGAGGCATGTACACCCACAGCCAGAGTTAGCGCACTGTGTGTAAACAAGTTTGTGCTGTCATGTGGGCAGAGTGTTTGTGCAGATCTCAGGGCTTCCCATGCCCCGGCACGGGATGGGGACTGCAGCTCCAGTGCCCGTGGAGCAAAGAGAAGATGACGGAAAGCACACTGAAGAGCACAGAGAGCCGGCTATGAAGGCAGAGCCTCTCTCAGTGCATACACAGGCACACGCTCGCCAGAACAAACAGCACTGCACATCTCTGCGTGTGGGGGCCGGGCTGTGACTTGGAGGCAGTTGCAGTGTTCAATATATCCAGCAGATGTGCACAGGGGAGGCACATTTAGCATTCATGAAGGTATGCAAAGCCATTGTTGCACATGGTAAGTTAGGGGACTAACTTGAGACATGGCCCTGTGTCATACAAAACTGTGCAAGCAGGGAGTCTTCCTGTGTGTCATACAACAGAAATCCCTTCCTGAGACTTGGTCTTGCTATAGGTGACAGACTCGAGTGTGACAAATGTAAGTAGTTTGGAGTTTTTTATCTTCCTTTAGAAAATGTTAGGTTTTGAGGCAAGCACTTGAAAGCTGCCAGCTTTCAGTTCACACCAGTTGACCGTAATTCTCTTATTCTGTTGTGGGAATGGCTGCTGGCTGTGTGTCCTCTCAGTCACTGCTGCAGCTGTGTCGACAGGCAACTTGGAGAAGGGGCAGGGAAGGCAGGGAAGAGGGGTATCAGCCCCAAACCTGACTTTACCTTCACTCAGATCCTCCTGGTGACCAGGCTGGCCCGTGTCCCCAGGGGTGCCACACTAGGGAGGCATGCAAGTGGGAGGGGCACACAGGAAGGGAAGAGTCTGGCACGCTGTGTGCCCAGCTGGATGGCGAGCTAAGGGAGGGCGCAGAACTACTCTCACTGCTTCTCTCTCCTCAGCTCTCCCGTTTTATGGAGCTGCGGGCTAGGGCCAGCCCAGCTCCCCCTTTTCCTGCTGGCCATGCTGCTGATCTCGTCGTGGAGAGAGCCTGGGCAGCCCCGCGGAGCTTGAGCGCCGAGGCGGCAGTGGCGACGGCCCCCCTGTGCTCGCCGGCTGACTACTATGGCCGTGTACTGCTATGCGCTCAATAGCTTGGTGATGATGAATAGCAACAGCGAGGTGACAAGCGGCGGGAGCAAGACGCCGCCTCCTCCCGGACAAGTGCTGCCCAAGGGTCCGGAGACGCCTGGCAGCTGCCGCTCGCTGCCTGCCTTCAGCCCGGCCCCGGTGCCGCCCCCGCTCCCGCGCTGCGGCCCCGCGTTCCTGTTCCCGCCGCCCGAGGAGCCCCCGCGGCAGCCGGGCAGCGCCGGGGCGGCGGGGCAGCCGGGCCGAGGAGGGACAGCCAGCGCCGCCCATGGCGCGGCAGCTGCAGCGGGAGCTGCACAACGTTCAGGTGAACCAGAAAGTGGGGCTCTTCGAGGCGCACATCCAGGCGCACAGCTCTGCCGCCCAGCCGCCCCGCAGCCCCCGGCTGGCCCGGGCCTGTCCGGCCAGCCCCACGGCACCGGGGCGGGACTCGGGGCTGCACCCGGCCGCCAGCCCGCAGGGAGAGCGAGGCCCCCGATGCTGGAGGGGTGCAGGTGTGTCCGAGCCCTGCAGAGCCCTCCAGGAGGCCGGTGGCGATGGTGGAGCTGGCAGAGAGCAGCAGCCCCCTGGAGCAGTCAGGGCCTGCTCCACGGCAAGAGGAGGTGGTGGCGGCCCGTACGGGACTTCAGGGCCAGCACCCGGCCATCGGTGGGAGCATCCCTGCCGTCATTGTCACAGACCTGGGCGGCCCGGAGGAGGAGGCAGGCGCCGTGCCTCCTGGCAGCCTGCCCGTCCGCAAGCTCTCATCATCCTCAGCGTCTTCCACTGGCTTCTCCTCGTCCTGGGAGGAGTCCGAGGAGGACATCTCCAGTGACCCCGAGCGCACCCTGGACCAGACCCCTGCTTTCCTGCAGACCCTGGACCAGCAGAAGCCCCGAGTGGTGAGTCTTGCAGCAGCCCTGGGGACGGGGTGAGGGGTGGCAGCATCCCCACTGGAGCAGGAGGGCAGAGGTCTAGTGCAGCAGAGTTCTGCTGAGAAACTTTACACTTGCTCAGTGGTGCTTGCTTTCCCTCACATGAAAACCTGGAAGACTTACTTGGAAGACAGACTTAGAAAAGGGGTTCCTAGTTGGAAAATCCTTGTGTGAGAGAGTAGTGGTGCCTGTTTCATTGTGCACATTCCTTGCAGAGTTTCCCTGGTGCTGCAAAGCTGCCTGTGAGCATGCTTAAAATATATCCATGAACTGCAGCCTACTGCTGACATGTGGTTATGAGCTTCAGTTTTTCCTCAGCACTGCTTCCCTGGGTGCTGGAGGTTTCCCATGGTTTACATGAGCCTGAGGGAGAATTTATTTCCTCCCTGGAGTTGAAACTGTGTGGGCCAACTGTCTGTTCAGGTTTACAGTGATGCCCATTACCACAGTGGCTCTGTGTCTTTCACACAGCAGCAAAATACTCTGGAATTTCTGGTAATTCTCCTTTTGGAAAAAACTTCTTGCTTGTGGGCTATCTTATATTTTAGGTAAGCATATTTTTATTAGGTATTTATATTAAGTTCATTTGTTTCAAGATCTTTGTTGTGGAGCTGGTTGTGAGGCTTTAGGCAAGAGAAATCATCAGTGTTGTGTTACCCTTAGAGAAGAAAGGTCTCCTCAGAGAGGAGAGCTCTGAGGCTTTCTCCAAAGGCATGAGACAGTCATGGGATTTGTTGTGTCACTAGGGGAGTTCATTGCATGTCTGAGTGCATCACACAGAGTGTGCTTTGCTCTGAGCTGTCACACCAGTTTTCCAGAGGGCTTTGAACCACTTTAACCCAGTGCAGGGCACCCATCACGAGGTTCTCCAACCAGCACATGGCCTCTGCTATCATCCAGCTCTGAGACATTACATTGATTTGAGCCCAGCACTGGAGCCTTCTGCTGACAAACCTTGAAACGTGCAGGACAATCCAGGGGCTCCTTGGTTTATAGAGTTTAATAAAAGCCCATCGACTTTCAATTATGTGTTTCACTATGTTAACTTCCTGTAGATACATGGTAGTGAAACTCCTGCTAAGCTCAATGACACAAGGAAAACTAGTGCAGGGAAACATCTAAGTGAAGACATTGAACTTGGAAGAACTAGGACTGTGGTTTGTAAAACACTCAGCAGCCTGAAATCAGTATCTTTTCTTTTGTAGACCTTTTGTCCTATTCAAGGATCCAGGCTTGGTTCTGCTCAGGATGGAGCAGCAGCTGAGTAAAAGCAGTTAATGAAGTTATGAGTCTGTAGTTCATCATGTTTGTAGACAGTTTTGTGCTTTGGGGCTCTCAAGCTGATGAATCAGCTTGTTCCCTTTGGGAGCTGCTACAATCCCTCTGCTGATTAAATTCTGCTGGTTTTATGTGCATGAGCTGTAGTAATCTCTGCTCCATTCTCTGTGCTAATGACTGTTCCTAGTGCCAGATCCCACTGATTTGCTGCTGAAAACAGTTCATTGATGGGTAAAAGTATGCCTGATGCTCCTGTGGAAAGCTTCCTGGAGCCTCAGGCTGACTCTGCACAACCTCCCATGGCCTCCAATGAGCTCAGCCAGGCCGGTGGCTCAACAGTGAGCAGTGTATTTTAGCAATACAAATCAGCAAGGCTCATTTGTGTTGCTAAAAGGTCTGGATGAGAGTGAGCTCAGATCAGGTCTAAGATCAGAGTAACTGCTGGGCTCCATGGGACTACTCAGGCTAGACCAGAGGAAGATCTGGTCCAAAATGTGTCAAGCAGCCTGAGGAGGTGCACTTGATTTGGTGTTTCAGTGCTGGAGTCTCAGCAGGAGCAGCAGGGCTAATTTACAATGATACTTTCCACTGGGCTCCACAGGTCCCATGCAGGGCTGATCACTGACTTTGGCAGGTTATAGTCAACTTCTCAGCAGGATTGTGTGCAAGTGCCCAGTAATTCAAGATTGATTTTGTATAAATAACACTCAGCTTTGTGTACTGGTTGGCAATATCTTGTAAATCCATAACGACGGCAGAAGACAGCTACTGGAGCAGTGTCGGGTTGCACACTCATTTGTTTTCATGAGCTCACTATTTCCTTTCAACAACACACATGGTCTGGAAATGAGTTGTGTAATAAGGGAGAGCGTGTGAGAAGCTCTCTCCACAACTCGTGCTTTTAGTCAAATCCTGGGAGACCTCGGCTGAGGGAAACCAGCAAGGTGCCTCTGGGTGCCTCTGGGTTGAGTAGATAAATGCAGGGCAGGCAGAGAGCCCTGCCTGTCTGCCCTGGGTGCTGCTGGCACAGGGGAGGCTGTTGTACCTGGAGGAGAGGTAATGACCAGCATCAGGAAAGCAGTTCTTGGTGCAGATACACTCTGTGCTGCACATCTCACATAGCATGTTTACAGATTTGATAAACAGCAGGCCTGCTCCTGCCCTTCCTTTTTGGAGGCTGTCTGGCTTAGCAAATCTGTTAGGGATGTCCGGCTGTCTATTGTAGTTCCTCCTGACATCCCAGGGAAACAGGCAGATCCCTCCGGCCCCACGGACTCATCCTCGATTTGTACTGCAGGTAGGAAACTTTGTTTGTGTTCAGGCCTGAAAATTGGCCAGTAAGAAAATGATGTTGCCAAGTAAAAGGGTGGGAGGTATTGTGGCCACATTTTTGGACTCCGTGACCTGGAGCAGCTCTGTGACTGAAACGGGCTCTGCCTGTTTGTTGAAGCAGTTTGCTGGGTGCTTTCCCTGTGCCTGGAGTGCCCTGGTGCTCAGTGGTTTGCACAGCACTGGGGAACAGTGACCCTGCCCTGGTGGTTGCAGACTTGTGAAGCGCAGTGACAGTAAGAGCAAAGTGACGTTTTGCTGTTTAATTGCAAATCCACTTAAGGTCTGAGTAAACTTCCACGTAAGGGCTTTTGCAGCTGTGGCTTTCCCCAGGCAGTGGGCTGCTGCTGGAGAAACCCCAGGCTTGTTTATTGATGCTTGCAGGGTTTCAGAGACGCTCGAGCGGCTGCACTTCTGGGGCTGTGTGGGAGGGATGGGCTGCCCGGGCAGCGTGCTGGGATGGGGACGCTGTGGTTTGGAAATGCCACAGGGGAGCACTGTCTGCACACCCCCTGTGACACACACGGGCAGGCTGGGGAGGGAACTGATCCTCTGCTCAGCAACCACCTGAGGCAGGAGGATGTTGGAAGGCACCTGCCTCCATCGCTGTCTCATGCTGAGAGGGAGAATTTCTGATCACACAGGTTGGGTGTGTAGGGAAGTGAGAAGGAGCTCCTTTGTCCCAGATTGAGTGGCACAGGTAGCCTGAAACGCCAGCCCAGTCTCCTGAGGAGATTTCACACCTAAGATAAGATACATTCTAGCTGTGGCTCCCACTGGCTTCTTGATTGGAATGAGTTTTGCCATTCCAGGGGCTCTATTGGCTCTTCCCAAGGGAGAGCTAATAGCCAGGATGTACTCAGCTGCAGGAGACTTGTCCCACTCTTGGAAACTGCCTGTGCCAATGTCCTGCAGTGACTGTAAGCAAAAGATATTCCAAAGCTGATCATTAATGAGTTCTTGTTATTGATCTAAATTCCCTAGTTTGTCAGCTTCTGCACAACTGGAGACAAAGCAGCAGACAAGTGGGGGGAAAGGCAGAAATTGTGCAAGCAAGCACATACTATAGAAAAAATGACATGTCAGGGGGAAAAGAACTCCTTCCTGGCAAAACAGTGCAAGACACTGCAGTGTTCCTCTTCCTGGCTTTCCCACAGCTGCTGTGGAAACACGAGGATGTACAGCAGAATAGTAATCAAGGGACTTGGTACACTGTGGAACTTCTGCTCCTTTCAGCAGGCTCAGTAGATTTCCCAGAATGAGAGACTTCCATTAACCTGTGCAAAATGGCAAGAACTTTTGGAAAAAGCTAACAGCAGTCCTGATGACAGGCATTCTTTTAACTGATTTATTTGTTTGATTCACAATGGCTGTTAATGCAGTCCTGGAAGGAGCCAAGTTTAGATAGGGCTAGTGTCAGCCAAGAGCCTCTGGGACCTTTGCTTATTTCTCTTTGAGATGTTCCAAGGCATAAGATGACAACAGGAGTCCTCATTTGTTCCTATAAAAATCAATCAAATGAAATATGCTTTCATTCCCTTTCCAAGCTGTCACTGTGATCAGGAAGTCTCTGTATAACAGAAACCATGACCACATGGCTATGGTGATACATGCAAGCCCTGTGAATATATAGCTTGATGCCAACTGTGTTTATGTATTTTACTCCTTACTCCCACTGTGTGTGTCTTAAAAGCTTCTAAGCTTCTGAGCTTGTGAGTGGTATCTCTGATTTAGTATCAATATAATGTCTGGTATATTAGGGCTCTGCTGGCTTACTCAGAAGAACAACTGTTCTTTTAGTAATGCACTTCATTGAAAGGGAGGATGCTTAGCACACCTGGTAAGCTGCCAAGGGATGGAGTCTCTCTGCTGTGGGAAGACTAGGAGGGAGAGGGGAATGAGGTGGACACCTCTGTGTTTCCCCTTTGAGAACACCACACTCAGCAGACCTGACAGCACTGCTGGGATGAGATGAGGACACTGGGCAGAGCTTCAGGCTCTTTGTGGATGGAGGCTGTGCACTCCAGGGACTTCACAAAGCATCACTCCCTATTCCATAGCTAATCCTCTACCTACTCACATGACCTTCTCAGGGAATAAGCAGCTTTTTTATGGGCTCCCATCCACGGAGGCTAAGTGATGATGCTGCCATAACCCAATGAGAGACTTATGGTGCTACTTCAAGTCTGTTTCCATCAGCACTTTTAAGCTCATTGGGAAAGGTTTCTTCTCTGCACACATTCTCCATGACTGACAGGGCAGGAATTACATGGCACATAGCAGATTTTTTTCATAAAGGGACTTACTTGCTACCACAGCTGCTGTCTCTTGCATATTTTGTTTCTCAAAAAAATTTCATGCTGAAAGCATCCATGAAAGTGGCAAAATACCACCCCCCCCATATTTCTGAGGTGCAGGAAAAACAAATATTAGGCCTATCATCCTTAGGGTTCTCAGCTCAAGAAGGGGCCAGATTTCCACCTCTTCTGGTGGGAATTGCAGAATGTCAGGAGTTTGTTTGGATCCTTTGGATGGAAAAGTGAATGTCCGCAGAGTGAATTTCATGGACCAGTGGAAACTTCAGAGTTTTGTGTTCACCTTTTTAGAGGCTTGCAATGACAAAAGCCAAACTGTAGTCAGCAGCTGTCTCATGTTTTCCATTTTATTTCTATAATGTGTTAGGACAGATTTGCATGTGAAGAAAATATTAGTGCAGCACTGAGCTCTCACGTGCCATGTGATGGCTAAAAGCCACTGCTGAGCTAATGTTTTCTTTACATGTAATTCTGTTCTAGCTCACTACAGAAATAATGGCATCTATGTATGACATTAAGTGTCGCTTCAGCTAAGATTAGTCTTCTGTAATGGTTAGAGATTATTCTGTTTATACCAGTAGGTAAATTTGTACAGTAAATTTGACCTGCTTTCTTCCAATGAAGTCCAGCCAAGCTTTCTAAGAAAGATATCTTGGTATTTAACAGACAGTGAAAACTAAATGTTAACATTTTCAAATCACTTTGCAGCCTAATCCCTTTTCTTAAATGTGACTTTTTGGGGAATGCTGGCTTCCACACTTGCTGTGTGACCTGAAATTGCCCTTTTCTGGCATTTATCTTGCTTAGCCTTGCTGGGTGTCTCCTCGGGCATCCTAAGGTTCTAACGTAGCTTTTTTTTAATCTTTCTCTACTGGGATCTTGACAACTACCCCAAGAGTTTGTTTTAAGACAGAAGAATCTGTTTCTGAATGTCTTCTATGAAATTTATTGGAATTTCATTTTTATTCCTACACATAAAAACCCAGGTCATGCATAGCCTGCACAATGGCTCCAAGTAGTTCAGGAAGCTGATTCAGTCGGAGGTCTACCAGCCTCAAAAGTAAGTGCCTGTGGTTGGCTTTTAAATCAGTGTTGGGGCAGCAAAATTCAACTTGCTCTGTAACAGGATGATCATCCAGCAGTGCCTTTCAGCATGGACTGGTGCTGGTACATTCAGAAGTCTGGGGTCTCCAGCTGCAAGTTTCAGTCCGGGTATGTGCACTGTGTGAGTGCACTCAGAATTGATGGAAGCCATTGGAAAATGTAGGCTGTAGCTCCTTCTTTCCCAGGCACAGTGGGAGTTCAGCCCAGAGCTGCTGTCACAGCTGTGTGCCTCTAGAGATCCTCATTGCTGCTGTCAGCCATGGGTTGTGTTTACAGAGTGGTTTCTGACCTTAATTTCTCAGAGACGGGTAATATTGGAGTCAGGAGCTGCTACAGGCTGCTAAGACTCATGTTAGACTCTTGCCTCTCTTGATATTTATTTCAGTCTTTTCACACATTTCAGCCATGAAAAGAAAGAAGTGATTTTTCTTTTTTTAATAGTAAAGAAAGTTCTTTTCATTAATGACATGGGGAAAAGGACAGCCAGTAGAAGGAATTCAATTCTTCTTTCAGATATAAGATTTATTGCTGGTCAAAACACAAGGATTGCTGTTGGAAGGAGAGCTAGGGGGTAAAACAGCAAGTGCTTAGCACTTACAACTACTGTGAGCAGTAACAGTGCATTATCTGATCAGTGCAACACAACAGGAACTTCATTAGCATTCTGCACTGTTGTGGTTTTAAGTAAAAGTAAAGCATCCCTTGTCTCTGTGAAAGACATAGATGTGCTCTGGACATGCCCACTGACATTTTAATGAGTTGGATTCAAAGGACACAATCAGGTTGTCTCTTCACTCCTTGCTTCACACACTTGATTTGCAGAGATGTTGGCACCTGGGATTGCTGTGGTGTGGACCACGCTGAATTGATGTGAGCTTTTCTGAGGGTTTCACCCTTGACTTTAAGTCTTGTATTTGGGATTTTGGACAATAGGGTTCCTGTACTATGCAAAGAAGAGAGAGGTCTCATGGGGCCTGCAGTCTTCGCAGAGGCAAAACTCCCTTCAGCCAGAATGAGGACCAGTATATCAACATCAGGAATAACCAGCACAATATTTGGTAAAATGGCTATAGCAGGGAGATGGTAAGACTCTTTCCTCCCAACCCATCAGCATTTGCAGGCTCTGTAGCAAGGGCTAAGCAATGGCAGCACCTACCTTCAACATCAGCTCCTTCTCCTCCCCCTTTGCTTCCTGTCCCTTTGCCCTTGCTTGGGCAATTCATCTGCAGCAAGATAGAATCAAAGAACCCTCTTCCTTTGCTAACAATTCGCTCCTTTTGTTAGGGTCAGATAAAACGCTGATAAAAGCTGTTGTAGCTCCGCTGAAGCCAGCAGGAGCATGCTGCAGGTTTGGTCCTTGATCGTTTTTCGCTGTGCTCGGTCCTGCATGTATCCAGTTACATCTTGTGGTAAATCCAACCTTAAGCTGAATTAATGAACCAGAGATGCAGTCCCTCTGGGAGGGGTTGCCCGTTCACAGGTACAGTGCCTCAGAGCCTTTGGGGACAGGAAAGGAAATACAAATGGAAAGTTCTGCAGGGAGGCTTTTTGGAAACTGCATTTTAAGGTTGGGTGTTTTTCTCTCGTTTCTTGCTAAATGATCTCTGATCCCTGCTGCTTGGGAGAAGGGCAGGAGCCAAGGCTGGCCTTCAGCTCACCACTGAGCCTTGCTGGTTGCAGACCTGCGTTTTGGGAAGGTGTAGGAATAGCTTTTATCCCATTGAGCTAAACGCATTCAAAACACTTTCATTGAAGGGGTGCTTAAGTACAAATGCAGGCGTACCTCTCAAAAGAAAGAGACCAGGGCTCCAAGAAGGGGTGGGAGCGAGGGGGAGCTGAGCAGGCTCCTTCTCACCCTGTGGACCAGGGGAATTGCTCTGCTGGCAGCTGCCAGCTCCATTAGTTATCCAGCGGTATCCTCCCACTCCAAACAAGGTACAGAGCAGCCAGTTGGAGAATTAGCAATGTGTCCAAATGTAATATGGTTGCTATTATGGGTAATATATATTTAACACTCTGCAGGGACCGTTTAAACCTGCATCTGCAGGAAGGGGAAAGAAGTCAGGTTTGCTTTCTTGGCAGACTGCAGATCAGAGAGTCCAATCTGTAATCTCTCTTGGTATGTTTTATGTGGGTGGGTTTTGTTAAGTTACAGGCAAAGTTATTGCACCCCTCGGCTGTTCACATTAAATGTTTCTCCAATTTTAGCAACATTCTTTCCAGGCTCAGCTACATTTGTTTTTGTCTTCTCTATGGCAATTGATGAGCTCAGTCTGAAATGTATAACTCCACGGGATCTCCTGTTATATATTTCTTCCACAGCTGTAGCTGAATCAGGGCAGTGTAATCCAATGACTTGTTGTAATGCCTAATGCTTTCTTTAATACATTCCAGATTAAAGGAGTCAGCAAAGTTTGGATATCCAAAGTAATAAATTTAAACAATAATAATGGCAAATCCAAAACCGTGATAATATCTTGAAAATGCTGGGATTTTTTTCCCCTCCTATCTTTTCTGGTCTGGCTAAAGTCTGTTTTTAGGAACTGAACAGGACAGATAAAAGATGATGAGACAAACAACTTAATCCCCTAATAATGTCAGCTGGAAAATCCAACAACAGATTGGCAAGAAACTGTAATAACAACTGCAAAGTGACCCTTACCGAGGACTAAAGAACTGGTTTAAGAGGCTGAACTTGGGATATAATTAGAGATGAGCCTGAATCAGTGCCCATAGGCTCAAATATTTCTTTGAACTCTGAAATTGAGCCAAATTCTCTTTTTTTTTATCCATGCCTGTACAGCATCATCTTAGCTGCACTGAGGCCAGTTCAGCATCACCTAGTACATCGTACTGCCCTGGATACCCACACAAATGACCATGAATAACATCAAGGTGTTATTCCCACCTCTGGGTGCTGTTGCAGATGGAGTGTGGGATAACAGCAAGTGTGCACAGGCCAGGCAGGTGCTTGTTATGGCAGCAGAGGAAGGGATAGGCAGTGCCTCCAAGTGGGAGGAGAAGAGATGGGTGTTTCTGCGTTGGCCTTTGAGTCCCTGCATCTCATCGTGCCCTTGCCAGGGACTGGCACACAGCTGCACCTCTGGGCAGCAACTCTAAGTAGTCTTGGGCTGCCATTAATAGATTCACCTTGGAAACGAGGCATGTGGTCACAGGAGTAGGAGGCACTTGGAAATGTAATTGCCAAAGCAGCTTCAGAAAGAGGGCGTTAATTATTATCTCTCTCCTTGGAGCCATATTTACTTAGAGCTCACAGCCCTGCACCCTGGGGTTTGTGGGAGGAATGTCTTGCTGGGGTGGAGACCGGGGCTGCCACAAAGGAAACAAAGGAAAGAGATTTTAGAGTCTTATCTCTATGGCTTATCTCTATCCACCTGAATTACTGCTGTATTTTAAAAGAATATGTGAAAAAGGATTGTTTGAAAAAACCTTGACAAGTGTACTCTCCCAGCTCCATTGTTTTAACCTTCTCCTAGGAATTTGTGTATAAAATGTTCTCAATTCAGTTTATCTCTGCTTGACAAATCCTGTGTTTCCCTTCCGTGCTTTTAGCGGAGTGGGAACTAACCTTGATCTTTTTGCAAAGCAAACAGAATTGCCGTGCTGGATGTCACATTCCCACCTTCACACACAAACAGTGCGTGTCACAGCTTTTGAGCAAGATGTACAATCACTGACAAAAAAATTGTGTAAAGTTCATGCATTCGAGATGAGCTTTTAGAAAAGCAGCTCCAAACTGAACCAGACTCTCAGAGGAGGGAGCAGCTCTTGATGTTGGTTGTCTGACTCTTGTGGAAGCCACCTTGCTCAGTAGGTTAAAACAAATGGTCTGAAGCCAGGACTGCAGCTCAGCTCCTCCATTTAGCACCCCTCATCTTGTCTCAGGTCTCTGTTTTCTCATGTTACCCTGTGTCGCTGGAATGGCTTTTCTGAGCCAAGGAAAGTAGCAGGGGAGTCCAGGTGGTCACAAGTGACCAAAACATTGGCCAGTTGCTGGGCTGGTAATGAGAAGAAAATGCAGAGGTAGCACGATGCCACCTAGTCTGTTATTGTCTTCCCTGTATTGTACATCCCAACCAACTCTGGTATTTGGTTTTTGAACATTTGGGCAGCTCAGGTGGCAGTTCCAGATTCCAGGTTTGTTCCTGTGGATGGGAACCCTTCCCAGAAGGGAGAAAGCTCAGAGGAGCCTGTTCAATAGGCTGATCTCATGCTTGAGCATACGCAGAAGTTGACCTTTCAGTGCTGAAATAAGAAGTGATGGGAATAGAATAAATCACAGTCTCAAAAGAAAAGCCAGGGAGCTTAGAGATGAACCTCAGGAGAAGGAATCAAGGTAAGGAGGCTGAGACCCACAGAAGGGCCAAATGACAGATTCAAAAAACAATCTTTCAGCAGTGAATTTGATGGATCTTTGCAGAGCAAAGGGTGTTGAGATGAGAAATGGGAGTATGATGTGATGAGCCCAGAAGGTGAATTTTAGTTGGGTGTGTAGGCTGGAAAGACTCTGTTAGGGATGCTATCCTGAAAAAAATGTGCAAGACTTACAGATAGGCTGGATTTGGGGACTGAAAGAGATCCAAGTTTTCCACTCGCTAAAAGTTTCAGGGTAGGAGCAAAACACTCACAAATGGGAGTGGTAACATTTACACTTGCACTCCAAAGGCATAAATTGTTCTGTGAATTGCCAGGTTACAAAGAATCAAACCTCTACATTGCATTGCAAGCCTCAGAGCTTTCATGTCTTGACTGAATCCAAAGCTATATTTTCTGTAACATTGGTAGGAGACAGCTCCAAGCTGCTGTGGTACATCCTCTAAACCTTCAAGGGCCTGCCTTTGAATGCAAGATTTTTCCAAGAGAACCAAAACTCTAAGCACTCCCCTCATATCTGGAAGCCACAGCCTGACGAGGAACTCCTTCTGTGTGGTTGCCTCTGTTAGAGCCCAACTCCCTGTCCAGTCTCAAGGGAGGGTGGCTCAGAGGTTTTTCAGAGCCTGTCACTGCCTGGACAGAGGCTGAGGTTTGCCCTCCTGGCCTGCTCTTCCTCTGGACCATCCAAGCTGTGTCCCCAGGGCAGTCAGAGCCTCAGACCTGTCCAGACAAACCCTGGCAGGACAGGAGATTGTAGGAGCTGGCTGGATTTGGAAGAACAGTTTTTTGGCAGAGAATAGATTTTCCAGCAAATGTCAGGGGAGAGGGGGAGTCAAAATGATTCACAAATTCAAACACATTTTCTGAATAGTTCTGGCCTAGAAAAAATACAGAGGTGGGGGAAAAAGGAGAGATGTTAAAAATAGCAGTTCATGTCATTCTGACACTTTCAGAATGAACTGTTTCATTTTGGGGATGGTTTGTTTATGTTTTGCAAGTATTTGAGATGTAGATTCAATTCAAAATGGCATTTTTCACTTAAAAGTTGACCTCACCACTAAAACACATTGGAAGAAGAGAAGAGAAAAGGTTTTTTAGGACTTTCATAACTCGAAATGAAATACCTCCTTTTGCTTTGGCTCCAGATGAGATGTTATGGAGTTTTCCTTTCACAGCCCCATGGTCTGAGCTGTGTCCAGCCCAACCTGAACATCTCCGCTCCCCTAGTTTTTTATTGAGCTCTGCTGTTAAAAAAAAATAAATCCAGCTTCCATGAGCTGGCCAACCCTTAAGTCTAATGCCATGGAGCAAGTACCTCAGTTTATTCTGAGGTCAACCACACATTGCTGTGATTCAGACTGAAACCTGTGGTATCAAATTAATAAGAGCTGTAGGTTTTGTAGATAACTGGCATCTTCCCCAGAACATGCAGTGTTGAACCTCATTTAGGAAAATAACCCAAACTCCTCAGGCCCTGAAATCTGATCTAGAAATCTTCAGAGGAGCTGGAGTTTGCAGTCAGCTGAATGACAGACTTTCACTCCCCTGACACTCACACTGGTCTCATTCAACTGATTCATTAAAGGAAAATGAGTAAATAGCTGGTAATCACTTTGCTGTAGCCAAAACGTGCAGCAGAGTTTCCTCGGGCAGAGGGGAGGGAACACACGTGTTTGCTGTACGATGAGCCATAGCTGAGTTTACTGTTCCCTGCTGTGTTTTCTGCCTGGCTGAGACACATTGTGCCATTTCATCATTCCTTGGTGACTGAGTGGAGCCTCTTTTGCTGAGATTTACCTTCACTGTCTCCTGAGCCCCTCTTCTCCATGTCTTGGGAGGGTTTGGACACAAATGAGGGAGAGAATAGATGCTATAGTGTAGGATGGCAAACTTCTTAACATCAGCCCCTTAACAGCAAGGGCCATAGGAATTACCTTTTCAATTCATGGGAAAATCCTAGGTTTCACCTGAAACAGGCAGGTTTATAAGCATTTTTCTGGCTTGCTGTAATTTGAGTGTTACTGAAAGATGGATTCTCATAGTGTGAACAGGATACAAATGTTTTTTATGGTAGAGGAGAGGGGCTGGCAGTGGCTAAGCATCAGAGCAGGCTGTGCTCCCTGCTGGGATGGCTCTGATATTTCCTGTGGTGGTTTGGGATCCCCTAGCATTAGAGAGGGCAGGGATCAATGCCTGTAGCAGAATGAGGAATCAAGGCCAATGAGTGCATCAGTGATGCAGTTCCCTTGACCATGCATTTACTGTTCAAATACTGCCAACTCAAGCTCTCCCAGAAAACAAGGAGGATTGCCTTAAAAACTACCAAAAGTTTCAGTTTTTTTGGAAGTGCTGGGCTTATTTGATTGTTTTCCTGGTTTCTATGCCTGTAAGTCACACTCAGGACAATTTTTCAATCTGTTCTCTGCAAGGCAGAATTCTAAAAATGTACTTTCTTTAAAAAAAAACAAACTCAGAGTCTCAGGTACCTGATGGCTGCAAGAGCTGGGGCCTGTGAGAACAAGGAAGAGCTCATGTTAAAGCTGCAGGAGTGGGCAAAGGGACTTGAAAGAGTTGCTTCTCTGGGTCAAGAATGGGGTGAATGGAAAGAAAGGCCAGGAGGGCAGAGTGTGTAAGCCGATTCAGCTTTCCTGGAACAATCGGAGAATGCCAGTGCTCCCTCCCCACCCCAGCTGGAACAAAAAGCCCATACACAACTAAAGCAAAATCTGCCTTCCTGTTTGTATGCATGTCGTGAGGCCTGGGAGAGCAGGTGGTGTTTGACTCTTGCATCCCCACCAAAACTCAAAGTCCTCTCTCTCCCAGCTGAATCCAGAGGCAGCGGGGCCGGAAGAGATACGGGTGCTCACTAAAGAGCAAGGACCATACAGACTGCACAAGAGGACTCACACTCCTTCCCTTTCAATATATATAAAACACAGTTTTAAAACTAATTACATTTTCTACTTGTAGAAGTGATTCACAGGTCTTTGACACAAACAGCTGCCAGGAGAAGGGAGTACAGCTTTGATTTGGTTAAAGTGAGGAGGCAGCGACTTTCAAACTGAGCAACTGCATTTGGGTGATCTGTGGAAGATTGGATGCATCTTTCAACAAGGAATCTTAGGCTGTGATAGGTCCCAGAAAATACCAGGCAGGATTGTTGAACCATCCCAAACCACCTTGTCATTGAATGTTGCAGAGGCGCTGTGTGAAGTGATGCCAAGCATTCTGTAGCAGCTCTAATGGTGTTTGCATTTCAATTTACTCTCATCAGATAGGCTGACATGTTCCCCAGTTTGCCACTTGAATTAAGATGCTGTAGTGTTCATTTTTCCCCTTTCCAGCTGATGGGTGTCTTTGCTCCCCCACAGGGAAGAAGGTAAGTATATTATTCTTTTTAGCATGCCCTTAGAGCTATTACATGTTTAAAGGGAATTAATCCTCAGAGCAAAGCCCCCAATGTTGTGTGTGTAGCATTCCAGCTGGTGGGTTGCTCCCAGGTTCTCCTTCTGCAGGGTTGACTTCAGTGAAATCATACCAGGAGGGCAGTTCCAAAGGTTGCATACAACATGCAGATGGTCTTCTGGAGAGCAGTTACCTTTGGAAAGCTAGCTAGAGCTACTGATGGCGTAAGAAACGGAATTAGAATATTTTCAGGATATAAAATTGAGGGAGGGAAGCAGCTTTACTGGATATTGTCAGAAAACAGAGATTTGTATAACAGCAACATTTTCCATATACAGTGCAATGAAGTTACTTGCTTGGGAATTAAATTGCAAGTTAGTTTTAGACAGCATGGCCAGCTGTAACATAGCACACATTGCAACACACATACTGAATGTTATTACTTGGTGTCAGTGTTTATTGAAGCTAGTGGGGATTTGAGAAACAAGCTCTGGTGCAGGAAACACTAACAATGTGATGGCACTTATTGTCTCAGTGAGTGTAAGAACTTTGGGGAATAAATTCTCCAAAGACAGAATACTTTGGAAAATACCTGCTAATCCTGTAAACCCCTAAGATGCTTTAACTTTCATATTGCATGATGATAAGCCACAGATTTCATCACTAATCTAAAAAATATCCTGTGGTTTTTGGAAAAGCATGGGAGACACCAGGTGCAGGTTCAGTGGCGGATTTTGCAGTGGCAGCTCCAGCTGATCTCACTGGAAAGAGTTTTATTTGCTGCTGTCTGCCGGTCCCTTGCTGTCTTCTTTTGCTACTGCAGGAACCAGGGTCAGCAAACATGACCTACGCTTCCTTGTCACCTTTATGGAGAAGATTCAGCACTCTAGAATATCATTTTAGCTGCAAGACTGGAATCAGATTGGGCCAAATCAACTCTGTTGTATCTCTATTGAGTCTGGTGGGCTTGCACAATAGATAAATTTAATCCACAGTAAGAATAACACGAACCACAGATGGCTGGGTTAAGTGCATTGTTTGTGTTAATGGCTAGACCATGGAGAGCTGCCCGCACTGCAAAATCCCCCTCCCATCTGGCTCCTTCAAAGGATCTGAAATCACAGCAAGGGGAGACCAACAACAAAATGTGGCACCAAGACTGAGGTTCCCCTGTGCTCAGAGATGTGGACCTGTTGGCAGGGGTGCGTGGGCTCAGCTCACCAGCTGTGCTGAACTGACATCCCAGGGAGCAGGACAGGTCACATTGCTGTGCCCTCTGATGGCAGTAAAGTTATAAATAGGTTTTTGGAACAAAAATAGGAACCATCCACCACAGCTATTTCTGATGACCTCAGACTAAAGTTAGGTTTTGGGTTTTTTTCCTTCTGTTTCTTAGCAGGGCTGCTGAGCTCTCCAGCAGAACAGGAAGTAGGCTGAGGAGCTGTTTGAGTAACTAGGGTCGTTAGATCAATGGAAAAAGTGGTTTGAGTACACTCTGTGAAAGTGCAGTCAACGATTTTGAAATTACTGCAGTTTCTCTTCCTAGGTCAGGGCTGTTGTTCATGCCAAGGGGACTTAAGTTCCTACCGCTCTTTCTGTAAGCAAACAGAACATTTCTTTTTGATGATGTACATTATGTGCACCCAGTGGTGAAGGCAGAAAGCTTTCCCTTAGTGTCCTTGGATCAGATTCCAGATGAGTTAAGAGATAATTTGATCAGGATCCTACATAATTTTGAGATACCTACCATGCTGTTTGGAGGAAAAGTAAACTTGCTTTTACTGACAGTTTGGCTTGAAGAGGTCAGAGTAGGTGAGGAGTGAGGGAGAGGATAAGAGATAACATTTTGCTATCAAAGAGGAAGATGTACAGTTGTCAATCTCAGAATTGAGGCTGATCCTACATTTTAGTGACACTTGCAGCTTCTTTCATGTTTTGCAAGTTCATCTGAGATCTGAATGCATGCCAAATGAATCTTTCAAGGGAAGTGGAGCTGGGTTGAAAATATCTCCAGCACAGATAATTCAAAGGAAGTGCAACTTTCAAAAAAACATGTGAAATGGCTCTAAGAATGTACCTGTTTTTTCCTGTTTACTTTTTTCTTTTTTCTCTTTCCTCTCCTTTGTCCTACATTCCACCTCTCTCCTCTGCCATCACGTCACTTTATCTTTGCCTTTAGTTGATCTCCCAGAGGCATACAAAGGGTTTTTGGTCCCGTCACATGCTCCAGCTCGAAGTAGAGCACGATTCCGTTCTGACACTATATTCTCCAGGATTCTGTCAGGCTGAGCTGCAGACTCTCCTTGGCTTTTCGCTGATTGTCTTTTCAGCTGTCCTCCTCTTGCGACACTCAGGTTGCAGGCAGGCAAAGCCGGTGTGAGCTGCAGAGTGGAGACTATGCCGTGAGTGCAGGGAGCAAGGGGAGAAATGGGGGCACAGGGAGAGCACAGTGGCAGCGGGATGGGGCAGCGGGATGGGGCAGCGGGGGATGGGGCAGGGGATGGGGCAGCGGGATGGGGCAGCGGGATGGGGCAGCGGGATGGGGCAGCGGGATGGGGCAGGGGATGGGGCAGCGGGATGGTGCAGTGGGATGGGGCAGCTGGATGGTGCAGTGGGATGGTGCAGCGGGATGGGGCAGCGCGGATGGTGCAGTGGGATGGGGGCGGGATGGGCAGCGGGATGGGGCAGCGGGATGGGGCAGCGGGATGGGGCAGGGGATGGGGCAGCAGGATGGGGCAGCAGGATGGGGCAGCTGGATGGTGCAGCGGGATGGGGCAGCGGGATGGTGCAGTGGGATGGGGCAGCGGGATGGGGCAGTGGGATGGGGCAGGGGATGGGGCAGCGGGATGGGGCAGTGGGATGGGGCAGCGGGATGGTGCAGTGGGATGGGGCAGCGGGATGGGGCAGCGGGATGGGGCAGGGGATGGGGCAGCGGGATGGTGCAGCGGGATGGGGGTGGGATGGGGCAGGATGATGGCAGCGGGATGGGGCAGCGGGATGGGAAGCGGGGATGGTGCAGTGGGATGGTGCAGTGGGATGGGATGGGGCAGCGGGATGGGGCAGCGGGGATGGGGCAGCGGGATGGGGCAGCGGGATGGGGCAGCGGGATGGGGCAGTGGGATGGGGCAGCGGGATGGGGCAGCGGGATGGGGAAGCGGGATGGTGCAGCGGGATGGTGCAGTGGGATGGGGCAGTGGGATGGGGCAGCGGGATGGGGCAGCGGGATGGGGCAGCGGGATGGGGCAGCGGGATGGGGCAGCAGGATGGGGCAGCTCCGGGGTGGGAGCCGCGTGGCGTGGGAGAGCAAGGCCAGGAGAGGGAGATAAGGCAGGCAGGAAGGGGACAGGCAGGTGGAAAAGGGAAATGACCACGGGGGCCAGGAAGACTAAAGAGAATACAAGGGAAGCTATGAAGCCATCTGGGAATCTGCTCTAGCCACGCGTAAATCGTAGGCGCCCGCGCGGCGTCCTGCCGTGCGCAGAGCGGAGCAGCGCCCGGGCAGAGCTGGGATGGCGTTCTGGAGCTCTGTGGGGTGAGCCTGTGGGGTGACTGGGGGATGTGGGGACAGCCCTGGGGGCACTGTGGGGCTGGAGGGCCTGGGAGCAAGGGGAAGTGAGTGGGTGCTCCAGGGTGGGGTGCTGGTGGAGCAGTGTCCTGTGAGGATGAGGGCAGAGATCGATGGAGCCGCTTTTATTTGGGTTTTATCCAGCTGTGTTGGGTTCTGGGTGATGGCTGAAGAGCAGGAGGAGAGGTAGGTGCAGCGGGCTGGAGGCAAAATGGGAGGTTTGGGAGAAACTGAGTGCAAAATCTGATCAGGAGATGGAAAAGGAGCAAAGTGGAGGGGAAAATAATGTGAAAAGTTGCATTGTGAAAAAGTAGGGGAAGAGAGCATCATGCGAGGCTGACGTGGAAAGGCAGGGGGAAGAGAGGAGAGCTTGAATAAGAAGACTTTAAAAGTACGTAATGATGGATGGCTGGGGTGGGATTTGTGGCAAATAGCCACAAATCTGAGGCAGCCTCCCTTTGTGTGGAGAGCAGGCCCCTGCAGAACACACTGTATGTGACCTGCCTGCACAGCGTGAGAGGAGCTGAGGCTGAGCAGCCCTGTGACTGTAAAAGGAGTTAACTAGCATAGATGTAGTCATCTACATTGAACATGTCTAAAAATAGGTGAGATGAATTTCAGTCCAGAGGACAAAATGTTACAGTAAATGAATACAAACAATCTCATGGTATCTAGCTGGGTTTGTTCGTGTCTCCTCCATGCATCTGCACGCAGGAGGAGTGTGCCCAGTTTCAGGGCTTGTGCACATCAGGTGCACATGTGGACACCAGCACCAACCTGGCTGCAATGTTCATGTCTCACATCTCTGCAAAAGTCCTCTGCACCTCAAACACTGAAAAAGTGAGCTGTGATGCTGGAGCAGGCTGTGGTTCCTCAGGTGTCTGCAGTTTTTATAGTAAATCATTCCTAAGAGCCTCAAGGAAGAGCAGGGAGATGTGCTGCATTTTCAGGGAGTGCTGCTGCTGACCCCATCACTCTGCTTTGCTGTGGAAGGGGCTGCCTGATTTTATCTCAACTCTCCTGGCTGCCTCTGTCAGAGGTATGGGGGTTACTTTGCTTTAACTCACACCGGGAGGCACCAGTGTGACAGGGGAGAAAAGTCCCAGTACCCAGTGGTGCCATTTGCCTCATGACACCTTGCCAACTGTTCTGAAGGAGAGATAATTTCTTTCCCCTGGTGAGAAGACCAGTTGGAAAAGAATAACCACATCTCTGTGGGGATACTCATGGGATGTGCCAAGAGAAGCCCAGGCAGATGCAGTTATTTAATGGGATCCCTCAGGGATGGATGTGGAGCTTGTCTATATTGGAGACATCCTCTGGCTGCGCCAGCCAGCTCCCTGCAGCCCTGCTCTCCTTCCTTGTCCCAGTTCCTGTACATGTCCTCATCTCCAAAATTAGGTCTGCAGGTCCCCTGCCTCATCTTTAAAACTCCCTGTGCAATTAACATGCACAGGCACATCATTGGCAGAAAATGTCCCCAAAGGATGTGCAGCGAGAGGATGGCACAGTTTGAGTAGCTCAAGGTTATTTGTAGGAAAAGCTGGGAATGTCTCTCTCTGCACCAAGAAGGGGCAGAATGCTGTGGAGGTTGTGAGTCTCTGGTATGACCTGAGCTCATTTAACAGTCTCCACTGTGGAAGAGAACAGGGTTTTAATCTAATGAGGGTGATGTTGGGCAAACGCTTTTAGTGCTTGGGTCTGATTAGTTGTAATTGAGCTGCTCTTTCACTTAGTCCTTTATTGGAGGCTGCTCATTCTTGTGCTGCGCATTTCCTCTGCCTGCAAAAGCACTTAGAGCAGCATGGATTCCCAAGTCACATATTGTCAATATTTATGCCCCCTGAGTGGTTTTCCAGGAAAGCTCTTAATCTTAAAAGTCAAGAAAAGACACGTATTTGTTAGAACCAATATTAGCATGGTGCCGAGTTCATTCTTAGTCAGCAGGTGGGTTAGAAAGTCTTATTTTTGTGCAATTAATTTTGTAAAAGCTCCCTCCCCTCTTCTCCCTGCTTTCATTTTCTTCTGTGTCCTGGGGTCTCAGAACACAAAGGTTTCTAAGGGTAGGTGTATGCCTTGACATCACTTGCTGCTAATGCCCAGAGGAGCAGCACATTTCTATTTCCATATTCAAGTTAGCTGTTGAAACATGTCATCTCACCCCAATAATTCTTTAAACCTGTTCAGAGGGGATCAGTAGAAACCCAGTAAGCCAGTTTCACATTACTGTAATAGTTTCCAGATTATTTTGCTTAGTAGCCTGTGTGAAACATTACTTCTTGCCTTCCTCTGTTGCCCCTCAGGCTGAAAGTGAAAAGGTCTTGGTGAAGAAAACTGAGTAAGGAAATCAGCAAAGTTTACATATGGAATTATTTAGCGTGCAAGCTAAGAGGTTTCAAGCGAAATATCTAAGATCATTGCAAAAACTCTTCCATTAATTTCTTTCTACTCTACCCTGTCTGGTAAATTGACATACACTTTGTGAGATGAAATTGTGAGGAATTGCTCCAGCCCAGTGTCAGTGTCAGGAACCACAGAAGCAGGACCCAAAAGAGTGCAGTTTTTCCCCTAAAGTCAGTGTGAACTCCCAGCATACACCATGGAAAGCTTGCAGTGATCCCAAGTGGCTGCTCCTTGGAGGGTGCTATCAGCAGGGTGTCCCTGAGCATTTTGCACTGATGGACTTGGTAGGCAACATCTTCCCCTGCTGCAAGGTCTCTAAGTTGTTTTAGCTTCAGCCCAGCTCTCAAATTTACACCAGCTGAGGATCTGGCTGCCATCTCAAAGGGTTATACACAGTTTGAGCTCTATTACAAAGCTCCACCCTTTTCCTGCAGTTTTAGTCTGAGGGGTAGTGTTGCTTGAGATGCTTTATTGTAACAGAAAATGAAGAGAAATGTGGAAAAACAAGGCAATAAGTTACTTGGTTTAAGGTATGCAGCTGAATTTTTTATCTAGGGAGGGGAAGGAAGTACCCTTTCTTCAGTAGGTGGTTTCAGACTATATTTGTTTAAGCAAGGAGTGAAGTGTTTAGGACCACAGGGCTCCCCCAGGTTTCTGCATACTGTGTGAGCATTGCTTAGAGAGCGAGCAGTTCCGGTCTGCAGGTGGTTTGTGTATGGCTGTGTGTTGTCCTTTCAGCACAGGGACTGCAGTCCTGCTCTGTGTCAGGAGGGAAACTGTGCTGGAGCATCACCAACAGACTGAGGGATTGCTGTGGAGTCTTTATGAGATTCAGTTGGCTGCCAGGAAGGTCTCAGGACTGAGAGAAGGATGTTGTTTGGGATAGGTCTGAGGCACATCAGCAGGGCTTTCAGGCACTAGCTGGTCCATCATATCCCTCATACAGGAGCTGAGCAGTTAAAATGCTGGAGCTGTTCCCTGGCTTCCCATCCACAGCCTGTGTGGTTCATGTGGTGGGCCTGGAAAAAGCAGGATTTTCTAGGTACAGCTGGGTGATAAGCACGTGTTGGTGCATGAGACACTTTGAAGGGAGAAACTGACTGCACCAGCACCACAACAGGGAGCTGATGGACTGGAGAGAACAGACAGCTTGCAGTCCCAAGGCATCTTGGGGACCAACATGCATCATTATTTACCAGGGGAAGGCTTTACTGAGATGCACCACCTGCCTTCTGAGACCTCTGTGTTCACTGTTGCTCCTTACCGTGTTTTATGGATTTGGGTAGTCCAGGCAGTCCTGTTGGATGCTGCTGTGTTGTGTGCCATTAGGCTACATGTTCCCAGGGGAAGGGATGCTCTTCCAGTTCTTGGGCTCTCCTCTGTCTCTCCTCTGTTCAGCCAAGTGATTGTCTTTTTCCTCCTTGGTCCAGCAAAACATGTTCCTACAGGTGGACCCTCTGACTCTGCTGACTGACAGTCTTAGAGTTTCAGACTGTGGCAGAATTTTCACAGAAATTCCCCATTCCTGCACTGGATTATTCTCCTCCAAGTGGTGAGACTGGCTCTTTTTACCATCCCATCAGGCTGGGAGCTCTGCCAGCTCCCAGCCAGGCTTTGCTGCCTGCACACAGCCAGCACAGGACAATAGAGATTGTCTCCAATGCCGGGCTGTTTGCTGCTGAGTTAAGCACCCCCAGGCTCTGCTCTGCAAAGAAGCAGCATATCTAATCTCTGTGGAGTTTCATCCCTTTCAGTCAGGAGTCTGTACAACTCCATTTAATGATTAGCTCTGTGAATGTTAATAATCCATAATTTGGTTAGTCTCCTTTGTCAAGGGCCACCTCCCAAAGTAACACGGAAGGGGCAGACAGGTGAGGTTGGACATAAAAGCAGATGCTACAGGGGTGCATGACTGCAGAGATGTACACAACCTCATGCTGAGGGGAGACCTTAACCTCCCCTGAGAGAAGACAGAAGCAGTATGTTTCCATCTTCTGGTGAGCAGGTTAGCACCAATAAAAAGTCTCTCTTTTCTACCCACAAACGAGGGTCTGCGGGTTTCCTCTTCAGATTTGCACTTCTCTTGCTACCCCTTTCAGCTGGGCTGAGATGCAGTAGCATGCAGGTAGAAGAGACCTTGGGAGGTTAATTGTGAGTGGCTTGAGGAGGAGCAGGAGCACGAGTGTGCACAGGCAGGGATACACACCCAGAACCCAGAGCCCTCATGTTCTGTTGTGGTGGTTCTCAGCATGATGTTGCTTTTGCCACACACCTGCTCAGGGTGCTTCAGCCACAGGGATGGCAGGAATAAGCTGCTGACAGGTATGCTACAGCACACATGCACACACAGGCAGCACATCTGTGGCCACTGTCACTACCAGTGCCTGGACCTTCAGAGCTAAAGATGTGAACTTTTTGTCTGAGCTGAAGAAAATGATTTGGGGAGGGGCTTACATATCCTTTGTGCTGTGGTGGAGGGTGTGGATGGAGACAAGGGCTCTTGGATCTGAGCAACCAGAAGTGACATCCTCCCCTCTTAGCTCCTGCTCTGGGATGTAAGTGCTTCCTCCCATGGATTGGCAAGTGCCTCAGTTGTATTTACACCCTGTGGACCCAACTCCAAAACTTCTTTCAATTTTGCCTCCATTCTTACTGGAAGGCAGTGCTCTCACTGAAATTTAAGTGGAGTTTTTTCAATAAATAGGACAGTTAAAAATAAGTCCTTCATTATTTTGTCTAATATGAAGATTGCTTTTACTTTTAGGTTCACAGAAATCACAAACATCCCAGGTTGCTGTAATAGTTGAAGTCAGAATAGAAACATGCTATTTATGTGGCGTGGGGAGTGAGAAAGAGCTGGTGGATCTTTAAACCCATGGCACCTCTGTGAGTCTCACCAATAAAACCTGTCACAAAGATCCTGCTCACTAAGAGGGGTGCTCACGAGCAGGGGCATTGTTACCCCAGAGCGAGGCAGTGTGTCCTGCACCATCACTGCATTTCAGACCATTGCCCACTTCTGCTCCATGTCTCACCATAGCCTGGCAAGGATGGCATCCTGGGGTGCCACAGGGATGCCCTGCTGCAGGCACCTGTCTGGGGAAGTTCAGGCTGCTAGGCTGGACCTACGGTACCTCCCTTAGCAAGGGACATCCTGCACCGTGAGCATCCGCCCTCGGGTTTCTCTGTTATCAGCAAGAAGTCTCTGCCTAGGTTCCCTGGACACTTTGTTCCCAAAGCTGGCATTACAACCTGATGAGGTTTTCATCAAGTTTTCATCAGGTATCTGGGTAGGAGAAGCCAGGTGTCTACAAACATGCTGTGCGTTGAAGGCAGCCTGGGGTGGGAGCAGCTTCACCCTTTGGAGGATGTGGCAGGTCTGAATTCCTGTAGCCTGCTCCCTGTGCTGTTGTCTCTGTTCCTGTGGCAGCTTCAGCAGCAGCTGTGGCAGCCTGGTGACCTTTGGGCCCTGCTGGGGGAGCAAGGGACACGGCTGGGACACAGCCCTGTGCTGGCAGCTGGGGACAGGAGCAGCCAGCCAGCAGCTGTGGTGGAACTGGGGCTCTGCTAAGGACAGCCACAGCGTGAATCTGATGTGGCCCAGCTTCACCTGCTGTGCTGTCACCAGAAGGGATGGGCTTGCCAGCCTCCCAGTGCCCCTACTCCATCATGATGCCACAGAAAAAAAATTGCCCCAGGGACAGATGTGTTGGGTCTTGGCTGCTGAGTGTGGTTGCTGCTACCAGGGACCTAGCATTTCTTCCTGGATTTGGGTTTTTTTCCTGAGCATTGTACTAATTCTTGTTGTGCTTTTCCCTTCTCTATTTTTCTCTAATTACTCTCATTGCCCTCTTTTCCTGGCAAGTCAATGCCATTAAATCCAGCTACCAAATCCAGAGGGAGACTGGCAGCATTGACTTTCTGGGCAGGCTCCTGAGGGCTCTGCAACCTTCTTATGAAACTCCTTTGGTGGAAGCAATTTGGCTGCTTTTGTCAGTCACTTCTGCCTGCAGCCATCACCAGAGACTTGCCTCTCTCAGGATTTAGACAATCTGCCTCTGAAACACAGAAAGTTTTATTAGAAGTTGCACATTATACTATAAAGTCTTGGTGGTAATATACATCATCTTTTCATCTCTTCTGTTGTACAGGATGTACCACAAATAGGCCCCGATTCCTGTTTACTTTAAACATTATCTCAGCATTAGTACACAGGCTTTCCTGATTATTTCTCCTCCTCTGACACAGGCTTTCCAGATTTTTAAATATTTTATATTTCATACATCACACAAGTCAAAAGTTGGATTTTATAATCAGTATTGTAAGAACTGAAATACAAACCTTTCCAACAGAAAAGAGCTGGACACAATTTTTTTGGCCAGATAAGTGAAGAGATGGGCATGGCCCCACAGTGACTGCAAGCACTGGAGAAGCTCCCCTCCTTTTTGGGAGCCCCTGTGGAGGAACAGAGTGAGGGGCAATGAAAGTAGAGCTTCCCAGCAACTTCTGCCAGCTGATTTGGGCCTCTCTGTACTTTTGTTGAAATGGCACCCACCAGGCTCTCTGCCCTTGGTTTTGTGAGCACGTTTGTGCCAGGGACAGGCACGGGAGCTCTTTGTTGGGAGTTGTGAGGTGCAGCCTCCTGGCTGGGGACAGCAAATGCTGTCTTGCTTCCAGGACTCACATCTATGTGGGGATAATCACGTCACAGGCGTCCTTGAGTGCTCCATTTGAGAAATGAGGAAGGCTTGGCAGAGAGGTCAGCCTTACCTTAGCACCTGCTTAGTTGGATACCTCTGGTCTGTCGCCCATTTTGAGGCTGGCAAGGCTGAAGTGCAGCTCTTGGTTCAGACAGTGCTTCATGCTCATAAACACTGCATGAAGGGTCTTGGCCCTCCGTACTTCAGTGGCCCTCAGGGAAAAACTCTGGCTTCAGTGAGCATATCCAGTGCCTGCTGGAGCACAGAGCACTTTTCAGGTCCCCTTTCCTCACTCCTCAGCCCTTGGAGTGACACCACAGTCTCCCAGGCACACATGGCCCTCTGTCAGGCAGCCTTTAACATGACTGTAACTCTTTTTTGTTCTCTGTCTTATTTATGGCTGTAAAGTATGTTTCTTCCAGGCCAGCAGAAAACAAGTCGATGTAGAAAACAATCTGCGATTCAGTTTGCAGTGGTGCATCTAATTTACAGGAACTGGCTCCTTGCAGTACAGTACATGCTGTGAAATAGCAGGTCTGCCTTGGCACTGAATGGACAAACAGAGGTGACTAAGCAATGCAATTGATTTATGGCAGTAGCCTTGCACAGGAGATCCGGGAAACCTCTGGGAAAACTGCCTCTAGCTTAAGGAATCGCCACATGCGAATTATAAAGGCTCCTGGGCTCAGCAGAGCCCTGTCATCAGAGCCTGAGGAGCGAAACAGGAGGCAGGAGAGCACTTAGTGAGTGTTCTGAGCAGTGCCTCTCCCGGAGCTCTCTGACTCTGGGCTGCCAGCGTGCGCGTGGGAGAGCCTTCCCTGCGGGATTGCCATGCAGGGCTTCCCGCGGCGAGCCAGCGATGACGGGCTGCTCTGGGAATTCCTGTCCCAGGTACGGCTGTGGGGGCAGGCAGGGAGGAGCGAGGGCTGCTTGGGCAGTTGAGGCTCGGCTGATTCGCTGTGGCAGAGAGATGGGAGCAGGGGGAAGTTGGTGTGGATGAAGTGGCTGCATAGCAGGGTGATGGGGGAAGACAGAGGTCTGGTCTCAGGGGCATCGAGTGCCTTCAGTCTCTGGAAATGAGGGACTTGAGGATGCTTATTCCTGTGGCAGTGCAGTGCTTTGTGTTAGGCAAATTATGGGCCACTGGCTATAGGCAGGTGCAGAGAATGTTTTATTGAATAAGGAGAAAACGTCATTTACTTGATTTGACTCATGATTAAATGCCTTCCATCATAACAGGGAATATTTGAGCAGTCTCTGAGTACGAGCTGTCTCTATGAAATGCTATTAGACGTTAGATTTGAGGTTCTTTTTGCCTAATCCTCTTGCACCCTCAGAACGGTGTCCCATAGCTCCACCACCCTGCAACTTAGATTCTACTGGCTTGAGCTGCAGAGGGATTTTTTTGTTCTCAAGGACAGCTGAGATTCACTGAACCGATGTTGTAAGAATCTGTTTTGGCTCTGCGAGGATTTTTGGGGTTAAGTGGTGGGGAAGGAGCAGGGCAGTGCTCAGCTCTGCAGCCCAGCAGGCAAAGGTTACTCTGCCTTCCCTCTTCCTCACATCCCACCCTTTTCCCTCATCCCTCAGCACACTGTGCTGGAGCACACAGGCCCTGTGCTGCTTGTGCTTTCCTGGTACCTGGTGCTGCCTGTTTGGCATGCCATGGCCACCCCCACAAGTGCTGGCAGTGCCAAGGGAACTTTGCCTCCTCTGCTTTGCAGGGCAGGAACACCCTGCAGCCCATCAGAAACACCCTGGCACGGTTCACAGGCTGACACCACCACTCTCTGGGAAGGGCTGTGTTCTCCTTACCCACCCCTCTGCTCTGCTCCAGCACCAACAGAGTCCATGGAACTGCATCCCATGGGGATGAAGAAATGAATGTCCCACGTCATCGGGGGTAACAAATGCTGAGTGCAATCTTTTCTTCAGAAGTAATAGGAAAACAAAGGGGTTAGTGCTTGCCACATTTCATAGGAAAACACGAGTAACTTGCTGGGAGGGACGGCTGCCATAGCCTGTGAAATGTTGCTCGAGATGTAGCTCTATGTCCTATTGCACAAGGGGCCTCATCTTCAATGGGCAAGTCTGGGGAGAAATGATGCAGAAAGGATGAATCAAGCTAAAACTGAAAAGTTCGCTGCTTGGACCTACAAGTGTGAGTGTGTAGGGTGTGAAATACTGGTTTTACTGGTGGAGGAGAGTGGAGAGCAGAATGCTCTGCCTGTTGATCCGGGCACAGGTGCTGTGATATGTAAAGCACCTTTGGATCACTTAAGGAGTGGAGGAGGAGGAGGGAATTTGGCAGCAAAGCACTGAAATTACTGCCTCTCTCTGAAAGAAATTGATTAATGAGATCAGATAGGGGCAAAGCTTACCAGATTAAAATGACTTTACAATGCCTTCCCTGCTTCTTGTGGGGCACCACCCAGAAACAAAGATCAAAAATCCACCTCTGGGTTTCGTTGGATGAGTGGCCCAGCACATCTCCACCCCTTAGGTGCAGGGTCTCTGTGCCAGCTGTAGCAGCTGTCTCAGCTGTGAAGGAATCCTGTGCGTGGGCTGCTCTGCCAAAGCAAAATGGGGCAGAGGGAGGTGGCAGGGATCAGCAGGCACCTGGCAAATCTGGATTGCCTCCTTCCACATGGGCTGCAGCACTTGTGGCTGGCTCACAGTCTTATCCCTGTGCCTTCCCCTACACCTGGGGGCAGGGGTGGAGGTTTGGGTTCCTATAGGTCCCTGCAGCCTTGTGTCCCACAGCCCAGAGAGCATCAGTGGGCCTAAACTTGATGAGTTTAGGAATCTACACAGTGCCATTGTAGCAGCATGAAGGCACTGCACAGGTGCCTAAACTACTCACTGTGTGTAATCAACTATGGAGAGAAGTACTTCTGTGAATCTGAAAAACCTGATTCGAAAGCTTTAGTTCTCATGTGTTACTCTTCTCAAGGATGACAATTCCACAGTATGTAAACTCTCAGTATCTCATAAAAAAATCTGAGACAAACCTCAAGGAAACTTTGAAATAGGGGAAACTCATCACGTGGGAATGGCATTAAAGAGCTGCTCCTCTGGGAAGCTGGAACTTTCTTTTCTGTGCATTTATCTGCTGATATCTCAATTGCCAGCCCAACACTTTCCTTGAAAACATTCTTTATTGCCCGACCCTGAGTGCTACAAGCCTGCATTTGATAACTGGCTAGGTGGCACTGAGGCACCAGGAGTGGGAAGACAAGGACTTTCCAAGCAAGGCAGCAACCTTCTATTTGCTCATGACTGATTTGAGGGTGGGTTGTTTTGCACTGCTTTTTTAAAGTAATGGTAGAGTTGAATCAATCTAGGGCTAGACTTTTTACTTACTGCTTATGTTTTGGAAAAATGTCACTTGCATGAAACACTGGTCTCAAACTAGAGCTGTTGGGGCCTCTGCCTTTCCTGTTCTTCTTCTCTGTGTGTGTTGAAAGGAACCTAATTTAATATGGTCGTCCTGTAGTTTAGAAATGTGGTTATGCTAAATGGCTAGATTACTCTTGTGAGGTTTCCTCTAGATCCCATAGAAATTGCAGATGTTCATGCTCAACATTGCAAAGATAAGCTTAAAGTTCAAATGAAGCTTTGCATCAGAATGGAAGGATGAAGCAAAATCTTGTCATTTCCTTATCAGAGCTTTGTGTTTGATAGAACATCTTGATGATGTGTGGCATGGATATGCAATTCATCACCACCTGTCTTTTCATGCAGCTGGAAAAAAAATGCCTGTTCTCATATCTCCCTGTTTGCCATACACAGCTGGGGAAGGTGTGTCCCAGGACAAGAAAACAAATGTGTTTTCAGACTCGGGCATTCAAAACATGTGCTTTAGGTGGTGGCACTCCTGGGATGTGGAAGATGTGGGCTCACTTTCTTCTATTGTAGCATTTTGGTTCTTACAAAGCCCCTTGTAAGTGAATCAAGGCCAGTGACCTAATTTTCAGTAAAATTAGAAGGCGAGGTTATTGCTGATTTTTCTGTAGAGATGTCTGATTAAGCCACAGAGTAAATAATAGGAACAAATATTTCAGAAGGACCTTTCCCTCGGGGTTTGTTCCCACTGAGTCAGTCCCTGTTACATCAACAAACAGTGCCACTTCAGTAACTGCAGGAATCAACAGGGCTGAGCGGAAATCACAACACATTGAGCTGATTCCTCCTTTCCCCTCAGCTGGGTCATCACCATGGCTTTCAGTTTCCACCCTGCCCCAGTATGAATGTGGTCAGATAGCCCAGCCTGGCCTTGAATTCAGAAAGCGATGATGGATTATGGAAGTCCCATCCTGTCCCACGTCAAGAAACTCGTCATGGGTCTGTCCTGCAAAACATTTGGCTCTACATCATCTTCGTGAAGATGAGCCCTGGGGTAAGCCCTGTGTTCCAGTGAGACTGTTCCACAGCAACCCGTGTTCTGGGCCCCTGGCTCCTGCCCTCCTCCTGCCTCTCAGTCTCACTGCTGCAGCTGAGTTTCTGCTCAGTCAGGGACATCCTCCCGCTCCTGGAGAGTCGCTCCCTTCCACAGGGAGAGAGGCCACTGCCCTTCTAGTGATATGATTGCTCTGCTGGTCTGGCAGCACTTCAGCATGGGACCTCCATGTCTCTGAGCATGAGCTGGGAATGCTTGGCGTGAAGGAGCAGTTTGAGAGCCCTGCGCTGTGCTGATCCATCTTTCCTGGTCACTGAGAGCAAGCACTGAGCGACCTGCTCCGTTCACAGCTGCCAAAATCAGCTGGAGGGACCAGAACAGAACAGCTTGCCTGCTGGACCTGGGGAAAGTACCTGGGCTGAGGATCCTGCCCGTCTGCTGGGAATGAGTCGCAAGCTGGGAGCACAGCACAGCACAACTGGAATCTGTCATCCCAGCTGTGCAGGCCTGACAGCTCATTTCCGTGGGGAGCGAGCCGTTGAGTGGGAATGCTGGAATTGGCCATCACTGGCTCCCCCCAGGCAGCCGTGACGTATTGCAACACGAGGTAGGGGACTCCAGCTGAGGCAACAGTCCCCAGATCCCCGGGAAATGGGATTACTAACAGTTTTCCAGCCAAACACCTCCGTGTCTATGCTTTTACTGGGAACAAGACAGGGGCAGAGCTTCCTGCCTGCAGATGGGCAGTCCCTGCTGAGCAGCAAAGGGGTCACAAGATGTTGGATCCTGTCTGCTGTCAGTAGCTGATGCTGACGGCACCTGTGGAAGCAGCAGCAGGGATTCAGCTTTAAGAGAAGCTGAGCCACCACATATCTACTCAGCTTGCCTTGCATATTCCTCACAAGTCAGTTTGAGGTTACCAGGACAATGTCCTCCATCAGAAAACATCCATAAAAGCTCGCCAAAGAGGGAAGAGAGGTAAGAGAAGGGGCACAAGTGGGGATGTAGTAAAATGGCATCGATGGAAATGATTTTTCAGCAAGCAAAATGCAGGCTTGGGACAACTCCAATTCCACAGACTCTCAACACCTAGTGCTGCCCTTGAACCTCCTAGCGTGCCCTCCTCCCTGGGAAGGGGAAAGGGCACAGTCTGCATTTGCCATCTTCTTCAAGAGCTTCAGATGAAATTCCCAGTGCTTTGGAGATTGCAAACTTCTGTGCAGGGGGAGGAAGTCCAGGGGAAGCACAATAGCCACAGGGGTAGCACAATAGCCACAGGGGTAGCCTGGCACAGGTTCAGAGGTAGCAGGTTTTCTGGCTGATTGGTGCTGGGCTCAGAGCTGTCTCTAAAAGTTGCTGGAAAATATTTTCAACTAATAGCACTTTTTTTTTTCCTGTTTTCTCTAAGCTCACATTCTTTTTCTCTGGCATTTTGGCTGACAGTTGAATGGATTTATTACTCTAATAGCAGAAAATGACCATCAGCAAATCCCTGTGTTTTTGCTGCCCCTAAGGCAAACTGCTCACAGTTTCTCCATACTCCAGAGCACAGATATTTTGCAGGGTAGTTTTCCAGCCCCTGTCTCCAGGCTGTCTGGGCAAACCAAGCTCCTCCACCAGCAAAATTCCTGTGCCTGCATTTCAGTGTCCTGCCAAAGGTGCCTTTTGTGTATTGGGACAATGCATGAGAGCAATTCAGGAGGAGGCTTTGGGGGCTGTGGGGAGTTAGAGGGAGAGCCAGGACATAGAGCTGGCTCTGACAGTCTTGGTGACAATGTGTCCTCCCGGACATATGGTGTGTGACAGGGGAATCCACTCCCGCCAAGGGTCAGATTTGGCCTTTGTGCGGAAGGACAGGATGTTTCTGGTGCAATTCCACGCATTGGTGGAAGTGCATTTCCAGGGCAGGGCTTTGTCCTGTGTCAGGTTTTGTACATCCATACTCTGCCAGCAGCTCGAGCCATTTTGGATATACATGCTGGATGCAGCTGCGCTCATGTGACTTCCTGGGCTAAACTTTGTTACGGGGGAAAAAGCAAAGTCTTTGTTTACCCATCTCAATGGAAAAGTTTAGTTCTGGCCTGTCTTGCCAAGGAAGGAAGGAGTGTGCCAAAGTGATAGTACAGCGAATTCTGGCTGCTGGTGGACCAGGGATGGAGCTGGCTGCCAGGCACACCATCATCACACCCTGGCTGTGTAAGGCTGCCCTAGGGCATGGGGCTCCAAGATGCAGTGAGCATCTGGCTCTTCCTTGGCTCTCTCCATTGCAAGAGATGGCCACAGTGAGGTGCTGGTCGAGTTTCTTTTCTCTGTCCAGCAGAAAATGAGGAGGGGGAGAAGCAAGCTCTGTGTATATGGGATGGGAATGGGTCAGGAAGGAAAATATCTTTGGCCACATAAGCCCAGATGATGTAGCATAGTGCGTGGTGGGACCAGTCCTCAGGTTTGAAGTACCATCTTAATGTGAGTAATCACAGCTCTGGTATCAACTCTCAATCACTGTGTGCAGCTCTCAGCTTTCTCAAAGCATGCAGCTACCAAAGGGCAAAGCTCCAGCCCTGAATTCGGGCTTTATATTCCATTTCTTTCTGTCCTCCCTCCCTGACTCAGGTGTTAATGGCTCCTGAGCATGGCATACTTGGCTGACATGGGATGCTTGACTGGCGTGGCTGCTCTCTCACAGGGCTAAGAGACACAAGTTGCCCCTATGGCTTTCATTTACATGGGTTGAAATTATCACAAGGTTAAATTACAGCCAGGCAATGCTCCTGGGTGCTTTAAAAGTTGCAGGCTTTAAAAGTTGCAGGCTTTAAAAGTTGGCTCCAGAAAGTTGCTCAAACAAGGCTCTATAAAGGGAAACTCACCCAGGGTGAATTTACTACATGCCTTCAATTCAGGAGCTGCTCTCCTGTGCCCAGCTGGGGCAGGGTGGTTCCCCCAAATCACCTTCCCCAAAAAGCCTTGCCATTGTGGCCAAAGCAGCACAGGAGTGGCGAAGGGCCCCACGCCACCGGAACAGGATCTCCAGCGCACAAAGGGCAGCCTTGTCTGAAGAGAGGGTGGGTTATTTTCATAGTTTCCAATGGGACTGGGAGACTCAATAAGACTGGGACTGACTCACAAAATCCAGCTCTTGAGACCAGACTCTTGGAGTGGATAATTTTTTATATTGTCTTCTTCCTCATCCAAGGAAGCAACAGTGCTGTGCAGTGAAGGATGGTGCCCCATATGAGCATTACCCATCCCCCTGCATCTGAAACTTTCCACTTGAAACCAAGAGCCCTCACAGTGAGCTCTGCTGCCAGTCCCAAATCCCAGCACTCGTTGCTGTGCAGCTGAAACACAGCTGCAGCTGCCCTCCTGATTTTGTCCAGATCCTCGTTTCTGTGAGTGTTTCTGCTCTTTTTCTTTGGAGCTGCTTAAACTCAAATTAACAATCTCTTAATGGGACCTGCATCTTCCAAAAGAGTCTCTGTTAGATGCTTGCCACAGCTAAAACTTTCCAAATGCTTTCAATGATCCTTTTTTTAGCTACCTCTCTATATAGAAAACAAAAATCTCCTCTTCTACCCTGCCCTCGTCTAGCCACTCTCTGGGATGTGCCAGTCATTGACTTGAGAATACTTTGTTCTTGTCTGGCACATCAGCAGGTGTCACAAATAGTCACCTCATCAACATGTTTTTTGTTAATATCTTAAACACCCTGTGGCTATTAAAAATACTAAAAATACCTTAGCTCTTTAACAAGACACTTTGCAGTGTATAATATAAACTTTTCCATTACAGAACTACTAACTGTAATGCCCTGAAAGCTTACAGTTGTAAAGTAAAATAGGACACCTTTGCTCTACTTGTACTGGTGATTACGTAAGAGGGATAGACCTGTGCTGCTGTTTCCATAGGCATGTGTTAGCCAAGATAAAATACCTTTATTCATAGATTTTTTTATTCTTCCTCTGCATCCACAGCACTGCTGCCTGGACAACACCACTAACAGATTTAGGTCTTGTGAGATTTTTGCATCTACCCTCATGACCTGGAGCATGGGTGTTGGGGGTCCCTGCCTTCCTCTCATGTAGGGGTGAGCAGACTGAGGCAAGGCGCCCAGGCAGTCACTACCTAGGCACACCAGCTTTGCATAGGCAATTATATTTGTGATTAGGAATGGAGAAAATGTGGCCACAACATTTGCATAGCTGCTGTGCAGAGCTGTGCAAGTGCTGCTGTACGATCGATACCGAGCCCTGGGGTTGCAATCATGCCCTTGGCCCAGGGCTCACGTGCAGGAAGAGTGCTGGCAGCAGTTTTCTTGGACATTTCTGAGATGCCAGCTCAGGAGAAATGGATCCTTCTCCCTGGTGGTGTCCTGGGACGTGTCCCTAGGTAGCTGTGCCATCCTAGGCATGGAGTACCAGCGTACATTGGTGAGGAGGTGTGAGCCTCCCCGTGACAAGGCTGTCACTGGGACTCAAAAGTCTTGTGGTGGCCATGGTTTGAAACACTTTGTCTGCTCTAAGAAGGAGCACATAAAAGATTTTCAGTAGTTCCTGAAGTGGTAGCATCGCGAATGCCATGTTTTCATCAGTAGCTTCCGAACTTGTTTTTCATGCAGAGAGTCTTGGTGTTTGTGCAGGTGAAGGAACAATGAATCCAAACTGGTTTTATGCAAAAAATGCAAATACTGCTTTTATTAGTAGATTTCCATGTGCCAGGGATAGTACATTTGCAAAGCAGTGCAGCTAATTTTCTGCAAATCTCTCCCCCTCATTCCATGTAAGGCCAGGGATCCTGTAAGGCCAGTCACATCCCTGAGGGGCCCTGGCAGCTATATGCTGTTGTACAGAGTTGTGACTTAGCAGGAAAAATTAAGGTTTTGTTCTCCACAGGCCAAGCAGTGACTCCAAACAGTGGAGCCAAGCAGTGGACCTCAGCGAGGTCACTAAAAAGCAACAACCTCCAAAAGGTAACTTCTGATTTTGAGTTGATCATGGTACCTTTTGTTCCAAGACTGTGAAGGTCTCAGTGCTTCTCTGTAGAGAGCTGAACTTGTTTTTCATATAGAAAATCTGCAAGGGAGATATGGGGAACTTCTAGTGATCACCCTGTAGGTGAGATTGCCTGTCTGTAGCTTCCTTCTATCCCTAATCAACAATAGGAGCAATTGAAGAGCTTGGAAACTCCTAGTGGTTTTTTCCTTTTTTTTCCCTTCCATCCAGGGGTGTTTCCCAAGCCATGATTCAGTACCACTGAACTAATACTATAGTTTTACACCTTTCTGCTGGTCTCTGACTCCACAGATTGGATTGCCACACTGTGAACCAGCACACTGCTAAGGGAGGTGGCTTTGTGAGCCAGCTGCACCCTCCCAGTACTTGCACAGTGCTCCAGAGTGGTGGGGAATTAACCCTGCAGGGCAGGAGATCCCTGCAAGGAATGCAGATATTGCTGCTTCTGCCCACACCAGGGTAGGACAAACAGATTTGTGAACACATGGAAATAACTGAACCAAAGAGGAAACACTAACCCTAAAATGTTGATCCTGAATTGTCATGATGAAATGTGTAAAACTGTCTAACAGTTAGCTGAACTTCTAGCAAGCATACTCCATCCCCCAAAACATTTGAGTTGTACTTGATAAAGGTATGCCCAAAAATGCCTTGATGTTCCCCAGCTGCCCATCTCTGAGGCTCTGAGGTGGTTAAAAACTGCATAAGTTGTTGTGTTTGGTGGTATTTAATATCTCAAAAACCTGGCCTGCAGCTCCCAGCTGTGTGGGAGGTAGATAAGCTGTTACCAGAGGTGTCACATAGCTCTGGCTTTGTGCAGAAGCTGGGCAAGCTGCTGCCCTGAGCTGCTGATTGAAGGACCATCCCTGTGGTTGTTGGCACCCAGCAGTGGGAGAGGAGGGTTAAAATCAGTCTGTGAACTAAGATGTACATCTGGACAGACCTGGCCCTGAGAGCCACCAAAGCATGGAGCTGAGAGAGACCGTGTGTGTGGCAGGCAGCTGCTCTTGTGGCTGCTCAGGCTGTGCTGCTGCTCCACATCCATGCTGCAAGGCAGAGGCTCATCTCAGTGTGGGCAGGGCTGGCTCAGCCCCCCAAAATCGCTCTGGGGATGATGGCACAGCAGTGAAACAGGCATCCCTGTGGGTGGGACGCAGTGAAGGGACTGGCAGCAGTGCCTGTGCTGGTACAGCCACCCTGCCCTTGTCCTGGCATGCCCAGGTATCTGTGTAACACGCCAGAGTCAGGACTGTGCCAGCCCATCCTCCCCCAGGAGCCACCCCTGTGCTCCACAGGGAAAGCCACCAGGAACTTTGGGTTCTCCACCCACACCTCGCTCTGCTTGGACCCGTGACTTTTCTGTACCCCCTCCCCAAGAGGTGCAGCAGTAGGTGTCCCCTTTTCCAAGCCAGATCTGAAGAGGTGTGCTCATTTGTTCCAAACGCGGCAGCTTTCTGGCTGCAGCCCTGCTTTCAAAGGTGGTGTGAGTAGCACAGCGTGCCGTGCAGAGCCCTGCCATCTCACTGATCTCTCAGCCAGTCACTCAGGAAAGCTACCTCCTGCTCTGCAAGCTTCAACACCGTGTAATGGAAAAATGTAGAAGTGGGGCCTGGCTGTGCGTCAGCAGCTGCCTTGGCAACCTCCGCCTGTGCTCGGCTCGGCGATAGGCGCGCCGGGCTGTCCATCTCCATCTCTGAAATGCAGCATTAAGCATCCCCCCCTCCCTTACCAGGGAGAAGAAGGAAATACCAGGGCTTGCTGGTGTCACTGGAGCTTGCTGGGCGCTAACAAAGCGGTGATTTATGAGCGCTCTGAAGAATTTCATCGTTCTTCAAAGCAGGACAGAGGCACCTGGCACGTGGCCAATGTGTTTGCATCAGTACAGGAAAAACGCTGAATTTCTTCAAAGCTGCCACAGTGTTTCCTATTTTTAGGTTAACAATGCCTGTTTTGCTGTACAGCATCAAATGTCAACAAAGAATGAAGATCTATTTATGTTGCTTTATTGTAAAGCTGAAGCAACAGGAAGCTGTGAGCCATCTGGGTGCCTTCTGAGCCCTCCAAAAACCCCATCCTGTGGCAGTTGTAAAGTGCACTGGGTCACCGCCATGCCAGCGGGTTTGCTTCTGGTGGGGGAAAAAATGATGGGAGTTTTGGGGGTTGTCTCCCTGTGCTCAGACCCTTCAGGATGCTGTGCACAGGAGAGAAACCAAAAGCCCAGCTCTAGATTGTGCTTGCATTCAGAAACACTTTGTTCCTTGCTGCTGTTCAAGCGCTGCCTTTTGAGGCTGCATCTCAGTGCCAGTGTGCACCTTGTGTTTCACAGTCAAGAGGCTCACTGGAGGAAGGGACAGTGTGAAGGGCCCTCTGTGCTCCTGAGGATGAGAGGAGTCAGGAAGGGCACCAGTTTTCCTGTGTTCTACAACACTGTCAGACAAAGCCAGTTTTGACAAAAGTTTCTGTCCTTAAGGACTCTAATGCAGGAGCTGTGGTGGCTGCCTTACTAAACTCAACACCAGTGCTGCTCTGACACTGTATTTCTGAGTTGGAGAATGGAGGACTTCCAAGCTGGATGTGTGGTTTGGGTTGCAAGATAGTCCTTGCTGCAGGAAAACACCTGGAGTGTGAATGGTGTGTTAGAACACTGATTTTACTGTGAGAGCAGGTGCCAAGTGCCTGTAGGGGCACAAAGCAGATCTCAGCTCCAGAGGATGCTTGGCACCTTGGCTTGCTGAAGCAGCTCATCGAGCTGTCGCTGAGCAGGAGGAAGCAGCAGCTCCTGCCCTCTCTCCTCGTGCACTCTGCAAACACTTGCCTGTAGCAGCCCCTGGGCTCTGGGGTGAAGTCCTGGTCACTCGCTGCTCACACCCCCAGCCTCCTCCGCTAGCTGCTTATTTGGGAAGGAACCTCCTTTTTTTATTTTGATTTGGAAAACTAAAAATAGGGAAAGCCGTCGGAGACACAGCGACTAAGTGCTTCATGTGCTGCTGAAGTAAATGAACAGCAAAATGTCTGAGGGGAGAAGATGACTAAGTCTTTTTTCCTCCTCTTCTGCTTCCTTCACCTTCTAAGAGAAGCTAAACATAGTTGCCTGCAGCAGGGGTACTTCAGCAACAGGCTGCTACCCACAGATGCAGCCTCAGAGATCGTGGGCTTGTGCCTTAATGGAAAACCCGGTCGTTCAGAAGACTGGGTGGCTTTTCTCTTCGCCCTTGCTCTTCCCTCAAGACAAAATATATTTAGAAACGCTAGGACACAATGAGCTAAACTCTGCCTGTGCTACACCCATGTTTATAATGTGCTCATTGTATTGCCTCTGCAAGTGCCCTGGCTATTATAGGGCTAGAGATAACTACCCTTCATCTTTGTCTCCTTTTTTGGACCAGAAAATTCATGAGAATTTTCTTCAACCACAACAGTGCTGTTCCAAGAAAGACTATCTGAGTTTTAATATGAAACTCATGATCTCTACCTCTCTAAAGGATGTCACTGTGTCATTCCACCCACCTTAAAATAGCCTCTTTCAAGAGAGATATTTAGTTTAGAAACAACTTTTTTTTTTTTTTTTTTTTTCCTCCAAAAAAGTGATCAGATCTGTGGATCTGTCTTTGTGAACCTGAATTGCCTGGGTGATCCTTGGGTGATGCTGTTTGTGGTCAGTGTGTTGTCAGCATTGATGTAGAACTTAGACCCTCTCTTTCCACATCCGGGACTCCCACGTAGGGCACTCACCAACTCTGCTATTGCCCTGGCTGAGCAGTGTTTTCCCCCAAAACCTCAGCATTTCCTTGTTCATGCCTGTGCCAGCATCAGGCTCCAGGGCTTTTCTGGGGTCCTGAGTGAGGTCCTGACTTGATAAGGGGCAGGATGTTTTTACCCCTGCTGCACACCCAGGGATTCCACACCCAGCCGTTGCAGAGGTGATTTTTTACTATTAATGCTCACAAGAAAGTTCCATTTTCCTGTTTCAGATGAGCATTTCCCTTTTGAGTTAGAGAAACCTTTTCCTCCCCACCACCCTGTGTAAGGCTGTGAACGTGCACCAAAGCAGCAAATTACTTTGCTGGCGCCTGCATTCCTCTTTCCACCAAAACCCCAGTGTTCCTCCAGCTGGCACCTCTGCAGCATGGCCTGTACCAGCTCACAGGAGATTGTGGCCAGTTCCACAGGAGTGATAAGTTTTTTCAATTTCTTAGGAGTTAACAGCTGAAATCCTCTTTTTCTTCCCCCGCCCCACCCCTGCGTGTCAGCGCATGGTTGGGTTGGAAAATCCAACCAGGATGTAGGGTTGGGTAACCCTCTGTGTGTCTCTGAGGATCCCACTCCTTTCCCCAAGGGCTCAGGGGAGTGCCGGGGTGCAGCAGGGCTCCAGCTCTGCTCACAGCTTCACAGGCAGCCTGGAAGAAGCGCTGTAGGAAGAGCCCTCCGTGCCTGCTGCCGTGCCCGTCTCCTCTCCCGGCACAGGGCTGCCCAGCCGGCTCCTCGGATGCTCTCCCAGCAGGCAGGCGTGGCAGGACGTGTGCTTTGGGAGCAGAGGTATGTACCTGGCTCTGCAGGAGTTGAGCTGTGTACTTACAGCTGGCATTTTTCAATGACTCATAGCTAAAATGGTGAAGGGGTACGCGTAGGGCTCTAACTCCAAAAATGAAGCCGAGGATAAAGTTACTGCTGGTTCTGCGTGAGGTCTGCTTGCTGTCAGCCCTTCTGCTGCAGTGGGCTAGTGTGCTGTTAATATGATTCCTTCTGCTCTCCAGGGTCCCTCATGGCATGCTGGTGGTGCTCTGGCTCTGCCCAGCTGGTGCCACCCTCTGTCCTCTTCAGGCTGGTGAGCCCACTCCTGGGTGTGGCAGTGAGGAGCACCCTGCCTGGCGGAGCAGGAGTGCAGCTGGGTCTGGATCTGTATGGATAGGGAATGGGGTAATCTAGCTGGAGTAAATTGCCAATACAGTCCCTGTTCTCAGCGTGACACTGCTGTGTGGAGAATTGGGAATGAGCAGCTGAGCATGTGAGATGGTCCATGTTTGAAGCCCTGTAATTAGCTGGTCTTGCCATGCTCCTGGGAGCCCCTGGCTCCAGCACAGCCTGTGGTTGATGTGTCCAGTGAGGAAGGAGTCCCCACAAGCAGCTGCTTGTGCTTCCTGTATCCATTCAGGACAGTGTGGCTGGAAAGCTGGTGGAGGAGAAAGTTTCAGGACACACACAAGGTGGGCTTGGAAGCAGACCATGGTGAATGAGCTTGTGTCTTATTCTGATGGAGAGAAGTCTCATGTATGCCCACAAGCCCTGGTGCCAGGAGTATGGCAGAGCTGAAAAGCTGCCCTGCCCTGCCCTGCCCTGCCCTTACCTGCAGCACACAGGGTGCACAGTGCCTGTAACAAATCTTTCTATGCCTTCAGGTTTAGGCCACTTTTTTAATAGCTCTTAGTGCTCTTTAAAGACCAAACCCTCTGAGATGCTGTGCTGAGTCTCCTGGGAAGATGCTTTGGGCACTGTGTGGTGCATATAGGTCTGCAGCTGCATATGCCTGTGGCTTCCTGGCTGCTTGCAATGCTTCTCTTTGGGCAAAGAGCTTTCCCAAAGCCATCGTCTTTCTATTTGCTCCTTCTGTAAGGATCCGGCACCAAGGAGGCTCAAACTGTACTTCCATTCCTGGAGGAGCTTCTGCTGGTGGCTGATTATATTTAGGAGCTGCCTAGGAAGAGGGGACCATCCCGTGGTGATGTGTTGGGAGTGCTGGGGAGCCATGGCTGAGTCAGGCTGGTGCTCCCAGCAGCTCCTGTGCAAGCAGAACCTCCAGCCACTTAGCAGAGGATTTGTAGTCCCAGCTCCAAAGCAGGAGAGACAATAAAACTCCTAAACAGTACTTTAAACCACCAAAGTTCTGTCCAAACATGAGGGACTCCAAACACAAATGAAAGTGCTAAACTGATTTAAAGGGGAATTAAAAGGTCACGCCTGTTGAACATTTAGCTTTAGAATTTAGTCATGTTTATGAAAGTTATAACTGCTCTTCTAAATCACGTTTTTACACTTCTATACTCAGTAAATGTGAGGATGCTAATGACTAATTTAAAAAATTTTCTATTCTAAACAAATGTCTGCAGCCAGAGCTTGGCCCTTTCTTTTCTTCCATTCCAGCTCTGCCTTCCCACTTCATGGAAAGCAGTTGAAAAGCATCTGAACATTTCACTTGGAAGTGCTCATGGGAAGGAGATGCATTTCTCATACACACATTCCACAAAGTGAACTACAGTTATGGTCAAACAGCAGAAGAGCAGGGATCTAACTCCATGAGTGGGCAGAACAAGGGAACAGTAGTGGAAGGGTTTTCTGTGTCTAAACCCAATGTGAAGGTCTGGGGGTTTCAGCAACAGCAAAGCCACAAGCCAGGCCTTTCTCATCCAGCTTCTCCTGCAGATTGCTCCACTGACATCGTGTGACTTGGCTTGGTTAACCTTGCTTGTGTATCATTAGTGCTTATGGGCACTGTGCTCCCAGGGTGTTACAGGTACAGCATCTGTATCAATGCCCTCGATGCTGTGCCACAGGAAATACCTCACATGGCTGCAGCAGCACTGGAAGTCAGTGGCAGCCCTGTCTGGCCTACATCCACCCTGCTTGGTAATGCCAGACTGAAAGGATGAGTGATGTGATATCACCACATCATAGGTGTGCCTGCTCTGAGCCTTGTTGGAGGAGGAGATTCCTGTCCACCTCCCTTCTTTGGGGGCATGAGATCTGGACATTTCAGCTCATGTCATGGCCCTTGTCAGAGAGCAGACTACTCCAGTACTAACATTTCTGGGTTGCCTCCTGATGCTGACCGAAGGAAATCAGACTCAAAAAACCAAGTATTGAGAACAAAGTATTGCTTTGTTCCAGTCATTGAAGTTACTCCTGTATTTGGTGTCTCTGACCCAAGTGCCTCCAGGCAGACTGTAAATGTGTCATCATGGTTTAAATCTCTAAAAACTTGCCTTCAAATTGTAGAAGAGAGTGTTTGGCAACCCCTGTCCTATGATTAACTCTATTAGTCTAAATCAGCTAGATTGAAAATAACTGGGACTTTTATGGTCTCCCGCTGGTCTGACTATGTGTGTTCCCAACATGCCCTGTGCTGACACCCCTCTTTCCCAAAGGACTCCAGGGTTTGACTCATCCCTTGAGAGGATATGGCAAAGCCTATAGTTCCCATCCCAGATCCCTGACAAGCACAGGTTTTGTATTCAGGTTGTTTCTTGCAGGAAGGCTGTGCAGTACCAAACCACTGTGCTCCAGGACACTCTGTTGTGACTTTTAGGAGCTGAGTCTCTTCCGTATCCTAACCTGCGGGTCTGGCCCGTAGGGAGCTGAGCTGCACTTCAAATCAAGTAACCAGAGACTGATGCAGTTGTTTTCTGTCAAGAAGGGCACAGCTCCTGGTGTCAGCGTGTGGGAACTAGAAGCAGTTCAGGATTCACAGTGGCAGGGTTGGGAAGGCTGCAAGGATCCTTCCCCCCAGCAGCATGAGAGTGAGAAGTGCTAAAGCCAGCACGGGCACGGGAGCTCATGTCCCCAGTGTGTGCTGGGCTGCTGCAGGAGCTGATGAGCTGAAACGATGTTTGGAACCAGAAAGATGGTGGTGAATACCCTGGAACTGGGAAAGGGATCAAACACGAGTGTCCAGATGGAAACACAGCAGTTTCCATCAAAGCTGATGACAGGTTCCCTGATAGAGGGATACAGGGTCAGATCTTTGGGCAGCACATCCTGTTTCTCAGCTGGACGCCTGATCTGGCTGCCTGCAGCTTTGTGCTCCAGCGTGTTGCACCAATGAGCTGCAGTGCTCTGGGACTCTTCTCACAAATCAGTTCACCAAGGCCCACTTTTGGCCACCAGCAAGGATTTTTATAGGCTGCTGACTTTGAAAGGCTAGCTGCTTTCTGAGGAAGAAGCACTGTACAGCTTAAGTAGCAGTCCACCAAAAGTGATTAGCTGTTTCTGAATTACTCACTTACCTTTTCCATGCTGAAAATTGCTTAACAAATCTTACTGATGTGTATATAATGAGTAACAAATACATTTGCAGAGATCTGGATCAGTTCCCATTCAGGAAAGCAGGCTGAATATATCTGATGCTGGCAATTAATAATTCCTTTGGCTTTATGGGAGGGTCAGTTGTGGCTGATCTGCATTAGGAGGTGTTCAGCTTTGCTTTAGTAAAGGCTCTCGGCCAGAAGAAATGCTTCATGGAGACAACAGTAGCTCTGAGGCTCAGCTACATTTGCCTTTGCTCTCACTCAGCCTTTTTTGTCTTCTTTCCTTCTTTGCCAAACTGGACAGAGAGGTCTAACACCACCTTGTCCTCTCTGTAGCCATTCCCCTGAGCGTGGTGTTGACGTGGCTCCTGCTCTGCTGCTCTACTCTGCTTGTGCTTTGTGGGTGAGCAGGTTCCAAATGTCCTTCCAGGCGACTCCTGTGCTCCCGGCTCCCACAGCCGCTCTGTTTCCTTCCATTGTCATACGGGAGGTCAAGCTGAAGGACTGCTGCTCACTCATCTGCCTCTGCTGTTTCTAATTCTCCTTGCCTTCATCACAAGCAGGAAGAGGGAGCCTGCAACAAGCTCCTGGGTTTTTCCAATACACTGGAATATTTTTTCCATGATCCGAGCAGATGTTCCTGGCTTTCACGCATTTTCACTGAGGCTCCTCTATCATGCAGGCTGATCTCTGCAGACAGAGAGCAGTAGCTTTATCTCTGTGACCCCCTACCCTAGATCTTTGGTCTTGGTGGGACAACTCCCTGATCCCAATGGAGAAAAGGGCATTCCTCACAAAACCAGAGGGGTGTGGTTTCTCTCTTGTGAAAGGCAAAATCCTTCCTGGCTAAAATGAGACTATTCTGAAAAACAAATTGTTTGAAGCAAAAGAGTGCACATATTAGGATTTGTTCTCACTCTAAATGAGATGGAGACCGTGGAAAGTAGCAGAAACTGCTTCACCACAGCAGAAGTAACTGCACCCCAACAGGAGCATCTATACCACAGCCATCAAAATAATTTATCTAATGAAGCTTGGGGTTTTGCATTATAATTTCTAGGCACCCAGCATGCCTGTCAGTCATCACATTGTATTTCCTTGTATTAACTTCAGTGGAGCCTGATGTTGGGCCTCACTTTATCTTTGCTCAGTAACTTCTGTGGGACGTGGAACTGGCATTGCTTCTGCCAGGTTTTGGGGAGCTGCTGAAACTTTTTATTATGCCTTTTGTGACTAAATCAAGAAATGCCCCCGTCCTCCATTTTTAGCTGCTCCTCTGGCCAAAGTAAGGCTGTTTAGCTGCTGTGCAGTACAGAAGCATCGGCAAGGATGAGAGGAGTGTGTGTAGGAGGAAGATGATTCAAAATATGGGCTGTCACTTGCTGCCAGCACCAGGGTCAGTGGTCACAGCCTGGTCACAGCCTGGTGCGTGCTGGAGCCATCACTGGGCTCTTTCTGTTGTTGCCAGGACAGAGTCAGCTAGGGGCTGAGAGATGGCAAAGCCAAGCAGAGTATAACCCCAGCTCTGCACCATCACATCACAGGTTTTTCACCCTATCCTGCATTTTGGTTGCCCCCAAGCCAGGACACAGCAGGAGGAGGCATTCCATGGTTCCTGCCAGCTCTGCCCCGCTGCCCTCTGCGCCCGGCGTCCAGCACAATGAACAAAGCTGGCCTCCCCGCTCTGGCTGGAGTGACAAGGTTTTTCCCAGTCAGGGGAAACAATCATCACTAGGGAAACCTTAACTACTTTTTAAAGAGCAAAAGAAAACACATTCATTCTTTTAAACATGGAAAACTAAATGGCCTCTTTTTCCTTGGCTGTATGTGCATGGCTGTGGAGCATGCTGGCACAGAGTGAACTCTGCAGGCAAAAGCTCCCCCCCATGCATTTAGTTTTTAAAGAGGAGGGCTCTGTGGTGCAAACTCTGCCCTTCTCAGCTCTTGCTGCCTTGGTTTTTTAAACCAGGAGGGCTCTGGCCACCCAACCCTCCTTCTTGTGAGCGAAACATCTTGGAGCCTGCAATACCACAGCTTCATGTCACTTCTTGGAAGAGCTGGAAGTGAAGCCCTCAGGAGCAGGGCTTTCTCCAAAGGGAAGGGAGAGCCAGGGTGTCACTTACACAAGTCCCTGGGCTGCAGCAACTCCATTGAAGCCTGGGGGAGCAGTGGGCATTGGTGACACTGCTGTCTCCTCATGGTTTTCTACCACCTCTTCTGATCCTAGGATATTTCATTATTTTCCTGGGAGAAAGGAGCTGAAGTTCTTTTCACAATTGGGAAAATCATTAATTTAATGCTGCTCCCACTCTTTTCCATCCCCAGGCCCAGCTGTGCAATCTTGCCTCTAACAGTGCATGCTATAGTTAATAAAAAGCACTAAAATACAGGTCCAGCTCCTGCTATTTCCAGGAACTTTTGGTCCCATAAAACCATAGGAAAACATAATTTCAGCAAATTAAATCAGTTACTGCCTATCTCTTTGGCTGAATGCATGGAAAGGGAAGAGCACCCTGCTGGCTCCATGCATGGGGAATAACACCAGTCAAATTCCACCAATGTCCATGCTGGGAAAGGGAGGCAACAGGCAGTCTGAGAAAGGCACGTCTCCTTTGAGCAGACATTAAAGGAATAAATATGCAATAGAGAAAATGTACAGCGAGCACTGAGCTCATCAGTCACTTTTTGTTTAATCTAATTAAACACAATATATCCTCTGACCTTCTGGGCTGGCACTAAGTTCTCCTGTGTTGTTCTTTCCATACGAAGCTCTATTGACAGATGGGGAAAGCCTAGAGTTTGCTTTAAGCTTCAGATAAGTAAAGTTAAACATACAGCAGATAAAATTGTTTTCCCAGCACTCCTCTCCCCCTGACCAATTGTGGGTGCTCACTGGGAGGGATTAACTCCTCTGGCCTGTATCCCACCACTGGATAGGGGCACTGCTCTGTGCAGTAAGCAAAAGCTGTAAGAGGGCAGAGGCAGAAGCAGAGTGCTGCAGAAACCCTGGGAAGTTCTTTTTTTAAATTGGTTCTGCAGTTTATGAGCCTCTTTTCCTTGTGGCAGACTGTTAGGGAAAACAGTGCCATTCCTTGCTAAATATATTTCCACAATCACTAAATAATTTACTTAACAGCTAATCAGTTGGCATTTGCTGATGCTGAACCAGGTTTTAAATAAAAAGTGTTGAATTAGATGAGACACCTCATGCATATATTCCCTGCTTATACAGGCTCCATGCTCTTGCTGCCTGTGGAAGAGTCCAGTTGGTGCACACAGCTTCCTGAGTTTTCTGGGAGGCAGAGCAACCATGGGGCTGGATTTGGGGGACAGCTGGGTGCCAGGGTGCCACATCAGATGCAGGCTTTGATCATGCAAAAGGCTTGGAAATGTGCTCACCTTTTGAAATGACCACCTGCAGGCTCAGGTCCTTGCAGGCAAATGAGAAGAGCACATATCTGTCCTTCACCTGCATCACTTGGTAATGCCACCCACAAAACTATTTCTTCCAGTATGGTGAAAAATCCTCTGGTCTGAGTCTGGGGAGTTACCACAGGTAACACCTCCATGCACCTCCAGCTGTGCCTGTGCTCCTGGAGTGTGAGCAAATAACTGCTTGAAATGTAAACCAAAAGTTACAGACAAGCCCAGAGGCAATGACCTTATGGCTCCCAACAGGCCGTGTTAAAGAAGATTTCTTTTCTAAATAGCCTTAATACTCCCTTTGTCTATTAATAGCACCTGGCAGGGCAGGAGGCAGCAGAGGGGCTGTTTCCTGCATGTGGTTGTGGAGTGACACTGGAGTGGTGTGAACCTCGTGGCTCTGGTTTTCTGTAGCTGGCTGAGAGCCTCACATGAGGGTTGGCATGACCAGGATCCCAAACCATGGGGTTTGAGATCTCTGAATGCACATCAGTGTCTGAATAAACAGAGACCTCTTGCCAGGGTGAAGGACCCTGCAGATGGTTAAAAGCCACCTCCCATCTCTCTTGAGGCTCAAGGGAAAGTACAAAGGCTGACTATGAGGAGCAACGCTCTACCTAGGGAGAATTTTGCTATCTTCAGGCAGAGGGAGTGGCAGGATCCCTGAGGGACACTGGCCAGTGTTGCTCCTCCATGATCCTCCTCTGCAGCCTGTCTCAGAGGTCAGATGCAGCTGCTGGTTTAGTAGGGGAGCTGTGCCGTGCAAGACTCAGCCTTTTGAGCACTCTCACAGCACAGCAACATCATTTTGATGAAGCAAACTTTTCCTTATTGCTTTGGGAGGGGGCTCGGGTGTAAAACAAAAATCCAATGGCTCCTGAAGGAATCGGAAAGACAACAGTCCCTCTTCTCCCCTGCTAGTGTCCAGTGGTTGCCCTTGTGAAGCTGAAAGGGGAAAGGGGCTCTGTGAATCACAATTGTGGGTCACCGCTGTGGCAGTGACAGCTGACCTTGCAGTCTATTTCCAGCACACTGGGAGTGGCTTGAAATGGGTGAAGCTGCCTCAAGGTTCCCCATTAAAAAAGTTTTACACGTGTCCTTAAAACTTGGGGTGGAAATACCTGGCTAAAGGTGTGACTGAAACCGGGTGAAGCCTGGATGAAAACGTTTCCCTCTGGCATAAAGGGAGTGAGGATGTGCTACCTGTTCCTCAGGTGGCTGTGCTGAGTGACTGGCTCTCTGTCCCATTCAGATCAGCAGAAGGGTTGTTGTTGTTGTTGTTGTTGTGTTTTGTGTCTCCAGGGGACTCAGGGTCATTACCCTGCACTGGGAGCAGTGCTGGAATGGAGAGCATCACTCCTGCGAAGCCCTGGCAGGGAGAAGCCAGTGTGGCTTTCCCTGATTTAGGAACTGTTTGCCTCCATTCTGCCTGTACCTTGAAGTACCTCAAGGTTTTAACTATAAAGCTCTAACAACCTAAAAACAAAATCTTGGCTTGGGAAGGCACATTGCCTTGGCATGTTTCCTGGGACTGAGTGACTTACGATGCTGTGCTGTAAGTGGGGGGAGGACTCCTTTGTGATGCTGTGCTGCAAGTGGGGGGAGGACTCCTTTTAGAGGAGGTGGTCACACTCCTTTAGAGTCCAAACTCCCCCGGAGACTTTTTCTTCCTCCTTTTTTCATGACATCAGCCAGGACTTGATTTTACTATTTTAAGGACAAAAGGAGGGGACACCCCTCTGCTTCCCCTTCGATCTCTGCCAGAAGGAGAACAAAGAACAGCTAAAACACACAAGTTCTGGCACTCTGCCTGGAAATAAAAACATTCATCCTCATGTCAGGTAGGGAACTGCCCGACCCCCCTGCCAAAGCAAGCAAGCCAGGCAGCAGAGCCAGCCCAAAGCATGGAGGAGCCCGGGAGAAGGGAGAAGGGTATGCCCTGCTTGGGCAGCTCCTGCCAAACTCCTGCAAGGCTGTACCAGTGCCAGGCTGCACCAGGACACTCCTGGCCACAGGCAGCCTTCCAGGGAAGGGCTGCCCTGCTCCTCCCTCCAGCCTGTGAGGTGGGGAAGGACCTTCATTCTTCCCTTCTCCCACCCCTGTCCTGCCCACCGCTTGGGCAGCCCCTGCATCTCCCTGCTCCCCAGTGGGTGCAGGGATAACCCGGTGTAACTTCCACGCTTTAGACACTGACATGTTTGTCTGGCTTCTTGCTCGCCATTTAAACGTGTTAGCAGTTCCCAGCACGGATTCCTGTGCTGTGAGTTCACCCCCAGCAAGCATCCAAACTGCAAGCTGGGGCTGCTGGATCTTCCCTGCCTGTCTGTGAGGCATTACTGGAACAGGGGCCAGTTCTCCAAACACGAGGAAGAGATTACTTGGGCTTTCTGGAAGGCTCCCTCCCATGCCTTCAGAGCAGAGCAAATGAGGATAATTTATCTGCTGGCTTCCAGCTGAACCCAGAAACTTGGAGCAGCCAAGGACTACACTGTTTGTCCCAGCTCCCACAAAAAGGCATTCTTCCATTGTTGCCGTTGTATATCGTTCACATAATTTGTTTGTGCCATCACCTTCTGGGGCCAAGATAAGAAAGAGGTCATCCCCTGCCTTTTACTGGTGGTGTGTTCCCTAGAACAATCCAGGGAAAAACTCGCAGGAAGGAGCCATTGAGGGAGGCTTTCATACATCCAGTGCAGCCTTCATCAGAGTCATGTAAATAATTTTGAGCAATCTATCTGGTGAGAAACACAACATGTCAGAAGGGAATTGTTCTCTGAACTGTAGTTACAGATGGGCCAGAGCGGGCGGATCAGCGCACGTGGGTTGCCAGCTTAATGGACACAGCAGCTGCCTTTGAGGGGGAACAAAAGCCAGGCAGGGAGCCTCTTGTTCCCCTCAGGACCTGCAGCTCGGTTTTGTGGCTGGATGGCAGTCCTGGGTTGCCTTCCCTTTGCATGTGCTGTTCCTAATGCAGTGCCTAGGGATGGGTTAGTGTGCGTGCTGCTCCCACAGAGGGATGCAGGAGCGGGACGAGGCAGTGCGGATGGCTGGGTGCTCTGCAGCAGGAGCAGCCAGCTGGAACAACGCTGTAACGCCATCCACTTCAGTGAAGTTACTCGTGATTTTTGAATGCAGAGTTGGAGCCCAGTGGCTCCAGCTTGGCACAGCACAATGGGAAAAGAGCAGATTTTCTGTTTGCTTCCATCCTGCGCTGGCTGTGGTGCCTCTTTCCCTGTCCAAAACAGCTGCATGCTGCCTGAAGTGACTTCACAGACAGTAAAAGCTTAAAACATTGCATTCATCTTCATGATTTTTTTTCTCTTTAGAGCAAGTCATGGAGGAAGATCAAGAATATGGTGCACTGGTCCCCGTTTGTGATGTCTTTCAAGAAGAAGTACCCTTGGATCCAGCTAGCGGGACACGCAGGTAGGGAGCATGGGGAGGGGCAGAGTGGTGGCAGGGCCCTTCATTATCCCAGGTTAATGAGCTTTGCTGGCCTGAATTGCTTTAGGCTGCTGCATGAGTGTCACAGCTTGCAGCTCCCAGTCTCTATCCCAGGAGAGTGACTTACCTAAATGCTAGTGAGGGTAGTGTGAAGGTGCTCTGGGCTTTCAGTCTCCCAGGGCCAGCAGGTATTATTGCTGCTTCTTCCTCAGGCAGCAGAAAGCTGGGTGCTTTGGGTGAGAGCCAGGCCCACCTCCTGACCCACTGCAAAGCAGGTGATGCTGCCCTGCACAAAGGTGCCCTACACAAGGATGTTAACCTACTGAGAAGTGCACAGAGGATGTGAAACAAACGTGTTGGGTGCTGCAGGATGGGTCTCTGCCCTCTTTGGGGTGTACAGTGCTGGTCATACCTGAACTTTTCAGTCCCTACCTGTAGGGACTCCTTTGGGTGCATGTGTAAATTAAGGTGCTTCCAAGGTATCGGGCTGCCCTTCCTTTTCAGAAGGCACAGCATCATCCCCCCACCATCCAAAACAAGTGCCAGATTGTCCCTTGTCACCCTCAGGTAGCTTCAAGGCGGCAGCCAATGGCAGGATACTGAAAAAGCACTGTGAATCGGAGCAGCGGTGCCTCGACCGCCTCATGAACGATGTCCTGAAGCCCTATGTCCCTGCCTACCATGGAGATGTGGTCAAGGATGGGGAGAGATACAACCAGATGGAAGATCTGTTGGCTGAGTTTGACTCCCCCTGTGTTATGGACTGCAAAATGGGGGTCAGGTGAGTGGTGTTGAGGATGTTTTCTCAGTTTTAAGGTGGGATAGTCCAAAAATAAATGCATCTCCTTGGTAAAACTGCCTGTAATGCACAATTAAGAATACCAGGCTCACCTGTCTTCAGTTAAAGCTCAGCCAATACCATGAGAGAGCCATGGGAAAACCTGGGTATGGAAAGGATACAGTCTCCTTCTTTCTCTGCTTGTTGGCTGCCCTGCATGTTGGGAAAGGATTGGTGTGGCAGAAGGGACAGCATTCTGCTTAGATTTAGGTACACAAGAATGGCACAGTAGCTCTTCAGAGGTCCTCTCTGCCACATGAGGACACAGCCAAGGGATGGGCTGTAGGAGATCCTGCCCTGGGTGCCAGAGGGGTGAAATAAAGACGCTTGAAAGGCACAATTTCAGCGAGTGAGAAATTTTCCCTCTGCTCAGCCTTTGCTCCGATGCGCACTGGAGGGATAAAATGCGTGTGCTGAGTAGTTCAGTGCCTTTCATGCAAAGCTCTTGAAATATTTCCTAACAGATGAGCAACATCACCTGTGTCCTCCTTGAGAACATCTCTCCAGATCCACCAGGATCCCAGGCTACAGCCACTTGGCCGGCAGCACTTTTTGAGTGAGCCGTGCCACAGCTGTCAAGGGTGTCCCAGAGCAGATGTGAGCAAGGCTGGTGACCCCAGGTGGCTGCCAGCTTTGGAGAGCTTCAGGCCACCCCTCAGCCCTGGGTGTGCTGCAGGCTGGTGGCAGGAAGAGTTGAGACCCCCCTCGCTGGCAAAGGCGCAGCCCAGACATGGTGGAGACGCTTGCGCTGCTGGAAAAACTGATGGTTTCTGTGGGAGGGAGGAATCTTTTTTTCCCCTCCTGAATCCCGATGTGAAACTCGAACTGGCGTGCCGGGCTGTCGGCGGGGAAGAGGCGGGGAATACTTTCCACAGGAGGGGTGGAGGGAAGGGCAGAGGGCCCACACAGCCATGTGGTCTGGCTGGCACACACATGCTGCTGTGGGAAGGAAACAGCACTCAGCTACCAGGAGAAGAGATGCTGGACATGCTGCCCAGGTGCTCCTGTGGCTGTCTCTCCCATGCACAGATTGTGTCAGGTGATTATGCACCTGGGGTTTTGGAGCTCAGGCAAGGGGGAAAATGTGCTGAGCATCATCATCCTGAAATAAGGTGGTGCTGTGGTCAGAGAGGATGAATAGAGTTAATGCTGTGGAATGGGGCATCCCTGTGGCTGAGCAAATAATCTGAACCTTAGGGCTATTAAACCTGTCCTCTGAGCCAGAAGCTTGCTGCCAGGCAGATACAGGTTTGTTTTTTTCATGCCAACATGGCTTTGGGATATGGCAGCCTACTCCAGTTGCTCCTAAACAAAACTTTTTCTTAAGCCTTGGTGATGGCACATGCCTGAGGCAATAGGGAGGACCAAGCCACAGACATTGATGATGTGTCATTCTCATAAGAAATTCTATCTCTCTGAGCAGTGTGAGCAGCACTTCTAGCATGCTGCTGCTTTATTCTGCAGGTTTTATTCCATCTTATTTTATCCCAAAATCGTGGATTTGGTGATCTCAGCCGAAGACCTTCATTGCTTTTACCTGCAGTAGTTTTCAAAGGGGCTGGTGGCCTGGGGATGTCTGCCCTAAGCAAAGGCACCAGTTCACCTCTTGGGACATTGTCCCACATAGTCCACTCAGCACCCTCCCACTTTGTTTTGCTTGGTTCTGGAGGTGAACCACATACTCAGTGCTGGGATTTTGGAACAAGGAACATGGGCAGAGGGCACTGTCCCTCTGCAGAGCTGGGCATGGCTAGTGGGAGGTGTAAAACAGTGACAGATAGGATCATTTCTGTGTTGTTTTGCTGGGACATCTCACCCAGCTTGGTGGGTTGTTTGAGGAGGGCCTGGACACTTTCCAGACTGAGCCGGGATTGATTTGGCAGCTGTGAGAGGAATTCTGTGGTGGTTTATTATTGCTGCAGGAAGTGTTACTTTGTGCATAATGGTTTTATGCATGCCAGAATGCAGAACTTCTCCACCACTGTGCTCTGGCACAGAGAGGTGCTTCTCTGAAGTATGGATAAAACCAAGGTCTTTGCACACTCCTCTGCACCTTCCATCCTCCTTCCCCCATTCCCCCATCCTGGCTGCACCCTGTGCACCTGGAGTGGTGGTCAGCACCTGGCCAGGGCACCCTTCCTGTGCTTCATCTTGTAGAGAAAGCTTTTGCTAGGAAGTCCACTTGAAGCAGACCTATACTGGGCAAAATCGCCACTGTCAGTGGAACAGCCCTGTGTGCAAACACCCTGGTTAGCATCTGGTGAGGCAGAGCCCTCATGGGGCACAGAGTGAGGGGATGGAAAAGCACAGGAGAGGCATGGGAGCAGCTTGGGCTGACCCTCCAAGGGGGCAGCAGCTATGCTGAAAGGTGGGACACAGGAACATCCCTCTTGCCTTCAATTCAGCTGAGCATGTGCACAGCTTCCTGGGCATATCTTGAAAGGCATGTTTAGCTCAGGTGAGAGCTCAGGTTTCCTGAACATTGGGGTATGGGCCCCTCAGGACAAGGCATGGGTGGCAGCATCAAGGCCATGAGCACCTGTGAGAAATACCTTCCCTTGCTATTGCCAGACTGGTTGATGAGCTGAAAAGTTACCAGGTGCTGATGATGGAGTGGTAATTAAATCAGGATCAACTCAGCTGCAGTGAGGCTTGCTCCATTATTTCCTGTGCTGCACTGCGCCTTAGGGATGAGCTATCCTGGACCAGCCTGATTTCTGGGGTGAGGGCTGTCTGTGGATATATGGCACCTCGTGTGGTGGCCCTGCTGACACACCCCCTCCCTCCCTGCAGGACGTACCTGGAGGAGGAGCTGATAAAGGCACGGAAGAAGCCAAGCCTGAGGAAGGACATGTACCAGAAGATGATTGAGGTGGACCCCGATGCCCCCACTGAGGAGGAGAACGTGCTGCGGGCAGTGACCAAGCCCCGCTACATGCAGTGGAGGGAGACCATCAGCTCCACAGCCACCCTGGGCTTCAGGATCGAGGGGATCAAGGTGAGGCTGGCCAGCTGTGCAGGCCAGGGGGTCAGCTGGTGGGGGTGCTTGCTGGCCACACTCACACAGGTACACACACAGCAGGCTGGTGGTGAGAGCGGGTCACATCTGGACATCCCCAGCCCCTGCAGCCAAGCCACCCCACAGGCTCCTTGCCTGGGGCACTGCTGCTCTTCTGAGAGTGCAGCTGAGCTCAGGGCATCCATGCAAAAGGATGGTTTTAGACATAATCTCATTACATCAGCTGCTTGGTTGATTTCTCCCTCCCTGCAAAATACAAAGTACCATCCTCCAACTGAAGACTCAAATTAGTTGCTTGCTTTCAATTCTGCTCTGCCACTGGGCTGAGACATTAATCCAAATCCCACTTGAATGTGTGCCGATGTGCAGTTGGAGCTGTGAGCTTAGCCACAGTCACTAAGGAGGATGTGTTTACAAGGCTGTCCAGGAAGATTCAGCAACTGAGCCCTATGAAATGGGACAAAACACACAGCTGCACTTTCTGTCAGCACCTGCATGGAAGTGTAACTTGCTGACTGCACTTGCTCAGAGCAGCACTCACGTTTCTGGGGACACCAGCTGGGATGTTTGTGTCTCCCCAGTAGATGGGCCAGCCCAGGAGATTTTCTCTAAGGAGACTTTGCAGCAAGAAAGGTGTCTGGGATGGTGCTTGAACAGTTGGATCTGTAACCATAGAGAATTAGTGACACTGCTTGCATGAACATTAGCAATGGCCTCTGCCTTTTGATAGCCTGCCAGTGTGAATTAAAGGTAGTATCACACTTGAGCCAAGGGTTTCATTGCATGCCTGGGCATGATGTTGGCTTGGCAGCCACGGGGAGCTCTGTCAACTTCTGTTTGCAGTAACTCAGGCTTGGGTAGCTGCTGAGGGCCCAGGCAGTAGCTCAGAGCAGCCACTTGCTCTTAGTGAGAACAATGGCTCAATATCTGCATGTGTTTTGGTTGGAGGAGTTTCTCTTGATCACAGATTGTTTTTCTTCTCTCTGAGTTATCTCTGTAGCCTGACCTCCTGCCTGAAGATAGTGGTGTCAAAATGATAGAATTAAAACAAATGAAGCTGTTCTACGATAAAGCCCTCACACCAGATTTTGTAGACTTCCCTGGTAGTGTTTTCCTTCACCTCACCAGCAAGCAAATGCTGGTTAGGCCATGGGTTTAAAAGGTCAGCATGAGTGGGTCACTCAGAGCTGCTACTCCTAACCACCCACAGAAGGGAGTTGTCTCTTGCTCTATGCATGTTGCACCTTCTTCCTTCAGCTGTTTCATGGCCAGTATGATACAGTGCATTTACCTCAAACACTCCGAACCCCAGGAGCAGCTCTTGGGCTGAGCCCCTTCCAAAGTTTCCTGCAAGCAGTACAAGGCTCCCCTGCCCATTCTGTGTCTCTGCCTAGGATGCTCATGGTCAGGCTCCCCACAAACAGCTTTCTGCAGTGCCTACATTGGGTCAGGGCACTTGCCTGCTCATGCAGCTTTTCCCTGATCTCTCTAGGTCTCCCAAAGACCCTTTCCTGCTGTGGATGCCCATAAACACACTGAGCTGCTCCAGCTTGAGACAATCCCATGCCTAGTTCCCATTGCTGCTGTTTTGCTTTTCATAAAATTGAGGTTGTATGAAACAGGGGGACCAGTTGGGACTAAAGCTCCCATGCAGTGCTTCTTCTCCCTACTTTCTTGGTGTAATCAGAAATATCTGTCTGGTTATAGTCCAACATGATATATGCTTGGCCTCCAGTGGTGCTTCTCAGTCTAAGCATGTTTAGGGGACAGGTCATATGTGAAGCACTTGAAATTAAAAAATGTAAAAAAAACCCTGAAAACAACCCAAACAAATAATATCCCAAGGGAGGCCAAAAAACACTGTGGAGGAAAATAAAAGCCATAAAAGACTTACGAGATTTACACCTCTGTTTAGCCAGCTATAAACGAGTTGCTGCCTGATCTGAGCAGTTTCGAAGAGGTGAAACAGCCCTTTAATTGAAAAATGTTGAGAAGTGCTGGCCTCCAGCAGTATTCCTGCTGCTGCTAGGGTGCTGACTAATTTCATCAAGGCTCTAATTACTGTAATTCTCCTTAAATCCCTCAGCTTCTGGGTTATTTTCCCCTAAGCTAAAGCATTAGCAGTTCATGCTGTTTCACGGCTGGCTTTTTTTCCAACAGGGCTGGTCATGCTGTGCTGCTGTATCCCTGTTGTTCTCCCTGTTTCTGGGGTTGAGTTTCTGTGTTAGGGAAAGTGCCTTCGGTGCCCTGGCTGCTTCCCATGTTTCATTTCTTGCTGTGGATGCTTCTTGTGGAGAGCAGTGGTGAATCTGCCCTGCAGCTCGCTCATGGATGGGGGCTGCTAGAGGAGAGTACTGAGAAGGGAAGGACAGGATTTGGGAAGGGGTCATAGGAAGGAGAGGAGCAGTGGAAGCCTTTTAAATAGCACAGTCAGGTAAGGCAAACAAGCAGCTCAGGGCTGGGCATGAGGACAGCAGCCCTTTCCTGACTGAACTCTCCCTTTCCCAGGGGGGCTTGAGGATCCAGTTCTTCCTCTTTAGAATGGAAATTTTCCTTTGCAAAAGGAGATAATGACAATCATCTGACTTTCTGGAATAGCTTGAACCTGTTGGAAACAGTAGCTATTAATAAAATTTCCATGCTGAAAGTAACAGAAGTGATCCCTGGTGGCCCAGTTGAAACTTGCTAGGGCTCACTGTAAGAAGTGAGACTCCTGAGCTGCTGCTGCTCTGCTCTGAGTGTTACTCACCATTGCCTGCAGCAAGGCCACTGTGGGACGGCATTCCCTGGGGCTGGAATGCTTGCAGGGTCCCAAATCCAGCCTGGAAAGCCTCCCCCTAACTTTGCCAAGGCAGGCAGCTCACAAGCCAAGGCCAGAGGCAGGACTGGAGGGAGATGTGGCTGACCCGAGCCCTGCCCCAGTGACGCCAGCGCAGGCTGGAATCGCTGGTGGAACAGAGCTTGTGATAGTCCTTATCAGCCCCCCTCACATTTCTTCTTGGTGGAAGGCAGCCCCTGGGGCCTGGACACCTGTGAATGTCATGGCAGTCGTCAGCCTTGTGGCAGCAGCCTCTGGCTGGGCAAGGAAATTGCAGGAGGTGGGTGATGTTGGGAGCTGCACTGCAGATAGGCTGCTTGGCTTGCCTGAAGCTGAGATTGCCTTATCTGAAAGGCCATCTGTGATTTTCGTTTATTTTTAGGAGCACTTAGAAGTCCATCTCCTTTCTTGGATGCTTTGTGGAAAGTTGTGCTCTTTACACATGAAGTTAGTGCTGTGGCCCTTCTCCAGATTGATATGGATCATCCCCCTGGGAGAGGGTGGGTTCACTTCTGAGCTGCCATATCAGGGCTCACTTGAGGGACATATAGCAGCAAAGTGCCCTTCCCCTATACATCACACATGTGCCACCAGAGCATCCTCAGTAAGGTCACAGCTGAAAGCAGAGATCCTAGCTCTGCATGGTCCATCAGCAGCAGGTAGTCTCCAGTGAAAAGGTTGTCCCTGACCCCTTCCAATACACGCTCTGTCAGCCCTGAGCATTGCTTTTGCACCCTGTGGCAGCACAGTGGTCAGGCTGAGTCCAGGGTGATTTGAAGTTGGGTGCAGTCATTGCAATTGGTACAAACAAAGTTTTTCCTGGAGCTTTTCTTTTGTACATCGCTTTTGTCACTACCTTTGTTAATGCTTACACAAAACACAAGCTGGAAGCTGAAGTGTGCTGTGTGATTCATCCCAAACTACACTTCAGGTGTTGGTTTGGTGGCAGGTTTGCCTTGGGCACTTGACCTTCCCCCAAGTTGGACTGGCCACCATGCCCACAGCAAGCCCCCTCTTCAGGGGATGCACATTGCCCTGTGCTGGAGCACTTCCCTGGATGGGCCTGTAACCTGATTTCATTGTGCCTTCTTCCTCCCCCAGCTTCTGTTCTGCTCCTTCATCCTCCATCTTCCCCAGCCCACAGGATGTCTTTTGGCCCTTGTCCCTTTGCTCTATTGTGTGCAAACGAGCTGACTGGGGCAGTGGGATGGAGCCCTGCAATGAAGCTGTGAGCAGAAGCAAGTGTGGTTTAAAATAGCCCCTGTATCCAGGAAGTGAGATCTGCCTGCCTGTCCCACGGCCCCCCTGAACAATGAAACAAGTTGATGTAAAAATCAGAGCCCCAGAAGGACCAGGGAAATGGGGAGAGATCTACAAAGCTGCCCAGAGTCCAGACAGGAGCCTCTGGGCCAGGGCTGAGTGCTGTCCCTGCAGTGGACAAGCCATGCCATCATCTCCATGGCAGGCCAAGGATGGATGTCTCTCTGGGGAAAAGGCAGAAGACAGCAGGAGGCTGCTCGCTGCATCTCAGTGCCAGGCTGCTGCCTTGAAGGGTTTGTGATCCATGGACTGTCAAAGGACCAGTGAGACCAGACAGCCATGGGCTTGTTTCTTGCAATGATCCATGGAGGATTTCTCACACAGCAGTTTTGTTCCTGCTCCTGAGATGTTGTTTCCATCCCCACTCAGTTTTGTCCTGTGATTGTGCTCTCCTGTCCTCCCCAAGCCAGGGAGACAGTCCAGGGCTGGTGCAAGTGCCATTCTCAGCCACAGCAGCATGGGAAGACATTTGGGCACAGAAACACCAGAAACAGGTAGTCTCCAGCAGCAAACACCAGGTCTGTGAGGAGAGTTTGCCCACACTGCCAGTGACCTTGGCAAGTATGTGGTGATGGAGAGTTCCATTTGCAGTAGACATCAATGCACTGGGGCTGTGGGATAATTTGGGATGTGCAAGCAGAGACCTGCTTCGCAGACAGATCCTTCAGCTGCCAAAAATGCTGGTCACATCCTACTTGGCATATGCATGGCTGTAGAAACACTACTCCTGCCCCAACTCCCTTCCTCCCCATCCAACTCATCCCTGTCCCTTCTTTTCAAGAAAGAGGATGGCACTGTGAACCGGGACTTCAAGAAGACGCGGACAAAGGAACAAGTCATGGAAGCCTTCAGCGAGTTCACCAGAGGAAACAGGAACGTTTTGGTGAGTGGGGATGTTGGGGGCACTGCCTGGAGAGGGCATTTCCTGTGGAGCCTGGCCTCAGCTCATCAGGTCCTCAGCCTGTAGGGCTGAAGCCTGAGCAAGCTCTCTTAAAAAGCATGAGAAGTGTTGAAGAGAAACAGCTCCTGGTGCAGGGTGAGGGGAAAGCAGTGGAGAGCTGGGAGGGGGCTTGGCAGCAGCAGCAGTGCTTGACCCGAGTCTGAGTCTGCTGAGGATCTCCAGGATTGGCTCCCAAAACCCACTGGGGAGTCACAGCCGTGCTCTGCCCCTCTCCCCTGGGCTGGTGGTCACCCTGAACCCTCTCTGTACCCCAGTATGAGTGGTGGGAGCTCCCATCCTGACAGGGTGGGCTGCCTGTGCCCTGTCTCACAGAAGGGTGATCCTGTGCCAGGCACACTTCACATGGGCAAGCCACAGCCAGCATTTTCCAAGCTTCCCTAAGTTGCCAGGAGAATAAGAGATCTGGCTGTAAACAATTTACACCAACTGTGTCAAATAACCTATTTGACAAAGCACTCCCATTTTAAGCTGCACTGTATAAAGTCTCCAAATATAAGGCTCCAGCTGGAGCGGCTCTTGGCACTGTTTCCTTCAAACTGTCATGCTTGCTTTCAAGAGAATTACCCAGGGATTATTCCTGGATCTGAAGATGAAGTTGCCTGGTTGCATTTTATCCCCAAAGAACTTGGAGCACACATCATGCTGTGGCTCTGGATGGGGCTCCTTGGCCAGTGCATTTTTATACAGCAATCCCTACCTCTCCCCTTCAAAGTGTGTTACACTGCCCAGATATTTGCTGTGTGTGTGTGTTCCTGTGCTTAATTCTTCTGTATAAACCCCAAAATCAGTGGAGCCTCTGAGAATGTTTAGTGCCTTCCAGCAATTTGCAGGGATGCTCAAACAGGCTCAAGGGTCTCGACCTGTGTGCTGGCCATTGTGAAAAAGTAGCAGCTGCTGAATTAGGTGTTTCCACCATGGGCACAGCAGGGACACTCTGCAGAGGGCACCAGCTCAGCGAAAGCAAATGCTTTCACTAACTTTTGAAAGCCACAGGAGTTCCCAGGGTGCTAGAGAAGCCAAATGGATAAGTGGATCTTAAAAAGGGGGGGACACTCTCCAAAGGGAAAGGTGGGAGGATGCTGGGCACAGGGGTGACTTTCCTGTCTGCCCCAATGCAGTGGTTTTTATGTAGGTGTCCTGCAACACTGATGGCTTGGATTTGTTCTTTTTTTTATAATTCCAGAACAGTTACCTTAACCGGTTGAAGGGTATCCGAGCTACCCTGGAGACATCCCCGTTCTTCAAGTGCCATGAGGTAATACTGCTGTTTAGATAAATCTGCCTGGAGAGGCAGACTGTTTAATCTCAGCTTGTCCAAGCAGAGAAGTTGAAGTCAGGGGCTGTTATATTCTTATGTCTTTATTTTCATATGTGTATTTAATACTTACATGCAAGTATAGATGATAACATACAATGTTTATGCATCTGACATGGGTTCACATCTACGGAAAGCCAATGTTCAAACAGATTAAAAGTGATCTAGGAGGAACTTGGGCTGTTTATGACAGGGAATATTCCCTAGTGTAAAAGCACAGGGGTTTTCTCAGGAGAAATGTCTGTTTGAATGCATGTCAGGTATCACTTGGGTGACAGTTGCTCCACATGATCAAACAAGGCTTCAACACAGCCATAAATTGCAGATATCCCAAACATGCCTTTCCTGAGCTGGTTGGGGCACCACAGTACAAACTCTTCCTTTAGAAGGAGTTTCATACAGAAATGAGTGTCCATGATACCAACATTTTCTACAGTGAAGATTCAGTGCTGATGGGAAAACAAGGAGGGAACACTCTCTTATTTGGCCATTTCAGGAACTGAAATGCTCCACAATTTAGTGGAATAATTTTCCTATTGCATCTACTTAACAAAACATGAGAGTGTGTGTCCTTGTCACATGTGGTGTAGGAGCAAAAGAGCCTCATAGGAACCTTTGACTCCCAGGATTCAGGAGCCATACCTCCAAGGGCCCATTGTCCCTCATCCAGAGCTACATGAGCCACCTCAGCCCCAGCTACACATGTAGGGTCCTGCCAGGAGCCAAAAACAGATGGGGCCATGCCTCCTGGTGGCAGCGCCTGGAAGGCAGTTGGAAGGGAAATGTCAAAACTGAGGGTTTCAGGGCAGTTCAACACAGGAAACAAAATTCTCCCTGAAACTGAGTGCCAGGGTTTCATTTGAAAACACAGAAACAAAGCAGCCTTTCAAAGAGGGTTTGAAAGGAGTTTCCACTCCTTAAAAATTAAAAAGCAGCAGCTTTGACTTTCCATCCTGCTTTGAAATGAAGCACAGCAGAAGGTCTGCCAAGCTCTGTGTCCCTCGGTGGGGCCCTTGCTGAGCAGGGCTCCTCCAAGGAGCTGCAGGGGAATTGAGCAGTCCAGGACACGCAAATGAAGAATGTCAGCAAAAGGCTTTTCCTTAAAATTAGAATGCAATGTCCTGGCCAAGAGAGGACTATAAGAGGTTAGCGGGAGGAGAGCTAAAGATAAGCATTTTTGGGAAATAATACGCATCTCTGGACCTTGGATGCTTTCCCAACACACTGGAGGAAAAAGTCTCCTGAAAAATGTAAATTCAAACCAGCTTTTGCAAACAGTACATGCATCCTGTTCAAAACCCTTGTCTAAAGGCAAACCTCAGGCTGAGCCCTGCTGATAGCATGGATGTGGGAGTCCCTAGTACCATTTAGTGCTGCTGCTCTGGAGGGCTGACCCAGCTGGATTGTCTTCCATGTACCTACACATCATTAGGAGCACTTGTGGCTCTCAGTGCTCTGCATCACCTCTGCTACAGCCCTCATAAGTGAGTTCATAAGTCACCAATTCATGCACATCAGAGAGAATTTGGAGAACAGTTTTCATCTGGGACAGCTCTGAAACATACCCATTGGTGCTTTTCTGTAGGAGATCAAGCAGAAGAGCATGATGGTGACTGGCTTGATACTGATACACGTTTCCTAAGCACTGCTGACTGGGACTGTGAGCCAGTCAGGCTTCTGAGCTGCTGAGCATCTCTTCTTTGTGTGGGGTGATCACTGGGCTCATGGGGTCTCATCCCACTGCAAGAGGCCTTGAGACTTCTGCTGTCAGAACCCACATGCACCTGTTGGCTTCCCTAGGCCACTTCTTGCTGCAGGATTTTCCCAAAGGCCTATCAGGATATGAAAGGGCCCTTCAAAGCAGATGCAGCCAAGTGAACCCAGGGAAGAGGAAATTCATGAGCATGCAGCTCTGTACCTTGCACCCCCAGAGTGCTGTGAGTGCCAGGAGGATATTCTAGGGGCAGTCTGGGTGTAATTTGATGGTGTTTGAGGCAGGAGACAGAAGGTTGCAAGTTACTTGTACGTGGAGTGTCCCCATCCCTGCAGTGGTGTCTGCAGGATTGGTGAGTGCAAAGAGCACAGGCTGATCACGAAGAACCAGCCTTGAAAAAAACCCCATCTGAAGGCTGAGACAATTCATCTTATTCCTTGCTAAGGGACCTTAGCTCATTTTCCTAAACAACATCTTTATCTTTCATGCCCATGTTTTTCTAATCCTTTCCTTCTGCCAAGACCTGGGATTTGTATGAGTAAATCAGCTTGTCCAAATGCCCCATTTGCATGTGTGAACACAACCAGCAGCACCCAGAGCTTGCTTTTCCTCATGCAAAATTGCAGCAGCATCTCTTGGAAATGCAGCCTGAGATAAGGTGTCTGAAAGCCTCAAAGAGGGCTGAAAATGAGCAACAGGAGCAGCACTAATTGGTCTCACCTCTCCACAGGTAATTGGGAGCTCTCTCCTCTTCATTCACGACAAGCAGGAACAAGCCAAAGTCTGGATGATTGACTTTGGGAAAACCACCCCGCTGCCAGAGGGACAAGTTCTCCAGCACAACGTGCCCTGGGTGGAAGGGAACAGAGAGGATGGCTACCTCTGGGGGCTGGACAACCTCATCCAGATCCTGACAGAGTTGTCCCAGAGCGAAGACTTGCATTAAAGCCGTGCATCTGACTCTGCCACTACCCCCAACCTGCCCCCGACTGACTCTTCTGAACTGCACTACAAGACACTTTCCAGCCCTTGCCCTCCCCATTTGAAAGCTATACTCTCCCTATTTAATGTGGTTTTGTTGTGGTTTTTTTTTAGGTTGTCTTGGTTGTTTCCCCCCTATCCCTCCTTGTAAATAGAGAGCTAACCTGCCAGAGCAAAAACTGAACTTGAAACCTTGGCTTTGCAGAGTCAGTGGGAGCAGGTGCCCCAGAGCAACCCAGTGGGGTTGCTTAGGCAAGTGCATGCTTCACCTATCGTGTTTTTGTCTCTTGCTCAGCCTGATGTTAAGGGGGCTGGCGGAGGAAGGAGCCTCTTCCTGCACCAGGATCATCCTGAAAACACTCAGTGACCCTGCCCAGGACCCTCTGGCAGTCAGAGAGTGTGAGTGAGGTGTGGAGATGGTGGAGGATACTGTAGTGGGAGCCCTTTAGTTGTCTCTGCCAGCACCCTTCAGCCCAGGGAGCTGGCTGTGCCAAGTCCTCTGGAGCTGCTAGAAGGGCAGATTTGGGGTTTCATTTGTGTTCAAGACATCTTGTAGAGGTTGCTTAGTTATTTCTGAGTGGCACTGGAGGGTGAGGGTATACCTCCTGCTGCAGAGCCATGTATCAGGCACAGGTATTTGCCATGGCCAGGTGCTTCCCACCCGTGTCCCCCTTGCTGGGTGCCCTGGTGAGCAAAACTTTGGGCTCTTCTCTAGAGCCCCAGCTCCCCTGCTAGGAACTGCTTCCAGCCTACCTTACCTGGCATCTCCAATCCTCCCTAGCTGGGAAAAATAGCTTCTAAAGGACTACTATGAGACCTAAAGTAGCCATTCAGGTTGATCAGTCTTTTTTGTCACTGGCTGAGCACATGTGTAGTGCCACCAACGCTCCCACCTAGCCCTGGACGACCCTCCCACCTGGAGCATCTCCATAATTTCTATCTGCATCAGGTGAAGGGTTAGAGCAGCAAGGCAGCTCCCGGGTTGGACACCTTTGGCAAAGCAGAGCTGGGGTCAGGCATGCCCGTGCCTTCCCCTTTTTGCACAGAGCTGCGCTGCTCCCCAGCCTGGGGCAGTGTGCTCCCGCTCCTGTGGAAACACCCAGTTCCCTATTTAGGGCGGAGGCTATTTTTTAACTTCCTGGAACATTGAACCGAGCGGCGGCAGGGCTGGGGCGCTAAAGGTCATCCCTGGAGAGGAGGGCTCCAGGAGTGTGCGGCGCGGGAGTGGTGCAGGAGCTCGGCAGCCGAATCCCTCACCTGCTCCATCCATCCCCAAACCCACTGTCCTGTCTCACTCCCCAGGAGCAGGGCTCCAGACCCCTCTGCCATCGTTTGATGGGTCCAGCACCCTTGGTGGGGGAGACCTCCCTTGCAGCAATAAGGAGGAGGAGGAGTTGGCCACCAAGCCATCTGCAGCCAAGCCTCTTTCCCAAGGACTGAAGTTTCCTAAGGTTTTTCTCAGTTCATATCTCACCATCAGATGTCTTTTGTAAATGTCTTTTGCTCATCAGATGCCATTGTAAATGGTTGCACTGTTTTAGCTCCTTGCCAGGCTTTCTAGAATAGCCCATGTGGAAGTGCCTTATAGACTTTGCCTCTGTTCCATTAGTGTCATGGAAAAGGTTGGGTTGTTTTTTTTTTAAGTTATATTTATTTTCATCCCATTTTAATTGCACAAAACACTAAAACGTAATGCATGGAACCTTTTATTTTTTTTTTTAAACTGTGTTTCTAGTTTTTAAGCCACGCCTTTTCCAGCTTTGGAGAAAGGGTGTGCACAGATACGCGTAGCTATGTACCACTTACTGCTGTACTTTAGCTTCGAGCTGCTCTTATACATGTACGTTATTTTTAAAGCCTGTTTATAAACCAGATTCCTCGCTTCGTGGCTTCGGAAGAAGCAGATTGTTGCTCTCAGATGTCTTATGCTTTCCTGGAGGCTGGAAGGGTTGCTGTGAGGGGTTTTCCCTACTCCCACCATACCTCTCGGTCATTGGGTAATACAGAAAAAAAAAATCCAAACCAGTCTGGAACACCAACGCACAGTGCCTGTAAAAAAGTCCTGTAACATTGCAAATAAAGGCATATGGGAAGCATTCCCCTGGTGTGCACTCAGTGTCTGCCCTGTGCAGCTTGTGGCAGCCTTGGAACAGCCTTTCATGTCCATGACTGGGGGGAATCAGGCTCCAGCAGTGCTGCATAAAAGCAGAGTAGGGAAGGACCCTGCACTGGGAACAGATCCGGACAAACAGGAACTGGCTCTGCAGGGAGCAGGGCAGGGGGAGAGCAGAGCTGGGGCTGTGGGAGGCCCAGGCTCAGTGGGAGCTATCCCCCAGAGAGGCCTGAATTTCTCCATCCCCCTTCTGCAGAGAAGGCTGCTGAAGGCAGTTTCAATTGTTTTAATGTTTTTGGCTCTCACCAAGCGGTTTCTGAGTGCTACCCTGTGATTTCTGCTCTGGAGAATACCAACGCACCCAGGAGAATCAGAGGTGCTTGGCACAGCCAAACACTCCCCCTGCTCCTCTCCCTCTCAGCTGCACTGCTCTGCTGTTCTGGCACAGATGTGGCTGAGGAGGAGCAGGTGAGCTGCCCCATAGGAAAGCCAGATTTAGTGCCCAGACCTTCAGGAGCAGCCCAGCCTGGGGACCAGACCTGACTTACCATGGATCCTCTAAAACAAACTGCAGGAGAAACCCTACAGCATGGAATTTGAGGACTAGAAGCCTCTTGGTGGAAGGCAGAGCTGACAGGACACTGGATGTGAGGCTGCTGCCTGTGCACCAGTGTCTCTCCTGGGCTGTGGGAAAGCAAACACATTTCCTGTCTGGCTGCTGAGCTTACTCGGGCAGAGCTGACAGCCCCTGTTTTATTTATAGGTCCAATTTTTTGGGATCTCTCTGGTATGTGACTCCTCTTCCTACCTTCAGAGAAAAACAAAAGCCTCCAAAACTTACCTAGCTGCACCCTGAAGTGCGAAAGCAGAGGGTGTTCTCAAAAACCTCTCTTGAGAGTCGAGGAAACGCCATGACATTGTGATGGAGAGTGTGCAGGAAAATTCACAATGCCAGAGGCTTATGTTCAGAAAGGAGACAGAGGAGTCCTGCAACTTTATTTGAATAAAGGGAAAGGCCATGGGGCATTTCCCTGGGGCCTCTCAAATTATTGGAGGATGCAGCCTCCTTTTTCCTGTCCGCAACACCCTCTTCCTTTCCCCATTTGCTGAGTTACTTGGAAGGTACAGACTTCTCAAAAGGCTTACTGCATGTCCCCTTCTAATATGCACATCCCCCCCTGTTTTGTATAAAACAAAACAATATTCATAATTCCATTCAGTCTTTGTTCTTCTTCTCTAAGTTCAGGAATTTATCAGGGCCTTGGCTGAGGAGCAGTCTGTGTCATTTGGTTACATTTTCTAGAACTGGTAGTTTCTCCCACTACTTCCCTATCTCTAAGTCCCTGGCTGTATCTACAAGCAGATTTACATGGTCTGTAAAGACACATTCATCCTATTCCTTCGAAGAGGAAAAAGGAACTAAGTCAAGAAAAGAAATCCCTTGTGACTCAGTGCTGGCATCTGCTGACCCTGAGGTTTATGCAGAGGGTTGGGAAGAGGCAGGCTCCCACTGGCACATGCCACAGCAAGAGCCTGTACCCCCAAGGCAAAGCCCAGAGCTCCCTGCCACCTTCTGCATTAATAAACTAAATCACTTGTAAACTCAATATAGAGAAGAGAGGCCAGGATTTCCATTAATGCCACAAAGAAAACTTTAGACCTTCTCTAAGGGAGAACAGATAAAACTTTAGACCTTTTCTTACAGAAGGGAGCCTCCCAGCACATCTGGCAGTGCCAGGGTTGTAAAGTACTCTGCTCAGGCTGTAGGTAGGGAGGGGCAGCTCCTTTCCTTCAACATTGTCTGGTTAGGCACTACTTGACAGAATGAGCCTCCCATGAAACAATCAGGGGGTGCTGGGGCATTCCAGCCTGTGAAAGTGCAGGACTTGGCTGTGGTGGTTGATAGGCATCAAACGGTGTGCTCAGGCTTGTTCCCAACACAAGCTAGTGGGGTTTTGGGATCTCTGGGAAGGGATTTTACCCTGCCATGGATGATGCAGAGCAGCCCCCAGCCTGAAGCTTGGCAACAGCCCCGGGGCCCCCATGTGCTGCTGCCCAGTGTGGCTGGGGGGAAGCAGGAGTGAGGAGGTTGCCAGAGTGGAAAAGCTCCTGGCTGAGTGCTGCTGGCTGCTGCAGGGAATTCACGTCCGGGATAGCATGGGGACACCATGGCAGCGGTGACAGGCAGCATCTGGGTGTGGAGGGTGCTTATCAGGGATAAAAAGAGTGGCCTTTCCCCTCGGCCACTTTGTCGTGGGGGTGTTGCCTGACACCTCCGGAGTCCTGCTGGCTCGGAGATATTTTGGAGAGGGGGGTGGGGGGGCGCTTCCCCCGGGAGCCGGGAGATGGCGATGTGCCCCCGGGGGATGGCGATGTGCCCCCGGGAGATGGCGATGTGCCCCGAGGCGATGGCAGGATGCCCCGGAGATGGCGATGTGCCCCGGAGATGGCGATGTGCCCCCGGAGGATGGCGATATGCCCCAGGAGATGGCGATGTGCCCCCGGAGATGGCGATGTGCCCCGGGAGATGGCGATGTGCCCCGGGAGATGGCGATGTGCCCCCGGGGATGGCGATGTGCCCCCGGGAGATGGCGATGTGCCCCCGGAGGATGGCGATGTGCCCCCGGGAGATGGCGATGTGCCCCGGGAGATGAGGGATGGCGATGTGCCCCCGGAGATGGCGATGTGCCCCCGGAGGATGGCGATGTGCCCCCGGGAGATGGCGATGTGCCCCCGGGGGATGGCGATGTGCCCCCGGAGGATGGCGATGTGCCCCCGGGAGATGGCGATGTGCCCCGGGAGATGGCGATGTGCCCCCGGGAGATGGCGATGTGCCCCGGGAGATGGCGATGTGCCCCCGGGAGATGGCGATGTGCCCCGGGAGATGGCGGGGGATGGCGATGTGCCCCAGGGGATGGCGATGTGCCCCGGGAGATGGCGATGTGCCCCGGGGGATGGCGATGTGCCCCGGGGGATGGCGATGTGCCCCGGGAGATGGCGATGTGCCCCAGGATGGCATGTGCCCCGAGGGATGGCGATGTGCCCCGATGTGGAGATGGCGATGTGCCCCGGAGGGGGATGGATGGCGATGTGCCCCGGGGGCGATGTGCCGGAGATGGCGATGCCCCGGGAGATGGCGATGTGCCCCCGGTGGATGGCGATGTGCCCCAGGGAGGATGGCGATGTGCCCAGGAGATGGCGATGTGCCCCAGGAGGATGGCGATGTGCCCCGGGAGATGGCGATGTGCCCAGATGGAGATGGCGATGTGCCCCCAGGGATGGCGATGTGCCCCGGGAGATGGCCATGTGATGTGCCCCGGGGGATGGCGATGCCCCCAGAGGATGGCGATGTGCCCCGGGAGATGGCGATGTGCCCCCGGGGATGGCGATGTGCCCCGGGGATGGCGATGTGCCCCAGAGGATGGCGATGTGCCCCCGGGAGATGGCGATGTGCCCCGGGAGATGGCGATGTGCCCCGGGAGATGGCGATGTGCCCCCGGGGGATGGCGATGTGCCCCGAGGGATGGCGATGTGCCCCGGGAGATGGCCATGTGCCCCCAGAGGATGGCGATGTGCCAGGAGATGGCGATGGGATGGCGATGCCCCCCGGGAGATGGCGATGTGCCCCCGGGAGATGGCCCCAGGGGATGGCGATGTGCCCCGGGAGATGGCCATGTGCCCCCAGAGGATGGCGATGTGCCCCCGGGAGATGGCGATGGCGAGGATGGCGATGTGCCCTGGGGATGGCGATGTGCCCCAGAGGATGGCGATGTGCCCCAGAGGATGGCGATGTGCCCCGGGAGGTCCATCGGTTCCATCCCGGAGCCAGCCTGAGCAGACAGAGGTGAGGGATTCACGCTGCCCCCCTCTCCTGTCTGGGTGGTTCTCACGTCTCTCCTCCCCGTGCCATTCCAGGGTTGGAGCCCCACGGCAGCCCCAGCCCCTGTCCTCTGGGGACTTTCCCACTCACACTGTCATTTGAGCCTCCATTTTGTTCACTTCCCTGCCCTTTAAAAAACACAAATTTGTTCTTTGTTATTGTGAAGTGTAAAAATAAGAATTTAGAAACCTCTGGGTAATGGGAGAAGTGGGCAGGGCCCTGCTGTAGTGTCAGCTGGTTTGGTTCACATTTTGCCACGTAGCTGGAAATCCATGGAAGTGGTCACACACTGCTCCTGCAGTCCCAGGGTCCCAGGGTCCCAGGGATGACCTGCTGTGCCCATCCCACATTTCAGCCCCCCAGAGAGGGGCTGTGGGCACGGCTCTGCCATGTCCTGCACCTCCAGTGCCTGACCCACCAGAGTGATGCCTGCAGCAAGGAAGGCTTTGTGTGGGGATTTACTGCTCTAGGGGATGCCCTGGGGGCTGCAGCTGTTTTTATACAGTCAGGTGTTCTCTCATCCTGCTGTTCTGCAGGATGAAACTGTGCTTGCCTCCTGGAACAGCCAGAGAGCACAGGAGAGCTGCTGCTAGTGCCACTTAGAGAGCCCATGGAGGAGACTGCTGAGTGAATCTCATTTGGGCAGCTCTGGAGGAAACTGGAAAATTTTGGGGCCCCAGCAGCTCATCCCACTTCTGGCACTGCCACACTGCCTGCTTGGGGCTGGTGCTTTCTGTTTGTTGGGACTTTGTGCCTCCTGCCATTTGTTTGTATTAACAATGTCAGACCTGGGGCCAGCTCTCCCCTCTCCACATTGCCTGGTGCTTGGGTGCTCAAACACACTTTCCCTCATGCAGAAATCTGAGACTTGAAACCACCAGGACAAAGGAGCACGAAGAGAAATAGAGGCACAAAATTATTTACTCAAACATCTGACCAGAGCCAGGAAATAGAATCAATTACTTTAATTTCTGCTGACTGACCTCTGTGTCAGAAGGGGTTTTCACTGCAAGATGGTTTACATGCTGCTTTCCACAGCAGGAACTCCAGGACTTCCTCAGGGCACACACACACACAGAGAACTGCTTCTCTTGCAGCACTGAGGGTCGGCTCAGAAAAGGGAATGTGAGAAGAAAAAGCAGCAGGAATCTGTAGTAGCAAGATAGAGATGCTACAGATATGTTTCCCCATTTATAAAGGATGTGTGGATGGAAAACATTCCCCACTGGCAGTGTGGTATCTTTTTCTACTGCTAAATTCATGCTTCATCTCTTTCTATGCCTCCAGAACAAGGAGGGGAGATGGCAGACCCGTGGGTGGGCTCTGCAGGGTGCAGGTGCTTCCTCCCACTGTTCATCAGCCCCAGGCAGGCATTTCAAACCTGCCCAGCTGCTTTTCCCATGGGAAATGGCTTTGCAGGAAGGCTCACAGGCCCTGTGGTGTACATGGGGATCATTAAGGGGATGTCCCTTGAGTGCTTGTGTGCCAGCATGATACAGCCCACAGAGCTGCTGCCAGGGAGGGTGGTGCCATCCCATCCTCTGAACCCACGGGTGGGACAGGCAGTGACAGAGGTTCCAGCAGGGCAGGTTCCAGCATTCTGAGCGTGCCAGGGTACTCACACAATGTCTCTGCAGGGACAGTTGCTCCCAATCCCTGTGCTGCCCTGTGCTCAGCAGCATCTGGGCCTTTGAATAAACAGAATTTAAGCCTGGCATTTGGCATTCATGTGGCTGGCCTGGAATCAAGACCTATCCCTTAAAAACCCACAACCTCCCTTCACATCTCTGGCAGCACAATGCTTGATGTGCCCCAGACATAAGCATACACTCCTGCCAGTCTTGCAGCTCACATCCTCTTCCACAGGGCTGCAGTTTTCCTGTGGAAACAAGCTCTGAAATAGCCTGTAATTGTAATATTACCTCCTGGAATCAGATGCTACCTTCTCACAGCTGCATGTGTGCCTGAGCATGTATTTGGACTGCATGACTTTGAGATTTAGAGACAGTACATGCATACCCAGCAATAATCTTCCTCTGCATGGACATTATTTTTTTAAATGGTTGCTCAGGTTAGTTTGAACAGAATACAGTTGAAATTATGCTTTTCTAAATGTGTATCTCTAAATGATCCAGTATCCAAGTGGTGTATTTCCATGTCTCTGCATGGCCAGTGATGAGAGCTGCTGGTGGGCAAACCCTGGCTCCTTTTTGGGGTGAAGCCACAAGCCATGGCTGACCTCAGCTCTCCTGCACAAGCTGCTTTTGCCCCACCAGTGTTACAGCAGCCAACAGCCCAACCTCTCCTGGATGGCTGATGCAAAGCACACCTGGTTGCACTGGTTGCTCTGGGTCATGCAGGGAGGCACAGCTGCTCCCCATCACCCTGGGGTGGTGTTGGTGCTGTGGCTGCAGCCCTATGGGGCTCCCAGCAAGAGGCTGCAGGGCTGCATGTATCCCAGAGGAGTATGGCAGCTGTAAGGAGGTGGGCTAGTTTGGGAGGCTGCAAGTGGAGAGGGAGGGAATTGTCCCTGTTGTGTGGTGGCTGTGATGCTTTGGATCTTAGCTTTTTTATTTTTCTGATTTTCTGCTGCTTAATGTGTAACTCTGAAACTTCATGTTAGGTGTCAGTAAGTTCTCTTCCAGGGTACTTGGACAGAGCAGTCCCTTCCCAGCTAGAGAATCAAGGACACCTGTTACCCAAAAAGCATAAACAGCAGCAAGGGAAAGGGGCAAGCCAGGGGGCTGAGACTTCACAGCCTGGGGCTGTGGTTGGACAATTGGCCCTGGTGTGTGGATGAATCAAAACTTATAAAAGTGTAAAAACTCATGATCAGGATCCATCTTGGATTTTATTTGAGTGTAGCCCCAGCCAGGCTCTTGCACTGCCCAAGGTGTATCCTTTCAATAAATACCTGTTTTATTCTTTTTACTCTGCCTGTTCTCTGTTCCAGGTCAGCCTTTCCAGGCATCAGCTGCTGGGAAGGGAGTTTCCTTGGACCCACCACTGCTGGGCTGTGCTCTGAGGGCACCTGGGCTGGCTCTGCTCTTGTGCTGGGGGTGAGCCAGCTCACCCCTGAAGTCAGGGTGAGGTGTGTGGTGGCTGTGGGCCTCCCCTTGGGCCACAGTGTGGAGGGCAGGGGGGTGCCCAGAAATGTGGCATGGAGGTTTTCCCTGTGTCTCATCTGTCTTCACCAAGCTCCAGTTTTTTACTTTGCTTTCATGTGGTTTATTGCTAATTTTCCTCTTCCCCTTCTGAAATGGTTCCATTAGCAGGGTGTTAAAGAAATCTCTTTAAGATAATTATTCCAGATCTCTCTTGTGGGTTTGCCACATGCTGTGTGTCTGCATGGCTGTGTTAATAGTATCATACTACTATATATGAGTTTTCATCCCAAAGTGCTTCCCCTGCTGAGGGCTGAAGCCTGAATAGAAACAGAGCAAGTGAAAGGAGCTTCTGCCCCACCTCCCAGACCCCTCAAAGCCATGGGGTGTGAGAAGACCCTTCTTGCTGGTCTTGCTCTGAGTTTGGCCCCCTGATCCAGTTGGGATCTCCCATGTATTTTCCTACCCACAGTGTGGTGGATTTTGTGGCACTGTACATCACAGGAGTGTGGAAGGCTGAAATGTGCAGGTGTTTTGACAGGCTGCTGGCCCTTGCAGCAGAGCTGCCCTTCGTGGGGAGGCTCTGCCACCTGCTCAGCTCTGTTCAGGGGTCTGTGGCCAAGCTCCTGACAGCACGTGGGCTGTTCTTTCACAGGGAGTGGGGATGATGTGCCTGGAGTTGTATTAAAATGTTAAAATTGCAAACAAAACCCAGTCAAGAGGGATTGCTGGTAGGCATGTGCACAAGGGAACACAGGGGCTTTTCCCCCTTCCTTGTCTCCATTCCAGAGGTTCAGGTGAGGCTCCTCTCCAGCTTTCTGCTCCTCTGGAAGGTTCTAGTCATGAATTCCTTGAGGAAGCCATGCCCTGGCCCCTGCCTCCTCTCCTCAGGGGATGAGTGTGGGCTGGTGTCTGCTGGATGCTCTCCATCACCTTGCTGGTGGGAGAACAAGAACCCATTTGGAATCAGGGATGATGGGGTTTCTCCAGGTGACATAAAGAGACTCTGCATTTCGTTCCAGCTGTCCAGCAATAGAATATATTTAACTTTAAAAAAAAATATCCACAGTATCAAAACACAAGAAGTCACAATCCAATACTCGGTGATATAAATAGGCATACAAATGGTCCTCTGCAACCCCTCAGTTTGGGCTCCAGTACAAAAATGAAAGGTGGGCTCACCAGCAAGGTGCAAATGGCACAGGTGGGCAGGCCCCTGCTCTCTCCTTCCTGGGGTGGACAATCTGATGTACCCATGCATGGCCAAAACCAAGAACACAGACTTGAGCCAGTGACCCCCTCCCAGCCTCGGGAACAGTGCCTGTGTTGGTGTGGGGAGGGTGAAGGAGGGTGTGGGGCAGGGTGGGGTCACTTGGGGGTGTCTGGGGGAGCACTGCCATCACCTCCAGGCACTGCTGGTAGAGGTGAGCCCGTTTTGATCCCAAACCAAAATGTGCCATTGCCTTTCAGCTGCCTGTTGCAAGCATTCTCAGAGCTGGAAGATGGATTGAGCTACTCTGGCTTCTGCCATTTTTAGAGCCAGAACAAAGCCTTCACTTCCCACTGCACCATTCCAGCAGTGGGCACAGGGTGTTGTTTCTTCCCTCTGGCTGGTTGGGTGGGTGCAAGAGAAGCAGGACTTGACTTTTAGCCTGATTTAATTATTCATACAGATGACCAGAGGAGGAGGGATGGGTTGTGGGTAGCATGAGCTCTGGTGGGATTCACTGTAATTAACCCTGGTTCAGATGATGCCACTGTGACCTGGAGTTTCACACCATGATGCTCCCACAGGGAGGTGGGAATGCTGAGTGCCAGTTTGGGAAGTAAATTGCAGCACTGCTTCAAAGTGTATCATGTGTGTGAGCATGAAGCAAAGTCAGCTGGAAAATACAGGGCCAGGGTCTCCTCGTACCTGGGGTTTAGATGTCAAGGAACTCTTGGTGGTGTCTTGCAGTGGATGCAGTTTGGTCTGGGTAGCAATAAAATGCACTCTGGCTGGAGTGTGTGCATGTGTGTGAACTGCAGGGTCACCCCAGAATAAGCAGGAGGCAAGGAATAAAATATTCTGAAGAATACTGGGACTGTGAGCTTCAGCTTCCTGTCCTCAGAGCTGAACACAACACTCACAGCAAGACTTAAGGGGCACTCTCCAGCAGAACTGGAAGGTCTTTAATAAAATGTGTGCCAGTCAATGCACTCGGGGAGGAACATGCTGCCTTGTGTCTTGGGAAGCTCAGGTGTGGCACAGCTGGAGCCACCTCTCACACTGACACCCCTGACCCCAGGGCTGTGTGTGCAGAGCTGCTCCCAGCACAAAACCCCACTGACCTTCTGTGACCTTCCCAGCTGTGATTGCCATGGCTCAGAGCGATGCTGAGCCCCTGCAGCAAGCCCTGCATGGCCAGCCAGGCAAAGGGCTGGGAGGGTGGGGGTCACCTGCCAAAGAACCTTTCCCATGGTAAATATGGATTTGGCAACACCACTGAACTTGGAAAAATGGTGCTGTTCCCTGCATTGCAATGGTTGGGCTGACCCAGAATGAAGCTGCACATTTGGGTTGGTTTCTGCATGGAATTGCTTTCCAATGAGTAGTAAATCAGTTGTTTAGCCCAGCTGGGTTCAAGTACCAAGAAACTATTTCATTGAAGCCCTTTTTTTGTTGTTGTTTTTTTTTTTTGTTTGTTTGTTTTGATTTTTGTTTGTTTGGTTGGTTTTGTTTTTCGTTTTGAGAAACCTGGTTTTCACAATCAGAGAGGAGCAGCAGAAAATTCTGTGTTGCTGGCAGATGGGGGTGAAGCAACTTGGTTTATTCTTCGTTACCCATGATCACTCTTTAGCTGTAAAACTCAAACATCGACATTTATAAAGCAGGTGATGGTGCTGGGGTATCTGGGGGCACGCTGGACCAGAGGAGGAGCCCGGGGCTGTGCCCTCTGGCTGTGCTGCAGGGGAGCCTGGGCTGCTTCCATGGCACAGCTCCCATGGGAGGGAGGGATCTTCCAGCCCGGAGGTGGAGCTGTTGTCCCCTCTGCAATGCTTCAGAAAGAGGTGCGAAAGCGCTGGGTGCTTAATTTTACCCTAAAGAGAAAGAAAGTGAGTGTTGATGGAGGAAAGTTCCAAATTTTCACTCCTTCTTGTCAGTGCCTGGATTGTGGGCACCACACACATCCCTCCAGCTGCTGCCAGCTGCCCACAGAACTCTGACCTCGTGTGAGAGGAGGGAAACCAAGTCATGGTGGAGAGTGTGATACTAAAGACAGGATGAGCAGAGCCCCTGGTGCCCACAGCCCTGCCCTGGGCTCCGTGTCTGAGCTCCCCACAGCTCCCCACTACTTGCCATGGGGTGACCTGAGGTGCTCACCATTGTCTCAGAGCAGGCTGCTGCTCACACCTGGGCTGGGGGGAGCTTGGCAGTGCTGGTTTTATTCAGGGCTATTGGAAAAAGCAGAGGGATTTATCATTGTTATTACTACCACAGGACAGCCTTGGGGAAAATGCAATTTGATGCTTGCTGCCTGGTAGCAAGGCCAATCTATAAAGTGGCTCCTGTCCTAAAGCAGAGAGTGGGAATCTGTCTGCTTCTGATTAAAATCAATTAAGCAAATCACCACAATAGGCAAAAATAAGGCTTTTTGTCCTGGGTGCCATTTGACAGATTTCAGAGCCTCTGAAGTGGTGCATTGAGTGTTTTCTTGGTTTCACCAATTAAGTAAGAAGGTCAAAGATAAGGAAAAATTTTACAGAGCAAAACTTGGAAGTAAATTATAAATCCCACACCTGGTCTTTGCAGTGCTGCACTGCAGTACCAAACTCCCTCATGCAATAAATGCAGACAGCACCCAGACCTAACCAAAGTGATGCTCTCAGAGACCTGCAGCCATCCCAGGGAGGGCAGCATTTCCATTCAATCCTTTCCCAGCCTATCCAGTTCTCCCACCCTCACTAGAGCACAGAGACAGACAGCACCAAATGTGGCCCAAAAGGTCAGCAAAACCCTGGTGATGCTGATGAGGAGCTTATTCTGTCCCTTTTTGTTCCCAGGGGACCCTCTGTGCAGGTGCTGGGTCTCTGGGATGGGGCATCTGCTGTTGATCTGATATCTGATGCCACAGGAGATGAGACTTTTGGCAGTTTAGGGCTAGTGAAAATGTCAGCTTGTTTAACCTTGCCCAGGCTGAGGCTTCTCATGCTGCCTGTCCACTACACACTTAAATCCACCTTCTAAAAGTGAACCCAACTTCACAGGCACCAGAAGTTGTTCTTAAGCCACGCTTGCTGCTCCTGTTTCAGAGTTTCTGCACCAAAATCTTTTACCTAGTTCCTTTTATCCTTGGCCTGTTATTCATGTCTGCAGGATCTCCTGCACTCCCATCCTGACACCACAGCACAACTAACTTGATGCTCAGGCAGTGTTTGGTGCTTGCACTCGACCCAGCCACTCTGTTTTGGCAAAGGTGAGTGGCAACCATTGCTCTTTGTCATTGCACTCTCTGCAGCTGAGCGGGCAAGTGCTTTGGCTGGCTCCAGGGCTAGTTACAGATCTCAAGAAAAGAGCTCTCACTGATGACAGCAGCAGCTTGTGAAGGTTTTCCAGATGTGCTACAGATTCCCTGTTTGCTACTGGTCAGGATCCTGTTTAACCCTTTTTTCCCAGGTGGGAAATGGAGGAGCGGAGACGGTGTCTCGCAGGAAATGCTGAAGGTCAGTTCTGTGACACCTGTACAGCCAGCAAGGCACAGAGCTGCAGATGCCACAGCACAGTCCCTTTGGTGGAAATGGACAAAGACACTGAAATTGTTGCATTTTGGGACCAGAAATCCTTTTGGCCTTCACTGTGGTAGTGGTAATCTTGAGGAGCTCATCCCCTGGCTTTAATGCAGATCCCAGATAGTTCTTGGGTTTTCCACCACTGACCTGCTTGATTGATTTTCTCCAGCAGCTTCAAGCCCCTCCCTGGCAAAGCAAAGTAACTGTGGCTCACTGCAGCCTGGCATTCTGGCAGGATAACTGCTGCTTTTCCTCTTGAGCACTTCCAGCCCTGGGCTAATGAGAAGCACCAACAGGTACTTGTCTTCCAAGGAAACCTTTGCTCCTCTGCTGCCTGTGTTGTGTGGCTTGTGTCGCCTTAAAAACTGATTAATTTTCTTCTCTTTTCCTCTAAAACACAAATGCAAAGTTTCCTGTCTGCACCATGTAATGATCTTCACTTTCTATGCAGTAGCCCAAAAAGTTGAGCTCAGCATCCCTGTTTGGATACAGAGTAGTGACTAAATACCTGTTTCTGTCTGTCCAGCATGGCAGTACGAGCAGCAGCTTAGGGCCTGAGTTATTCCTAGGATTTGCTTGGGAGACCTGCCATTTTTCTTTACTGTACACTGTACAGATACACTGCCCTGCCTGAAGTTTGGCTTGGTAAAATATACAATTAATTGTTTGCATTACAAATTTGCCTCCTTGTTTATATATATATATTTTTTTTTTTTCCAATTAAGACTGCTGAGATCCAAGGAAATGCTTGAGCCAACATCTTCACAGTGAAAGCTGGTGCTCCCAAGGCTCCTAACACTCAGCCCCTTTCTCCTGTTCTGGCAGCCAAAGCTTTTTATAGTGCACAGCCATGGAAGGGTGAAGTGCAAAAAGTCTGTCATCCCTTGTGATGCCTGCATTGGATAAACAGGCATAGTTTGGAGGGGTCCTGTCCCACCACAAGTTAGTTGGGACTGTGAATGCTTGTCCTTAGCCCTGAAGAAGGATGTGCTGAGCTGGGAGAGCAGAGGGGTACTGATGCCTGCTTTCCACGGGCTGTGAGCTCACAGTGCAGTGTGGGCATTGGCAGGGAGAAAACTTTCTGGGAAGAGAGGTGTTGCATTAAATCCAGACAGTGTCCAGGCATCAGGAGGACAGCAGGGGCTGTGGGGAGGCTAACCCAGAGATTTGCATGAAAGCACCAAAGGAGCTTCCTACCCCAGCAGCTGTCTCTGGGATCAGTGGCAGGTGCCCTGCCCAGCACAGAGCTCTCCTCCACCCTTGGTGGGCAGCTCAGGGGCACTCCCTGCTTTTTGACAGCTCTCTTTACAACAGGAGGTATTTTAGCTGACAGGACCTGTTCTGCATGAAAAATAAAAGCCTTTGTTAAAAGCAGACCATCATAGCAGGAGAGGCTGGACACTTGTAGGGCAGTGGGGTTTGCTGCCATGCCTTTCTCACCATCTGCCTTTTGGCAGGAGCAATGGGCTGGGAGTGGGTCTCAGCTCTGCCATGCTTGGGTGGCTCCCAGTTTTGGCAGCAGGTTTGTGTGAAACTCCTCTGGCTGGAAGGGCCCTCCCTGAATGTGAGCAGCCTGGCTTTTCCCTCTTTCAGCAGGGCTCCTCCTGCCATCTTTTTGGAGTGGAAAAGCATTCAGGTGCTGACACCAAGCCGAGCTCTTCTTGCCCTGCTGTGATCAGAGGGATCACTGCACCTGTGGCCACAGCACATCTTGTTCAAGCCATGAAATCACAGCCCCACCTCATTTTGCCATGAGCCTTCCAACCACAACAGCTCCCAAGCAGCTGGCTAGTACCAGGTTGTGATCCTGGAGCTTTGGACACTTACCCTGGGAAGTGGAGCTGGGACACTGCTTCAGCCAGGAGCATCATCGCCCTCTAAGGGGATCCTTTTCCAAAGCATGGAGACACTGCCAGCAAGTCCTTTTCAGGGGCAGGAGAAGTCTTGTTCTTTGGCTCCCCCAGTATTGTGTTATACAAGAGGCTGTATTTGCTGCCCTAGAGGTGAGATGCTGCAGGACACTAGTCCTGTGCTAGGAAAAGTGTCCCCTGGGCCAGTGGGAGCTCTGATCTTTGCATGGTGGCAGCAGATGGAAGCAGGGGATGGCCCCAGTCATTTCAGCAGTACAATACGATTTACAGCAAGCACGTTTCTCAGGACATCTGTGGGGACAGAGCTTCAGTGAACATCATATATACACAGACAGCAGAGGGGGCTGGGTTGGACCCTCCACTACTGCAAAGCAGTCACGGATGGAATCTCAGGGCGGGAAGAAAGTACCAGTGGTTTGCTTTTACATCCTGTACATCTATCTATGAATAGCTCCTTGGCATTTGATGTTCACAGCCAGCATCCTTAAACAGCGAGCGTGAAAAGGAGGCAGAACATCTTCAGCAACCTCCCCTGGCAGCAGAGGGAAAGCAGCATCTCCCCTCCCTTGGTTCAGGTGCCACCTTTGCCAAGGGTGTTTCCTTGTCCTGGCACCCTCCTCCTCCTCGTTGGCCGCCCCCACGTGCTGGCTGGGACCAGTCCTAAGCCAAGCCGTGCTTGCCTCATCTCCAGTGCTCAGGGGCATCAGTGCAAGTCTGCGCCGGCTGCTCTGCATCTGCGCTCCGCTGGACGGGCAGGTGGACCGGGCAGACACAAGGACACAAAACAAAAGGGAGAAGAAGAGAGACAAAGGGTAATGAAAAGGTCCGTGGCCCACGGCTGCCAAAGGAAATCTCTCGCCGTGTTTCTCTGACCATACTTGTCCCAGCCACTACAGCTGCTGTGGGATCCCCTGCTCCTTGTAGCCTGTGAGGAGGGAGGGGAAGGGAACATGATTAGAGTTAATTCCAGATGAGGATCCTCGGGTGAGGCTCAAGCACACCACCAGCCTGGTTTACCAGGAGTGGCAAAAACCGTGGGAAAACAGGGGCACTGCCACATTCCCCCTCGTGGCCAGGCTGCCCAGGGCAGCCCCCCTGCCCTGCTTTAGCCAAGAGCTGCCTGGTGCTCTCACCTTCCTGGCACAGCCATGTGGATGCTGGCAGCCAGCCCTGCTGCTCTGGCACTTGCCTGCCACCACCTCTGCTTGAAGAGACTGTAAAGGCACAGCAGGTACCAGTGGTCACCATTTCCAGCCCAATAACCTGAAGTTTTTATGGAGTGTGTTTTTCTGCAGCGCGGGGAAATGGATGCCCTTGTACCCTGCTCCAGAGGCACGGCTGTTCCCAAGCACTGCCCTGCTAGGTCATGCTTCCAGCACACATCTCTCCTTGGGATCTACTTGTGTCTGAACCTCGTGCTCCCAGAGCACTGCCAGCTAGGAGGAGGTTGGTTTCCTCTATCCATCTTTTTGTTCCCATGCTGGCTTTTGCTGGCAGCGCTCCCAGCAGCGGCCAATTTGCTCTGCAGTTTGCACAGGTGAACAAGCACCTCTTGGAGGAGAAGGAGAATGCCTTGAATGATGGGCTGACATGTCAAACACAGACCTTGGGATGCCTCTAATAATATCCTCACTGCCTGGTTCTGCGCTTGCTTTGCTCCAGCCCAGCAGAATTACAGGTGCTTTTGTTAGGGCACAGCAGCCATCCAGTGGGCCTTGAGGAAGTGGATCATTTCAGCAGCAAAACCAAGGAAACTGCCTGGATCCCTGTTCCTTCACACCCTTTCCTCTTCCTGTGGCCATGAGGTTTGATGCACTTCCCAACCAAGACAGCAAAGCCCTTGGGGTCCCCGCTGTGTTGCAGCCACATGGATATTGCAAAGGCTCAAGCTGCCTGTCCTGCTGCTTGTCACAGCTCCCAGATTATTTACTGTCCTGCACACAGTGGTTGAGGGCAGGCTGCAAATCCCAGAGAGGACAACTTCATCCCCTGGGGGGACTAGGGCAGGGAAGGGCAATAGGAGAGCACCTGCAACTCTTGTGCTATTACAGGATGATGAGAAAAATACTGGATTTTTTATCACTTTCCTAAACTATTACAATGACTGTGCCAGAAGCTTTCCCCACTTTCATTTCAACAGAAGCTGGGCTTGTTATTCTGACTGTATCAATGAAAAAAAAAATCTCCTTATTCAAGAAGCAAATTGTCCTTTCTTGCAGTGCCTGCCACAGTGAATATCTTTCAACTAAAAAACTTCATTAAATCTGGAGGGTTTTTTTTTTCTTAGCTTAAATAACACAAGTCACCTGTCATTTTTATATTTTGAATTTCAAAGAAGTCTGAAATTTCGTATCTCAGAAGAATGCTTAACTTTTCAAACTTTTCTATTTATGCTTTGTAATATTTCTTTCTAACCATTATGTTAGGCTTTTGTAAGTCCCTTAAAAAAGCTGAACACAAAATACCAGCAGGTGCCAGAACCCCTACCTTTAAGGGACTTTTTGCTGAACTAAGAATTGACTCCAGTGAATGAACTTCGCTGTACTTTGGAAAAAATCCACACCTTCACCCAGGTTTGGCAGCCTGGATCTCCTGCTGTTAAACAAGCACAAGGGACAGAATAATAACACTTAACTGAATTTCTGCCTATTGTGTGCAGCTGAACAGAAAGACTCTCATCTCTTTCAAACAGCTTTTTCTAGGGGGCAAAATGATGATTTCACATGCATTTATGTTTGAAGTGTGAGTCAGCTCTGAAGGCAAGGTGAGCTGACTAGAAACTTGTAATTTGGGCTTGTCTACTGGGTTCAGTTTGTTTAGGGGGCAGAGTTAAAAAAAACAACCAAACAACCCTATGGACCAGAAAGGTGGAGCCTGCCTTAAATCTTTAGCTAATGTAGGAGTAATTTATCTGTGCAGCCATGTCTTTTACTGAGATACAAGAAAATTAAGATTGAGAAATCCTTTCAGTCTGGCTATCAGTGTTGAAACTGGAAGGAAGTTACAGTGGCCAAGTCTGTCTCTTTACATGACCATAAACAAAAAATGACCTGTCCTATAATAAACTAGCTTGTTACAATACTTCAGACTTCTCAAATAGTTTATATGGGAAAATAGTTATTGCATTGGAATAGGTGTTCTGTATGAAGCAGCTTTGCATTAATATGCCTGCAATAAAATTGAGGTGCAATTCTGTAGAACAGACAGCTCTGGGCTCTGGATTAAGTGGGACTGTGCACAAAGTCACTGATTTAATCAAGTTTACTTGAAATTGCACTTCTCCTGTAAACCATTGGTGTAAGATTGAGGCAAAAAGAGCCCAGTCTGTGCACAGGCTGTTCTTCTGAGACTGGGTTGGTGCAGAGGGCAGCTTCAGGATGCTCTCAATGCTGAAACAGGTTCCTGCTCTGACTCAGGGGTGCCCTTGAGGCATCCCCAGGGGCATTTCAGTGCTGTGTGAGGATTTTCAGCATCCCTGGGGCTGTGCAGCCACAGGACAGGCACAGAGACAGTGGGACACACACACATGTAAAGGCACATGGCTGGGAGGGGGCAGCTCTGGCCAAAGTGAATTCCAGATGTCCTGCCCCGACCGATGCTCGCTGCTCTCCGTGGAAACTGCCTTGGAGCATGAGGAGGAGGAGGAAAACAGAAATAAACTTACCTTGTGAGACTTTGATGGTGAACAAAAGGAGGCAAAGGAAAAAGAAAGAAGAGAGAGGGAGAAATGTAACTGTAGATGATATATCTGAAACACATGGAGAACCAGAAGAGAATGAACAAACCGAGGCTGCAGAGTAAACAGAGAACAGCTGCTCTACCATCAGACATTCACATCAGGGCTAAACATTTCTTAAAATCCTTGTACTTGAAGTGGATCATTTCATTTGGAACTCCTGTTTAAAGATGATAGGGGGATCCTCATCTGCATTTCCAGCCCCAAGCCAGACAGGCTGGATGGGCTAACACCTCTGAGCAATGCTCCCAGAAACTCTTTCCTCTGTGTCACTGGCATTTCTTGGGTTTGTCTGAAGGGGAGCCACTGAAGGAAGGCATCAAACAAGACATCAGTGTACCAAAGGGCTCATGGCATACCATTCACAGTCCCAGTGTTGGGAAAACTATACCTGATGAGTTTCTGACATCTTCCCTGCTCAGTTTGTTTGTACCCACGGGTAACTCACAACCACAGCATGCCTCAGCCTGTCTGGGTACTGCAAACACTGGTGCTATTTAACATTCCTTCAATGTTTTAAAAACTTGCCCCACCACTGCATTTGGTAGGAAACTGAAAAAAAGGGTATTTTAACTACTTTCCTCAGGCTTAGTTTGGGGGACAGCTCTTTTCAGATTTTTTTAAAAAGTGCAATAGGTCTAAGCCGGCAATTTGTCCTTGGAATTTTCTTCATCTAATGAAGGGTTACTGGTTGGTTTGGGCCTCCTGCTCCCCTTCCTTCCCTTCCCAGGAGAGCTGTGTGAGCTGCCCTAGCAGGGCCCTGCAGAGCAGAGAGGCTCAGTGATGCTTTCCCCCGGAGCCCGAGTGTACAGCGGCTGTGCAATCATCGGCTGCTGCTCCTGGCAGGGTCTGGATGGAGGAGCTGGCAAAGGAGTGGCAAGGATGGCTTGGTTACAGGTGGTGCAGCCAAGCACATCGTTCTTCAGAGGCCGAGTGTCAGTGCTGAAATGAGGGATGCAGGGCTCCAGGTGGCTCTTTAAAATGCTGTTTATTGTGTCCAAATGATGCAGCAATTCATGGGTCATGGGGGACAAGAGCCCAGCCCACAGCCTGTCAGCCTCAGCTGTGGGTTCATCTGAAGCCAGCTCTAGTTCTGGTTACAATGCATTATATGCTTTTCATTGTAGAGCATCTTAAAACATCTTTTGTTTGAGGTGGATTTATCCTTTGCTCAGAGTCATAAAACCCCTTCCAACTCACTTGCTCTTTGCCTTCTAGTTACCCAGTAAGACTGGCTCAGCAATTCTTCTCTATCAAAACTTGCTATTAATTCCATTCTTTTTCAGATTCAAAGATCTTTCTGTTATACATACATATCTGTGAGACATTATGTCCTAGGTTACAATGTAAAGATGTTCCCAAAATATGTATTCTATCAGTATCTGCTGAAAGCAGGTGGGGCAGTGATTCTTATTTCTGTGGGAGATATCCTCTGCTAATGGGCCATCTGTTAAAAACCAAATGGGGCAGTGTTGTTTATCTTTCCCATGACCCATCCTTCCTCCAGGGAGATATCTTCTGTTAATGGGCCATTGAGTGCCACTGCATGACTGATAAAATTACATCATCCCATCACGAAATACTCCACCCAGGGGGAGGAGCCAAGCCTTTCCTATCTAGATAAAAACTGACATTTGGAACACCAAAGGAGCCCTTACCCACTGGTTTCCAGAGGACAAGAGCTACCAGGCCTTTCTACAGGATCACTTCAACAAGACCACTTCATCTGGACTGCTACCACCACCCTAACTAGCAGGGTGTCAGGTTGTATTCTGACGCTGTCAGTGGTTTTTCTTTTGTACTATTGCATGTATTTTATTTTTCCCTTTTTTTCCTATTAAATTGTACTTCTGACTTGGAGTCTCTCACTCATTTTGATTTCAAAAGCATTACACTTTCCTGTCAAATCCTTATCCTTCCCAACAGCTGAGAGCTGAGGGAGGGCTTCCTTCAGAAACCAGGCTTGACATCTGGGCTGCATTTAGCAGAGGCAAAACAATGTCTGGACAAACAACCCCTGACTTTTGTCCCCTGTGCCACATCAATGTGACTTTACAACGTTATTTCTCTGGCATTTCTGTCAAGAAACAGCACAGAACCTTTTACACAGGCTCTGAGCAGGCAGGGACTCCTGGAAAGGTCATTCCACTGTGCTCATTCCACACAGTGGGGCCAATGGAGGTGTGGGCTGGGGACAAGGCATGCCTGTACTTTGCCTGGAAAGTTTAGGAGGTTAGGAGGTTTGTTTTCCAGTTGGCTTGGCCAGCTAATTAGCTGTGGTTTCCTCAGCTCTGTGCCTCGTCCCCACAGAGCTGGGGAGGGGTTTGAGGAGAGCATGCTGCAGCAGCACTGCCCAGCCACTTTTTGGCAGAGTAAGAATTAAGTGCTCCCTTGTAATTCTGCCTTTGCCTTCAGACGGTAGGTACAGCAGAGGGCAGTTCCCAAAGCCATATGGCTGCTTAAAGAAGATATCTCTGATGTCCAATGGGGCCAGTTTATTTAAATTAGCAGAGAAAATACGCTCTACTCTGGTGCTGCCAAAAATAATTAAGTGTGACAGCAAAACTGCATTCAATTTATGTTCCTTCTGAGATATTATCCTGCTAAAGGGCACCCTAGAGGAGGTGAGAGTTGGACAGGACCCCCAGGTCAGTCAGTCTCTTGCTGTGTCCCACCTTGTCCCTGACAGACATGGGTCTACCCACTCTTGGAGTCTTCCAGGGACAGAGAGAGCAGATCCTGCCATGCCACCTCTGCAGCATTTTGACCTTACTGGAGGAAAAATGTCTTCTAATTTCCACACAGGTCCTTCCTGGTGTTATTTAAGTCTGTCTTAGATTGGCCACTGAACACCTTCATCATCAGCTCACATACTGTCTTATGGTTCTCTGGACTCTCTCCAGGTTTTCCACTTGAAGTACAGCCTCCAAAGTTGGCCACAAGCCTCACCACAGCTTTATGCATGCAGAGAAAGGTGATGGGATCAGCTAAAGCCCTGCAAGCTCTGCTCCCACCTGCCCGTGTGGGATTTGTCCCCTCGGCAGCAGCGTTCCCTGTGCTGCTCATGAGTCACTGCAGCCACCGTGTCCTTCCCTGAAAAACAAGCTGTTCCCTAGGGTGTGTTTATGCAGTTAATCCTTCTGTAGAGTCTTGGGCTTGTCCCTGCTGAGTAGCACTTGCTGTTTCCAGACCCTGTCTTTGCTTGCTGTGGATCAGGGCGCTGCCCTGGCTGTGCCTGCAGTGCTGGTGTGCGGCTGGGGAGCTCTTCTCCAGCCCAGCATCAAGCCACAAATGAAAATACTGACCAGAGTTGGGCTCAGGAGGGACCTTTCATCACACCTCTCTTCATCTCTTCCCAGGTCAGGAAAATCCATTTAGAAGAAAGTTCACAAGAGCATTTTCATGCAGGCCACATCCCCCTGGCTTGCTGGCAGGAATGCTGTGTGGGACGAGGTCAGCATCTGAAGGTTGGGAGGGATGGCTGAGTGCTGCCTCCTCACACAAAATTAATTCTTCCAAAGGGAATCAAGCCAGTCTGACACAGCTCGCTCTGGATGGTGACTTTGTGGGGGTGTTTCTTATTCTCTAAATGCATGCGAGTCACTCACTTGATTACATCTTCCAGAAACTGAAGTACACCTGACAGACTATAATTCTTCTTGTTCCCTCATTAAGGACAGCACACCATTATCCTCAGACCAAACTCCCCCTTTTCATGCCTAGGAAATAGCACTAGAAGATGAAAAGCTTCAAGGAGCCTCCTGTTCAAAAGGCATGTGGATGTGGCACTTGGGGAACATGGTTCAGTGGTGGACACGATGGAGATGGCTTAAGACTTGGACTCAATGATTTTGGAGGTTTATCCCAGCCTCAGTGATTTTATGATTCTATGGTTCTAACTCACTCCCAACTCTCTACTAGCTACCAGAGAGGCAGGCCCAGATCCAAGGAGTGAGGTGATTATCCCTTAGAGAAGCCTGGGCAGAGTTCAGCTGCTTCCCACCCTCCTCCTCATGGCTAGCCCTCACCAGCTCAGACAGGACCTGCTGTGTCCTGCCTCTAGCCCATCCAGATAGCCTGGCACCCTCACAGGGACACATGGGATGCTATTTCAAGGCAAGGGGACTAGAGGTGGGCAGTAGTTTCACACTTTTTAAACTATTTCCCATCTGCACACAGATTCAAGTTGCAGTAGTGTATGGTTTCTGTCCAGTGCATCCAATGGTTTGCACACAAACAAAACCCAGCCAAAGCAAACTGGCAGTGTTCTTAAATGAAATGTCTTATTTCTTGCATTTGAAACATGGTTTCCTTCTTAAGTTGTTTGTTGTTATTTGTTTGTTTTTCTTAATATGATAACAAGAACCAACACCTTTGGGTCTAGCAGGGCTCCAGGTAAGAGCAATCAATCACTTCATTCTTTGTTTTGGTTAAGTTATTTCTTTTCTTCACTTCTCCATCAACCAAGAGCTGCTGCATTTAGCCACTACTTTCTCTGCATGGCAAGTAAACTTAAAAGCAGCTATTTAATGAGATGGCAAGAAACTGCCAAGAGCAGCTTGTCAGATGCTGCTGGTGAAACATAAGATGTGTTGACTCCTCTTGCCATTCTCTACCACCAGAGGGATGAAATACTGCTGCTGTGCTTGGGGACCTCTTGACCTGAGCATTCCCACTCTCATCCATGGATGCTGCTCATCCATCCTCTGCCTCCCAAACAGCTGGAATCCAGCCAGATGTGGGGAAGGGTGTTGGAGAGATACTTCCAAGCTGTATGGTCTTCCCCAACAGTGAAACTTGAGAAGACCCTCCCAGTAAGACCTTCCTAAGCACCAACCCCTCTAGCTGGAGGGCAGGGCTTTGGAGCAAAGCAAGTCACAGTTTCAGTGGTGGTTCTCTATCAGGACAGATGCTTTCCTGACTCTCCCCACACCTGCAGAATGGGGTCCTGCCAGAGAGTAACCCACACACAGGGGCTGCCCCACAGAGGAAGAGCAGAAGAGTTTTATGGTCATGAACATGCACTTATGGCATTACAAACAAATCTGGCAGAGTCCTAAAGACACATCACATGTGTACACCAATTCACAGTTTAGCCTGAGAAATAACCTGCTCTGCAGGTACATCTGGAAGGAAATGTGGTAGGTGGTTTGTAGGGTAAAGCAAAGAGCAGTACTGCTTTCATCCTGAGGAAAGCTTTTGCTTTGCACATGTTCAGGTTTTTAATATCCATCTCTGCATGGGGACTGCCTTAACTGAAGCCGGCTCATAAATTAGCAGGTGGCTTTGTGAAAGAGTTTAACCCCTGGGTTTGGCAGCTGAAAATGCACCCTGGTTTCCTGCTTTCTTTTTTTTTTTTTTTCAATTTCATCCATTTTGTCTTTAGGCGGGTTCCTGGCAACTTCATGAGATCCTCTCTCCCCCTCTGTTGTGCAGCCACATGTCATCAGCAGAGATGACACAAAGTGGAGCCTCTTCAAACCAAAAGGCAAAAGCTGCTGGTGAGATGCTCTCTGGGAGAAGGGCTTGCTTTGGGAACTGTCTGTCCTGTCAGTCTGAAAGTTCTCAGACCTGTTTGGTTTGAGGGCTTGCCCATCAGCCTCTGGAAAGGGCATGGAGTCTTGCAGATGCCACCAGCACCTGATCTCTGTGTTGCTTCTGGCTTTGGAGGTGAGATGAGGCTGCCATCTCAATCTTCTGCATCAGGATACAGGAGACATGCCACAACTTTTACACCACTGAAAGCCTCTACCAGATGAAAGTTACAGAGGCTGTGTTCTGGATTTGTAATATCTACTAACTCGTAACTTAAATGATGTACATTTAAAATATGATTCTTCTTTCCTTAAACTAATGTTTTAGTCAACTCAAAAGGTGTATGAGACGTCATTCTAGAAGCAGCTAAACACTTCTGGCTCAGCCTAAGAACTTGGTCTGAAACATGAAAAAAACTCTATAACAATGGGTAAATGTTACTGGGGAGGAAGGGAAGGGTCCAGGAGAGTCCCCAGGGCTTTTCTGGGGACAGCTCTCCCTGGGAGCAGAACCAGCCTAGAAAGGAGGTCTCACTAACCTCAGATTTGCAGCTGGAGTCTCAAGGGATAAAGGGCTTCTCCCCTTTCTTGTTCAAATGGATGTGATCATGGCAGAAGGGGCTCCAGACAGCAGAGTTCACAGTGCTCCCCTTTCCTGCACATTTCATTTCATAAAGAGAAGTTCCTGACCCAGAAACCTAGGAGACTCTCCCAGGTATGTCCCAGGGCCCATTCCTACTGCCTGCTGTGTTTCTCAGGGACTTGCAGAGCCCATCCTGTGGCTCTTCCTCCCTGCAGTGCAGCCCAGCAGCTCGCAGGGACATTATCCGTGACCCAGTGCCATTGCCACGGAGAGGAGAAGTCAGGAGGGCGAGAGCACTGTACTTACTTGCAAGAATGACCATGTCCATGCCCCAGAATATGCTCATGATCCAGCCCACCATGACGATGGCCGTGAGGATCTGGATGAGGGCGGCGGCGATGTTGAGCCAGAAGACGCAGCACATGTGCCGGTCGGGGAGGTCGGTGCGCGCCCCGCAGAGCACGGTGAACGCCGACACGAACGTGCCTGGGGACACAGCAGCACAGCCCCGTGAGACACACACACTGCCTCCTGCCACTTCTCTCCCCTAGGCCTGCTCCCCTCGGAGCACCTTCCTACACTGAAGCCAGGGTGGGAAAAGCACTCCTTGGGTTTTGGCTCCTTCCTCCCCCCACCCAACAGAAACCACTTCTGCACTACAAGGGAGTGCTGTTGTCTTGGGTTGTGGCCAGAAATGTGTATTCTGTCACCATCTGTTGAAGCTGGGTGGGGCAGTGACCCTTATCTCCTGGCACATACTATCTGCTAATGGGCCAGCTTTAGGACAAGATGGGGCAATCATCTTTATCTTTTCCACAACCCATCCTCCCTCCAGGAAGATACCATCTGCTGCTGGCCCATTGAGTCCCACTGTATGATTGATAAAATTACATCATCCCACTGGGAGATGCTCCAGCCAGGGGGAGGAGCAAAGCCTTTCCTACCTAGATAAAAACTGAGATTTTGGACAGCAAGACACCTTCTTTCCACTGGATTCCAGAGGAAAAGCTGAACCTTTGCACATCATCCCTGGATCTTCAGAGGAAAACTGCACCTTCTCCAGGAGCACTGCTTCAGCTGAACCACATCTGTCACTGCAGGAGGATGCAGCCACCATTTAATGGGACTGCTACCAACACCCTGACTGACTGACAGGGTGTCAGGTTGTATTCTGACTCTGTCAGTGTTTTGGATTTGTTCTTTGTAATACTGTATTTCTATTTTAATTTTCCTAGTAAAGAACTGTTATTCCTAATTCCCATATCTTTGCCTGAGAGCCCCTTAATTTCAAAATTATATGGATTTGGAGGGAGGGGTTTACATTCTCCATTTCAAAGAGAAGCTTCTGCATTTATTGGCAGGCACCTGTCCTTCAAACCAGGACAGCTGTGTATCTGTGGAAATACCTTTGTTCTGCCTGGTGAATCTCTTCTGGGGAGAAACACCACACAGCAGCTCTAAAAAGGAAAACCAAACTCAGAGTTGGGGCAGGACTGGCTCTAGAAATCTCTAATGGTCTGGCAGTCTGTTACTATGCACAAATACTGCTCTAGAAGGAGCAGACATCAAAAGAAAAGGGGTGGCACTGCATTTTTGCACAATGCTTTCCCCAGTCACAAGCTGCTACCAATGGAAGGGGGCTCACAGCTGGTCTATGAGCCAGAGAGAGTGAATTGATAAAGTTTACTTTTGAAAGGAATTTTACCAAGGCCATTGGTATGGAGACCAGGAAGAGGAAAAGAAAAGAAGATAAGCAAGAAAAAGTCTGCAGCTGGGGAAAGTATTTTTAGAAAAGTTTTGTGAAAAACAGAGGTTAAGATGGTTTTACACCGATGACCATTATATTGATCTATTGTAACCAGTGAATAAAGTGTAAACTTTGTAGAGGGTATAAAATACAGTATGCTGTTGTAATAAACATATATTAGCCTTCTGAGATGTAGTGCCTCCTTTCTTATGTCACATCCACCCCAACAGTGACAGCTACCTGAGAGCACGTTTTAACCAGGCAGAAGTTGCTAAACTTCCTAAAGTGCAGGAGCCAGGGGACCTGGTGTGACAGCCCCTGGCTCTGCTTGAGACCAACTAACAAGTCTTGCAACCACACTTCAAACTTCCTAGAACATTTCAAATGAAGGTTCTTGTTGATGTGTGAAAGTTAAAGCTGGGGAAAAAAACAAAACCCTACACCTCAGCAGCCTTTCACAAAGATTCCTCCTCAATTTATGTTCTTACACAAGGCAGATTTTTTACTTTTAGCTGATATGTTGTGCTCATGGCTGGCTGAAACTCACAGCTCAGGGAAGCCTTGTCTGTCCCACAACCAACATGAAGAAATACACACTATGGGTAAGGAGCAGAAGAAGCAGCTGTAGCTCCTGTCTCCTATAAAATATGAGCTGCTGCTCCAGCACTTCATCTAAGTACAGATTTCAACACCTCTTGGCATTATGAATTGCCTTTGGGTTTTTCTAAAACAAATACAGCATTGCTAAGGTAAGTACCAAAGTGCAATGTCGATTGTATTGGATAACAGTTCAGTGAAATGCCTTCTTTCATCAATATCTTGAATTAAAACAATGGTTTCTACGAAAACTGGGTTTTTTCCTCTGAAGGATGGAAGCCTGCAAACAGCCTGTAAGATGTGAATGAATGAGCACATCTTCAGTGTACATGAGTGCCTTGTTGAACTCAGGGGAAGGTGGGAGTCCCTTGGTTTGACTGAAGACAGGGACAAAACACTCAGTTTACACCCTTGTAGTAAATCTTATCAGACCAAGAGAGCAGAACCATCTGGTTAGAAGCAAAACACCATTTTGTCCTTCACTGCTAGGGTGGTGCAAAATAGAATCTCTTTCTTTGCTGCCTCTTCCTCAGTGGGTCACAAGGATAACAGGCAGCTGAGATGCCAAAATGCTGGGGAAGGCTGGCTACAGCCTATTTTTAGTCCTGCCACCGTTTGCAAGCTTCAATTCCAGCGTCTTCCTAACAGCCCACCAGCTCCTAACACCCTGCCCATCTTCCTGCTGCTGGCTGGATCCCATTCCTGATTCCCACCCCCTCCCTGTGGCACCTGCCAGAGCTGGGCATGCAGCAGGCACCGAGGGGTGGGAGTGAGTGAGTGCTGCTGGGGCAGGGGGAACACAGCACCACAGCACAGCACCACTGGCATGGACCAGGGCAGCATCTTCTGCATGGGAACCACCCCTGGGCTTCCTCCTCTGGCTTTCACAGTGTGTTGGGTTGGTGTGGCCAGAAATGTGTATTCTATCCCCATCTGTTGAAGCTGGGTGGGGCAGTGACCCTTATCTCCCTGGAACACAGTATCTGCTAATGGGCCATCTTTAAGACAAGGTGAGGCAATCATCTTTATCTTTTCCACAACCCATCCTCCCTCCAGGAAGATATCATCTGCTGCTGGGCCATTGAGTCCCACTGTATGACTGATAAAATTACATCATCCATTGGGAGATGCTCCAGCCAGGGGAGGAGCCAAGCCTTTCCTATCTAGATAAAAACTGAGATTTTGAACAGCAAGTTACCTTCTTTCCACTGGATTCCAGAGGAAAACTGGGCCTTTCCACATCATCCCTGGACCTTCAGTGGAAAACTGCACCTTCTCCAGGAGCACTGCTTCAGCTGAACCACATCTGCCACTGCAGGAGGATGCAGCCACCATTTAATGGGACTGCTACCAACACCCTGACTGACTGACAGGGTGTCAGGTTGTATTCTGACTCTGTCAGTGTTTTGGGTTTGCTTTTTGTAATACTGTATTTCTATTTTAATTTTTCCAGTAAAGAACTGTTATTCCTAATTCCCCTATCTTTGCCTGAGAGCCCCTTAATTTCAAAATTATAATAATTTGGAGGAAGGGGGTTTACATTCTCCATTTCAAAGAGAAGCTTCTGCATTTATTGGCAGGTAACTGTCCTTTAAACCAGGACACACAGGCAGGGTTTCATCCCCTTATCCACAAAAACAAAAGGGTCTGCGTGGAGGAAAGGGAAAGTCATTATAATCCCAAAGGATGTGTAAGTCTCCCCATAGCTGTTTTGTGCTCTGTGGCATTGTCTTCCACTCCCCCATGTGGGATTATGTGACATATCTGCTCTGCTTCACCCACCTTTTTATTTCTTTCTAGTTTTTTCAAAGCAGAAGGAAGCCTGGAATATTTCCCTCGTGCTTCCTGAAAGTGTTGTCTTCAAAATTACACCACAGCACTCTCTGAGATTAAATGTGGATTGAGGCAAGATCAGAGAATGGGTGTTTATGTTTTCCCATCAGGATGCAAAATCTTGCCAAATGTAAATGCCTGTCTCTTTTCAAAATGAAAATCTTCCCCTCTTGCCTTTCCTTTAACTCTTCCAAAATATATTACAAAGAAAGGTCATAAATGAGCAATAATTCTTAATCTACAGCTTCAAATCCTTCCAGTGAAGCTTTTAAGATATTTACATCATTAGAGCAAGGTGCTGAATTAGCCAATTAATGCCCTAAATACCACAGTGACTAAGCTAAAGTCTATTCAGAAAGGAATAAAGCCTTATGTGTCCTCCTCTGGACTGGGAATAGATACACAATCTGGGATTAAAATCCTGTGAACCTTGGCTTCTGATTCCTCTTCAGGCCACTTTCCTACCTGAGGGATCCAATTCATTTTGCCAATGTCAGTGCTTTTTCTTTATTACTTATGATTAGCCAATCTTTGGGAGCTTGCTGGCATTTTTGAATACAAGACTTTAGCCATGCCAGCTAAAGGATGGAAGCATTTTTCCCTCTACTCCACATATGCTTGAGAACGTGAAGCAGGATTAAGAGTCCTAAATGCTTTTGCCAAAGCAGATGTTTTCCCCTTAGGAAGCCATTGTGGTTACACACTGCCAAGTATGGAATTATTTGCATCTGGAAAGGGAGAGAGGTGGAGAGGAGGAGGAGAAGAAGGAAGGCAAGCAAGCTGAATCTGTTGATAACACCTGCTGCCTCAGAGCTGGGGCACCAAACCATTTCCCTCCCTGACCAGGCATTCAGAGACTTGAATCCCTGCAGCCCAGAAGTCCTAAACCTGCAGTGCCAGCTGCTGGGGTGATGCTGGCCAAATAAATCAGCAGTCCAAAAAGGTCTCAGGTTGTGAGTGCAGCCAGCAAACACAAACCAGTAACTCCATGAGCAGATACAAACTGAACACCAATGCAGTTATGGCAGTACAGCATAAGTAATTTATAGTAAGCATTTCTTCCATCTTCCCAAACTGCAATGGAATCTGGGATTATTCTAAATCATGAATTGATACAGCCTATTTGAGGACACAGGGGAGCTGATGCCCTGTTTTTAATGAGTCTGTTCATCCCCTTGCAATCACCTGGCTGGACTGTACAGCCCCTGCTGCACCCAAAGCCAGCAAGTACCAGGGGCTGGGCAGAGGGATGGGTGGGAGCTGAGCACTGCTCCTCTGGAGCAGCTGGGAGCAGAGGGTGAAGGCTCCATGTGCAGCAAGGCTGTCAGGGGCTGTGACACCCATCCTGCTCTTGGGACTCGTCTCACTTGGGGCAGTGCCAGCCAGCTGGGGCACCCACATGGTACTGGCATAGAAAAAGAGCCTCTGGGAGCCTCCACTTGCTCTGGCTGTCAGCACAACTGGGGTATTTTTAGATGACACCAGTAAATATAGAAATATGCTTGTTTCCAGCAGTTTAACCCACTGAACACGAAGGGGAATGTGTTATCTGCAGAACAGCACAATGAAATGAAGGGGCAAAGGAGGGAGTTTTGGCCTTTCTCTCCTCTCTGGTCCATTGTCATGCAGCATAAGGACCTCTCTCCAGTGTCTGCTGGCCTGTCCTGAACAGTCTGATACCTGTGTTACCTGAGTGCAGAAGGGAAGGTGCTATGGAATACCTTAAGCTGTAGGAGAGTTTTTCTCTCCTGTTTTTACAAGAAAGCCTGTCCTGGGCACTCCTGCAAGAGCTTTAGTCAGACAGAGCTTGGCACATTTCACGTGGAGGACCAGCTGTGATGGCACCTTCCCAGGAACATCAGAAGTGGGAGCCTGGTTGGAGCTGGAGGGGGACAAGACACTGGTGACCACAGTGCACATAACCTGAGCATGCAGACAGCTTAGTGGGCTTCTCACTGACGGCCAGGTATCCCAGACTTCCCAGAAGAAAGCATCTGTGCTGCCAGGAACTCACATCTGATGGGCTGGTACAGGTGGAGGAGCAGCAGAAACCCAAATTACTGCAATCGGGCCACATGTGGAGACGATGATGCTGATTTGATGATGATGATAATTCCTACCCTACAAAAACCTGGGAGTATTTATTCTTCTTCCTGAGAGCCTGGAGAGCATTTGAGGCATTCCCCTGTAGTGCTGGGAGTAAATAAGGCAGTGTTTTTGTGCCTCCTTTCCTGCTCCCAGAGAGGAAAGGCAGGGCCACGACTCAGGAGCTGGAGCAAAGCTGCAGGAAGCACACAGCTGGAGGCAAGCACAGGCAAAGGTGGGAACAAAACTGGAGGTGTCTGTGGGAGCAGGGCTGTAGGATCATCATGGGGAGGTGTAATTGATGAGTGTGTGTTTTGTGGGGATGAGCTGTACCTGTGTGTTGTGTCAGGGGAGCGCTGTGTGTGGGGACATGTCTGGTGCATGTCTTTGAATTTTCTTAAGTAAAATGATTATTAGCTGTCATTAAACAGTGTTGGCAGGTATGTGAGGCAGATGTTGTGGATGTGCTGAAAATTTATGAGATGTGTTGGCTCTGGCTTGTGTGAGTCAGAAAAAGCTGTGCAGGAATGGGTGTAAGGATTGCATTCCTTGCTTGGTATTGCAGTGAATATGGGATCTATTGGTCAAGGCATTCTTGTGTCATGAACTTATTTTTATTCTCTAGTTAGAGCTGTTTCAGGCATGAAGGCCTCTCATCCTTGGCATCAATCCAGTGCTAGCTGTAGCCCTCTATGTTCCATAAACCTTGCTTAAGGAAGGGGCAAGGCACTATCTGCTGATGCTCAGCACCATTCCTCCCCCTCAGCTTAGGTGAGTAGAGCTGGGCTATGGAAAGGACACAATTAATAAGGTGGTAAAATGGAGTTGTAAAACATCAATGCCCAGGATGACAATCTGCTGAAGTTTCCTAAAGCATCCAATTGTTTATGTCAATGCTTGAGGAAACAGATGCAAAGTGAAATGCCCTGGAAGCATTCTGGCCAGTGTGAATCCTCACCAGTGTCCCCAGTCTCCACCTGGCTGGATCTGGGCTGCATGAGAGAGAACCTGCCAGTGCAGGTGTGTCACCTAAACCCCCTGAGATGAGTGCTTTCTCTCCAAGCCCTCTGAACAGAAAAGGCTGCTTCAGGAGAACAATTGAGGTGCCTCTGTGTCATCCTCTGTGTTTGTTGCAGCTTGTGAGTGCAGGGCACTGTCAGGGTCTCCACTAAGTCTCTTCTTCCCATGTCTCCCTTAAAGAGATGTGGCTGCAGGCAGGGGGCAGTCAGTGAACCTCTCTGGCAGCAAAAGCAGAGGTGTGGAGGCTGCAGGGTGTCCTCTTGGGGAACTGACCTTTATTGATTGAGCACCTGGCTCTGTGGCCAGCTGTGCTCCTTTGCCAGGGGCAAATTCCTCCCCAGTTTCCTCAGAGGCACTCCAAGCAAGCAATGGAACACACCAAGCCACTTGTCATTCATAGAACTAGATGAAAATCAGTCCACAGGGTCACAGCTGCACTCCTGGAGCACAGCACCCAGCTGGACACTGTGTCCTCCTCTGACTGAGCAGTTTGGGAGCACTGTGGAACTCATGGTGCTCTTCCATGGGCTGGACCAGAGATTAGTGCAGGGCGTGGAGGCTGGCACTGACACTGCAATTCCTCACTGTTATATTGGCTGCTAGATTTGTTTCTCTTGATGACCTTAAAAGTCTTTTCCAACCTGAATTCTGTGATACTCTGAAATATGAAGACTACAGAGGCAGCAACACAGTGCTGCAGCACCAACAAGGCTCAGGGGTGCCCCATGTGCAGCCTGTCAGGGCATCCTCTGCATCCTCCTACTTATAGCTCATGTCAGCCTTGGAGGTCAGGACTGAGAGCAATTACCTGCTCTGGGGTTTATTTCCTAGCATGTTTTAGACTAACATCTTAAAAGCTCAGGTTTTAGGATAAAGCTTAATTAAACAGCCATGGGCAAGCTTTTTTCCCCTTTCTAGCATCTGTACAGACTGAAGTCTGCCCCTGCAAATACAGTGCAAGGGGGCTAGAGTGGATAGGTGGTTTTAGCAATTGGGGGTGGGGTAAGAAGAGCAGGAACAATGGACAGCTTAGGAATCAGCAGGTTTGCTTGGTCCCTTTAGAATTAACAGCCTGAATCCCACAGATTCAGATCTGCCAGAAGGGGACACCGATGACACTGTGGTGTCAAAGCCATCACCTGTAAATGCCAGGTCCTGTGGGCAGGAACAGCAGGAGGAGAGGGAGAGGAGAAAGGGAAGGAGGAGAGAGTGGAGGCAGCAAACGTGACAGAACCTAGATGTTGCCATGGAGAGTAGCTCATGAATTTTTCCTCCGTGGCCTGCTATTAAAAATGTTTTGTTTAGCTTCTGCCAGCACATTGTTTTTATTTTCCCCTTCCATATCCAAAGGACATCCAGAGGGAATTTTGGCTCCCTCCATTCCCTTTGGCCTTGCTGTGGACAAAAATACCCAGTCACTTGACAAGAGAGAGCTGGCACCTGCAATCCTGGTCTCCCCAGGGTTTGTTCCAGCTCTGGAGCCTGCAGGAGGCAGGCTGTGTATGGGGTCAGCTCTCTGCTTTCCCTACACGTGTGACCAGCACATCCCAAAGCCTGTGGCTGATCCCAGCTGTGCCAGCACCTGCAGGGAGCTCTGCATCTGTTTGTTATCAGGAGCTTTGTGTCATGTGGTCGGAACACACTTGACAGTGTTTGTGTAGCTTCTACAGGAGACAGCCCACGTGCAAGTAAGACAGCAGTGCCTTTGCATCAAAAGTGAGATTTTTTTTTTTCTCGTATTTAATGCTCTAGAAAAAGTTAACTCTTCTAAAAACGCAGAGTTTTAAAACAAAAACTTCAAAGCTTGACTGCAACAAACTTTCACAGACTTCCAAGGCTAAAAATACACAGCAAAATCTTAAATGGAGGTGAAGTGACTTACTAAAGCTTCAATTATACACGGACCCATCAAAATTATTTTTACTCTGTAGCACTGCGATGTTTTGAGCACTTAAAAGCAGCCACCCATAAATAGTGAGATTGAAGTACAGCTTGTTCCCCTGCCAGACATTCCACAATCCTTGGGTGAAGTTTTCCAGTCCAGTCCTGTGGTTTAATTCTGTTGACTTGATGCATAAAATTAAGGGTGTTCTTGAAGTGTTTGAGAGTGGAGAATTTCTGCTGAGCAGCAAATGCAAGGCCCCACTGCATAATCCTCAGTGGTGGAGCTGACCCCAGAATTCTGACAGATTTGCTGAATTATCTTTGCAAGTTGCACCTGCTTGATTCCCAGATTGTTTTGGGGTTTTTTTCCTCCTCTTGGAAAAATGATGTGGTCCCAGAACCACCAATGACATTTTGCATTATGTTTTACATTGGTGTGAGGCACTGTAGAGAATGTGTAACTTCCCAGAAGTGGAGGGAAATACTGCTATGTGGACACCTAGATACAGGAAATGGGAAAGTTGTAACAAGTAATGCCTACCACCTACAGTCAAGGAATGTGAATTGCTGGAAATAAGCTCATCAAAGTGCATCAGCAGTGCATGACAGCCCATCTGCATGCTAGGCAGGGAATGAAGAGCCAGGGAGGCTGAAGGACCTGCCATGAGTTCTGTGCCAGCCAGGGGCACTCCTGTGGAAACAGCTGAGGCACTGCAGCCTTGCTCCTGCTCAGAGCTTGCTTTTTTTCTTTACTAATGGAATGGAGGGAGGATTTAATTAATTTGCATCCTTATTAAGTATGCCAGCATTCAGAGAAATAGTGCAATTGGCTTCCAATTAGAACAAACACGAGCAGGAACAAAAGGCATGACTGCTATTTACAGCACAGGGCACTTTGCTGAGAGCTCATCTGACCTAACTGGACCCATTCCTGCTGCTCTGTAATTTTACCAGCAATTTAAAAGCTCCTTTTTTTAAATGCAATCAGCTCTGCTGCTGGTTTCTCTCCATTGTCTCCTGCCATGCAGAACTTTCTATATTTATATTGTCTACTATTAAACCAGGGGGTTATCCCCCCTTGTGTTCCCTTCTCCTCCTGCCAGCTGCTGTGGATGCCCTGCCATGGCTCTCCTAGTCCAAAGCTGCTCTGCACCCACCCACTGCAGGAGCCTGGGACTTAAATGAGAGAGGAACCCAGGAGCCAGAAATAATCATCCACTAAACTATCTCTTATTTTTAAGGCTCTGATCCTATTCACAGAAATGAATTTTCTGTTTTCTTGATGTACATCCAGAAACAAGCCTCAAACCACTGTGTTTTATGCTGTTGATACAGAAATAATTTGAATCTGGCTTTTCACCTGAACTTCACCAACCTGGAAGCTTCAACAGCAGAATGTTTGGGGAGAGCTGCTCCTCATTTCAGAGAGGCCATGAAACCTCTTGCAAGAAAAGCTTTCTGATAGCCCCAGTTTCTAAAGGATGCTGGAAGTAAAAGCTGTGTAACAGCAGAAGCATAATGAGGAAAAGGCTATGGATTCTTATGAGCTTTCACACAGGCTCTTGCCAATTACACAGTGATGAACTGGAGTTTATTCTTAATTGTCTGTGCCAGGGAAAGCTTTTCCTTGTCAGGCACAGAGCAGGAGGAAGGCAGGCATGGCCTTCCAGCTCCCACAGGAGTTCAAGGGCTCCTGGGTGAAGGCACATTAAATGTTCAGTCACCCTCCTGCCTCTGCCCTGGCACAGGTTAATCAGCTGCCATTAGCACCCATCTCAGGGAGCTCTAATTGAGCAGAAGGAAAGCAGCAGGCCAGGGGCAGAGCAGGGCTCTCTCCAGCCCTGCCTGCATGATCCAGCCTGGCAGCCACAGCTCCAGGCAAGGTCTGCAGCTGCTCTGCCTCTCTCATCAACGCCTTGCAATGAATTCAGCCCTCTGTAGCTCCCTAGGAGCATCTGCTCTGCTCGTGGAAGGATGGATTAACTACTTCTAAGATTCACTGAGCAGTGACTCTGAGCTTGCTGAGATACCCTGGAGCCCTTAACTGTGAAGACAAATCATGTTAATTAGGGACTACCAAGACACAAGACAGAATTAATCTAATTAGAAAGTTAGATGGGGATGCAGAGCAATTAGAGGTTATTGTACTGAACAAGGCAGCAGAAATGCCAGTGTAATAAATTGCATCAGCCTCCAAAATCATCTCAAAGTACAAGCTATCTTTTAAGGCCTAGAGGAATGCTAAACAAAACTGACATAAGTGTTCAGAGATCTGCAGTGATAAGTATGCAGGAGACTAACAAAAACACCTTTACATCTTTTTTTCTTAATATAGAAAACTCAGTGGACACATTTGATGAGCAGTGACAAAGTGGACATAAGAGAACTGTGTCTCAAGCAGGGACAAAACAGGACATAAGAGAATTGCACTCTGTAGCTAAGTGGTGTGTTGTGGTGCTGTACCCAGGAGCCTGGAATATGATTTGTGAGACCAGAACTCCATCCTGGATTTACAGCTGCTTGCTAAGTAATTCTGATGCTGTAACTTTATTCTTATAATGCCAAAGTAACATTATTAAGGTGCTAATTTAGAGAGTGTGTCCGGAAATTTACTGTCTAGCCTGATGGGGCTATATCCTTGTTGTTCTCTTCAGTGCTACCATTAGTCAAATAGTGACCAGGTCTTGCTTTTAAAGGACACTTTTCATAAAACCATTATTCTTAGATGAAAGGTAAAGCACTTTACCTATTAAAGCCATTGCTGCTTTGCTGATGTACATAGCATCCAATATATTTAGGAGAGGGTGCTTTACACTCTAGGTTTGGCTTTGGTACCTTCAGGTGATTCAGACACTTTACAAACAAAATTCTTATTTCATGGTTGTTTACTTGACTGAGAATATCAAGATGTTTTATCTTAGTCAGCAAAACCATTAGGGAACATTTTGAACAATGCATGCAGCTTTTCCATTCCTTTAAGCTGGAGCTTCCCACGTTAGCATCCCTGATCAGCAGACTGGAAGATGATGGATTCTGCAGGGGAGCAGTGTGGGATGAGGAGGACAAGGACCCACACAGAGCTGAGCTGCAGCAGCCCACGGCCTCCTTGCTGAGGGTACTGCAATTCCAGAGGTAAAGCACAAAGCCAGGATGAGCACATAACCACTCCTGCTCCTGTGGACAAGCTCCAGAGTCTTCCACAGCCATTCTGGCTGCCCTTGGAAAGGCAGGCCAACACAAGCAAGGCTCTTCTGGCAGCAGAGAAATGAGCTGTGGTACCTCGTGTCTGACATCAGCCCAGCCCAGGCTCCATAAATAGTGTGGGCTGGAGTGACCCCTGGCTTCACAGATTCTATGGGTATGAGCACCAGCCAAGACAAATGAATCCAGCCCAGATAGAACAGTTTTCCAAAAGGAAGATTTCTGATTAGGATGAAGAAAATGTGGATGTCAGGGAGGTTAGTGCATGTGTCAGCACCAGCAGGTATTCTGTGATGCTGTGGAGGAGGACCTGAGCAACCTGCTCTACTTTAACCCACTTGGAGGAAGGACTAAGTGACCTCCAGAAGCCTCTTCTAGTCCCAGCTATTCTGTGGTAGTTCAGTAACTTTAACTACTCCCCACAATGCTTAGCTGATCTCTCTGTTGTTTTTTTTTTTCCCCAGAGCTGTGTCCTTCTACCCCCCATGTGTGACAGCCCTTGAACAGAAGCCTCTTCGTGATTTCTCAATTTATTTCTGAAAAGCTGCTCTGGTTCTAAAATGTCAATATTCTCACAGCAATCAGAAAACTTGCTTGTGAGTTGCTGATCATATCAAAACAAGGGAACTTCAAGTCACTCCCTGAGCTGTGCATGCTCCTGTCCAACAGCTCAGCCTCTGAGGAGAGATGCTTTTGTACCAAAGGGAAATGCTGCTTTGTGCAGAAGTGTGGTCCTTCTTTAGAAGAAACATTTACTTGGATAAAATCATTGTTTCTGCAGGGACTACTCTTCTGTCTGAGAGCAAAGCTAGAGGAAATGCCACAGCTTAGTTGTACAGGTCACAGACATGGATGAGTACTTGTGTTCAAATGCCAGGTTAGCCACAAACAGTTAATGCTTCTTGGCCATCTGGATGTGTCCAGCAAGGCCTGCAGAGCCACAGCCCTGCCAATGGGCTTGTGAGATTTTATGTGGTCTTTTCATCTGAATTCCCTCTTCCTCCTATCACTTGTAGTTCTTGTCTTCCCAGTTTGCAGGAAATAGCACTTGATTTGCATGTATTTCTGTCCAAGGACAGATTTTTCCTTTACCAAATACCTTCCAATATCTGCAGACTAGCTACTGGTTAGCACTAGATCAAAATGAATTTGTATTTTTCTGTAGGTATCACAAAGAACTGAGCTCTGAACACCACAATAGAGCACATAATGATTTTGAGTAAAATATGAAAAGTACAAAGTCTAGTGTACAATGACTCAATGACCTCATTTTTCAGAGGCTAGAGGAGATTTATATGGAGTGAGGTGTACCAGGAAAAAGGGTTATACAGAGAAGCTCAAAATTAACATGGTTTCACCCTGCCTCTTCTTTTCTTAAAATTCTGATGTGGTTGCAATGAGGTTGGGCACAATGGTAACATGGTTCAACACTCCTATGAAGGACTGCTGGAAGCACTTATCTCACATCAAAAAGTGCAGCTGAGATTCTTTTCCAGAAGTCACACTGGGGACAGTAGATCAACCATAACACCTGACACTGCATTGCAATCCAAGACTTCACAATCTAAATAAAGTGTTGTTTCTCTGCTTCTGTACATCCTCCAGTTTGGCTAACTGGAATTCACTAGGGTCAATTTTCCATTGTGCTTTCTAAGCAAGGCTGTTTTGGGGACACTGCAGAGGAAAGGGAATTCACATTTGCCACTTGTGTGCCAGCCAGGCTTCACGTGGTAGGCAGTGTTTGCACCCCACAAGACTCTCCCTGGGCCAAAAACCTCTTTCTGCAGTTCTTGACTATCCCCAAAGCTATTCCTCCCATATTTTCTTGGGAATGGTGTATTGTGTCTCAAGAGCCCATGGCTCTCTGGAGCAGCTCAGAAAACTTCCTAAGTTCCCACTCACCAAGGATTGCCTTCTGTACCCAGTTCAGGACTCTGGAGCAAGCAGCAGGGAAACCAGAAGAATGCATTTCCTTGGAAAGAAGTAAGCATAGAAGGAAAACACTTCTTTCAGTAAGGCCATGCACAAGGGAGGGACCATCCATCTAACCTTTATTTGTTCCTCTGTTGTTTTATTTCTCCTTCTGCCAAAAAATACATCTATATTGGACCCAGATTAATCCCTGACATAAATCCACTGACTGAGTTACACTGGGGATTAATTTGGCTCAATAGGTCTAGCCTGATCTTGGCAGCAATTCTGAAGTGCAAACTGCAGAAAAGACAGTACTTTAAAATAATAGTCACAGGCCATGGCAAACAGCTTATGCCTGCTGCTCAGTATGAAGCTGATAAATTCAAACATGGCTAACATGAGTAGTATGGATACATCCTTGAGCAGAATTAGAAATTGTAGAAAATTGATTCTATATGCATACATGTGCTTTCCTAAGTTTTTAGCAAGTCTGTTGAGCTGTGTGAGGACCAGGCTCTGCTCAGCAGAGGGTGTTGCTCTCCTTGCTCCCCAGCTGAGCAGCCCAGCAGGTCCCTGGTGATCCTGGCAGGTTCTTTGGGCTTGCCTTGTGTCCAGAAGCTGCACAGCTGGGAGACTCATTGTGCAGCTCCTGTGACTCTCCAGCTTCTAATGGCCAGCTGTGCTTTAAACTCATTATCCCACCTGGATTCCCTGTGTCAGCATCCACACTACAACATGAGTTCAGTTCATGGGACTGCACAGCTGAAACTGAGGGGAGATCTACACTTTACCTCACTGCACAAAAAGGTCTCTTGCAGGTCTCCTACCTCAGCAGAGTTGTGTCAGCCATGCAGCTTCACTTGTCACTCCAGCTCCCCAACCAACTTCCTCCCTTGCTCTATCTTGGAAATGTTGCAACATTACCTAAATTTCCCTTCTTTCACAAACGAGGTTTCTGTCCTCTCTGCTGAAACAGTTCTCAGCAAGGTCTGCAAAGAGTCTGGATAAGTGTCAGGACCTGTGTTTGTGGTTCCTGGCTCTGCCTGCACTGTGGCTCTCTGCTCTTTGCTCTCTGCCTCACTTCTGTCTCCTACCATGTCCTCAGCACCTCTCCTTCTCTGTTGCCATCCTTCTCTTCCTGTTCCACAGAGGCACTGACTCAGCCTGTGCAATTCCCTTCCCCATTTTCTGCTCCCTCCAAACCATGCCCTCTTTAAATTCCACCTGCACACAAGCCTTTGTGTGCCATCCCCATTTCTTTGCCAGTGACTCAACTCCTGCAGCTCCTTAGGACACTTCTCCCATATCCTGCCAACTCCTTCTGGTCTCTCTGCTTGGACATCCTCTCCTCTTAATGCAGATGGCAAAGTCACACTCAATTTCTTTGCACAGTGAATGTTTCTTACTGATGAAACCACCAACCACCTTTCCATCAACCTGGCTTGTAAGGAAATAGAAAACGAGGATAATTATGTATTTAATTCCTCCCTCTCCTTTCCACATGCACTCAGGCTTGCTTCTATTTATTATTCCCTCTCTCTCATAAAATTAAACATTTTTCCTTCTTTATATTCACCTACTCTTCAGCCAGAGTCCCTTTCACATACCACATCTAATGCTTTTCCATCTAAGACTTTGCTCTCAGAACTGGTAAAAACCTGTTACTGTTTTTATTTACAGACATCCTGCAACACAAATGCCCTACCTTGAATTAGGGATTTGTTCTGGATGGTGTGTGACACAAGGTCACTTGCTGTAACAATTTATTTCTGTTGTTAACCAATGTCCCAGACTGTATTAGGAATCTGTAAAGGCTGCATCAGTTAAACCATTGTTGTGTCATTTTATTTTTATTTATAGCTTTTCTTGCACACGTAAGTACCTGCAGATTTAACTACCAAAAGGCAGCAATACTTTCTCCTGCCCAAAATTCAGTAATAGTGCCCCTTCCCACACCCCTCTTCAAAGCATGGGCTCCTGTGTGCTCTGAAAGCACAGACCATTGATATGCTGCTATACACCTCAACATTCTCCTCCTACTTAGGGATTCCTTACTCTCCTCTGCTAATCCCTGCAGGTGTCTGAAGTGTATTTCTACAGTCATTATAACTTCCTACACTTAAGCATTAAATTACCCCATGTTTCTAACTAAAATAATTCCTTTTTCTTTTAGTGATTAAAAATGTAGCACTTTTTCTTCCCTCCCATTTTACAAAACAAGATTTCTAGTACAGTACTGTACAAAAGCAACAACCCAACACATCAGAGCTATTCTGCCATCCTTTGTTGTGCCTGCAATGAAAAAAAAACAACAAACATGTATTTTTAGCTGTGCTACACAGAACAATTTGATAGCAGAGGCCTGTTATTGTCATTCAAAGGAGCATTTGTTTAACCAGATGCACTCATGAAAAATTATCTTAAATTTTACAATTAGTATTTTTCAGAGAAAAGTGTCTGTCCCATGAAAAATCCAAAGACACTGGTGCACTAAGACCATGCCACAGAGCAGCTGCATCTTACTCCTTTTCTTGGAGATGGATTGGAACAGCAGCACCACCACTCTGGGACATCAGTCATCCACAGCCAGCCACAGCTCTGTCTCAGGCACAGGGAAGGAATTAGGACAGTGCAATACTCTAAGCTTCACTGCAGGATCTCACATCCTTAATGATTTTTTTGCACTGTGCTCTACAAATGGAACCACTGTCCACAGCAGCTCCTTGTTGGGAAATCTGGAACAAGTTGGTTCAAGTTCAAAATGCACAGAACAAACTCCTGGAAGGGAAGTTGCTGAGGGTTATGCACACCTAAATTAGCTCTCACCCTGAAAATGCTGCTCATGTAGAAGAGGAACTTCAGCACAGAGTAAAAGCAGTGGGTGCTTGTGACTGGACAAAATTGGGATCGTGGGTGGGGCTGGGGTGTAGGTGGAACAAACCAACCCAAATGTGTCATTCATGAAGGGTCACAAACCACAGGGAGCTCAAGGCTGCAGTGTTCCCCTGCAAGTTCCTACTGTGCTCCCCTGCACAAAACTAGAGGCAGCCCCAGGACTTCTTAGAAATCCTTGCATTCACCTTTGAAATTTGCTCTGTGCTCTTCTCATCCAATCCTCAACAGAAAGCAAGACCAGATTCAGGGTGGGAAGAAGACTAGATGGATGGAGTGAAAATTTTGATTAATTCCCCTTTAGTACTCATTGAACTAATACTGATCAAAATACACACAGAAGAAAAAAAACAATACAGGGGTACAAGTACCACCAGTGGGGTAGGAAATTCCCTGAAGCTTAGAATACCTTGAGGAAGAAAGGAGTACCTGGAGAAGGTGCAGGTGCATTTGCTGACATGTTGGCTGGCTGCACAAAGCAGAACTTGTGTGTGCTGTGGGACAGTTCAGTCTCATCATTCCCAGACAAGTGACACATCATACAAGGCAGGCACATCACATGCACCATCCATGGGATCCATGTGAAGCATCCCATTTCTAGATAATGGGATTGAGGCAATTCAAGTCTGTCAGAAAAGTGCTTTTTATTTTCCTGTTAGTGAAAGTTAAGAGCTGAGCCAAACTGCTCAGCAGGGAGAGTGTAATATTGGCTGATGCCAGGATGGAGACAAATGCCATGACACTTTGTGTTTCATGTGATAAAAGGCTGAGCACTTTATTCTTGTGAACTCTCCTTAAATAGAGAGATTGAATTTCCCAGGCATAGTCTCAGTCTCTCATTTCCTTGGCCAATGCTACATCTGCACTTATGGTCCAAGAGATTGGCTGTATCTGTTCAAATCCATCACTCACCCAGGTACCTGCCTGCTGACAGGCTGGCTGGGTTTCAGACTGCAGCTTAAAACCAGCTGCAATATGCAATGTAACATGAGAGAACACAAACATAATTCTTAGCCTTCTCAAATGTCTGGCCCTAAACTATTTATAATACTTCAGATTTTTTTTTTTTTACATACACAAGTAAGTGCACCAATTTTTCTACTTTATTCTGTTTTAAATATACTTTCTCTCCTCTCATAATGGCCATACTGACTAAGAGCAGCACTTCCTCTAATTCTCTTTATTTTAGCATCTCATAAGTACTAATCATACCCCAGTGTATGTCTGTGGAATTACACGTAGCAATGTTCTCTTCCTTCTGTTGAAGAATGATAGAAGGAAGGCTAAGAAACTAGAGCATGGACCTTTGAGAACACTTAAGCACCAAATTCCTACTGAAATCAAGGAATTCCAGGCTAAAGCATGCCTCAGGCCATAGTGAAAGAGCCATCAGGTTGCTCAATCAAATTCTGGCTTTCCTAGTTAAGCCTTGCTGCCCTCCATGGGTTTTGGCTATTATGAAATATATAGATTAGGATTACAAGAATGGACCAGAAAATAAGTGTTACAGGATATTAAGGAATGTTCTTTTGAAATGTCTTTCCCATGCTGTCATATTTCTTCCTGCTTAAGCAATGCTAGTGACATTTTATGAGGATTTTTATGACTTAAGGAGAGCAGAACTGATCCTATCAAGTGTTTATGATGTACAGCTGTATTAGAACTTAATAGGCTGAAGAGGAACAGTGTCCAGGCAAATAATCTCTTCTTACTATAGGTTATAAACCTGTGTCAGAGTCAACAGAAGGGAACATGTAACTGTGTCACAGCAGGTTCAGTGCAAAGTCTTTCCAGAGCTCTCCTAAACTTAAACTTGGCCTTTAACTGTGTCTCTCTCCTGGTTTGAAGGACAGGTGTCTGCCAAGAAAGGCAGAAGACTCTGTTTGAAATGGAGAATGTAAACCCTCTCCCTCCAAATTATTATAATTTTGAAATTAAGGGGCTCTCAGGCAAAGATACGGGAATTAGGAATAACAGTTCTTTACTAGGAAAATTAAAATAGAAATACAGTATTACAAAGAGCAAACCCAAAGCACTGACAGAGTCAGAATACAACCTGACACCCTGTCAGTCAGTCAGGGTGTTGGCAGCAGTCCCATTAAATGGTGGCTGCATCCTCCTGCAGTGGCAGATGTGGTTCAGCTGAAGCAGTGCTCCTGTAGAAAGTGCAGTTTTCCTCTGAAGGTCCAGGGATGATGTGGAAAGGCCCAGTTTTCCTCTGGAATCCAGTGGAAAGAAGGTAACTTGCTGTCCAAAATCTCAGTTTTTATCTAGGTAGGAAAGGCTTGGCTCCTCCCCCTGGCTGGAGCATCTCCCAGTGGGATGATGGAATTTTATCAGTCATACAGTGGGACTCAATGGCCCAGCAGCAGATGGTATCTTCCTGGAGGGAGGATGGGTTGTGGAAAAGATAAAGGTGATTGCCCCATCTTGTCTCAAAGATGGCCCATTAGCAGATAGTGTGTGCCAGGGAGATAAGGAATCACTGCCCCAGCTGGTTTCAACAGATGGGGATAGAATACACATTGCTGGCCACATCCTGCATTGCAACCCAAGACATTTTGCATTGAGTTTTTGGTAGGTGGTTTTCTCTGCTTTTTCTTGATGTGAGATGCTGTCATCTCCAGCCAAGATCAAGGAACTGATACTGTTTGTAGAATTGCCACAAGCAAGTCTCTGATGGATATGTCAGTGTCACAGAAGTCAAAAGAGTGAGAAGGGAAACCTTTCCCCATCAGTCACCACAACCAGCCCCAGGCACCATCCTGGCTGGCTGGGATGGAGTGAGGAGAGGCAGTAGCCAGCTCTCAAGAGTCCTCTGGGCTCACCTGTCAGCCCTACTGGTAAATTCAGCAGCTTTCAATGCTACTGATACCGAGCATGCAAGGACCTCTCATGTTTTCTATCCCTTAGATAATGCATGAAGGGAAGACACCTTGTGTACATCCAGCACACCCCTCAAGGAAGGGGTCTAAACATCACCATGAGCAGTGCTGAGAGAACACATGCTCACAGTGTTCCACAGTCAGCAAAGCCCCCAGGATTCTCAGGCTGGGCTAAGGAGGGGTGCTATGGAAGAGCAGGACAGAAACTGCTTTTCCCCTGTTCTGGTGCCCATTGTTCCCCAGGCTGCAGCCCCTTGGGGTCAATTTGCCCTTGCATGAACTCTCCACAAGCTGCAGCTCCTGCCAGGAGTACCTGTTCCAGCAAGGGCTCTCCATGCACATCTCTCTGGGATATTCTCACTGGTGTGTCCCCCTCCCTCCCTCTCAACATCACACACTTTGGGAAGAGCTATCAAAGAGCTGCTCTCTGTAATGCTGGAAATTATAGAAATTATAGGGCTTTGTGTTGAGTGCTCATAAGAAAGAGAGGAGGTCTGAGCTTCAGAAATGCACACCTTCCATGAGACACAGCAGATGTGTATGCATTAGGAGGTCAGAACTACTTCAGTTCTTCTGAGGATGAGGTGAGATCCAGAAAGATGTGTGAGCAGTGCCTGAAGTGTTTTGAAACTATTGAAGCAAATGCCTTATTTTGCACACCAGATAATGAGTAGCTTTCATCTGACCTAACTTCAGATATCTGCAAGGGAGGTGTCTTGATCTGAGACACCCTTTGGAGGCTAAAAAAAAAAAAAAAAAAAAAAAAAAAAAGAAAAAAAAAAGGTGGAGGCCCCCAGAAGGTGTGATTCACATAACCTGATTTAAAGAGATGAGTCACATGCTGGTAGTACCTAATTCCTCCCTACAAATTATAAAGGCAACCAACTCAGGTGCACAGGTTACATGAAGCCCATCTAATCTGCCCAATAAATACGTTTGCCATTAATCTGATTAAATAATACTAATAAAAATTCTCCTGCTTTGGTGTATCAGCTAGCTAATCAACTCCTTTAGGAGGAGCTCTTCCTACAGGCCAGTAGGGTTTTACTCTGTGCATTGCAGATCTTCCTCTGAAATTCTGGTACTGGCAGTGTGAGGCACAACAGAGCCAGGACTTTGTTCTGCAGGACTCCTGTGCCCTCAGTGCAGAAAACATCCCTGTTACTACGGATACAGGAGGGTGGCAGGACATGAACTGTGGTTTATGGTAATACCTATTTTTAAATAATATTTTTACTGCTTGTCCCTGCCAATAAAGAGAAGATGAATTCTTTGTTCTGATCATTGCAGTTTATCAAAATGACCTTGTTGTTGCCTGAAGGCTTTAATGAAGTGCTCCTGCAACATCAGGAAGACATCTAAATTTGATGTTTCAAGCTTTTTTTCATATTGTTTTTCTTCTGGAGGGTATCTTTTTCCAAAAGGACAGTGTTTGCAGGGCTCAGATGAGCCCTGTTGCTAAGAAACAAGTCCCAACTGTGCCTTTAAAACTGCCTTTAAACATACAATACAAGGAAATGTTTTTCTTTTCATTACACTGTATTGCATGTTTTTATTAGAACTTCTTTTAACTTGGATCTGACTCTTGGGGTTACATTTCTGTGACAATCTTCTGGGAGAGGACCTTTTCTTTTTCCATTGTCTACACAGTGCCATGGTCACCTACATAGCTGCATGGATAATATATTTTAAAATAGTATTATTTGAAGGTCACAGTAAGGTCCCATTTTGCACACAATTGCCATGCAACCAAGAAGGAATACAGAGCCTACTTACTGCAAATATTGGTTAATACTAAACTACAAAGCACAATATAAATCAGTGCTCTTGCAAATGGCAAGCCTGGGCTATGTCTGTGCTTGCCCTGCCTTTGGGTTTTGGTGTGGGTTTTCTTTTTTTGCCATGTGCTAAAACATGCTGAAGCCCCTCATGTGTGTGCAAGAGAATTTGTGGTGCTCACAGGCATAGAGCAGGTCACAGAAACATGTGAGGGTGTAACCAGCACATCCAAACTAAAAAGTGCTTTGTCCATCCTACCTGTTTACTGTGTTTTCATTAATGCATGGCACACACAACACCTCTCAGTGAACACAAAGTCCAAGAGTGATGGAAGTAGTTCACTGATAACAGTTTTCCTGGAAGAGATTAATGGAAACTAAAGTGTGGCTGCATTATTTGAGGAGCTGAATTGAAAGAAGTCTGTGTAGGTTCTCTTGCCAGTTTTGCCACTGACTTCCTGGACAATCTGAATCTTTCCCCTGAATTCTCCACTCAGATTACAGAAAGTCTTAAGTGTATGATATAACTCCTCCTTCATATCATAACATTCCCTTCTGAATCATAGAGGGCTGGAGTGTAGCCTGCACCTCACAGTGCTACTGAAATAATAATGCTGTGTACATGTGGAACTTCAGGATGTTGTTTAGGGCTGGCTGTGATGGGTTAATGATTGGACTCAATGCTCTTAAAGGTCTTTTTCAGCCTAAATGATGCTATGATTCTATGAAAACAGTGCCTGACTACCTACTTGGCACTTCTCTCACCAGTAAATTGTGAACTTCTCAGGAAAAATTTAAATCACAGTCACTGGAGTAAATTATCACATTATTTAGGTATCATTCCTTTTACAAAATGTACTGAAGAACATTTACTAGAGTGTTAAAGAAGTGTCATAAATATTTAAAACAAACCTACATTTGTAATGAAGAAAGCAGATTAAGTTTCATGATGCAGCATAGACCAGATTTTTAGCTTTGGCTGCTGGCTAATTTGGGAAATACAATTCTCAGTGAGTGTCCAGCTGGGTACTGCAACTTGGGAAGAGTCTTCCCTGGTTTAAAGGGCAAAGAGCTCAGCTCTGCAATTCATCTTTACAGTAAATAATACTTATCCACAGGGGCAACCTCAAGGGCCCAGCTCAGTGTTACTAGAGCAAAAGAGGTGAGCAGGAGTGGGACAAAATACTTCTGGAGGCTCAACACCACTTTGCTCTGTAAGTTGTGGGTTCCCAGTTCTGACAAAGGAGTTAAGCTTGCAGAGGGAACATTTTGTACCTGTTTTCCACGGTCCATATGATGGGTTGGTGTTCCAAGGTGTGACCTGGGATCTACCAGAGCACCTGGGAAGGGGACACCCTCTCTGTGCAGTTCTGCCTTGGCACTCAATGAATAAATGAGCACTGAAAGAAGATCTGGTGCATTGAAAGCACTGATATAAGACCAGAGCACAGATACACCTGTATTGTACCAAAAATACCATGTTTTAGTTAATACACAGAAAAAAATCTTTTATTCTTTGTGTCAGTACAACTAAGGGTGGACTGTTACCATTTACTCATCACAGCCTCAGGAAAAGAAGGGTTCTCTCTGTAATTACCAAGCAAGAGTGGTTCCTGGGAACATATGCTTGTTCTGAAATCCATTCCCAGCTCCACCACAGGCTTCTTCTAAATATCAGCTGCACACAGCACAGGGAGAAGAATCCTGCTTTTAGCTGCACTGCCTTGAATTCCCCATCCCAGGTGGGAACAGGGAGGCTCAGCTCTGGCAGAAATGAGCGTTTGCTCCTGGGCGCCGTCGTGCCAACGCAAGGCGTTTGTGCTTTGGGTCAGATGGGCTGGTGCCACGGGCTGCTGAGCCCACATCCCCCATTCTGCTCTCCACACCCATGGCTTGGGGCAGCCTCTGCCCTTGTGGGGTCTCCTGAGCCTGAGTTCCCCACAGCAGGACATGTAGGTGGTTTAGAGTTCAGGTTTTCCCAGCCCAATCACCAAAGAAGAGTCAGGAGCTGTTTACTGAGGTTTCCAAGGTTATTTATTGTTTCTTATCTAAGAAATTCTTTCTCTAACTAACAGCTGTCTGTTCAGGAAGCTAGTCAAAGGCACATTGCCTGTTCTTGGGGCAGGACTTATCTTTTATACTCTAAATTACGTACCTAATATTTACAATTACTTTCCAATACATGACAATTTTAATACACTGTCCAGCTCTGTCCCAGACCAATCCAGCAATGCCAGCCTGGCATTTAACATGGATGGCATGAAGAAGAAGAATGAAAAGACACACCATGCCCAAAATTCTCCATCTTAACCTTAAACTCCCTAATATAAACATTTCTAAAAATTCACTTTTCTACCTTCTAACAATCCAATTTACACTCTATTTATTTTTTGTGACTTGTAATTCTTCCTGCAATGTTGGTAATTTTTTCCAGGGACTTAAATCCAATCCCCAGAGGTCCTGGGTACCATGCCAGGGCCTCTGAGACCCCTGCCAGGGGTGTCTGGAGGCATCCAGGGAAGCCAGGGGAACACCCTGGACTCCCACATGCCCTGCCCCTGCTCAGCTGTCCACACCCCTGCAGCGTGGGTGTGAAAAATAAAACCACACAGATTTTCTGCAGCAATGCACGATGTAAGGGGTCAGCTCTCCAGGCACAAAAATCAGCTCCCCATGTACAGCTGACCAAGAAAACAAGAACCAAGTTAGATTACCTCAGGGAATCAGCTCCAAAGGGGTGTCAGGAGACTCCATTTCCACACTGCTTCTGTGGCATGTGTGGGGGAACTGAGTGAAATAGGTACTCAGATGCAAGGCAGTGTATAAAATTACATTCTGACTTTCAAAAGAGAAAACAAGAGACTGTTTTTATACTCTCAACTGACAATGATTGTAGTCCCTGTGCTCTCTTCTCTCTTTTACACAAGACAAGAAACCATCCCACCAGCTGTCTGCAGCCACAATGAAATTTTAGTAGGAGGAAAAAAATAATCCCATGATGCTGAGTCTAAAATATTGTTTTTTAAAAAGTTAAGTTCTTGTTTTGTAAAAAGCTTGCTAAACCTTCCCTGGCATTGATCAATTTGTTGGATGCAGATCTAAAGGAGAAAGACATGCAGCAAAAAAACCTTTATCAGATTTGGACTACAGATAGGAAAATTTGGCAATGCTTTCACAATTAAACACATCAAGAGAGGTAATTTAATGGCCCAATCCAGAGAATTCACACTCATCAAATTCTCTAACCACATTGAAAAGAACACTCCAAGTCTTTCAGTGGATTACTCGGTAACTAGTCTGGTGCAAATGAGTTTTGAAAGGGAACTGATTTGTTGCAATCATTTCAAAAAGACAGGAGGAGAGTATGAGGAAATCAAGCTGATCCCTCAGTCAGGAGGGATTTTCCTCTGGCTACACCTCACAAGTGTCTTAATTTTTGGCCATTCCTTTCTCACCATCCTAAATCCTTTGTGAACCCCTTCCACTAAGACAGCAATTCCAGAGTGTGTTGCAGGGCAATGAGAGCTGTGTGTGTAGATGCAAAAAAGGTCCAGCTGTTCTTTTAGCCAGAATTTAGTCTGCACATTCTTGGAACCAATTTTCAGTGGAAACTTGAAGTTCCCTCAGTCCAAAACAGTGTTCATAAGAAGATGTGAAAAAAAAAAATCTTATTTACAGGGAATATAAACATCTATAACTTGATCCAAGAGTTTTATTTTTTCTTACTACAATGAACTTGTCCTGACCACTGTCAGTGAGAGGTCTGAGTCTATGGGGCTCTCTGCACCATAATTTCTGGGGTGCCAAGTTGCCATCTCCTTTACCCACAAAGCACAGCAAACACAATGTTGGAAAGTCACATCCAAAATATCATGTTTATGGAAATCAAATTGTCATGGCAACAGAAGAGGTCTTGCAAGTATTTTTAAAATAGCAGATTAACAAAACCAATTTATGAAATCTAAAATCCATTCTTTTGTGAATGCTCTTAAATAGACACAACAAATGGTTTTCTGCCTGCAGGAGGCTTTTCTTGAATGCCATGATCTCATTTCACCATAGGGGCATATGTAATAAGTATGCATGCAAATAAATACACATTTTAAGCTTAAACCAGCAAAACTGTTTCAGCTGGACAGTGTCACACTAATGTGATCATTTAGCCTGTTTCAGGTAAAATATTTTCACAAAAACATCATAATTCGTACTTCACAAAATTACAGAACTTTTTAACAGTGAACTTGTGGCTCATTATAATCTATTTTTTAGTCTACAATAAATCTCAGTTCTTCAAAGGCTTATTAACACTAACACTTAGTAAAAATGTACAAACACTTTTTAGAAACAACATTCCTATTTGGTCCAATTGAATTTTTTTCCCTAGCACAAACACAAGATTAATTTGACCATTTAGCCTTTTTGCATTCTTTACAAACTTGTTTGTGTTTTAACTAAAACAAAATTATTATCCACAATCTCAAAGCATTTTTAAGTTTTGTGTGGATATTGACCAATGCTTGTGGCCAGCTGAGAGTTCAGCCCAGATAAACATCCTGGTGAGAGACTGGATCATGATCTGTCACATTTAAATTCACATTCCCAAAGATGCCCCTGCACAATTCCTTGTATAAGCATTATTTCTGAGTTTGGAAATGTAGTACAGGATGAAACCCTGCAGAGAATGCAATTATGTTTCCAAGAATTCCTCTATTGATTGTATTCACCATTTCCTCTAACAAGATTTGACCATGATCCACTCCAGGCATATCCTTTGGGTGTGTTTATACTGAGATTTTTAATTTAAGTTTGTGTATTGTCCATCAGCTTTCATCAACGACCTAATTTATATTTACTGTATTTCATGATGTTATGCTCAAAGACATGGATGTCCAAGGTTTTGTCTTATGTGGCAGAACTGTAAATTAGTCATGTAGCCTCTTTTTTAAATTTAAAAGCTCAGTATAATATTGCCATTTTCCAGTGCTGAAAAATCATGACTCAGATTCTCTAAAACTGAGAATTAGGGAGAGAGGAAAAAAAAAAAAAAAAGGCAATTCATTCTTTCTTCCCACAGCCTCCTTTTTTTCATTTTGAGACAGGATCATTATCTTCAAATCCTGCTCCACAGCCATAAGAGTTACTTTTTTTTTTTTTTTCTTTTACTGAAAGCAAAGGTTATCATCTAATCAAGAGCCTCAGGGGACAAGATTCTAAGGAAACACCAAATATTGTGTGAGTTGGGGTTGCATTGCTAGACCTTTTGAGGAGCTGTCAAGTAGTTAGAGAGAAATTGTTTGGTCTGTAACTCCTTTGGAATGGAAACACTGAGTTTGAGCTGCCTTTATTACAAGGTCTGCAATGCTGAAGGAATTAGGGTTGAGAGCAGCTTCTAAGTGGTGAGATGGAGAGAGAACAAACTATGGAAATGAGTATTTTAAATCTAGTATTTGAGTTCTGGCCATTTTTTTTTCTCCTTGACTCTACACAGAATGAAACCTAAGTTTAAAATATCAGAAATCAACAAGTGAAGTGTAACTAGATAGAATGGCACAGGCTTTTTTTCTCAAGTTCTTACAGTATTTTCATTTTGGGTCTCCCTAGATAACACCAATTGCTCAAAAACCCTGGGAAAGGGAAGGGGCATTTACTTCCTCCCTTAATGAAAAATCTCCTTATCTTCAGCAGAACTAGGAAAACTCAGGTTTCACATTCCTGCAGTCTCTAGAGCAATGACAGGAAATTTTCTATCTCATGTGAGGCTGGGCCCTAAGCCTGGCAGTGTTTAAAAGCCATTTGGACAATGGCCTTAATAATATTCTTTAACTTAGTCAGCCCTGAATTGGGCAGGCAGCTGGACAAGATGATAACTGTAGGTCCTTTCCAAATGAAATAATCTGCTCAGTTCTGTCTTTTGCCAGCATCTTTGCACAGTGCTAAAACCAAGTTTGTGCTCATCCACTGTGGTGCTTCCACTGTCTCACTTTAAAGTTGTAAAGTTCTACAATAAAGACAAGTCCTAAAACAGGAAAAAAAGATGTCATATGTTAGACTGGCCTTATCTTATTACAAACCTTAGGACTATTTTAGAATCCTTTACGGTCCAATCACTTTTTTCTCCACAAAATTCAAAACAGGACAAAGGTTTTAAAATTCATCTTTGTGCCAGGCACTGCCAGCTGCAGGTATATTTGTGTTCAGGGTCCTGCACACAGTTTCTTGGGTAAGGAAGAGCCTGAGGAACCTGGTTTCTGCTTCCTGCTCCTCTCTTTATGATCCTGAGCAGTTCAGAAACTCTCAAAGTTCTTTTCATGGTGGAGAGATTAAATGGCAGTGAGCTGCTCCAGGCAATGGTGCTTTATAAGCCTTTGTAAATCTCTCCAGCACCCATTCATTCAGAGCAGGAGAAAATACACTTCCTTCCTGCTATCCACACTAGGAAAAATTCACCTGTCAAAAGCACTCTCCTCATCCAAGTTACTTTTATCTTCAAATCTTTTCACTCATTTTCTCCCTTGCTGCAAGAAGTTTCAGCTCTTTTGCCTTCTCACTGAATCTCTGCAAATGTACTTTTCTCCTTCTGGACTTGATTCTCAGTTTCTCTCCACATCACACCCTTTGTCTGGAACAGCCTTCTATCCACCTTAAAATTCAGCTGGTTTACTTGGCCATTTAACAGCTCTTCTGTGCTGTCTGCTCCCACCTTCACTCTTAATCTCCAAGTACATCTGTCCAAACTGCATTAAATGACAAACAAGATTACAAGATGCTGAGCAAACCCTGTCTCCTTATGTGTTCATTAAGTAATGAGTATCTCCACAGAGCTGCTTCAACAACAGCAGTGAACAAAAACCACTGAACAAAAATGTCCCTGGCCATTTCTTTTGTCTTCTATTTTGGTGGAATTGGAAGGCACGAGGGAGGCAGAGAAACTTGTTTGCATTTTAGCTGGTCTGGCACAAACACAAATTCAAAGGCTGCAGCATTGGGTTAGTGCACAGCTTGACAGAGAAATGAACCAAAAAGTCATTTTAAATGCAAGTGGAGCTCAACAGCTGACTTCTACCAACTGTAGCAAGTGAAGAGCAAAATCTAGCCAAAGGACAGAAACAGTTCTAAACATTTGGACTGTGACTTGAGGCTGAACAAGGCACTGGAGAGCTTTTGCCATGTGTGCCCATAACTGCCTTGGTAAAGGAGGGCACAGGAGGAGGATGGGGATGACAGCACGTACACACACGACCATCATGGCTGGGCAGACAAACTCAAGGAAGGAACCCAGTGTTACACACAGGAGGGGAGGAAGAGGAATATGTTAAGTATTCAGGAAAGTATGGGAAAAGCAGAAAGCAACTTTCTGCCAAAAATACAGCAAAGCGTGCTGTTCAACACTGGATTAAACTGAGGGGTCACATCGGGTCCCTCAGCAGATAAAATACCTTATTTTTCTCTTTTTCTTTTTCTTTTTCTTCTTTTTCTGATCAGATACACTAGGGGGAGTTGTCTCAGTCAAGGAGCTACAGAGTTGAAACACTCAGGCATTTATTCAGATCATTAATTACCTGAGAACCTCTTTTGAGTTTCCCAGGATTGGTTGTCATTCTAGGTGGTCCAGACACTTCATGGAACAAAAATATTCCAGACTACCCAGTGGCAGTGAGATTGTGGAATGACTGTTCAATGCCATCTGCCAGGTAAGTTATATAATGCAATTAGATCTGTCACTTAAATCTCAGTTATAAAAATAAAAAATAAAATAAAAGAAAATAAAAGAGGGATTTAAAGGACTTCTATATACTAAAAAGAACAAAAACCTGCAGATGCAAAAACCTCAGATTCAGCTGTTCTTGTGCCCACCTTTACCTCACTGTGAGAATAATCTACAGCTGATACCACTGGTGCCAGTAATGGAGCAGTAAAACCTGGATGCAAACATTTCACTTCAGGTCTCATTTCCCACCTTGCACAAGCACAAATCACCACAAAGAACTTCTTGACCTTTTCAGTGGAAAATACAAAACCTGACAGAGTGGAGTCTACTGGTAATAGATTTGCTTTGTTCAATTATGCTCCCATGAACAGCCTTTTTCTGCACACTACCAGCATCACAGACTGAAAGGCAATGTTAGCTAAAAACTGCAGCAGTAAAGCTCACAAGCAAAAATTCACACCAACACTTGAGAAAAACCTTTGTTTTTCACAAATGAGCTCATAAATCAGATTTATTGGTTTGCTTGTTTAAAAGAAAAAAAATAATTTAAAAGGATCATAAATACCAAAGAGAGTTTGAGATTTTAATGCACATATGTCTGAAAGCCCAAATTTCTTTTTTGCACTGTTTGCTCTACCACAGATAAGAAAATGTGTTTTTTCCTTGAAATTCTTAATTTCAGTAATGAAGGCAATGGATGTTTGCTTGAGGCATCTTTTTACCATTCCAACCACAAAAACAAAATGGGTACTGGTAATTTTATGCAGATTTTATCCCTTCAACTTTCTTGAGTGTTTTGTTGTCTGTACTTCTATTCAGCTCTTTGGAGAGCTCATTCTGCTCAGGAGAGCCTTGGTTTCTAATGAGAAGATGCTTGCCTTATATAAATTGAATATGAAAGCCACATTCACACAGCTGAAGGTGCAGTGCTTGAACTCTATCAAGAGTGAGTAAACAGATGGCAGGAGACTCGTGATACAGAGCTGACACACCCGGGAACAGGAGAGCTGCACTGTGGAACCATGGAAGGAGAAAGTTCAGTGGGCTGGGAATCACCCCTTCTTCCCAAAGCTGCTGTGAGAGGCTTCACTCCTGAGCTCCTCCAGGGGCTATTTCATGGCACATGGGTGGCTGCTCTCCTCTCCTGCACTAACATAATTTTATGCTGCGTATTTCAATTACTCCCTGCATAAAAATAGTATGCACGTATAACGCAGGCTGGGATCCAAAAGTCCACCCCCTTCCTGACAGGAGGCATTAATCTTGGAGGAGAACTCAGACTTTCAGATCATTTCACTCACTTCTCACATTTCCCTTAAATTCTCTCCCCCCCCCGCTTCGTTTACCCCCTCCCACACACGTGATGTTGAGAGAAGCAAGAGCAGAGAGGAAGGAGGGCAAGATTCCCATGTGTCAGCTCCGGGAATGAGGAGCCAGATCCTCTCCCACGCTGACTGGCACACGGCAGCTCCAGGAGAACACAGTCTGCCAGCTAAAGGGCACGGCCAGCCCTTCTCCATCCACCACCTGCAGCACATCCTGGGGATGGCAGAGCTGGGCAGCCTCTGTCTCTGCTGGCAGCTGCATCTCCACTCTCCAGAGCCCAGCGCTGAATGCTCTGCCCTGATGCCTCAGAGCCTGCCCCCAAAGCCAGACCAGAGGCTGCAATGCCTGTGGCAGAGCTGGAGCACTGGTGACCAAGGCAGGATGGCTTTAGCCACAGCACCTGCTGATTCCTCCCTCTTCTTCCTACCCATCTTCTTTTTATGAACCTGAGCTTGGGGCACCTTCCTTACAGCTCAGCCCTACAGCCCTGCTAGACAGAGATGAGAAAGACCCTGGAAAGCTGACCCAGAACATTTCCAAGTGGTCACACCTATCACAGTGACCTGTCACACTGTAATTTCAAGGCTATTTGGAACAAAGTAGATGGGCTAATCAAGATTTCTTGCACTGCATTGGGTCTGAATTTTAAATTTTGGCAAGGCAAAAGTCAACATATCCCCTGGGTATGAAAAAAATCCTATGGACTACATCTTTTGAAACACGCATGGGATGAGTAGTTAAAACCCAGTTTACAATGCATCTTAAAACCTGCGGTTCAGGGTTGTTACATATAACTCTGAAAATTAACCAACTGAAAATAATAAACTGTAAACATAATAATGACTGTAAACAGAGAGAAAGTGTTACTTCTCCTGTCCAAATAGAGTACTACTGTAAGACATAAATAGCACAAAGGAAAAATAAACCAGATATTTAAAATTCTCAGATTTCACCCTCACAGGTGGCTTCCATAACACAGGAAAGGTAGTTTAACTAAAAAAAAATAGAGACTTTCAGATGCTGAGAGACTGCCCAAGGATTTGATAGCCTGCATCAGAGTGCAATTTCTATTTGGATATCACCACCCTGAAGCACAGGGCACTAATGAAAAACTCAAACGCACCAGTCTCCAAGCAGTGGAAAACTTGATTTATTCAGTGTTTCCCATTTTCTCACCTACTCCAGTGGTCTCTGACCCTTATTGGCAATTGCACTGCAGAGTGTACACACAAATGACAACTACATGCAGAACGGGTGAGGGATGGATTTAGAGACTGAGAAACACACCTAAACATAGTCACACTCTCCAAGTAAGCAGGCAGAAATATACAGCAAGCCTGTGAAACATCATTTTAGCATGTTATAAATCTGGACTGCAAGAATTGATGGGAATTTTGCCATTTGCTTTGCAGGGAACAGGCTCACATCCTCGTTGGGAACACTTCACACCACTGCAAATCTTACCTATTTTACAAGCATTGCTCAGCTCATTGAGATGGCTGAAGTGCAACAATGACACAAAATCTCTTTTTACCTTGAACATTCCTGCCAGTAGATTCGTGATCCTCCTGTTTCCCCTCATGTGTGGGCTATGTGATACATGACAGGATATGGCTGAGATTGTAAATAGCTGTATTCTAGTCAGGTGTGTCATCTCAGACTAAGTTTTCTCTCAAAATGCATGTGATATTAGCAGCCTTATTAACAGAATGGTTCATTTATGTACAAACTAAGTGCCATGCTTTGCAAACCATACTGAGCTTGGGATGCATCTCCAAAACAGTGCATTTCGCCAGGCTGTGGGGATGTCACAGGGAGGGATTCCTTTTCATTTGCAGTTTTTTGGTTTGCTACTTTTGCAACAGGCTATCAGGAGAAACAGTGGCACAGCCAGCCAGATCATACCGCTGAAATCTGTGCATCAAAAGGCAAACAAATTTTAAAAAAACCCCTTCACCTGTTTAAAAACCCAAATAGAATTAAAAATAGAATTAAAAAACATTTTGTGCTCGTCCAGCCTGTCAGTGGTTACACAACCAACACAGCTGCTTACCCCAGACTCAACTCCCAAGCTTTCAACCAGCACAGACTGGGAGTCCTGGGCACTCACCTTCAGGAAGGAAGCACTGTCTGCTGTCCTTCCTTAGGCACCTTCTGTATGAGGGAAGGCACAACACAGGCTACCCCCAGCAGACACACAGCAGTGATGCCTTGGGTTTTAGCTTTTAGTGAACTCCAGGCAGAGAACCACACTTAAAGCCAATTCCAGCATGAGGATGGCTTATGGGGACCTGTCCTACTGGGATGAAGGGAGAACACCGAGAGTTTTCTAGTGTGCTTTGTGAAGTGTCAGCTAATTTGGATAAGGAAAAGGGCATGGTAAGTCAGGCTTTTTTCCTGTACACAGTGAAGATGTGGTGACTTCAGCACCAACAGAAAACAACACTCGCTTTGAAAGCTCTGGTTTTGAACTTCTCTCTCTGAAGTGAGAAACTAAGCCCCAGGAAACCTAAAGCCTCATGAGAGCTCAACTCCAGACTCTGTCTTTGATTCATCACTCGAGGTTCTTCACACAAGGGATGGGCAAACAACACACCCAGGCACAGTGAACTGCATCTGGAAACACACACACACACACCCAGTCCTTCCACAGGAAAACTCAGAGGTATTTCAAATGGTGCAGGTTTTCCCCAGGAATGCATCCACAGGTTTGGAGCAAGCATGCTGGAATAGCAACAGCTTCTACATGTTGCACACACTATCCCACCCACACTTAGGTAGTACTTTAATCAGAACTTTAAGGATTTCAGATGTGTTAAAGAATTAAGCCACCTGAAGCACATGAAGCAATTAAAGTCAGGCAGTAGCTCTTTAAAAGCTAGGTGAGGCTACTCCCATATCCTAAGGAAGGCTTCTGTGGTGGCCACAGTAGCAGAAACAGCAGCCAGGAATGGACTATGAGAGGCTCGAGGTATGGGTTAATGAGTTATGGATTATTTTGTTTGGTTTTGGTATTTTATTAATGTGGTTATTTTGCTTTCAGCTAGAATGTTTTGTATTCAGTCTTTTATTCCAGGGGCTTTTGTCGTGTTCAAACTGTAAGCTCCTCTTGCAGTAAGCAATTCCTGATTCACGTGGAGGAGAAGGAAATACAGAAAGATGCAGCCACATCTCAGGGACCTGAGCACACTAGAGACTTTATGCTGAGAAACCGTATCTCCAGTTTCTCCGGACAACGCTTCTAACATTTTCCAGGGGTCTCCTCTGAAAACCCAGGACGGTGGGCTCTGAAAGCTCGTCTCTAGCTAGCGAGTGATGCGGTCACCGCGAGCTTTGGTCCTCTGCCTGAAACCGCAGTTCGCGAGAGCCAGAACAGCTGAATCCCTCGCACAGCGCCCGGTCCCGGCTCGGGGAGACCGGAGGGGCGGGAAGGCGCGGGGGATGCCCTGTCCCGGCGCCCCAGCCCCGCTCCCCGCTGCCGTCCCGGGAAACGCGACCCTCGCCGCTCCGCTCGGCTCGTTGGGGCGCGGCGGATCCCGGGGGACCCCGCAGGGCTCTGCCCCGGCCCCTAACGCGAAACTTTGCGGAGCGGCTCCCGCCTCCCTGCGCTCCTCCATCGCTCCCCGCGCTGCCGTCGGGGAAAGCGGCGGGGTCCGGCAGCCCCGGGGCGAAGAACCACGGGTGGGAGCAGGGACCCCGAGCCCCGGGCGCCTTCCCTCGCTCCCTCCCGCAGCATCCTTACCCAGCCCCGGCACGAAGGTGTTGAGGAAGAGGCAGATGACGGCCACGGGGAAGGGCATGTAGGGGATGGCGGCGCGCAGGGGGCCCTTCTTCTCCCGGACCTGCACCACCACGCCGCTGGAAGGGGCCGAGCCGCCCCGGCTGGGCTCCGCGGCCGCCGCGCTCTCGCCGTCTTTGGGCGAGGGCTCCATGGCCGTGCCCCGGCGGGATCGCAGCGCCCGCCGCCGAGCGCGCTCCCGCCGCCAGGCGCGGCCCCGCCTGCGCGCCCCCGCACCGACCCCTCCCCGCCCTCCGCCCGCCCCTGGCGGGGCTGGACCCGCCTGTGTCCCGGCTCCTTCCCCAGCCCTTCTCCAGCCTTCCCTGGCGGGGCTGGATCCCGCCTCCTTCCCCAGCCCTTCTCCAGCCTTCCCTGGCGGGGCTGGATCCCGCCGGCATCCCGGCCAGGCACGGGGCAAAGCGCTGTCCCGCTGGAACGGGGGAAAGAACTCCATGGAAGGGAGCGCAGAAGCGCTGGAAGATCATGCCCAGCGAGCCCTTAAAAACAGAAGATGTAAGAAAAGGTGCAAATTAAACCTGCACGCGTTTATTGTTTGAAAATCCCCGCAGTAAGGAGAAAGAGGGAGGGGAGCCACAAGAATCTAAAGGCAAAGAAAACTGTGTCCCTGGAGAGCTGATCGCTGCTTGGTGTGAAAGTGTGTGTTCATTCCCCGGTGCCAAGAGACGAAACACGGCTTTGCAGGGCTGGTAAATACTGCTCACAGAATTCAGTGGGTGAAATGGGAACAAAACTTGAGCGTGTCTAGGGGGGGAAAAAAAAAAAACAAACCACGACCACAAAAACCCCCACAATAATTGTCCCTGCAGATGGGATTCAGCAGAGAAAACGGGGGAAATATTAAAGGCATTAATCCTGATAAGAAATGTAAATGTGACACGTGTAGAGGATCTTTCCGTGAGAGAGAGGATAGGCTGTGTCTTACTGTGCATTTTGAAGCTGCGGTTTTGCCAAAAAAATTCCTGCTAGGAATTTAGATCCCAAGAGAAACCTTGAGCTACTTTGTTTATACCAGCTGAATACCACCTGACAAATGCATTATTCAACAGTTTAATTGATTGGAGTACAGACTAGCACAAGGAAAAGTTGGGTGAACTAAATGGGGGAAATGTGGAATCTTCTTCCTGGGTTACGTTATTTTAGTTTTCTACTAAGTGGGCTCGAAACCACAAAAACATAGACAACCCAAGTAAACTCTCTCATCTTTAACAACAGGTTTTCTTTGCTTATTTTCTTACCTCTTTATTTTCTTTGCTTATCTTTTGGCTTGTCTTCTGAGTGCATTTCATCCAAAAATCTTCTGACATTTTTGATTTAGCACATAGGACTTTTTTTTTTGTTTAAGCACAAAGTTTAGATATGTTTGTGAAATATATTAAGTAATCTGGCTTTTGGGGGAAGGTTTTTTGGGTTTCTTTTTGTTTTGGTTTCCGTTTTTTGTTTTGGATTTTTATTTTGTTTGGTTGGTTGCTTTTTAAAAATGGTGATATTTGTTTCCATCAAAATAGTTCATGATAGCCTAGACCCTGTATTGGCTAGACAAAGCTATTGGAGAGCTGCACATTCTGTTGGAAAGATCTGATGTAACTGATATGGATTTTATATTTCTCTGCTGGTTGATCAAACCACAGTCAGCTGAGAAATCCTTATGGTATGAATATGGATTAATTAGAGCCTGTACAAAGCAGAATCCAAGTTGGACCACAATCAATTACTTGCAGTGATATAATTCTCTGCAGGTTCTGGAAATGGTGTGTGGGTGAGCCCACATTACCTACAGTAAAAGCAAGCAAAAGGCCATTGTGAGAGTAGCCCAAACAGAAAATCAAAGACAGAGATTAATTAAAACAATATTTTGTCAGAAAAACTTAATAACAAGTCGGCTTTTATGGAACATTTCCTTGGAATACCTCAAAGTCTGTGACAAATGAGAGTTAGTTCATTTACTTCTCCAAGGTTAGCTGGCAGTATGTAAGGCTGTTAAAATGCCACCACTCCCAGGCTGAGCTGCATTGTTCATTTTGTGCTGCTGGTGCCTGTGGAAGTTCTCGGGCGCCTCAGGCAGAAGTTATGACTGCCTCCTGTGGATCAAGTTGTGACATTCCCAAGCTTTTCCAAACAAGTGAATTGGTGGCAACATCACTCTGCTGAGGCTGCTGCTCCCTCCCTGAGTGCATGGCAGCCGTGCAGAGCATCTGTGTGCTGGAGGCTGGGCTGGAGAGCTTCAGCCAGCAAAGGCAGGCACCCATGGAAAGGTAAACCAGGACCTGAGCAAGGAAATGAGGCCCAGGGCTGAATTTAATTTTTTTATATGAAAATAAGGTCACCATTTATAAAAACAGGTGATTTTTGTGTGTGCTAAGAATACTCAGCTTTCCTCAGATTTGATCTTTTAAAGTGTTCATTTTGCTTCTCAGCATGAAAGCAGCTCACAGAACTGCTATGTGTATATATATATATATATTACATTATTTTTGTGTATTTGAGACAAAAACTGGTTTTAAAAGAAACAACAAACAAACCTAACCTGAATTCAAAATGGTGTTTCAGACCATGGAACTCTCCTGGCACAGCAGTATAGCACCAGTGTGCTGACACACAGGGCTGGGAACACATCCTCCCCAAGATTTCTCTCCAGAGAAGTGCTGCAGGATGCACTGTAAAGCTGAAGACAAGGTAGCCCTTATTGCCAAGGCTTTCAGGTGAGTTCCACTGCATGTGGATGTTGCTGGGGGAAGTACACGCTGGAGCTTTAATCAGTATCCCAAGAATTTAATATCCATCAGGCCTGAGGGACTCCAGTGTGAGGCTCATGGTCACCAAACACATGATGAGAGGAGAATAATACCCTAGCTGAGAGCAGAAGGGATTTGTTATGGTCAGTAGATTCAAGGGGCTGTGATAGGAGATTTTATGATGGGAGTTTTACCCTTTGTTTTCCACAGAGACTAAATAAGCTGTATCTCAAACATTTTTCAGGTATGGACACTTTGAGTTGTACACTAAATGATGAGGGAAGTGTTGTCAGACCAAAGGGAATTTAAGATCAGATAGTTGTATTAATTTACCCTGCAGCTGTAGAATGAACTTTTCTTCTTTCCCTGCTTGCCCTAGTATTTGTGATGTTCTTGTGGAGAGCAAGTTGTTCAGTGGAGAATTGGAGATCCTGCAAAAGGAAGGAATGGTGCTTCTCTCTTGGGTGCTCTGAGGACTGGGCACACCATAGGCTTCCTCTGACTTTGGGAAGGGAGAAAAAAACTCCTGCAAGCTGAATGAATACCAATGACATACCTACAGCAACCAGGGGCTCATAAATTTTAAATACACCCCACTCCTGAGCTCGGGTTCTTTCCAAAGGAGCCTTGAGTATCTCACAAGTGTGTTAAGAGATACAAAAATAGAAGCAAACACAAATCATTAGGAGTGTTATTAACAAAGACAGTAAGGAGCCAAGTGGAGCTGCTGCTCACTAACAATCCCTGAGGGACAGGAGGAGCCCTGCAGTCTGCACTCCAGAGCACCAGAGTCAGTCCAGGATGGCCTCACACACTCTGGCTGAAAGCAGAGTTTGGCTCAAGGACTGCAGCACTCTCTCAACAGAAAAGATAAATTAATTTCATTCATGTGCAGGAGGCTAGAGTTATGTCTGCCACTAGAAACTCCTCTGTACCAGCTGCAATTGGGGCTGGCACAGCCCTGTGTCCTCACAATGTACCTCTGTGTAGAGGAAGGAGTGATTTAAGTGCCACTTGTGGCCCTTGTCAGAATAGAGCCTTGGACTGTCATGACACTGAGACCTCATGAATTGCTTTCATCTGACAAATGTCAGGCAGTCACATGAGGCTGGCTTTGTGACTCAGTGAGCTTTTCCTGGTGCAAATGAGAGCTGCACTTGCTGCTGACATAGTACATGAGTATATCCTGCACACACAAAACTTCCTACTAGTTAAAATTAAAAAAAAAGGATTATTTGTGTCCTATCTGGTGGAAATCCTGCATTGATTCCACTGGGAACAATAGTAGCTTCATATTTACTAATTATTCTTCTATTCCATGAATGTCAAAACAACAGGAAATCTTATTTTTCATAAATTTCTATTAGCTTAAGATTTTCAATATTGGCATTTACAGCTGTGTCCTGCTATGTCTTGAAAACATGTGGTGGTACCAAGGTCACCAAGAAATGCTTAGGACTCCAGGACAAATCTGTTCCCCTGGCTCCTGCCTTCCTTTCCAGGCTTTAGCTAAAGCATCCCTTCATCCTTACAGCCTGTGCAAAATGAATTGCAGTAATTTCTGGGAAACACAAGGATCTCACAAGAGTCCTCACATTTTAATACGTGTAGCTGGTTTTCTTTCTTCTCAGCTCAGTGTTCATGCAGTTGTTCTTCCTCCCAACAGCTTTGGACTTTCACTTGTTGCCCATGTGTCTGTGCCAGGCTCCCTAACATCCCCTAAATTCACCCAGTGTGAGCTGTGTTGCTCAGAGAGAGAAAATCCACAGTAAGTAAATTCTCCCAACAGAGAAACTGGGAAAATAATCAGGAAAACCTGTACTTATTTTAACAATGACAAGGCAGGTGAGGAAAGAGGACAGGCACTAGAGAAACGTTCTGGACAGGCCCAAAGCAATTCTGCAAGCACAAACATTGCTTTGTTCCCATTTTGAGCAGATACCTTGGTCCCTAATGTGTCTTCCTACATTCAGAGTTTGCCAGTAAATGTGAGATATGAATGAAAATCTGGAGCTCAATCTATTGATCATTGCATCACAGCTTTGGATTTGGGTCTGTCTGCAGTTCAGTTGTGGGTTGCTGTTTTAAACTAGTGTGACTTTAAGCTTAATGTCAGTCTTCATTTGTCCAAATGATTTGGCAACACCTCTAAAGGATCTCTAGAAATTCAGAGATTTATTCTGGAATTCACCTGTGGCTGTTATGGGTTAACAAAGATGTTAACCTTTACTGAAACCATCACTAGTGTCAGGCAGCTGCATCATGTGAGATAAAGAAAGCAACCTGACTAGAATAAATTTCTACCCTGCTTGTCCACTGACACCAACTGCTTGCCCAATGGAAGTCCTTTGCTCTGAATTGTGTCCTGTTTGATAATTTTCTGCCACTGAGATAATGTTATTTGTCTTGATCTTTCTTTTGTTCTTCCCTGTCATTAAATCTTTTGGATGGGAATGGGCAAAAATGACAAAACTTCTTCAAATACTCACAATAATCTATAAGAAAGAAAAGGAGGTCCTTGCTCTATTAATTCTATGCTACCTGTATTTTCCCCCTCATTTCTCTCCTGTCATTGAAACAAACACACTTATGGAAAACATCAGGAAAGCTATAAACACATCAGGAGCACTGTAAACACCAGCTGCCTGTGTCATGGGGAGTGATCTTGTGCCACTGGCCATTTGTTTTGCTGCAGATTATTTTTTAAGAGTTTTGAATGTCTCTATCCCCATTTGAGCTAATGGAGACTCTTTTATACTCTTGAAAGGTTCCCTTTTCTTCTTTTGCTTGATGTAACCTCATTAGCCCCTTTTACAGCACCTTTCTCTGTGGAACTTTTTACCTTGCAAGATAGCATAACACTTTGTTACTGATTTAGCATTCTGAGCACTTCCATCATGTTCTTTGCTTTGAGCAATCCTTCCCAATATGAGCTAATTATTGATGACAGGCATTATGTGATGCTCCTGGGCATTCACTTTTTGTAAATATGGGCAGTAGAAAGTTTCTAGGTGTTAGCTCTTGTGACAAGTAGTACTTTGGCTTATTCAGTCCTCTCACACCAGGCTTTCTGGCTTAAAATGTTAGTGTTTTCCAAGTTTATTGTTGCACTTCACAAAATGCAGTCTCCTTTTCCCCTCCTTCTTTTCTACTGAGGGGGATCTCCTTGCCAAACCCACTGTCTCCACATACTGATTCATTTTTTCTCTTTCTTGTCCTGTAGCTTCTGGTACCAGCCTTGTTCCAACACAACCAAATTTCTGCTGAAGGCCAAGATGAGACCCTGTTCCTTCAAGAGCTTGTAGCCTCACCCAAAAAATCCAGTTTCCTTACACAGCTATGTAAGTTCTGTCTTGCAGCTGGTGGAGAGGCAGGTTCTTCCATTTTCCAGGAATGATCAAATCTGCTTAAGTTGAGCATTTGTTCCTATGGTTAAGTTTAGGAGGAACCTGGAGGGAAAATTAGGTACCTTCATCCATTTGGCATCCTTTCTGCTTTTTCCTCTTTGGAGGACAAGCATCTAATGGTTTAGTACACTTTGTGCAAAGCAGAACCAAGCATCTGTGTGTCTGGTTTTCCAAGTGAGTATAGGTTTGCCAGAGACTATAATTTAAAAACTGAGTGCTGTTACCATTATGCTCTGGTCATGGTTACTCTGAAGGACATAGGAAGGATCCTAAAGCCTAAAGTAAATCACAGCAGAACTGCAGGTGATAGAGAAATACCACTATTCACAGAGGAGCACTAATGAGCAGCAGGAGGCAACTGAAATTACATTACAGAGAAATAATTTGTCTATGTAATGAGGCACCTTTAAATTTAGGCACCTGAAAGATTAAACAATCCTGGAAGGTATGTGAGAATGGATTGCTGACTGGATTTAGTGGCTTTAGGATGTCTGAGTAGCAATTTAAGGCAGTGTTTGGGCAGATGAGATTCCCTTCATTTTACACTTAAGTTGGCCCCCTTAAGGTAATTTTTGGACACGTTCTCTAGAAGTGTGAGATGAGGTGGGAGCTTTTTGCACACAGTCTGTTTCTCTCAGGTTTAGTCTGAGGGAGGCAAATTATGTTCTGTGGCTTGAAAATCACATCAGTCTAACAGGTAAACTACTGCAAAGCTGTCACACTGCCTGAAATGAAATTGCTCCTTAGATATCTTTTTTTTTTTTTTTTTTTTTTTTTTTGCCTCTTACATAGTACTTTTTACTTCTCACTAAAAGCTAATTCAGATGGGATTAAATGTTATGTATTGTAAGACAGCCCTTTCAGAAAGCTGAGAAATAGAACAGCACATGCTGCTCCCCTATCTTGGGATTTGCTTGAATTGTGGTGGTGACAGAGGCTGGGTTACCAGCACCCATAAATTTTGATCCTGGAGAAAGGTACCCATCAATTTGAGAGCTGTGACGAATCAAATTAACTAACACAGGAGCAATGGGAAAGAGTTCTCTTCCTTGTACTGTTCTACCTCTTGTCTGGAAGGACCAATAATAAGAATTAGTTAAAGGTCCAGAAGAGTGAGCTGAGTGAGAAGAGTGCAGTGTTTGTTTCTCTGCTGCAGCTGCCCATGACTGCAGTCCCAGTGGGATGGAAACCAGCAGCTCTTGTGACACAGGTGACATCAGAGGAGGTGTAAGCCATGAGCACTGCTGGATAGCTCAGGGTTTCCAGCAGCATGGGGAGTGTTATGCATGGAATAGAAGATTTTTGTGTTCTCCTAAGCCTGGGCTCTGGTCTGTGCTGAAGGTTTTGTCCAGCCCTTTGTGGGACAGTAACAGGTCTCTGGTCTGTTCCAAGGTGTAGATATCCTCAGCAGGAAGTGAATAGCTTCAAGCAGACTTGCTGAGAGCAGATGAAGGGTTTTGCCTGAGGAATGCTTTCTTGAGGTCACTGATGGCCAGTGATGTGCAAGAATTTCAGGGGGTTTTATGATATAACCCACTGGGCTTCAAGCTTTCCAGTGGGGATGGGACTCAGTGACAGGGCATCCTGTGATCCAAAGGGGAGGCCTCTTGTTATGTGCACAAGGGAGAAGTTTTAAATATGCACTGTCAAGTATTCATTGCAACATGAACTTTCTCTGCTGCCAATTCTTTCTCTCCCTTATGAGGGCACTTAATTTTCTGAGACTGCACTCGCTTGTTTTGCAAATGGTGCACTGACATACAACAGATTGTAGCAATGTTCTGTAGCTATTAGGAATTAAAATAGGAGAAAAATGGTATTTTTAAGCTTGTTCAGCAAAAGAAGAAATTGCAGATCTTCACTTGAAGCTTAATGCACCCAACTAATGTTGGCAAGAGAAGTGAATGTAAAAGGAAAAGTTGTCATAATCAGGAAGGCAATAATGACAGAAGCTGCTGCTCAGGCAATGGGAGCTGCCATTAGCAGTGTGCATGGGGACTGAAGGTCCTGCTGTAAGTGGACTCAAGCAAGGACATGTAGGAAGGAAAGCTGGTTCATTTTTTTCAGCAGTTCACCCAGCTCCAAAAGACTTCCTGTGCTATCAGTCTAAACACTGCCTGCTAAGCTATATTTATTTTCTTCCTGAGATCCATCTCCTTCTTTTTTATTTCTCCTGCCAGAGCTGGAAGATTACCTTAAATTGCTTTTTGGCATAGAAGAACACCTGCTTAAATTCCTTTTAATCTAGAATGGGATTAATGTTGCATTTGCTGATCTTGTGAGTTATTCTCACCCACAGGAAGCCTATACCTGGTACATTAATTTAAAGAGATGAGTCAAGTTCAGTGGGAACTGGGCAGGAAGTATTCCCAAAACCTTGAAAGATATGTTTATGGTGGAAATTATTCAATTTCTGGATTTCTTAGGCAAAAAGGGGTAGCAGCTAGGTAGATGCTGGATAGAAGAATATGGTGAGCTCAGGGAAAGATACCATAACTACTTTTGGTTTTCAAAGGCTGGGGGAGAGAGGACAGCCTGCAATTTTCTGCCCTCAAATAAAACTGCCTAATTCAATCTGAATCACTTTATTTCAGGGAAATTGCAGTTTTCAGTGGTGCTTTCCATCCCAAAGTGATTTTCTGTGCTAGAGGAGGCCTAGGGCTCTTAGCCGGGGAAGTCTGCACTGGGCTCTGTGTCACAAATAGCTGGCAAAAATTTCACTGCAGTATCTGATTCTCCTGGGCTCTGTAGAATGCTGGCTTAGGGAACTGTCCAGCCATGTCACCAGAGACTGAGAGATCCCATTCCATGATCTCACCCTGAGCATTCTAGTGCCTTTTCTGCAAGGCCAGTGCACATTCCTCTTGTGAAACCCTTACTCTGCTGGCTTGGGAAACTTTGCCCCACTATGGTTCTGTGTTGAACAGACTCCTCTGTTAAATTTAAAAGAGCATTTCAAATGTCCAATTAAACTGGAAAATCCATGCCCAACAGATTTAAGTATGATTCTCCATTTAGTCATTATCATTAATAATGAAGTCATCACTTCCTGAGTCGTTCCTGTGTCCTTAATTAACATCTCTATTCTGTGCCCACCCCCTCGCAGTGGAAGTGAAGCTGTGGGGTTTTTCCTGGTTTTGGGATCCCTCCTAGACCTCATATGCACCAGCACCTCCCCAGCCCACCAGCTACTGTTCACTTCTGGTCTCTCTGGTTGATTTTTAACACTTTCATCCCAGAAAAAGTGTCCACACCCCTCTTACTTAGCAGCAACACAAAGTGCTGTGGACAGCAGCTTTCTCCAAAAACACCCAAAGGTGTTTGCTGCCTTTGAGATGGACACCTCACAAGTGGCTGCAAAGGGCTGCAATTCTGTGAAGTTCCTCCCTGTTAGAAGCTGTTTTTTCAGGAGTTTTACCTTCCTGTGACACATTCAGCACAGCTTTTACTGAGCTCAGGCAGGGCTTATTTCACTCACTTGTCCATGTGAAAGTGGCAGGGGTGAAGCAAGATGGACCTCACTCCTTTGATTCATATGCTGCTGTATTTTTGTCCTTTTTTTTTTTTTTTTTTTTTGGTTAATTGCTTGTCTTTTCTGAGACAAATCCCATCTGGCCCTGATGTTTTGTCAGGCTTGTGACATTCTAAAAAATTTTATAACTCTTTCTGGCATTATCTCAATTTCTGACTATTTCTGCTTTCTTCCCAAAAATGTATGGCTGTTCTTGGCATCTTCTCCACATTCCCCATTTCTTATAAACATTGCACAGAAAATTTGTTTTATCCACGTCTGCTTCTTCTGTATATAATTTTCCTTTCTGCTCTGCAGAAGAGCTGTCCCCTCAACCATGCCATGTTCTCAGCTATCTGTAATTCTTTGTCAGAGGGAGCAGTGGTTCTGTCAGCCTCCACTAGCTGCTTTGCCCTTCAGCTTCCTGTACACTTCTGATTTTTGTCTCTCTTCAGAGGTTTCTGTTCATCTCAGGTGGTCTGCATGGATTTTGATCCCAAACTGCCTTCCAGCCCAGAGAAAAGGAATAATGGTTATTGTAAACTTTGAGGTGTTCTTTTTATTTCCAAAATAGATTTATATAATACTAGAAATCCTTAAAATCACTTTCAACTTATCAAAGTGTGGAGAACATGCCTCCATGGGAAGATCAACAGAAGATTTGATCACTTTGCATAAATATCCAAGTAGGAGAGGTGATCTGAGAGTAGGTGAGGCTTTTCAGCCCTGTTGACAAAGGCATGAGCAGTGCCTGGTTTGCCATTGAGTTGTGCCTTTCTTAGGGTGACCTGTTTGATGTCTGTCTGTCTGTCTTGCTTTTGAATGGAAAGTTAAACTTGTAAAGGTGGAACAGAAACCCAAGTTTCCAACAGCTTGGCCCCAAATATCTTTGCTCCCTTTATTAATTAACAGCATTCCCATGGGTACTCTTGAAGTTGTTTGCTGCTGTACCTCAAGCTCTGCTCTCTCTGTAAAATTAATCCAGAGATCTTTGGCCAAATTACAAACTTGATTTTTTTTTTTTTTTTTTTTTTTAAGATACTGAGTCTCTGTCTCCATAATCTGTCCTTATGCCTCCTGTTCAGCTGGGGAAGCTTTCCAATCTGGGTGATTTCCATGCACATACAAAGGTATCAAGACATCACCCACTCATATTTCCATGGTTTTGGTGGATGGTTGAACTCTCTCCATACATACTCATTGGTGTCTCCAATTTAATGAAGAATTAAGAATCCAGCAAGTTGCAGATGGTGTGCCTGAAAGACACTGGCAGCAAACAGGTCTTGAAATGGTGAACTATTACAAGTCTGCAAAAGTCTGTCACTGCTGTCAGGGACTGAAGTGATTTGATATTCTATCAGCCTAGCAACGTGACAGTACTTCAGGAGAGTTTTAAAACTTACCCCCTATTTTTCCCTTGTCAATAAGATTTGTTGTTATTTGGTATTTGCTAGCCTTTCTGTAAGCTTGAGAGAGACTCCTGCCAGAAGTGTTGTCAGAGTAAACTCCCCTGCATTCTAGGGGGAGGGGGGAAATCAATCTGGACACTGAGATAAAATCATAATCAGTTACCTTTGGAGGGAGTTCATGCAGTAGAGCAGTCCAGTGCTGTGCCAGTTGCTGTGACCTCTAATGGCCCACCTTTAGCTTGGCTTCCCTTGGATGTTTTTGTGAACCTGTCTTGATCTATCTGTGCCTTTTAGATCTAGGAAAGATCTCTGACCTCCTCTGGCTTTGGTGGTTTCCCACAAGAGCAGTTTCCATCTGTGTCTGTGCTAATTCCCTAAGGGCATGCTGTCTACTGTAATATCATATTTTAGGACTTTCTCAGTAGTGTTTTCTCAGTGGGAGAAGGCATCCCACAAAACCCATATGGATCTGTTGGATACCAAGCTTGCATCAATGGTATCTCAGTAGGGCTAGAGAGTAGCAATAGGAGGGATATTGGGATTTGTAGGGGAATTTGAGTGGGTAGGATCTCTCTCTCTCACACACAGTCTCTTGGCAACAGCAGGCCCAGTGGGAATGGCACTGCTTGCAGGGGGTGTGCAGTCCCCACAGTCAGAGAAGAGGAGCAGAACTTCAGCACAGAGGAGATGGGGGAATGAGGGGAGCAAGCAGGAGCATGAACCATACCACCCTGGGGGAGAAATGATGGAAAGCAGCTTCCCTGGTACACTACCATCAATGAGCAGATTGTTCTTTTTGTAGCAATGAGAGAAAAGGTGCCCTAGGTCTCACAAAGTATGGTGTGTGCAGCCTTGGGTTTTATTTACATCTCTTCCTGTTAATGCTCCCCACAGGGCCTTTTGGCATGGGGAGGTGTCATTAATGAGTGTCTGAGCTGGGCAGCTCAGGTGCTGCCTCTACCTGTCCCCAGAACATGCCTGGCTTACCTGTGCCTTGCCTGCAGCACAGCAGAGTGACCCCAGAGCTGCTCACCCCAGAGCTCCTCCTCAGCCCATCCTGCTGCAGCACAGCAGTGGCAGATTGCAGGGCAGAGACCAATGCTGAGCTGTGGTGCATCTGCCACTCAGGTGCTGTGTTGGGCTGATGTGGCCAGCAATGTGTATTCTATCCCCATCTGTTGAAGCTGGGTGGGGCAGTGACCCTTATCTCCCTGGCACACAGTATCTGCTAATGGGCCAGCTTTAAAACCAGATGGGGCAATCACCTTTATCTTTTCCACAACCCATCCTCCCTCCAGGAAGATATCATCTGCTGCTGGGCCATTGAGTCCCACTGCATGACTGATAAAATTACATCATCCCATTGGGAGATGCTCCAGCCAGGAGGAGGAGCCAAGCCTTTCCTACCTAGATAAAAACTGAGATTTGGAACAGCAAGATTATCCATATTGCCACTGGATTCCAGAGGAAAGTTGAACCTTTCCACATCATCCCTGGATCTTCAGAGGAAAACTGCACCTTCTACAGGAGCACTGCTTCAGCTGAACCACATCTGCCACTGCAGGAGGATGTAGCCACCATTTAATGGGACTGCTGCCAACACCCTGACTGACTGACAGGGTGTCAGGCTGTATTCTGACTCTGTCAGGGTTGGGATTGTTCTTTGTAATACTGTATTTCTATTTTAATTTTCCTAGTAAAGAACTGTTATTCCTAATTCCCATATCTTTGCCTGAGAGCCCCTAATTTCAAAATTATAATAATAATTTGGAGGGAGGGGATTTACATTCTCCATTTCAAAGAGAAGCTTCTGCCTTTATTGGCAGACACCTGTCTTTCAAACAGGACAGCTGCCTGAGCCCCAGGCCTTCCCTTTGCATTATGAGCTCTTGCAGAGACGGTTTCTGAGGGTCTGTCCCAATGTATTTCTTGGACCTGGGGAATTCAGTGTGCAGCACTGTACCTAAAAGCTGTGTTCTGCAGCTTAATCTGTGATCCTCTGTGTTTACTGTAGTGATGATTGTGGTGATGCCAATATGCATATTGGAACACAAGACTGAATCACACATAAGTCATTTCCCACACTATTGCTCTTCTGAAATATGGGCTATGTTTGCTATCTAGCAGGTAGGCTGAGTGTTTTTTCCTTAATGTAAATAGTTGGCTTTTTGTATATAAAATATCCTAAGTCATCATGGGAAAGGAGAGGTGGAGAAAGGTGGATGGGACATGAATACCAATGTTCTGCTTAACCTTCTTTCTCCTTCTGAAAAAAATATCAATGCATTTTTTCTCAGGATTGGTGCCATTTGCTTCTTTATATCAGGAGAGGCATTATGTTAAATCCATTGTAGGTGCTGATGGCAGCATAATGGCAGCTTCCAAAGACCCTCTTTTTCATAGCTGCCAGGTTGATGCTGAATTAAGGTACCTTCAGAATGGCAGTATTATTTCTTTCACACCATTATGTCTTTCCTTGTTTTTTCTTTTTTAACACTATATTAACACAGAAAAGGATTTCAGCTTTTTTTTTTTTTTTTTTTTTTTTTTTTTCTGTAAACCATCTCTTTATGGCTGTTAATGGCCTTGGGAATGATGACATTCAAAGTATTCCATAAGGCAAAATCAGAACTGGAAGTCAGAGCTGCAGGCTCAGCTGTTTATCCTGGCAAACACAGACCCTGAATTCTCTTCAGAACTTATCCAGAATCAGCTCTGAGCACTGTGACAAACCTCTCACCACAGATCTCCTGTTCAACACGTTGACATTTACTTATGACTCCAGAAGGTGTACCTGCCTCCACTCTCCTTCCAAAATATCCCCAAAATGTAAGTTTTTAAGGTGACTGGTATTCTATAGTTAGGGGGAAGTCTTCACTGCTGGCAGCCTGAGAGACTGTCTTCCATCTCTGGTTTCTCTTGAGGGACACTTATGCATCTACAGCATATCTGCAATTATTACTGAGGGTGCACTGAATTGTGAAGAGACACAATCTTGGCATCTCTAATTTAGACTATCCTATGCTTGGCTTCAGGATGTGTTCCTGTATAAATTGATCTGTGTAATAGCTACAGGTGAGAAGTCTTTGACAGGTCTCTTTATGCTGTCACTGCAATATCTGTTCCAATATTGGTGTAAATTGTCCTGTGGTAGGTTGCTGTCATGTCTGACTGTGCTGTGAGTCAGGCAGTGAGAAGGAGCAAACACAGAGCTGGTGCCATTTGCCTATCAGGGTTAAAAGGAAAAATTAACAAAAATGAATGTGCTGGAAAGGAGAGAAGGGCTGTGTATGCATGAACCTGCAAAGGAAAACTCCTAATCTGTGATCAGCAGTGATCTGAGTTTGGTAAGAAGCTGATGTGTCAAGGGAGATAATGGAAAAATCTGGTAGAGGAACTAAAAATCAAACTGTATTTGTCAAAAATGTCTGAAAACATGTAGTCAACTGCAGGCTGCTGAGGCTCCATAAGTTTCTTTAATAAAACCAGTCACTACTTCCAAAATGCAGCCAGATTGATTCCCATACTGAAAGGTGCTAGGTAGGATCCTGACAGCCTTTTGTCAGGCTGGGGTTTCCTCCAGAGAGCAGGAAATTCTGTTTCAAGGCTAACTAAAAATAATTCTCTAAGAAGCCTAAAAGAAAATAATAGATAAAAATGAGCAGGAGTCTTTAAAGAGAGATTGATCTCTTGTAGTATATATAAATTGATGCTGCTTCAAACTACATCAATGAGAAATTTGGCTCCATAGAGCTGGCCTTTGTCTTTTGAGCTTGAAAAATTGAGGGCTTACTCTAAAAAACATTGAGTAGGAGGACCTACAAACCTCACTACTACTTTTGAAGCAGGACTGTGCCATAACACTCACTTTGAAATCCATGAGTCTGTATTGCAGTGGGGAATCTGCACAGACTCATCCTCTGCCTGAGAAACATGTTCTGTGTCTCACATCAGACAAGCAAGAGAAAAATCTACTAATAGTGCTGAGCTGACAGCTGTGCTGGTAGAGCCAGAGGAAGGACAAAATCCAGCTCATTCCCCTGTGCTTACTCCTTCATTAGTAAAGATAAGATTTACAAAAGTACATAGAACAGATAAACTGAGTAAGAATCCCTTCTGTAAACTCAGAATTCTGACTTGCTTTTTAAGGTGCTTCCAGCAAACTGTTTCCAGAGTTCAGAGGAGATGCTGTCAAAACATTCTGTGTTTATTGTATTGCTCAGTCAGGGTGGAGAAGGTGAGGCCAGTGTTTTCCACAGTGTTGTCATGAGCAGAGGGGAGCTGCAGCATCGTGGCTGAATCTCTCAGTGAAGGTGAAAACTGGCTAGCAGCTGGTATTTGTATCAAGATGGAAATTATCCTCTCATTTCTTTCCATGTGAAGTTGCATTCTGAAATCTGAACTCAGCCAGAAATACCTGGACAGTGTAAAGGAGGTGTCAAGTGTAAAGGAGGTTCACTGCAAGGAGCACAGAGGTCTCTGTGTATTGACCCATTTCTGACTCAGCAATGCTGCATCGCTGTCAAGGGCTTGGATTCCTCACTTGGATGCTCTGAAACAATTGAAGGTTTTTCCCACTGCCGAGCTAAACTGGGTTTGAGATTGAGTTGGAACTCTGGATCATGACTATGTGCACTTAGCAGCTGAATTTGAGAGTGAACTCTCCATCCAGGAACCTCCTCTAGGGCAGATCAGTTATTCTAAAGGCACGAAATGAACTTCACAGGGTAAGAGTTCAGGAGAGTATTTCTTCAAGAGCACAGGTGGTACAGCCAGGAAAGGACTCAGGGCCATGGGTCAGTTGTGTTTGGTCCCAGGCTGGGCTCTGTCTTGGAGGTTTTCCCAACCTGAGTGATTCTGTGAAATGCTCTTCACCTTGGCCATGAGATAACTCAGGAGCCAGCAGGTCTCATTCTAACCTGACTCAGAAATGTCAGCAACCCTTTGCACATCAGGTACCTCTTTGTTTGCATCAGTGCACAAGCTATGCTGTCTCTGTCCCATTCCTGAGTTTTATTTACTGCTCTACTACTACTACTCAGAATTCCACCCTTTCTAAATGACCAGCTGAAGCACTTGAATTTCCTTCTCTTTCAAATTCAGCAGCTCCACTTGACCCTTTGAAGTGCAGATGCTGAACCAGTGTTTAAACTAAATGCCATTTCTAAGCAAACACCCACAAGGTTATTAGGCATTTGCTCAACAGAGTACATCCAAGTTACATTAAAACGACCAAGCTGAGACCCATCTGCTTTTTAAATATTAATTGGCTCAGTCCCCAAAACCAAAAGTACTAATTTTTTTTAAATTTCTTTCTTTTTTTTTACATTGAGGGTTGTGATTGTCTTCTGAGAGATTTTACAAAAGAAGATTAATTTATCTCTCTAGCAGTACTTGGCATGACCCACAGCTGTTTCTAATATGACTGCCTGGCTAGGAGAATGTGTTTTACAAGTGCTCTGAAGTGCAGTTAGTAGTAATGCAGAGGATTATGTTTGCTTTTGCAGGATCAGGTTTGCTCTCCTAAGAGAAGGGGAAAAAAAAGCTCTGCTCAAAACTTGGGTAAGCTTGGGAAATGATGTGGCTTTCTGTGGAGAGGCCCTTACACAAAAGGTGAATAAAACTTAAAAATTGGTCAGTGTCTTTAAAGCAAAGAAGAAATTAAGCTGCTTCAAAATGAAAACTGCCTTGTGGCATTTTCATATTATCAAGACTTGTTTTGGAAAAGAGTGGCAGTGGCTAATTTTTAACATTATCGACTGAGCTTTCATTTTTAAAATGGTCATTATTAGCTAAAATTTTGGAATTGGAAAAACAAATGCTTTTCTAAAAGCATCTTTACAAAAGCCTCCTCCAAGTCACAGCCCTGTAAAAATCTTTACATTTTGTTTTTCATGAATGAACTCTACTGGACAGTCCTGAGGAAAATACTTGAGGAGCATCTGTGTGAAAAGAGCAGAGCTGAATTCAATAACTTAGTACCTGCATCTTTGTTAAGGAAAACAAAACTGCAGTATTACAAAACAATACATTTTACTTGGACAATGGAATGTTATTCTGTTTGGAGCTAGTGATGGTTTTGCTCTCACTGCAGTAAATCCAGTATTCTTTTTATGAGATGACAGGCATGTGCAAGAACTTTTCAGAGGCAAAAGGAAGGTCCAGTAATTTGGACTAAATATGTGTATTTTTTAATAGCCTTCCATTTTGGATGAGCCTTCAAAACTAATCCAAACTTGGCTAGCATAGGAAGGGTGGGTGCATGTCACAGAAAAGTGTCCAAGTTTTAAGACATGAAATGTAAGGAGACATTCCAATCAAAGATCATGCAACCAGTTCTCCTTAAAGAATTTATATACACAAAAAAATTGTCTGAGCAGTGCCAGCACACAGCTCCAGCAGCTCACCCAGTGAGCTCCAGCATGGATTTCTCACCAGTTGATCTAAGGCCAAGGGAGCTGCAGTTACTGAAGCATTCACTGCAAGAAATGTGACCCAGTGATGCATTTCCAGCTGAAAGGGCAGAGCACTGGTGCATTCCATGGAGCTGAGTGCCAGCCCCAAGGTTTTGACACCCAGTCCCTGCTGAGACTTTCAAAGCAGACTTCCTTCTCTGCTTGTTCCCAGTGTCAACACAGATGTCACAGCCACCAGTGGGAGCTCAGTGCCCTACAGACTTTGTGTTCACTTCTATCAGGTGTCAGTGCTGAAGCTGTAATTTCATGTTGTCCCACCTGCTTATGAAATCAATGAACCCAGAGATGAGAGGGAGGACATAATTTTACTGTTCCTCAAAGTGCTGTCTGCCTTGTGTTATCCTATGAACCATCACATTCCCAAGGAGGTAATTCTTAGTCTAATCTGAACTTGGATAGTTGTCCTTGTGAGGCACCTGTCATTCATTACTTATTTCCTTTCAAAGCAGTAATGGGGATGTAACTTTGGATGTTTTTCCTCAAAAAAGCAACTTTAAAAATCCACAAAAATCTTGCAAAAGATGTCATAAAGATTGAAGCTACCAGTGTTCAAGTGGCAGCTTTTAATTGTACAGGACTGTTCTAGGAAAAAAGACTCTACCAATATTGTTCAACCATTGTGGACCTACTGCTCCTTGGTTAGATACCCTCATGGAGTTCTCAGAGCAAGACAAATTGCCCATGTTCCCAAGAAGATTGTACAATGCAAGGAAACCAGCTGACCAGCCTGTTCTCCTAACTTTTCACAGAGGTTTTCAGGAATTGTTCTACTGCTGGCTCTTCATTGCAATATCAGTTTACCTTTCCTTGTGGAGAACTAGAATTAGAAAAACTAGATAGAAAAAACTTCAAAACTAGAAGAGAATCAGAAAATTTAGAAGCAACAGCTGATGAAGGAACTAGTAAAGAGCCTGAGTATTTTTGCTTTTAGTGAGTATTGTTTTCATTACAAACCAAGAAGCGTGTACCGGGACTTTTAAGGGTGGAGATAATGGATATTAAACTGATGTTTTTGTCAGCAGAAAATTAAAAATTTTACTGCTTTTTCTAAGTACCAGCTTGTCATACTTTACAGGGGAACATCAGAAAGGCCACATTTGCTCAGAGTAAAGGTCCATCTGGCTCAGCATCCTGTCCCTGGGTAGTGGCCAAGAAATTATGCCTAGGGGTGAGTATGAGAACACAGAAAATCAGCAGTGATTCTTCAGGATATGTCTCCAGCCATGAGCTGCTGGTGACTCGTGGACTTCCAGTTTTCTCAGTGCATTTTCCAAGACTAACAGAATCCCATTTTGTGTCTGATGGAAAGAAAAGGGTGGATTTTGTAGATCCTGAGACATGTCTGTTGTTAGCATTGCCCATGGGGTGCTCAAAGAAGAGGAGCTGCTTATGTTCCCCAGCCAGTCTGTGTAACTCAAGGACAGTATTGCCAATTTTTTCTGTTCTTCCCTCACTATCCCTTGGCTCTCCCCTGTTCACTCATCAGGCAAAAATAACCCATTTGCCCACTGCACACACCTCCCAGGTTGGCTGTAATGTGTGACAATGGGGGATAAAACCAGCTCCCATCACAGGATTTCCAGCAAGAACAGCAGCAGGCTCCCCAAGGACCTCTGCACAGACCTGCTGATCTCCCCAAGGCTGGAAGACTGAAGCTGAGAGATTCATCTGCCTGTTAAATTAGTCCAGAGAAAAGTATCTGTGTTTGTGAGCACACCTCCCAGCAGAGAGTTTTCCTGTAAAGCCTTTGACTGTATAAAGTCTGTGCTGAAGTCTGAGCCAGTTTGATCCAGGACACTACATCAGCAAGATTAGTGGCAATCAAAACCTTGTAGGTGAGAAAAGCAAATGCTCAATCAAATATAAAGTAACTCATCTGGAAGGCATATCCTGTGGTGTAGTTTTAATTAACAGCTTTTTTTTTTTCAATTTGCTGTAGACAGCAGACTGGTGAAGCTCTGAATGCAGACCCCTCTATAATCTGAGATCTGCAGGTGCACTGTCTTTCTAAAGACAAATTGAAATGTTTCAAAAGTTGACACAGCTTACAGATGCAGCAAAGGAACATGTTACAAGAGTGAGAAAATGCATCCAGCAGAAAAATTCTCATCTGTGGTGTTAATGGGTTGTTAAAATGGGAATAATATTAGAGAACTTTCCCTGTTAGTGCCTCACCAGGGGCTCCAGTGGGAGCCTGGAGCATTCTGCGGTGTGGCTCGAGTTTGATCCAGATCACTGCAACTCCCTCCCTTGTGTCAGCAGGGTTTGAAATTTGAATTTGAAATTGAATTGGGGTTTGAAACTGAATTCTCCCCTCCAAGCAGGGACTTGGATGTGCATGTGCAAGAGCCGTGTGTGGGCAGTGCTGGTGTTGGGTCTTGCTTCTCCACACAGCTGAGAGCACATGGGTGAGCACACCCTCAGTGGGCACAGATGCTGCCCATAGACATCTGCTAAGAACTGGACTGAGATCCTCCAACCTCTCCATATCAATTGCTGAACAGATGGTGAGTCATCCTCCTTGTTATTTTTTGTTCCAGACTTGTAGAGAGATGTGAGCTGGCAACTTCTTTTTCTCAGCTTGGGACCAACAGATCTTTAGAAGTCAAAACATTATTATTATCTTATTAATTTCTAGGGAACCGTTAAGGTTTGGGTGCCTCATTTTAAGTACATAGACAGGATAGAGGCTAGTAATGATTCCCAAACAGTTTGAGTCAATATGGATCTAATTTTGGAATAAACATCCAAGATATACCCAAATTTCCTTTGTGCCAATCCCAAGACCATGTTTTGTTGAAAGGGGCATCATTTGGGTGTGATCACACAGATGAAAAGTTACTGTCCCTGCTCCCACCTTCTTCTGGCAATACCTGTTCATGACACACTCCTGATTTTTGTGGTGACCTGCTGGAAATGCCTTACATGTACTGATTTTCTGTCAGAGTGTGTGTGTGTGTATGCACTGTGGGCATCTCTTTTAAAACCCTAAATGTGATACCAAGCATTCATCTGATGGCACCATTCAAGTCAGATGGGTACCAAAGTAAATAAAAATATTTTGGTGAGTAATTCATAGTGCCTTAGCTGAGCTGAGAAGCTAAAACCACAAGCACTGTCTTTGTTAGATAGCAAGGCAACAAAAGCTACGACAAACCGTTCTTACATAACAAAGCAATTATGTTTTCTCAGTCTCACAAGTTTTTGACAACACAGCTTTCTCAGGCTTTTCACTGATAACACTTTGAGGCTCTTCAGGGAAAGGATGATAAATAAGCAGTCACTATTCCAAGCATGGTTTTGATCACCAATCTTTATTGAAGAAATATCTTAACGTTTTACATCTACGCTGATACGCTCTCACACCTGGAAAAGGTCACTAGGAGAAGTAACAAGTCAATAAGGGAAGTTTCCTTATGGAATAATAATTTAAAAAAAAAGGCAATTTAAAAAAACAAAAAGAAAAGAAAAAACAACAAAAAAAGCAAAACAAAAAAGCCATTGTACCCACGGGAGGGAAGCAAGAAGCCTGGGTTAACTTTCATGGTTAGAAAGAGAACTAAGTAATTAAGCTGTCATAGAGTTCCTACAAGCCATTTTTTATCCTAATCTTCCTGAAATACTAAATTACATGAGCTGCAATAGCAAACTCCCCAGACAAAACTGTGCTACACATACAAATTAAAAATAAATTATAAATGGCTCAGTACATGAAAATGTAATTCTTCTCATCAAAGCATTGAATGGACATGGGAGAACATGTCTCTTAGGGCTTATAGAAACACTTAGAGAAGGCTACCATTTGTTGTTCTAAAACAATAAAAATTAATATTTGTGGCTGAATTTTGCATTAATTTTGCAAAGCAACAAAGGCAACTGGGACTAGGCAACTAGGATTTAAGCTAATAATGTGGAAAAATAAAGATGGTCCTTAAACCCAGACTCCAGGTACAAAAGGGTGTTGTGTGGGTGTTTTTGAGATGCAGACATGAAAATGCACAAGTTAATTTGGCAGCTCAAGCACACGTCTGTGCTAAGAGCAGGGGCCCCTAGGACTCAGCCCATTTTCAGAATGCATCACATCCTCAAACCCTGGGAATGCCAGGAGTGCATGCAGAGAAACTGAGCACTGGATACACCAGCAGCCCTTTAGGTGTGCAAGTGTGGATTTCTTTCTGAAGGCACATTCTCCTGGTCTTAATTGCTCTCAGAGGGGGAGAAGGAGCTCAGAGTGTTCTGCAGTGCTCAGCTTCTTCCAGAACTCACACTTCTTTGGGGCCAGATTCAGATGTGCATCAGGAACCTGCAGCTCCTTTCCACATTCTCTGGAAATTCCAGGAGGCTGTTGGATGGGTCAGCATTTGGTTCTCTTGTAATAGCTGTTATTCCCAAGTGCCTGGGAAAAATGAAACTTTGCAGGTTTGGTATTGTTGCAGGCAGACAAAATTACTGATCCAAGTGCAATTGCTGGCAGGATTTTCTAGGATAAAGTACTGCCTGCTACCTGTGAAAAATACCAATAGTTTTCTTCTTTGTGAGGTTATATTTCTGAGCTCTTTAATGACCATGGATGGTAAGGACTCCCTCTGAATGTATTTTAAATGGTAATAACTGTAATAACTCTCAGCAAAGGACCTCAGCCACCTAGCTGGACTCCTGCTGTAGAAATGACTCAGGGGCAAGACTGATGATTCAGAAGGTGAAATATAACTTCACATGGCATGTGGGTGCTCTTCTAAGGTTTCCATCCAAGGACCCACCTTGTTTGGTTTATGAGATCTGACAAGACCTCAGAGCCATCACCAGCAGACTGTAATACTGCACTAATTTAGAGATGTCAGATCTGCTATCTGAGATAAAATACACAGGTACCATTCAAATTTCTCATTAAGCCCTCAGCTTTTTCTGTAGGAATAATTTAAATAGGTGAAGGGAGAACAAATTCAAGTTAGATATAGAAAATAGCCTAAGAAAAACAATGTTAGTAAATAGCCATGTGTAGTACTTTGTGAAGGTCTATTAAAATAATCAAATTTACACACATATCACATCTAGTCTCAAAGCACCTTGTAAACATTAGGTAACCTCTTGTGCTACAGAAGTACAGCACCAATTCCTCTATTTTATAGACCTGTGTCAGACTTCCAAGGAAGAGCTCATACATTCAGAAAGCACCAAGGATGACTTTGTTAATATTAAAAGGTCACTTGTTCATGGATATTTCCTAACATGATGATGGCCACATTCTAGTGTCTCCAAGAAATATTTCAGTGTTTCCACAGCAAGCTCTTCTGCAGGAGCAGCCAACACCCTGAGCTACCTGCCAGGCTCAGGCTGAGACCCTGGAGCCTTGGTGACCTTTGTCCATCTGGAAAAGATGACTTGATTTAAGTAGGGAAAACAATTTAGAAAGGTCCCTGTCAGAGCAGCTCTGCAGCAAATGTGGTTCTTGCTCCAGCTCCATCCCATGACCACCACAGAGAATGGACAGACATTGCTGGGAAATCCCTCTTTCCCAAGAAAAGCAGGAGCCAGGCAGTCATGGGCTCCTGTTTGCAGGTTGCTGTGGACTCCAGCCACGTGCCCATGGCAGTGCCACCTTGCAGTGTCACCCCTGGCAGGCTGTGGCTGTCCCCTGCCTGTGCAGGTGTCCCTCAAACAAGGGATGGGTGCCTGGAGGAGGAGCCTGGCAGGTAGCTCAGGGTGTTGGCTGCTCCTGCAGAAGAGCTTGCTGTGGAAACACTGAATTATTTCTTGGAGACACTAGAATATGGGCATCATCATGTTAGGAAATATCCATGAACAAGTGGACTTTTAATATTAACAAAATCATCAGGTATAAAGGCATAAATTCATGATTAGGGCTGAGTACATAAGGAACACAGAGAGATGGGCTTGGAAGAGCATCATTATAGATCTCTAAGGGTAACTGGTTTTTTCAGGATCTGCTTGGAATAGCTGAGCCCAGTTCCTGGCTAAGGTAGCTGAGAAGGGCCCTGGAGAGAGGGAAGGGTCAGAACATGTGGAGGGCACTTAGGAGTGCAGCTTCCCATCAATGATCTAACAGCTCCAGATAGGGAAGGGAATGTTCTCCCCTCAACCCCTGCATGGTCCTGTAGCTTTCCTTTTACCAGCTCTGGCATTTGTTTGGCCACAAAGAAATTAAATTCAGGTAGCAAAGCCAGCAGAGACCAGCACCATGGAAGAGGAGGAAGAGATTTTCACTGATTAACAGTGGAAACAGGCTGGGAAAAGGAATGGAGCGAGGCTAGCTCTGAGTTGAGACCAGTTGTGAGACAGGCTGTGATTTCAGTTCCCATTGGGATTCTCTTTGGATTTTACTTTATTTTGGTTTTGGAGTTTTCTTTCTTAATTTCTTTTTCTAATAAAAAATATTTTATATGACTCAAATTGTCAAACACTTTGCTTTAACAGAAGTGAATGTCAGATCCTGTGAATAACTCCTGACTTACCTGTGAAGGCCTTTTACTTCCCCTAGCAACTCTGATTAAAGAGAGCTGTGCTGGAAATAAGCTTTGAAAATTCTTTTTCAGGAGATTAAAGTCTGATGGAAACATGCAGCTCTTGAATGAGTGTCCTTTTGTTATGCTAAGTTTGCCTACAGAAATGCTAGCAGAAATCCTTCAACTACCACTGTGTTTGTAGAGAGGGAACAATTTAATTGCCATAATAACAAGGTGATTCTGAAAGAATAAATCATGTCTGCAGCAAGCCATGCCTTAAGTGTGGATCACTGTTGCAGTGACATCTCCAAACAATTATTCATCACAGGAGAAGTCAGCATGGACTATGAAACTCAGTGACCTAGCAGTGGGAATGTGCTGGAACAGTTTTCCTGTTATGTTTCCTACCCTGACCTTTTCCCAGGAGTGAGGGAGAAATGATGCTGTGGGAGCTGAGATTATTTGCATGAGGTTATCACAGGCAAAATGGCCTTTTCTGGATGAGCTGGACAATTCTTGGGGAAAGGGAAGAACCTAATGAAAACAACTGTCATGTGTGACTGGGAATGGGACTTGAGTTTTCTTGCTGACAGATTGCCAGCTTGGAGCAGCAGCCACTGTAACCCTTTTCCTTCTGAGACATAAGGGATAGCTTTGGCAAAGTGAGCCTGAGCCTCCTGAATCAGCATAAGAAAAGAAAATGGAGAAAAGAAAATGGAGACATAAATATGGAAACATTCACCCTCTTCATAGGTGCTCTGTGGGCAAGTCAAATGAGGCATTCATTTACCTTTTTTATTTTTTTTTTAATTGGATAGACAATTAAAATAAATAATGCAAAGTACACTTGAATGCAATGGTAACTCATATTTCTGGAAAGAGTTACTAACTTCTGGGAAGTATAGCTAAAAGCTGTACAAATCAGGAAAAATTTCATTATGTAGTTTGGTGTAATTATACAGTTGGTTTCTTAAGACAAATCTTACCTTCTACATAAGCCTAGCTTTTCCTTCCTGCCTATGATTGATTGATTGGTTTTATTAATTTCTTTATTATTTATGTATATTATGTGTGTGAATATTCTCCTAGTATGATTTGTGATCACCAGGTAATTTGTCAGCTCTGAATTTCAGAGGGCCAGAGTTGATAGAACATGGTTGTCCAAGGGCAGAATCAGAGAATTGGAAAGGTTGAAAAGACCTCTAGGAACACCAGGTCCCAGCTGTTAACCCAGCACCACCATCATGTTCACCACCAAACCATGTTCTCAAGTGCCATAGCCACACATCTTTTGAGCCCTTCCAAAGATGGTGAACTCAACTGCTTCTCTGAGTAGCCCATTTCAATGTTTTCTATGAATAATTTTTCCTTGATATCCGATCTAAATCTCCCCTGGGACAATCTGAGGCCACATCCATTTATCCTGTCACTCGTTAGCTGGGAGAAGGGACTGACCCCACCTGGTTACACTCTACTTTCAGGCAGTTGTGGAGAGTGACAAGGTCTCCCCCAAGCCTCCTTTTCTCCAGGCTAAACAACCCCAGCTCCCTCAGACACTCCTCTTAAGGCTTGTTCTCTTCCATCAGCTTTGTTGCCCTTCTCTGGACATGCTCCAGCATCTCAATGTCTTTCTTGAAGTGACAGGTCCAAAACTGAGCCAAATATTCTAGGTGTGGCCTCACCAGTGCTGAATATAGGGGGAATTCTCTTCCATTTTTGTTGATCAATGACTTCATGTGTTTGGCCTAGGTTTGATTGACTTGGATGAGTTAATTTAAAACCTATTGTGCCTGTGCAAGCATATTCCAAGGATTTCATTTGCTTGAACAATGAGAAGTGAATGAAGAATGAATGAACAGAGCCAAAGCCATTCACTTCTTCATTCAGGCAAATACCCAGGTAATGTAATTGGGCAAATGACTGAGCTAAGCATGTATCAGGGGACTAATAATCAGAGATTCTGCTCTTACTCTGCCAGGTGCATAGTGCACTATATATACTCTGAATAACCAACAGGGACATGTATTACATGCACTGAAATTAAATAGAGTTGCAATCATGCTGTTTCCATCAGCTGCTGTAAAGTGAGGAAACCTTTGGAAACTATTCCCTTTCCTACCAGAACTGAGAGGACCAGCCCCTCAAAAAAACACTGAAATAGCTCAGCCAGTTCAAATGAACCAAAGCAGGCCTGAAATTCTGTGTTTGGATTCACATGTGATCCTGACCTTGGGCCTGTCTTGGTTAAGTAAGCCAGCACAAAATCACTGACTTGGAAAGCAGGGGAGTTCAAGGCTGAGTTATTACAGTACCATGCAGACTAGACCTTGCTGTTTGCTTTCCTTATAGCAATGAGGAGATCTGGAGATTTATTTTTAATTTCCCCCGTCCCCCCCCAGTTCTGAGTACTACTTTGCCATGACTTTAACCTGGTGGGAATCAGATTAGAATGGGAAATGCAAAGAGCCCCTTGTCTCTCTGTGCCATGACTCCTAGGGTGCCCTTGGAATGGAGAGCAGTACAGCCTGCCTTCACTAAGTTGTGAGGATAAGGGAATTAAGGCATGAAGGGATTAAGTTAATTGGTGACAGTTGCCTGAGACAGATATCAAAATATAACTTCCTTTTGTCTCATCTCTCCCAGTTACATGAAGCATTTGAAAGAACTTTATTATTCTGTGTATTACACTGGAATATAATTTATAGCATTTGTCAGTAGAAAATTACAGAAAAGGTACTGCAGCAACAGGCTGCTGAAGAAAAGTTTGATCCTTTTTTTTTTTTTTTTTGTGTGTGTGTGTGTGTGTGTGTGTGTGTGTGTGTGTTATTTAGCAAGAAATACAGTTACTTTCTCACATTAATACCTGCTGATTTCCTTCTATGTTGAATCCAATGTTTGCCTTTTCACTCAAATATTATTTTGTTAGACATGCTTCAGTAAACAGACATCCAGGAAGATATCAGGGTGATTTGCTTGTCTAAAGATGTTCCTCCCCATGAACACATGCTAAAGCAAAGGTGCAGCAGAGGCTTCTGCATGCCCAGTATCCTGTAAGATGAAACATCTCAAACTCCACCTCCAATCTTGTGCTTTCTTTTCCTCATACTTTGTAAAGACCACATTTTCTAATAAAACAAGATGTTCTGCCCTGACAAGCCTTTCTCTTGCAGCATTTGGCTGAACTCTGTCACTGTGAGCTGGGGTACAGTGCCTTGGCCAGATGACAGTGTTGTTTCCCAGAGACACCACTCTAATCTTCAGTCTCATTTCATTGTGTGATCATTTCTTGCTGCTCTGTGCTCTCATTTTGATAATTCAGAAGGAAATATTTTCATCAAGCATAGTGTGATCAAATGCTGGTGTAGGGGTTTTTGTGGTGGCTTTTCTTTCCTTTCAATTCAAACTTCATTCTCCTCTTGTAAGATCAAGGGTGAAGATCTGCAATAGCCCAGATCATTCCCAGTCACTTCACTGGGAGTGGCCCTGCTAATCAAATGTGGGTCTTTCTTTACCTATTGCAATTCCTACTGCTTTCTTTTCCTCACACATACACACCACCTTCCATCCCCTCAATTTCTCTGTAATTCCAATCACTTCTGATTCATTTCTGTGTTTTATGGCTACTCCTGGTGTAGCCTCTGGGATCCAAGAGTAATTACAGGATTTGGGTCCAAAGGAGGCTGGATGGAAGCACTTTCCCTGGGGCAGATGTGTTTTGTCACTGCATCAGTGGTGTGAGAGGGCACTATAAAAACACTAAGCTGCATCCAAACTGAAAGTCCTGACAGTTATGGGATTCTCAAAGCTCAGCTGCCTGAGAAGACTTTAGTTGTTACTGTGAGGTCAGGAAGACTTTAGTCAGGTAAGCACCTAAAATTCAGTGCAAAAACCCCTTATGCAGCCCTTAGTCCATGTGCCAGCCTCTTCAGGGAGGGATGTGCCAGCCCTCTGCAGATCTTTGAGGTCTCTCCAGTCCTTCAGAGTGGCACAAATGTCCCACCTGGTCCCTTCCACAGAGACAAGGGAGTCGGTGAATGAGCTCTCAGGTTTAATCTGAGCCATCAGCTTTAATAGAAACCAATGTTAATTAAAGAAAACTCATCCTTGTTTAGGATGAGGCAAATGCTGGTTCATTTGCAGGATTAATCACTCCAGGGGCAGGCTGGCATTTCCCCTTCTCTCTTGGCATGGGTGGAAACCACCTACATGTTTGTAGCTTCCAGCTCCCTCCTGCTGCTTTATGGCACAAAGGGGCACATTTGTCACTCTCTGGGCACCAACCATATGAAACTGTTTTGTTTGCTCAGTCATTTCCCGAGGGTGGCTGGTTTGTGCCTGGGAAAGCCAGCTGGTATTGAGTGGCTGCTTTAACAATTAGGAGAATGCTAATCTCGGGGAAGGGGGAGAGTGTTATCCATCAAAGGCAGTAAACATCTTTTCACCCTTCACAAATGACCATCCCCACGTGCAAGGAGCTAGGAACACCTTCTGTCCTGGTTTGGAGGACAGGTGTCTGCTAAGAAAGGCAGAAGCTTCTCTTTGAAATGGAGAATGTAAACACCATCCCTCCAAATTATTATAAATTTGAAATTAAGGGGCTCTCAGGCAAAGATACAGGAAATAGAAATAACAGTTCTTTACTAGGGAAATTAAAATAGAAATACAGTATTACAAAGAGCAATCCCAAAACACTGAAGGAGTCAGAATACAACCTGACACCCATCAGTCAGTCAGGGTGTTGGCAGCAGTCCCATTAAATGGTGGCTGCATCCTCCTGCAGTGACAGATGTGGTTCAGCTGAAGCAGTGCTCCTGGAGAAGGTGCAGTTTTCCTCTGAAGGTCCAGAGATGATGTGGAAAGGTCCAGCTTTCCTCTGGGATCCAGTGGAATAAAGGCTGCTTTGGTGTCCCAAATCTCAGTTTTTATCTAAGTAGGAAAGGTTTGGCTCCTCCCCTGGCTGGAGCATCTCCCAGTGGGATGATGTAATTTTATCAGTCACACAGTGGGACTCAATGGCCCAGCAGCAGATGATATCTTCCTGGAGGGATGATGGATTATGGAAAAGATAAAGATGATTGCCCCACCTGGTTTTAAGGATGGCCCATTAGCAGATAATATGTGCCATGGAGATAAGGGTCACTGCCCACCCAGCTTCAACAGATGGGGATAGAATACACATTCCTGGCCACATCCTGTATTACAGCCCAAGACATCTTCCCAGCTCACTGCAAAGGAAGACAGGGCCAGTGCAATGAGCTACAAAAAACCACAAACACTGATTCTCCCTGGGAGCACAAAGGTGGAGGGGACATAAACTGAAGCATCAGAGGGCTTTTCCTTTCTCTTGTGATAAATTATTAAATGCTAACCTTGATTACAAGATTAGTCTAAAATCCCTGTGTCCAGAAACCCTTCAATTAGCAGTTCTCCAGCTTTTCCAGTGGTGCCATCTTTGAGCCTCACATCCCAGCAAAGATAATTGTAGCCCCATTTTCCTCTTGCTCACCTCATTCCCTTGGGCTCAAATTTAATGTTCTCCATGCCACTGCCAAAGAAAGCTTTTCTCAAAAGAGAGAGAGAGAGAGAGGGAAGAGGTGAGAAACAAGAGCTGAATTCCCCGAGGTTGCTCCAGCCCTGAAGGGACTTGATAAATTCTTGTCACACCTGTGAACTTCAGTGGGTAAAATTGGTGTCCATCCAGGAAAAAGAGCAGCTGGCAGCTGTGAGACGGGAAGGAAGATTTGTCACTCTCTAATGACAAGTGGTGGAAAATAATTTACAAGGGCAGGTCTTTTCAGATACAGGGAATTTTGGGGCATTTTGTCACCTAGTGAAGGGAAACACAAAGCTTCAGCCTAAGGCTGCACTGCAAGGGGCCCTAAAAAACACAAATGGGAGAGTGAGGATTTGTTTTGGGCTTGTCCCTTGTTGATTTTTTAATGGGAAAATCTCTGATACATTTCACATGGACTCTTCCCTAGGGGATTTAGATGGATATCTGGGTGGATCAGAGGCAGGGACTGGCACTTGGACCATGGTGAGTGGCTGTGATGGCTTTGAGGAGCTACTCCAGCTCCTGGGGAGCAAGCACTGGAGGTGCCTGAGGGATGGGGATGGGGCCAGGACAGCCAGGGCTGAGCCCTCAGTGGGGGTCTCCTGTTTTGAGAAATAGGCACTAAATTTGTTCTCCAGTGGGGACAAAGGGAGGCATTCTGGGATAGAACAATAGCCAGGGCTGCTGGAAACTGAAAGAAAAGGCGAGTGAGGCACAGAGAGGCAGTAAATGCATTTGTCCTGTTAAGAGCATCTTCACAGCATGAGGACTAGGATTGAGAGAGCTGTCTGCTGTCTTCTGTCTGTCTTTCCCACTGCCTGATCCAATACCCACCTGTTTTATCCCACCCTGATGGGGGTGGGCTCATTGTCTGGGCACCATGCTGAAATGTCACTGCTCCCCTATAAAGAGGGAAGGGTGACACTGTTCAAGCTTTTCCCTGCAGTGCCTGAACCCTGACCCCATCAGAACCTTCCAGGAGGGCTTCAGGTACATTCACTAAATGAAATTTTCCCCTTCTAGCAGAGATTGTAGCTTAATCAATACAGCCTAAACACAGAGCAGCCTACAGCTGCTTTCTGTGCTGCTGCTTTGGCCAGGAGCAGAATAGCTCTGTGTTATAAACTCTGTGGTCCCACAAGCCTGGAAGGGGAAAGAAAATAAAATCCAAGTGTGAACATGATAGTGGATAGCTTTTTTCTTCTGCCCTCACTCAGAGTCAGGATTGAATGCTCAAGAGATGGATTTCTTGTTCAGACTTGGTTGTTTATTAAATCTTATCTTTAGTAGAGAGTTCTTCAGCACTTCTAGCTATCAAGCCAAAAGTGAGAAAATGGGGTTGAATCCAGCTTTTTACAAGGTCTTTTAAAGGCTCACTATCCAATTAAGAGCTAACATCTGTGTTATTTATACTTCTGACCCAATAACCAAACACCTGTGACCTACAGTGCAGCACTAACTATCCAATCCAAAAACTACCTGAAATCATGAAGAAGGAGCAAGGAAGAAAGAGACAATGCCCAAGAACCTCCATCATGTTCCATACCTATGACTAGATTCTAAAATTCCAAATTCAAAACCCTTCACCATGTGTAATTACACACTTTGTTCTAACTACACACCATTATTCTAACTCCATCACTCAAATTTGGAAGCCTTCCCCAAGGCCTCAAGTCAAAAGCAGTGTTCTCCTGAGGGTCAGTGTCAGAAAGCACAGAAAGTTCAAAACTCCCAGGCTCCAAGGTTCCAACAGGGACACAGCAGAGAAGCAAGGCCTGCCAATAAAACCAAGCACAAAGCTCCAGCAGTGCAATTGAAGGTACTCCAGGGCTTCCTTCTGATCCACTGGATAGTTTGGAACAGAATATATAATTTCCAGTTGGCTTCTTATCTAAGAGAGATTGATTACTTTGAGAGTGGTGGTGAGCCATGGGCATTTGAGAAACCTCATTTTAGAACTTCATGTCAGCCTTCAGCCAGTGCTAATCAGAATCTGATTTAAGGTTCAAGATTTTTTTTAGGCTATGCCTAGTCATGCTCAAGTTTTATTTGACCTTTAAGCATCCTTTTCCAAGTAACATGTGCCTTTGGCCATTTTTTTACCAGTCCAAACACAAAAGGTCTCACCAGCTAAACAGAAGTGTCATATTTTCTACATGTTTGACTTGCAGCCTCCTCTGTCTTGTAGCAAAGGCAACTCTCCCTTTTATGTTCCCTACAACAGATGGATAAATTAGACTTGCTTTTGCCCATTTGCTGGCAACTGTACTGCAAGATCTCAAGCACTTGATATTAACTGAATTATTATCAGTTAATGACAGCTTTCTGTGCAGTGTAAACTGACATGCAAAGGAAGAGTGGGCCTAATAGTCAAGTATTTTCTAGATTACTCTTCCATTTACTAAAAGCAATTAATTGCTGCTAAAAAAAAAAAAAAAAAAAAAAAAAAGACATTTCATCTTGCTGGGCAAAATGTGCATTTCAACAGCTGCAGGTTTCTCAGAAGGTTTTTTGGAGTTAATCAGCAAAAGGGCAAAGGGCAGGCAAAATCTGGGCCAGGAGATTTTCTTGGTTGATTTCCAAGTGTATTAATGACAGCTCAGTCATTGGCAGGGTGGGGGAGCAGATGAGATGTGGGGGTAAAGGCAGAAGTGCTGGGCTGCTGGAAGGAGTGCTGTGCTGCTCTGTGGTGGCTGAGAGGGCAGAGCAGTCCAGCTCCCACACTGGCAAAACCATAGCACCAGAATGTGGCACAAAGCTCCTGGAGAAGGACAAAATCAGAGCCTGTGACATGTCCAGCCCCAGGGAGCTGCCCAAGGAGCCACTCTCCCTCCCAGGACTGCTGTCTCCTTGCTGCCCTGGCTTCTCACTCTGCCTTAGCATGGGCTGGGAGGTTTTTCTGCATTGTTTTTATGTTAATTCGCTGCTCTCAGAGAAACAGGGCACTTGGACCTTCACTTCTCTCAGCACACCTGGCTGGGGGATCAATAGGTACCTGTGCCAGGAGGAGAGGCACCTGTGGCTGCTGAGGGCTCCTTGGGAGAGGTTTCCTGACCTTTAAACAGCACAGATGTGTCTGAGAATGGCATGGAGGGAATCTCCTCTGTATCTCTGCATCCTGGCACAACAGGGACGTGCTGGGACCAGCCCCTTGCAGCTCCAGTCCTTTCAGTCAGCTGCTGCTCTCAAGCCTCAAGTTCTGTCACAGAGTTGAGAGGTCTGTGCTTGGCTGTTGCTCTGATGTTTGTGTTGTAAGAGGAATCTGGGAAGAATTTCTGATGCCAGAGTGTGTGCATGCACTCTAGATGTTGCTCCAGGCTGGCTCCTTTTCTCTTCCATAGGTCAGGAAGCCTCCCCTCTGCAGTTAGCAGGGCTGGCACTCACATGCCTGTGTTCCATCCCTGGCTGCTTCCCCTTTGCTCTGTGCTGTTGGCAGGGGCTGGGAGGATGTTTTCCTAATTTTGCAGCACCAAAGCATAAGGAGCAGATGGGCTGAGCCTGTGGCTGAGTCTGCTTCCTCCCCTGGCAGAATATTTGGCAAAGGGGAGGAGGTGCTGGAAGCTTGGACTCTTGCTGGACTTCTGTTGGGAACAGACCCTGGCACAAGGTTGGTGCTTGCTGCAGGTGCACAGCCAAGTCTGCAGGGTGGGCTCAGCCCCATGGATCCCACTGAGGCACAGGGTGAGAGCATGCAGAGTTACACAGATCTGCTTCTGGCTCCTGGGGATGTGTTTGTTAGTGTGAGATCCCTCCTTTCTTGCTCACACCACTGCCCACAGGGGTTTTAGGTATAAACCAGCCATGCTACAGCAGCTCAGGTGAGCAAGCAGAATTTTCGTGTATGCAGAGTGGTCCCATATGGACAAAATTGCTCTCAGGAGTAAGTTGAGCCTTTCAACTGACAAGAGGAGGAGCCTAGTGATGCTAGTCTTCACTTGAAATACTTCCAGTTGGATGTCTTGGATGGATGAATCCCCATGGAGAGCCTTACATCAGGCATGTGTTCTCCAAACCACCTTTCCCCAGCAGTGTTTTCCATGGTGGCTCCTTGAGCACCCTGCAAGTGCTTGGTTTGCCCTACCCACACCCTTCTTCACAAGATTTATCTGACCCTACAGCATTGATCTGGCTGCTGTTTGAGGAGTGTGTCCTCCTCTGGGCACTGTACCATTCCTGTGGAGCAGCATGGAGACAGGGGGTAAAATGAGCACCAAAATGCACAGTACCATAGCTAAGGTGCACTTCACCAGGCTTGTAGGGGATGAATTCCACAGAGGAGTAATGTGCACCTCTGCAGACAGTGAGGAGTGAGCTTCTGCAGATTTACAACCTGTAGCATCCCTGAACAACAGCTCTGCATTCCGATGGACTGAGCAGGGAGTTGAGTAGGCTGCAGAAAAGTGTCCAGGCTCAGGTGATCTGGGACAGGGTGGAGGGTCTGGATGCTTGTTAGGGTATTCCTTTTATTCTTATGGTTGTCCAATGAATGAGAGAAATGAAATACATTTTTGTGGTCCCACCGCCAGCCTCGATGTAATTATGTTTCATGCCTGTCAGATTCAAGCAGTTTGTTAAAATTAGAGATGATGGATTTATGGCCCAGAAGGGATTGCTGCAGCATGCAGCATGCCAGACTTCCCTCTCTGATTTCAGCTTCTCCAGTCCTCTGCTACTCCCTCGGTGTTCTCCCCTCCAGGGACAGAGCTTTCAGGCACAACCCTAACATAAACAAAGAGCAGCAGTAGCCCAAAGGCTACTGTCCTGTGCAGACTTGACCATGGCCACTGACATGACAACAGTAGTCCCCAGGTGCTACTCCCTTCTGGCCAGAGACAGAAAAACAAGTATTTGAAGGCTTGAGAGGGAAATGAGGACAGGGACAAAGATTTTCACTGTTCTTTTAAAGAAGACAGTGGCTCACAGCTTTGACCTCTAGCACCAAGGGTGTTTCTAGTGTTGAACTGGGATCAGAACATCATTCCTACAGCCCACTTCCAGCACACTTCCTTCCTTCTTGGACAGAGTTGGGTTTTCCTCACTTCCTTTAGCAAAATGTGTATCCCACTATGTCATCTCCCTGTGCCACAGCTCTTCCCCAGGCTTTTCTGCTTTACTTTGCACTAAAACTGTGCGTCTACATTTATTTTTTTTTTGAGCAACGTTTCTGCCACAATTCCATGGGATAAGAAACTGATTAAAATGTATCAAACGATATCATCTTCAGTGCTTTGAAAAATCCCTGCAGCTGGTGGGTGGCTGTGGGGGAGGGAGTGATTGATGCAAAATGTCCCCTCTCCCCAGGAGATCTTTCTCCCCCACAACCAAAATCCTGCTCCTTAGTACTTACATAACGTTGTCATCTCCTACAGCACACATGCAGCTGATTTGTCACCAGGAGGAAGCTCAGCCAGGTGTTGGAGCAAGGGACAGAGGCTTGGAGGGTCCTGACTTCTGTCACTGGCATGCAATGGGCTCATGGCTTCAGTTTTCCTCTTTGCAAAGGAGATCCTGTTGATTTTTGCCTTGCTTGGCTGATGTGAGATGAAGTATGTGTTTATAGGAGTGTTTTGAGATCCTTTGATGGAATGTGCTAATTTATTAATGGAATCCTCTCTAATCATCACATTTCTTTTGACTAGCTACTGAAGATCCTCTGTGAGGGTGTAGGGTGCTGTTCAAAGCCTGACCCTCAGCCAGAGAGAGGCAAGGCTGGAGTCCTGAAGGGTGGCAGGACCAGAGCTCTGCTGGGGCTGCACACACTCTGCCAGGCTGCACTGGGGCTCAGCAGCCTGCAGCACATGGGATGGCCTTGGCAAGGGTGGGAATTCTCAGGGAGAGGGAATCAGGCAATCTCAGCTGAGGGGAAACACTGAGAGATGCTCAATGTGTGCATGCGTGATGCATGTGTGTTATTTTAGGAGAGAGCTCATCTGCCTGTCCCCTAAAGCACATGACAGTGCTCCTGAGCTCTGGCAGCCCCCATATGGATTGGAAGAGTTTTATGCAGTCCCAAACACCACAAATGTCCCTGTACTCTTGGCTCAAGGGGGATGAGAGAGTTGGTCAGCTCAAACACATTTATAAAACGTTTTGCATCCATGTGGCAGCAGTGGGAGTGTTAAATTCCTGGCACCACTGCCATGTGTCTGGGATATGCCCAGAAAAGGAAAGGCTGCTGCCCTGCCAGAGTGTGGAAGGGGCAGTAGGGGAGGGGGAGAGAATGAGCAGTCACTGTGCAACAATGGGGAGGCAGAGTTAATTTTTGCCTGCTGTAAAGTTTCAGTGTAACACCACTGAACTAATCTCCGGAGCTTTAATATTTAAATCATGATATTTTTGCATATTAAGTCAGGAGAAGCAGTCCTTGAGGCAGGAGCAGGGATTGTTTGTGTTCCTGCAGCACCCAGGCTGGGCAGCTGCTGTATTCAGCTAGAAGCAACAACTATTATTAGATTTAATTAGTGATCAATGTGTCATTTCAACTAATGTGAGAAAGTTTACCAGGCAGAGTGTAATGGATTTTCTGGGAACAACACAAGGAATAGGAATACTTCAAGAATCCTTATAATGAGCAGATACTGCTGCTAGGCCAGGCTTATCTTCACTGTCTGGAAGAGTGATGGGCTTACAGTGCTGGAGCTCAGCCTTTGTGCAGGGTCAGACTTTGGTCCCTTGCTCCCAACCCTCTTCTGCTACTGCTCAGCAAACTCCCTAGTGAGCTTCCAAACTTCCCTCTCAAATGACCAGGGTTTCTGGCTTTGAAATGCACGCTGTTTGTCTGCCCTCTGAAGTTTAGCCCACCACTGCTGGAAACACAATGTCTCTACGACTTCAGCCAGCTTTTCAGCAGAAATTCCTCCCCAGAAAGGCTCCCCCTGCTTTGTCAGAGCCATTTCTCCTGCAGTCCTGCAAGCAAGGCATGCACTGCATGTGGTCCTCGTGGTGGGATGTCTGGGAGGGCAGCAGGAGCAGCTACAGCTGGTCACAGCCCCAGCACTCAGAGCACATCCTTTACTCAAAAAGTTCTGACACAGAGAGTGGCTGTGCAGCAATGTGTCACATCACCACATCCAGTCTGAGCTTTAGTGAGCCTGGTTTCTTTCTGGCTTTAGGTTCATCAACAACAGCCTTTTTTATTGCTTTGCCTCTATCCAAACATTGGATCTGGTCTTTCTTTATAAGACAATATCTCTTAAAATGGCTTTTTTTTTTTGTCCCATAAAACGTGGGTGCTCAGCTGGAACTTGTATTGAGTAGAAGATAAGGAATTCCTTTCTTGGTTAATGTAGCATAGGTGCTTTGTAAATTGTTTCTTTCTTTTCTCCTAGAGTTTTACTTTCTAGTTACATGTTGGGTTGTGATGATATCAAATTTACAGATATACCTGGCAAAAAGAATTATAGTTCCTTTTTAAGGCCACACTATTCATTTGGGCCACTGAGTTTTACTGGTCTGTCTGGGGGTTTTGCTCTTTGCTAGGTCCCACCAAGCACTTTTCATGAACCTTTGGGAAACAGCACAAGCTGGGGAAACAACTCCCAGCCTGTGCTTCACACGGAGAATCCAGAATCAGTTACACCTTTCTGCCTATAATCCTGTACTTCCAAGAGGCAGCAAAGCAAAATTAAATCTAATTAACAGCGTCTGGGGCCTGACATTTTGTGTCATTTTGGCTGGCAAATTGGAGCAGCCAAGAATGACTTAGGAGTAACTTCAGAAACAAGATTCGGTACTGAAACAGAGCTACAGAATGGGTTTGGATTTAAAAACACAGCACTTGCACTTTTTGCACAAGTTCCATCATCCTAAGTAGCAGAAACCAGCTGTTTTTAAAGGATTCCTGCTAATGTTGGCTGAATATTGCATGCTTCTAACATTTTGAGCTTTCTACCAAAAAAAACCACAGGGATGTTTTGATTTTAGATTAGAAATGGAGGTATCGTTAAGACAATTAAGTCTACCCTCTAAAATCCAAAGACTTTCCACATATTTATTAAACTTTATTAGAACCAAAATGTCCCCCACAAAATTTCAGTCGTTGGATTGTCACAGCCTTTTTCTCTTGCCAGTGGAGAGCACCCAGCCTGGAGAGGTCACTGGCTGGCTGCACTTCTCAGCATATGGGACTTGCTGCTCTTCCTCATTAGCAGATGTCTGCAAGCCACCAGCTTGTCATTTTCCTGGCTTCAGACCCCCAGGCTTGCCAAAGGAACCCAAAGGTTCCCACCTAATAAATAACATTTTGCTCACTGTAACCAAGAGTTAGAACCATGGAATGGTTTGGCCTAGAAGGGACAGGGACACTTCCCACCACACCAGGGCTGCTCAAAGCATCATCCAACCTGGCCTAATAGCCAGACACATGTCCTGAAATTGGGAAACATGCAGATCTGCAAAGAGGAGGCCATGGTGGTTGCCACTGCAGTCACCTTTCCAGAGCTGGTGGCTCACCTGCCTCTGAGCCGTGGGACCCAGAGCTGTGTCCCGTGCTGGAGGAAATCCTGAGCAGGGACAAGGCAGTCCCACTCACTCCAGCAGCACACACAGGCAGCAGCATGTCTGCTGAAGTCATACTCAAGCAGTATTTTTAACGTGGCTTGAAAGAACTGCCAGCTCCTCTGCTGCTGAAAATTGGACTATTTTTAGCATTTAGCTGTATTCAAATGTTCCTTCCAATCTGCACAGGCAGTAAATGGTTTAGGAGATTACCAGAAAGGATCAGATATTCCTCTAGATAAAAGCAGTGTTTGCTGTGTTAAAAAAATGTTAACTCAGATGGAAATCTTCACACTTCACAGTAACAATTCACACTGAGGCAGGGTTAGGAAAGGGATATCACCTTGGGGCTTCCTGTTAATATTTGTGTGCCCCCATTCTGAGAAAAACTTGACTATTCAGCTATGTTGCCTGGTTTGTGACAGTGCTTTCCATTACTATAGCTTCTTTCAGCTCAGAATCTGACCTTTCCCTCAATAGCATGGAGGTGGACAAGATAATAGGTAGGTGAGTGGGATCTATTCCTACCTGGCAAACTCTTGCTGTTGAATGCAGTCCTCAATAAAATCCATTTGAGTTTCCTGGCATGTGGCAGTCTGTGCCTTCCTGTAAACTATATTGTGATGTTAATAATAACCCTAACAATGGTTAAGAATAATGTTTCTCAAACAGGTCTTGCATCAGCCATTAGGCTGATGGGGTGACACAGGACATGGCTGTGATCTGGAGATTACATGGACTCCTATGGAATAGGAACAGTGCCTCAGATGGTCCTGATTCTGCAAATACTGGAATGGCTTTTCCCCAAAGCTTTTCCCAAAGCTTATGCTTACACTTGAAGTCAGCAGTAGAGCAGTTTAAGCAGAGACACAAAATTAGACAAGTGTTCAACAGATTTGGTATAATTTTAAGCCCTCTGTTTCAGAGGGCCTGGCATTCAGTATTGCAATGCAATTTCAATGCCTCTTGCTTGATCTGTAAAGCTGGAGAATTATTTATCTGGGGAAAAATGTGCAACATTGATTGCATGCAATTGGCATCTTTCCCTGACTTCTGGACAGGGGAGAGCCACATGCTTGCCAGATTCAGCATTTCTTTGAGTGGAGCTTGACAATGCTGGAGATAGTGGGGGCTGGAGGCAGCTCTCCCATCACTCAGAGCCCTTCAGGAAGGACTGGATGGAAAAAGCTCCTTTCAGTTATAAAATCACCTGTGCAATAGGTTAACAGAGCTACACCAAGACAAATCCTTTCTTCTGCATGGCAGAGAAGGGAGGCATAGTCTGCATTTTATTTCTCTTGATGAGAAGCTCTGTGAGTCAAGATTTCCTCTCGAAGCCAGTATGGAAACTTTAATGCCTGACATTAAATATTCTTTTTAAAGCTGTGCTGAACTGGGAAAAAAAAAAAAAAAAAAAAAAAAAAAAAGTTAATTAGAGCTTCTTGCAAAGGAAATAAAAAAAGTATATTAGTTAAAGTAGTGACATTTTCTTTTGATAGAAAGCTGGTGTTTCCAAGAGTCTGAGATAAAGGCTAACAGGCAGGCTAATCAAAGAACACAAGAACACAGGAACAAGTCCTTATGGAATACTTCTCCTGTCTGTTCAGTACAAATCCATTTCATCCTTACCATTAAGCAATGGAGTTTAGCTTCACATCACAAAAAAAGCATATCTGAGAGTACAAGAGAAGAATTGTGTCCAGGCCACAAGCTTTCTGTCTGGGCTCACAGGCATCTTTCTCCACAGTCAAGTTGCAGTGAGTTGTAGAGCTTTGTCTTGACCTGCTGTAAAACCAATCACCAGCCACAAATGTAGGTCTCAGATCCTGAGGATCCCTCAGAACCCAAGGAGGTACTAGAGCCTGAGCCCCAGACTCAAATCTATTTCTAAGGTGTGGGAAAGCTACTCTGCAGCCCAGCTCTGGATCGTACACTGCCCTTCATAGTTCTCTTTTCTATGTGTTTCTCTTCTCATTTTCACTCTCCTCCTATTTATCCTCTTCCTTATCTGCTGATTTTTTTCTCTGTAGCATCTTGCTCTTTCACTGCTTCACATTGTCAGCCCCAAAACCCCAACTTCTGAAAGTCAGAAAGTGACCATTTCTTACTCCCAAAAGCATTGCATCTAACATAGGAGGAATGCTGTACTGGAACTCAGTTTTGTGTGCAAGATTCACCAGATGGAGAAGCAGGAGCTCCTGTTTTGATGCAACCAGTGGTGCTTTGATTACACAAAGAGCACAGCATCCATAGGGAGACAAGCAGGGCAGGGGTCAGGCTCAGAAGGGCAGAACCATGCTTTCTGCAAGTGTGGGGACTTTTTGTAAGTTCTTAAACAATTAGATTTCTGCTGCTTGTAAAGCAAGCTGAAGAAGCTGCTTTCAATGGGCTTTGCCCCTCACCCAAGAATGACATGTCCAAACAAGCATTTGGAAATCTCTGGAGTTGTATCAGGCAGTCCAGTTCCTTCATTCAATGCTGCTCTGGTTCTGGGTTCAGACAATTTCTGTTTCAAACACCCTGTGGATTTTCTTTTCTAATTACACTAATTAGCCTCAATTGAGAATAAAGAATCTGATGCCTCTGGCACTGCATGTTCCTTGACAGAAAAGAGACAAGCTGGTGTTTGTGTCTTTCTCCATGAAGCTGAAAAGTTTGAGCGGGTTTTGAAACCTGGTGTGAAAATAGGTTTTGCTGCAGAAGGCACTGAAAATCAGAAAACCATCCAGAGCAGGGAGGGAAGTGAAGAGAAATGGTTGCAATTTCAGATTCCCTTCAGAAAGCCACAATGTCACCTTTCTGCAGGAGCTTGCTGGCTTTAGCTATAAAAAGGGAGGGGGTGAAGCACTTTGCACACATCTTTGTCAGGCTCCACCACAGTGTGTATGATGAGCTTGAAAATTGAGGCAGCCACCCCTGCTTGCATTCACTGAACCTGCTGGACATTTTGGCATGCACAGTAGTGTGAGGAGGATCTCATGCTGGTTCTCTTTCTTAAAAACTGATATTAAAAAATTATGCACAGCCTCGAATTCCATTAAGCTCAATGCATGTGCTCAGCTACTGAAAAGATTTGGTCTCTAGACTTGTATGTACTTTATGTCTCTTTTCCTTGGTGGCATATGAAATACCATATTACCCCCTCAGTTCTTCACCAGGATCACAAGAATTGCTGATCCATTTAAAAATAAATAAAAATAAATAAAAATAAAAATTTTTAAAAAGTGGAAATAATTACTTTTTTTTCCATGGGCTGCTAACAGGCTTCATAAGAGAGACACAGGCTGGGGTGAATGGAAAGGGACCACTGATGGCCTCTGCTCAAATCTAGCCCAGAAACAGCAGGATGCTCAGGGCCTCATTCAGCTGAATTTTGAATTATCCCCAAGGATGGAGAGCCTCTCTGTTCAATGGCTTGATCACACTCATGATAATCCTTTTTTCCTCCTATCAAAACCACAACCTCTTTTTTGCTTCAAGTCTATTGCCTTTCATCCTTCTGCTGTACACCTCTCCAAAGAGTCTGGCTCCATCTTCTCTTAACACTCCCAATTAACAGAGTTTGTGCCACATGAAAAAAAGATGGGCAGAGCTGCAGGATGCATATCCAGACTGAGTCTTCAGATATTATGACTCCAGCTGGGCTAGTCTGTGTTGGTGGCTCAGATGATTGGTTCACTGAGGATCAAAAATGTCCAAAAATCCTGTTTGATCTGAGAGTCAAACACTGCTCACACTTTTGCACAGATCAAGGAATTCAGACCAGATTTGTCACTAGGAGGAGCCAAAGGGAAAGTTCTCCTAACAAGTTTCCAAATCATTCATCCAAATTTCTTTTGAAAAACACTGTAAGTGCCCCAAAACTTTGTGGTGGTCATGTCTGAGATGTTCCTTTGTCCTTCCAGGTGGATCTGATATATGATGTTATGTGCCAATCCCCTCAGGAATGCAGATCTCCTTTAAAAGTGGCAGGTGTGACAAGTCAAAGCCACATCCAGAGTAAAAGATTGCAATTCTGTCTCTGTGCTCAGACTTCAAGGGCAGCTCTGAATTTGTCTGCCTGCATTGGTCACCTGATGGCAAAGGCAGTAATGTGGGATCACAAGAGTGATGTCTGTGAAACAGGAAACCTTAAGGAACTGTGAGGAAGAGGTCCCTTGGGAACTGTACTCTCAGGGATCTCAAGGTCTGCTCTCCTGCTGCAGCTCACACTTTGGGTGCTAGAGCCACCCTGGCAAGCAGTGTGTAATGCAAAGCTAGGAAGGGAATAAGTGCTGGGTGTCAGGTTTAAGGATCCAACAGACCTGTCAGGTGCATGTTTGACTCTAGACAGGCAGAGAAGTTTCATGTACTTGAGTGAGCTCAGGAACAGTGCTGCATCAGGACTAGGGCAGGCTGTTTCAGCAGCAGGGCCAGGAAGCTCTGACCTCTGAGGTGACAGGAGGCCAAAAATTTGAGATGCAGTATGAAAGCTATGCTGTATGAAGGCTGGTAGAAACCAAATTATTTGCCTTCTTTTTTTTTTTTTTTTTTTTTTTTCTACTTTGTCCTGAGAAGCAGACAGTGTCATACTCTGGCCTATTTTGATTCCTAGGGACATGAATAGAAATATTACTCATGATAATTCATTAACACTAGTTGCAGAATGACTAAGCTAAACAGGATTTTCCTTTGGGAGAGCCACAACTATTTCATGCCCCAGATAATTGATTTTTATATGCTTTCCCTTGGCTAGGAAATGCAAGTTCCTTGCTACACATTCCCTGCTGGTTTTGGTCACTGAATTCTTGATGTTTAAAAAGGAGATAATGAAAGTTATCATATCCCATTTATTCCTAGAAACTCTCAGTTCAGTGGGAGGTCTGAGCATTTATTGCCATCAGCAGTAACGATAATGGCTCTCACTTAATGAGCAGCCACTGAGATAGGCATGCACAGGACAACAAATTAGCAGCTACATGTGCAGCCTTGATAGAAGGAAGACCACAGGACCCCAGGATCCCTCCCAGAGGTCATTGATTTGCTGGTCCTTTAGCAAAACTGATGGTTACTAGTTCCTGCAGTTAGCTGACACGGTGAAGGAGGACAGCTCTTTCCAAAAGCAGTTTGTGAAATGTAACTGTAGACCATGGCATCAGCAGAGGAGACATGACAGAGGAGGCTGAGAATAGCAATGAGGCCTTTGCCAAAGCTGACCCTGGGCAGGTGGGAATGCCTCTCTTTTCCAGGCAGAGCTAAAGCAGGGATGAGACAGTTCCTGTAGACAAGACCTGGTGAGCAAACCTGGAGCCTTTGCTTTGGGAAATGCTGAAGGTGATTTCCCTGCAGCAGCAGCCAGTGTGTCAAGGAAGGCAAGAGCTGCTTGTCCTCTGCATCACCCTCCACAGCACTGGAGCACAGCCAGCAGTGCTGGGGGAAGTCAGGGGCATTTAAGCTCCATGTACCTAACTGAAAGTTGATTGTATCTAAAACTAGCAGCCAGCAGCTGAATGTGTGCTAAGCCCTCCCCAGGTGGGTGTCAGGTCTCAGCTCTCCCACAGGCAGGGATGTTCCAGCTCTCAGCACCCCTGGCACAGCAGCTCTGGCTGCTCTCAGCAGAGAGGTGCATCCCCTACCACCCTCAAGGGAAGGTCAGTGTGCCCAGAAATAAGATGTATTAGTGGCAACACTGGCCTTGTACTGCCCTTGTGCAGTTTTTCTCTGGGTGAAAAGAGGACTCCAGTTTCCAGCACTGCTAATCCTCTGTAAAGTTCACTTGGTAGCTGGAGAGATTGCTGCAGCTTTGCTGGAAACAAACATCTTCCTCTGAAATGTGTTGCCTTTGGCCAGGCTGATGTGTTTATCAAGCAGTCACTTTCATCATTGCTAGCTCTATTTTATGCCATCTATTACCAGTGCCCTGTCTCCTTTTGCTCTGTGGTGTGTTTTATGCACAGTCTGCCTACAAACTGTGCAAATACAGTTAATCCAATTGTAGCTGGGTTGCTCTAATTACAGCAACCCTGGAGCATGGGTCCTTGGTGTTGACACTGTTCTCCAGGATGAGAGAGCAGACCCAGGGCTCCTGGGTTTTGCTGCCAGCCTTCCCTCTCTGTGCCATCCGTTGTGTAAACAGAGTCTTTAGAATTAGAAACCTGAGTAAATGAGAGCTACCTGCATTAGGGACTGAATATTTTCCATATTTGTGAATTCATCAGATGCCCTGAAGAACTGTATTTTTATTAGGACAAAGAAACAAATTATCCTTTAATCAGGATATCCCCTTACAGTAATTAGTCACAAAGGATAACTAAGATTCCCTGTCATGAATATACAATTATAAAGAAGACTGCCAGTATCAAATCCACACTCAGAGATACTTATTGTCATGAAGTTTTGTGATTGTAATAGAGCTGAGAAATACTTCAGAAACCAAATTTCATTAGATAAGTGGTCAGTGCTCCTCATTATTGCATTTACAAGCAGTTCAGAGTTTCTGAAGGTGATGGGTTATGGAAGAGCTAGATTCATTTTTTTTGCAAATTATGACTCATGTAGAAATATATAGCACTTCCAAATAGTGCAACCACTGCTGAGCTCTTAGCTAAACCCAGGGGTCTATAGGCAAGAAGTACCTTGCAGATTTTTGGCAATTGAGGAAAGAGGGCATTCACAGCTTCTGGGACAGGACAAATTTCTGTCTGAAGGCAACTGAGAATGAGAGAGCCTGTAAGGAGAGTGATGAGCACAGGACTGCCCAGTGTAACAGGAAACCTTCTCACCAAGAGGCAAGGGAGATGAATTATGGGGTAGTGTAGCCACCACTGTCACCACTCACTTGTTGCACTTAATGAATTACTGGAATCAGTCATATAATGGATGCTCAAAGACCAGAAAAAACATCCTGCTGCTCACCTGGGCAGAGCTGCAGAGCAGCCAAACAAATGCCTCAGGCCTTTTCCTGACAATAGGAGCCAGTGTGGGCACAAGCAAAGTCAAGACTGATTTCAGCTGTGCCAGGAAAGCAAGGTTGCATCTGTCTGTGTCCATCAAGATCAGATGGGATTTAGATTTCGAATAAATTATGGGGACTAGCTGGGTCACTAATTGGACATATTTCAATTCCCTGTGCAGTTTCACTGCTCTTTAACAGAATGCTGTAAGAAATCCCCATTTCAAAGGTGGATTTGTTTCAGAGGCTGTGGTATCTCTGCAAAGGGTCTGTACTGCCTCAGCCTAGCACAGAGCACCACAGGACTGCAGAAATGTCATTTTCTTCTTTACCCCAATAGCACAATGCTACTGAGAGTTTCATTGGCTACTCTGTCCCTTTTAGCCCTCTGGCTTTTCTTTATTCATTTTCAAGGACCCAAACTGGGAACCATATGCAGACTCTCTAGTGGTATCTTGTGCTGCCCAATATGTATTTTTGCAGCTGTTCTGGGCCAGAGGATACCCAGACTGCTGGCACATGTAGGGCAGGTATCTGCCACCACAGGGATGTGGCCATCTACCCTGGAGTGCTCTTGTCAGGAGTCACAGCTTGGCTCCAAGCCTGTGTGGAGACAACATATATTTGGGGCTGCAACTCCAGGTGGGAAAGCTGCCATCATTAATTAAACTACTCCATAAGGCTGTATTTTGGGATTGGCACACACAGATCTCTGAGCATGAACTTTCCAAATCTCTCTCCTTGTTTCTGTTCCTGAACATTTTCAGTTCAAGAAAACTGAAACTGCAGTTGGAAATGCCTCCTTCCTTTGGCAGCAGAGCCTTTGACAAGTGGCAGGATAGCTAACAACCCCACTGCACTACAAAGGGGAGAGAGTGCTTGGGGACACAGGTGGGGGAACAAGCTAATTGGCAGCATCCACCCTAGAAGGCAGCCAGGGAGCCCATAAGGGAGTTTGCCATCATTTCTCATGACCTCTGCCAAAGGCTGACTGAATGGCTGTGGGATTTGCTCATGATTTTGGAGACTCTGGTTTTTCCTGTGATTTCTTTTTCTTGTTGGCAGGTAGCAGAAATCAAAAATGGACCACAGCTGCCCATTCAGCAAGTGCTCCTCTGTCTCCAGCTCACTGGGCTGAGCATTTCAAATGAAGGACCCATGGGAAGACTGAAGATCATCTTTTCCCCGTGTTATGTCCCCTCATTGTCACCATAAACCAGGTATGGACTTTATCTCCAAAGCTCACTGTTTTGTGTCCTTTTTAACATTTGCAGTTAGGAGAGCTCTAAACAATTTATTTCAGCATTACTTTGCCACAACATCTGCCTTTGGCTATAGATTCCAGTTTAATTAACCTGCCATGGAAACAAATTTCCTTTTGCTCTTTTTTAATTTCCCACTCTCTAATTTCATCACACAGTGATTTGTGTCTTGGTTGCCACATGGGGATAGTAAAACAGGGATAATGGCATGGTCTTTCCTATATGGGAATAATGTCAGGGTGAATAACCTCAAAGCCTGGCAAGAACCCAGGTACTAACTATGGCAAGTATTGTGGCTACACTTGGCTCTGCCACTGGCTTTGGAATATTATCTTCCCCAGACTCAGGATATGTAGTCACACCACTGAATTTACTGAGAGAAGGCTACCCAGTCATGTTCCCAGGCAGTCTGAAATACTGTTTCTCCTCTGTCAAACCCTCCTCCCTTGCCTCTTCCTACATCTACTTTCCTGGGCATCTGGAAAGCTGACACAGCAGGTTTATTTAAGGGACCTTTCTAAAGAACAGAGGAATCATCAGAGCTGCTTCACACAGAGCTCTGTGCTGGTCTGTAATTCAAAATTATTTAGGGGGACTGAGAAGGAGGCCAGCTCTGGACACCAAAACTTCACTCTGCCCTGCAGGAACACTCTAAATTCAGCCAAAGAGCTTGCATTTGTTAATGATCATGCAAGAGAGAGGAGCCATGGGAAGTCATTAAGCTCTTCAAAACATACTTTAGAACCCCTAGACAGGATGATAAGCCCTCTGATTTGTTCCATGGAAAGAAAAGATGAAAGATGCTCAGTTAGATGGGGGGTGCACGATCTCACATCCCTTTCCCACTGGTGTAGTCTCAGGGATGTCAAGGGGATAATCACTTGCACAAGCAAGAAGGCACAGCTGAGCCACAGCAGGGGCTGCCTGGATGCAAACAGGGTCATCCCAGCCACACCGGTTATGTGCAGTGGCAGGAAAAAAGTGGGTCATCAATGTAGCCAGGATAACCTAGCACTGAAGGGGGTTTTGTTACAAACTCTTGTGCTATCTGATATCAAAGACCAGATAAAGTCTCCTGCAGCAACAAATCCAGGCTTGAGCAAGAAGAGTTCTGACTCCCCTACAGGCTGTAAGCGATCATGTTCCCTGTATATGTCCAACATTTTCTCACCCTTTGTGAGATGCTTAGCAGGGTGGAAATCTTGCAGGGAGACGTCTCAAGCATGTGTCAGAAATGGGGTCCAAAGAAAGTCTGGAAGATTTAGTGCTCAGAGTTCTGTCAGCACAATTTGAGGGGAAGCATTTGGTCCTGTGACACCAAAGAGATAACTTGTGTCCTCCAGGAGTTTGACCTACTTCCCTCTGCCTTTCAGAGGAATCTAATGCAAAATGGCCCAAAAAAGAAAATACAATTCTTTGTGGTGCCCTGAAGTCACAAGCCAGGCACGTGAATGCTTGACACTGAATTTCACAGCCTGAGACACTCAAAACTGCCAGAGTTGGGGTTTCTTGGGCCATTCTTTTTTTCTTTACTGTTTCTGTGCAGTTTGACTCTGGAGAACAGAAATTGCTGGGGGCATCCTAGAGGTGAGATTGCAGAAAGAGAGGCTTTAAGAAAATTCCAAACATCCTGATATTTATGATGAAGCCTGCAAACCAGACCTTTTGATTACATCCCCTTCCTCACCTACACTCCTGTCGCAGCACAGTGAGCTGCAGGATCCCATATGGGAGCCCATGAGCATGGGTTTGACATGGGCTGGTTCTCCTGGGAAGCACCACATTGGAAGGACACAGCCAGTTTGGCATCTCAGTGTCAGTATATGGAGATAATCAGGACACCTCTAAGGACAGCCATGAGCTCCACTCTAGTAACAGAGAGGAAAAACAAACCATTGGTCTCACATGTTGGTGCAGCACTTGTCATCCAACAGGATCCCAAAGTCATCAGTCCCACAGAGATGGGAATGTTGTTAAAAAGGAATGTGAAGGATCATGAAGACCTTTCCCTCTTTAACTGCCCTTGCTCCTGCTGCAGGCAGCCTCTGGCAAAACCCAGCAGCCAAATATGAGCGCTCTTGAAACACTGTATTTACTTAAAGGGATGGTTACCCAGAAAAGTGGCCTTGCAGATGCCACTTCTCTCAGCTCCTGCCAAAGCATTCCCTGTTTTGTAACAAAAGTTAGTATCCTCAGCACTGTTTGTGTTAGCACTGGCTCACTGCTCCCCCACTGCCCCGGGAGAGAGGAAGGGATGCTCTGTGATCCACATGTCACACTTGGGAAGACAGAGAGCAAGGCAGCTCTGTTGAGATCAACAGGTTTATGGAAGGGACTAATACGATTTGGCAACTCTTGACACCACAAATCAGGATGACACTTTGCCTACAGAGGAAATTACACTGCAATAAGAAGAACCATAACAATGTAATTCCTGCCATTTAGACGTTCCTGTTTCAAAGAAACGCACTGATTGTAGCCAAACTCCACGGAGTTCTCAAAGTAAGGCTGGAAAGATAAAGTGCCCAGAGCTTTGAGCCTGATCCTTTGAGCAGAACCACCTACCCCTTTCAAAAAAGAAAATCCACTAAACCCCATTTGGTCTAGTATTAATGTAGTATGTGTTCACAACTGAAAAAAAAGGTTAAGCTTAGAACAGCCATTTGTTACAGTCACCTTCTTTGCTTGTTTTCATGCTTGCAAGCTTGTGAATGTCTGTGTGCAGCTCTTCATGACATCTTACAGATCTTCTGCAAGTGTCAGGCTGCAAGCTGCAGAGCAGCATTTTGGTGTTTGGACAGGGCTGCCTTTCTTAGGAGTGAAAGTGGCCCCAGCCAGAGGAAACACCAACAAGCAGTCATTTCTCTTTTGCTCAAACACTATAAATAAATGACATATAAACAAAAGACGTTTTTCAGAGAAACTGTATAAATACTTGGAAGAAAAAATCCCCCCGGATGATGGCATGCAGGAAATCCCTGAGCCACAAATCTTGTGAGGCTGGGAAATATTTGGAAGATCAAGTAGTGCTTGTTTGGCCTTTTTTATGTCAGCCTCTGGCAGAGGCAGGATCAGGGTTAAACAGGCCATTGACTTCACTTAGATAATTCTTCAAGTCAACTCTTAATTGTTATTTGCTTTCTCTTGGATGCCCTTGGATGGAGCAGGGTGGCAGCAGTTCTATTGAACTGGGTGAATGCCACTCCACGCCTCTCTGCTGGTCATCCTCAAACAGGGCAAACCCCTTGGAAAATGTGCCAGGCAGCACCAGGTCATCCAGATGAATTCTCCGGGGATTTCTCCTCATTTTTCCCCAGGGTGGGGCCAGATGCACCGATCTGCCTCTGAACCACGGGTGTCTGGGCCAAGAACTCCTGGAAGGAGAAAGCAACAAGAGCAGATTCTGCTGTACGGAGCACTTGGGTGTCTGTGTGTTCGCAGCACCATCTAGTGCTTCGTGGACATTTCTTTTCCTCCTTCCCCACATCCTCAGGGTTGTACCCATCCTTTTCTCCCGGGCATGTCGCCAGTCCCCGGGCTGTTGTGGGGCTCGCTGTGATGGCAAACCCTGCGTTAGTGCACAGCACACGTGTGACAGCCGGGAGAAGGGCAGCACAGGATAAAGGGCGTGTCAACATCTCAGGTTCGCTGAGATGCTGGCGTGCACCTCTGAGTGACACCTGCGAGCTGCCTGAAGCCCACCCGGGGCTGCACATCCTGCCTCAGTTGAGCCCTGTTTTCAGAATCTCTGTAAAATCCATGACAAATACTTGGCTACGGTTTGGAGTAACTTCAGTGCTCTCCTTTCCTCCAGGAAAGCTGCAGAGGCAATGCCCTCTGCTGACAGTAGATAACTATCTTCTGTGAGTGGGAAAAAAACTCCAGATTTTTTATCGAAGGGCTCTTTTGTCAGTGGCCCCACTGTTACTTCTAGGGGCTGGAGAGAACAGAGTCACAGAACCGTCGGGGTTGGCAGGGAGCTCCGGAGATCGCCAGTCCAACCCCTGCCAAGGCAGGGTCACCTGGAGCAGGCGACACAGGAACGTGTCCAATGGGGTCTGAATGTCTCCAGAGAGGGACTCGAGGACCTTCCCGAGCAGCTGTTCCAGTGCTCTGCCACCCTTATGTGAAGAAGTTCGGGGTGGAACTCCTCACGTTTTAGTTTACAGCCACCGCTCCTCGTCCCGTGGCCGGGCACCACCGGAACGCCCGTCTGGAAGTGGCATCACGCAGCCAGTATTTGCCTGCGGGAGAACTGCTGAGCTCAGGTTCTCCCGAGACGCGGGAGCCCGGTCTGTGCGGAGCACGGGACAGGGACGCGGGGGACGCGGTAGCGGTGGCGGGACCCGAACCTACGGCCCTCAGCGCGGCCGGCGCCGCGCCCGCCCCCCGTTGAGGCGCGGCGGAGGCCCCAGGCGCGCGCAGCCGATCCCCGAGCGGCGGATCCGGCCGCCCGGCGCTCGGGGCGCGCGCTCGGCGCTCGGCTGGCGCGGCCGCGGGCGGGGCCGCGGCGGGCGCGCGGCGCGGCGCGGGGCGGGGGCGCGGCGGGGCGGCGGGAGCGGCGGCGATGGCGGAGGAGGCGGAGAAGCTGTACCGGGCCGAGTATGCCAAGAGCGGCCGCGCCTCCTGCAAGAAGTGCGGCGAGAGCATCGCCAAGGACTCGCTGCGCCTGGCGCTCATGGTGCAGGTACCGCGTGGCGGGGCCGCCGCGGGCGGGGGCGGGCTGGTCCGCCCGCTCCGCTCGGTACCGCCGGCGGCGGGGCCAGCCCGGGGCTCCGCTCCTCCGCGGTGCTCCGGAGCCGCTCGGCCGCGCCTTTCGCTGCTGCGGGGCGAGCGCAGCCTATTTTTAACAGAGCCGCCCGCGCCCGAGGCCGTGTCCGCAGCAGCGCCGGTGCCCGGGGCAGCCCTGCCCGCAGCGCTCCCGGGCGGGGGAGCCGCTTCCCCCGCTTCCCCCGCGCTGCGGGGACGCTGGAGCCGGAGCGGTGCGGAGGTCACGGTTCGGGGCGGGGGGCGGCCCGGGGGCGCGCACACAGGCGCTTTGTTGCCGTCCGACGGGCGAGGCGAGCTCCGTGTCGGCTTTTCCATAGCCCGGGTAGCATCTGCCACTCGCGGCGCTCGGTGCCGGGGACGAGGAGTCCGCACTCGGGGCATGCTTTGCATACGAGACAGAGGAACGGCGGCCCGAAAGCTGCGAGATTTGTGGGGCAGCCCCGGGATGGTCCCGCAGAGCTGGCTGGCACATGGCAGGCGTGGAGCAGCTGAACCGCAGTTGGCGAGCGGGCTGCGGAGGCACGGTTCGCTTTGCGCCGCCCTCATGCTATTATTATTTGTCTTTTGGGAAAGAGACCGCTCGGCTTCCTTTGGGAAGGAAGGGAAAAGCCCCGTCCTGTGCTGGGGGGCTGGGAGCTGTGCATGGACCCGCATCCCTCCCGGATGCTGGCAGGGGAGGGGGTGCTCTATCCCTCTATCCCCGCTGACTGCGGCGGGGCAGAGGGGACGGGGCACCTGCAGCGTGCTGGGGGCGGGCTGAGCTCGGGGGTGTTGCTGTGGAAGGTGAGCAAAGGCAAGCGTGTGTCTGCGGAAGGCGAGCAAGGACGTGGCGGCGCAGAGCCCTGCGGATGGATGGATGGATGGATGGATGCATGCATGCCGGGCAGGGCTAGCCGGGGTTGGAGGCAAAGCTGCCGCCCCGGAGGGGAAATACCTGCCTGTGCCTTTGTTCCCCAGAGCCTCCTTGCCCTGGGAAAGATGCGGGACCGTGCGGTGCCGAGCTGCAGCGTTTGCTCGCACGTGTTTCTGCTGCCTCTCCTTTTGTCTGCCCGGCTGCTCTCAGCCGCTGCTGGAGCTGCTCCTCCTCCCCTGCTCCGACTTCCTCACGTTTGTTATCCCTTCCTGTCTTGCCCGGCACTTGAGGCTGATGCGAGGCAGGGTGCCCTTCATCAGCACGGGGGCCGGGGTTGTGTTCTGGTTCTCTAGGGTTTGGTTTATGGAGTGAGCTCTTGGGCACCATGAAATTCCTCACAGAGCCGCTGCATTTCATTGCTAGACATCTCCCCGAAACTGCCAGTCCTACACCAAACACTTGTATTTTTATTTATTTTCCCCACAACCTCTTGTATTTGCTTGCTCTTTCCTCTGCCCTCTGCTAGTTATTGCACCAGCAGAGCACCCTGCTGCTGGGCATCCCACTGTAAATGCTTGAATTTCGCCAGAGCACGAGGGTCCCTTGCTTTTTCCTGGGGAAATACCCTGCAGGGCAGCCTCTGTGTCAGCATCAGTGCATCAAGCTCTTCTGCAAATTGTGCTGAAGGCATTAAAGGGAGACACAGACCAAGGCCTTAGTTGTGTCTGCTGTAACCTCCCTTTTGTTGTGGTTCCTCAAGTGAAGAGCTCTGAATGACAGTGGGATTCTGGGTGCTTGGCACAGGGCAGGCATCCAGGCACTGCAAGACCAGCACAGCTTTCCCTTTTGCTTCCAGCTGGAACTGAGCAGTTTCTGTTATCTGAACGTGCACTATGAAAGTAAATCAGTCTCTTTTTTTTCTTAGTTTGTTTAGGAAACTATGGTCTAGAGATAGGTGAGCTGAGAGAAGTTGTGCAAACAAGGCCCAGCTTGCCTAGAGGTTTCATTTTCCACTCAAAGAGTCTGAAACTCCATGTTGAGGAGATTACTCACTGCTTGTATGGTTGTCTTAAAGACTGAGCCAGCTCTGCTCTCTTTTGTACACCCCAGTGCCTTGTCCCTCAAAGCCTTTGTGTTGGGAACAGCCCTGAGGAGTCCTACAAAGCTCTAAGACACAAGCCCTGAGGTGTCCAAGTTGCAGTGCCAAAATTGCATGTGACTTATAGACACACTGAGAGAGCAACTGCAGGGTGGCTGCTGTGGTGCTGTGAGGGTAATTGGGTATCCAATCTTGGCTTGTGGGAAGAGCCCATCTGGAAGTAAAAGTGTCCTCTTACAGTTTGGGTAGGTGGTTGGTTGTAGTTTGGGCTCCCAGCTCTCCTGGTTCCATGTTGTGGTTTTTGAAGCCCTTTTTCTTCCTGCTCGTGCACGAAGCTCTGCTGTTGTTTTTGGCTTGGAGATTTCCCTCCTGTTAGTGAGTGATGGAAGGCTTTCCTAGGTGGTGAGTTCTCTATCATCAGTAATAATAGTTATACAGCACTGAGTATTATTAGTACAGCAGTTGTTTGTGTGTGTTGTTTGGAGCCAAACCACTGTAAGGTTGTTTTGCCTGGTGGGTAACTGGAGTGATGCCAGGATGGTACCTACTGTGTCTGAGTTTTGAACAAGTGGAGCACTTGCAAAACAAGTGCTTGGTGTGGGGCAGGGCACTCTGGAGCTGCACTTCAAGGAGAACTTGCTTCTGTCCTGATCACAGGATCATGGAATAGTTTGGTCTGAAAGGAATCCTCAAGATTGTCCTGTTCCAACCCCCTGCCATAGGCAGGGATGCCCCCCACTAGACCAAGTTTTTCCGAGCCCCATCCAACCTGACCTTGAACATTTCCAGGGATGGGGCAGCCACAGCTTCTCTGGGCAACCTTTCCTAGTGCCTCACCACCCTATCACTGCAAGCCCTTGTGAAAACTCCCTCTCCAGCTTTCTTGTAGGCCCACTTCAGGTATTGGAAAGTGCGATAAGATATCCCTGGATAAGATATCCCTTCTCCAGGCTGAACATCCCAAATTCTCTCAGCCTGTCTTCACAGGAGAGGTTCTTCAACCCTCTGATCATCTTGGTGGCTTGCTATCAATCTCTGATGCAGAACTTTAATTGGGCTCTGGTGTTTCACTTGAATTTTGTCTCTGCCTCCTGCAGGCCACTCAGGAATTTCCTCAGGCCACAATCCTTGGAACTGCCCTTCTTATCTTGTGCCTGACATGGGTTCTCCAGGATACGGACAGTTTGCTTGAGAAGTGGCTCTCAAAGGGAGTGAGGCCAGCAGCCTCTTTTGCTGCACAGTCTCACAGGGGCTGGTGCAGCCATGTTGAGGCTGTGACCTTTTTTTTTTTCAGTAAAACAGATGGGGTGAGCAGCAGGGTGATGAACTAGTTAAGCTAGCTAAATGCTCCTTCCATGTCTATCCCCTTTGGGAACATCTTTCCAGCAGCTTGTCTGTCTTACTGGATTTTCTTCTTAGACTTTGTCCTGATTAATATCCATCCCTTGATTTAAAAAAAATGAAAACAAGAAATCATGTGTATTTACCCAGATACTCCTTTTTATCTTGGGCTTTGTTTTGTTTTGTTTTCCTCTTGATTCTGCTTGAATTGTTTTATCGTGGCCTAATGTTTTTTTGCTAGTCACCCATGTTTGATGGCAAAGTCCCTCACTGGCACCACTACAGCTGCTTCTGGAAGCGGGCTCGAATTGTGACCCACACAGACATTGATGGCTTCCCTGAGCTTCGGTGGGAAGATCAGGAGAAAATCAAGAAAGCCATTGAAACTGGAGGCCCTGGAGGAGGTAGGCAGAAGCCTCATGGTGTTTGGAGGTTCAGCTGGAACTGTGCTCTCTTTTGTTGTGCTGTTATTATGGTGATTTGATGTCTATGTTGCTTCAGCAAGTGATGTCAGAAAAGTTGTTGAGGTGTCTCCACACTCCAGGATGCTGACAGCAGCATCTTAAATCAGTGAGGGGAAAAAGCCGAGTCAGTTGGCAGATTGATTGAAAAACATTTCTTGTTATCATGATTGGAGTATTTAATTTTCAGTTCTTTAATGTTAACAGATGCTGTTGCATTATGTTTTTTTTAATGGTACCTTCAGTTAGTTCAGTGTGTGGCTGTGGTGACGTTTTGGTGCTTTTGAGCACAGACTCCCTCTGTATTCAAAATCTGGACAAATGAGTGGCTGGAACCCAATAGGTTTATTAATGCAGACTGCTAACCATCTGGGACAAAGAATAATAAAAAAAGGGAATGTGTATTAAAGCTGAACTCTGTATTTGCTTTGTTCTCCAGGAAAAGGAGGGGAACAGGAAGGAGGTGGTAAGGCTGAGAAGAGCCTAAATGACTTTGCTGCAGAATATGCCAAGTCTAACAGAAGTACTTGCAAAGGCTGTGAGCAGAAAATAGAAAAGGTGAAAAAGTTCTCCATCTCATGTTTTTTCTCACCGGTTTTAGTTCAAACAGTGGCTTTTATAATTGCTTCCTGTCTGTCCTGCATATGGGAAGCACTTGCAGAGCTGCATTTCTGTGTCTGAGCAGCTGTGTCCTGGACAGCTGACAGTAAAGGCATCCCTTAGGCATGGCAGCCTGGGCTTCAAGCCTGGTGATCCCTCCTTTCACTTGGAGCAGTTTGGGAATGCTGCTCACCAGCATTTCTGTGGCAAGAGACCCACCACTAACTGCAGCTTTTCCTGCTTGTTGCTGCACTGCAAACCAGCTGAACCATTACTGAAAAGTAATTTGCAGTAAGACAGGGTAAGATCATATTAGCATTGATTTGAGTGGTATTGGTTTGAGTGGTAGGGACATAAAGTTAATTTTGAGATGTGCCTTTATGAGGCTTGTTGATTTGAGTTTTACTTGGTAAGCTTACTGGAAGTTGGAAAAAAGACAACAAGATTACCCTGTTTGAGTGGATTTTGTACAGAAAGCTACCTGAAAAAGGTGACTTTTTCAACCTAGCGAGATTAGATGAAAAAGTAGAGGAATTGTAGTGAAAGGCTTTGAACAAAAGTTGCTGACTTTGGTAGAGGAACTGTTACCATTTTATGAGTTTTTAGGAGGCATCATGTTGGTAACTTGTTAACATCCTGCTCCTTCCAGATTGGCCTAACAATTGCTCTTGTGTCACTTCAATCTGCCTCAGGGCCAGATCCGGATTTCCAAGAAGATGGTGCACCCTGAGAAGCCGCAGCTGGGAATGATAGATAACTGGTACCACCCGGACTGCTTTGTGAGCCGCCGAGCAGAGCTGGGCTTCCTCCCGGCCTACGGGGCCACTCAGCTCCTGGGCTTCAGCATATTGAAAGCTGAAGATAAAGAAACTCTGAAGAAGCAGCTCCCAGCTACCAAAAGCGAAGGGTAGGTGGCTAGTGTAAGAAATTGTGTTGTCTGGAGGAGCCATTGCCTTTAAATACATCCGTGGTAAATGTTGTGAGATGCTGTCGTCTCTGTTAAAAGAATATTGGTCACAGGAAGGTTTGGTCCTTTCTATGACCTCAGGTGGATGACAACAGACATTTCCTGTCCCTGGGAACATGCTGTCCAGTTGCCTTGAGGAAATGCAGAGACCTGCAGCTGTGACATGGAGAGCTGATGTAGGGATTTCAACCATAAGATAATGCCTGCATAATACAAATGGATACTGGGCTCTGTCTCTCCTTGTGTGATACTGTTATCAGCAATGGTTTCTGTGCTCAAACCACTTGTTAGAGAATTGATTTGACATGTTTTATCTATGAGCTGCTGATCTGTGACAGGCACTGAATCTGATAATGGTGTTTATTGGCCATGTAGTGCTTACACTTGGATGCTTTTGTTTGCTGAATCTTTCATAGTATGTCTAAAATTCCATTGCCTTGCATTGAGATTTTCAGTGGAGGCTCTTGACAGAACTTGTACTGACAGAGAAGTGTTTCCAGGTGACTTGCTAGCTTTGTGAATCTTTCTTTGTTAATGAAGGCTTTTGTTACTTGTTCTTGAAATGACTTTGCCTGGAGTCATGCTTCATAACACAAACCAGTGTTGTAGTGTCCCTCTGAAGGAAGGAAAATAAGGTATTCTGGATCCTACAAATAAGAAAGATCTTGTCCTTGGAAAACATTGGGCTTCTCTGTGTACATTTTAGACTAAATTCAGCTTTGCTTTTGTGAAGATTGACCATTAAAATGTCCAGTGAGGCTGATGTCTGTTCTGAGAAGCTGGGGCCAGGTCAAATCTGTGCAGTCTTTGTCAGTATTGGTCCTTCAGGTGTGCAGCTGATGTATGTGTTGTGCAGTTGCTTGGCAAGCCACTGCTCCAGAAGCATTTAGCAGTGGTCTGGGAGCTGTGGGGAGAGTCCTGTAGCACTCCAGGATGGGGGCTGTGGCCAGAGCCCCAGAGCCCTGTCAGGTTCTGTTCTGTTCACCTCACTCAGCTGAACTGGCAGAGACCAAGAGGAGATGTGTGCATCTGTTGTCCAGTCTGCTGTCTTTCCATGCAGGGATTTAACCTGTGTGTGCATTGCTTGGTGTAAGCAGAAGTGCAATATTTTAATGCACATACAGGTTTTCAAGTATTCCTTTGCTTTTTGTGCTGAGATGTGGGTTCTGCTTTGTCCTAGAAAAGTGAGTTTAATAGGGTTATTTGTAGTTTTCTCCCATGTCCTTAGCAAAGCTCTAGAGATTTGCTGGTGTAAGTGCTTCTCTTGTCTGCCCTGACTCTGCTTTTCTGGGCCACTTCTGGGATGCTATGCAAAATATGAAGGCTTTGTAAAGAAAGGCCATGAAGTAGTTTGCCAAGTCACTGTGTAAATAAAGGCCTAGAATTGCAGTGGAAAAAAGCTTGTGCTGGTGATGTAGGGTAATGTGAACCAGGACCTCACGCCAGAAAAGCAGCAGGATGTCTCATCTTTCCTGCTTTCTAAGCACTTCTTGAACAAGCCCCTCAGCAGTGAGGTTGCTGGCTGGCTCTTATGCTCCACTACCTTCTGCTCTTTGGGCTGTGCTTGAGCCAAGGGTGGTAAGGGTCACTTGGATTAGTAGTTGTCTGTCAAACAAACTGAATGGGTGCGAGTGTAAATCAACAGCATCAGTGAAGGGGCGTGGTGTGCAAACTATCTGGTGGTTTTGCTGCCAAGAAAGCACAGGAGTTATGGAAAAGCCAAAGGAAGAGCACTCCAGAAACCTGAATGAGATGCAGTTACCTTGGATAATTCACCTTGTGCATTCGATCAGATAACATAAATTAACAACAAAAATTACAGCCTCTTGCAGAAATTATGTTGAAGTATCTGTTGCAAGTGAGATTCTCAAAATTATCTTAAAAGGTATTCTTAATTATGCCGTGTTAAAATTATATCTTGACTCAGAAGTCTGTGCAATTCAGATGTGACACATCCAAATTCAGGTGCTGCTGCATGTCCAGCCCATACTTTAAAGAGAATCTCAGACTTTGGGACTGCCCTGTCAGCCCTTTGTGCAAGAGTGGCATTGAGATATGCCTTTTCCAGATGGGAGAGGTGAGGTGTGGAGCTGGGCTACCAAGAATAAGTTGGAAAATCCTTTCCTTGTGAAGGCAAAATATGGGAGGATTTACTGCTAAGATCCTGGCTCATTTCCTCAGCCAGTTCTGGTTGAAACACGCAACCCTCCCTTGGGCTATGGGCTGTCCTGCCTAAGCACCAGCACTTTGCAGACCTGGGAAAGGAGAATCTTGTGTCCTTGTCTGCAGCTTCTCTGTGGAAAGAATGCCTGTATGCTAGTGTAGGAAATGCAGTAGCAGCTTGTGAGCTCCTTTTGGCAGTATTTCTTTGGTAGTGTGTGTTTTGTCCTCCTGCTGTGAGCTGTAATACCTCCTGTATTTTCTGCCTCACTTGTTTAGATGGAATTGCTGCCCAGGACAGGAGCAAAGTGTCACTCTGGGGATGTCATGCAGCACTGGATTAGCTGCAGAGGTGACCTGAGGCAAATGTTAAGTGCTTAGGTCACCAACAGTCTGGCAGTGCTTTACAGGGAGGAGGTGAAAAGGGGAGTTCTTGTTCCTCCCTCCATGGGCTACTTGCTATCCAGGGTAGCTGTTACTATCCTTTCCACCTTTTCATTGTAGGGAGGGGAAGAGGTGAAGGTGAAAAATAGAGTAGGTGGTTAGTAAGGGCCAGGCCACAGTGGGACAGTTCACTTCCCTCTTCATCTCTGATGCTGGAATAAATTTTGTGTGTCCTCCATGAAGGTGGGAAGTGATTTGCACTGCCTGGGAAATACCATTTCTTCCAGGCAAGCTATTGGACTGTACCTGTCAGAGGTGGAAAGCTGTTCCTTCCCCAGCTGGAGAAAGGGTGTACAGATTAGCACCCCACTGCCATGAGCAACACACAGTTTTGTGGCTCAAGGATGGAAGTTCTTTGTGTGTGTCTTCTTAATGTGTGTCAGTGAGGGTGCAGTTTACACCTTCACTGTGATTGTTCTAAAATGTGCTGCTTTGGGACCATGCAAGATGAGTTCAGCTTTGCCATTCCCTTCTCCAGGCTATATAAAATGATTAGTGTTTGCTTTAGCCTTGGGCATGAAAGAGAAGGTGGTGACCAATAGCTTTATGCCTCCCTGCAGTTGGGATGATCCCTCCCACTCCATGGTTTGTTCCAGTGGCTGGAGCAGGTACAGTAATCACTGTCTGGGAGAGCAACTGCTGCCCCCTTGACTGTGAGGAGAAGCTGCCAAAAGTGTGAGTCGCTGCTGGAATTTGGATGCATTCCTGGGTCACAGGGTCTCTCAGGAGAGTGATCGCCTTCCAGCATCTGCTGTGCTGGATTTGCTCCCTTTGGAGGCTAGGAGACAAGGTACATTGTGGGAGTGAGTGCTGGCTTGCTGGAGGCAGCCTGACTGTCAGCAGACACTGCAGATACACAGGGCTGGGCACCCCTCCTGAGCACTGATCATTAAACCCCCAGTTTGGGAAGCTGCAGTAGAACACTTTGCACTCAGGCTGATAAGTTTTTCATGGATTCTGTTGTGTACCCCTGACTGTTAAAACATAGGGAATTCATTGTTCTCTTGATTGGGCTCTGTGGATGCTCTGGTCTTGCTCCCTGCAGGGGTTCAGCCAAGGAGGAGAGAGGACTTGCTTGGCCTGGGAACTTTTGGCACTGCTCTGTGTGTGATGGAGCCAGTCCTGCCACACTGGTTGCCACTTGCCTGCTTTAGAGCACAGGATGAAGTTTTTCTCAAGCAGTTGCTGGCAGCACAGTGTAGCTGTTTCCCCCCACCACGAGGCAGGGAGATGTACAGCACAGCCCCTGTTCACTGATGGCACCTGGCAGGGCCACAGCTGGAAGATGAGAGCTGCAAAACCAGTCCCTTAAAGTGCTCTGAACTATGGTTTGGTCAGAGGTGCTAATGCTGGGCTGTTGTGGCCACTGCAAATAAAGTGAGCACTTAGCCCGATTTTAGGGCCAGGAGAGTTACTAGAAAGGTCTCATGCAGGAGTCTCTATCAGAGTATCTCCTGACATCCTCCTGCAGCATCTTTATGGCTGTTATACAGAGTTAGTCTTAATGGGAGCAAAGTCCTAGAAAGCTAACTGTTTAAAATGGCAAGTAGGAGGGCAATCAAGAATGTCAACTTCATGACTGAACCCTCAGCCACAGCTTACAAAAGTTGAGAGAGGCTTTCTTAAACAGAAGCCTGACTGATGTTTCATAATAGAAAGGGGGGAAATGATGCCTTGGGTTTTAGCTTTTATATTTTTCAGATTCTCTACTGCTTAATGTGTAACTCTGAAACTTCATGTTAGGTGTTAGTAAGTTCTCTTCACAGGTTAATTAGACAAAACAATCCCTTCCCAGCTAGGGAATCAAGGACACCTGTTACCCAAAAAGCATAAACAGCAGCGAGGGAAAGGGACAAGCCAGGAGGCTGAGACTTCATAGCTGGGGCTGTGGTTGGACAATTGACCCCAATAAGTAGGTAAACCAAAACTTACAAAAGTGTAAAGACTCGTGACCAGGATCCATCTTGGATTCAATCTGGGTGTAGCCCCAGCCAGGCTCTTGCACTGCTCAAGATACATCTTTTCAATAAATATGTTTTATTTCTTTTACTCTGTCTGGTCTCTGCTCCAGGTCAGCCTTTCCAGGCATCAGCATCTCTCTCAAAATGGAGTGTGAGATCCAAGCTGTGTTTATGCTCTGCCCGTCCTATCTCAGCTGGGATAGAATGTCCCTTGGTGTCCTCCCAAGGAGAACACACACTCCAGGCAGACAAAGGGGATGACATGACTCTGGAAACATAAATTATCTTTTCTGAGGTCCCTTGTCACTCTGAAGGCTGCCAAAACCCCCCAGCTTTAATTTGGCTTTCTTTTTCTAGTCTTTCTTGAGCACTGTTTTCTGTAACTTCTCCCTTCAGCTCTAAGGCCTGGCAAATAGCAATAAATTTACACACACACAACTCCCAACAGTACATCACAAAACCACTGTGAGCCTGGAAGCTCATTTTCCAAGCAGAAACTTGCACCTGTTTGATTTCAGAGGCCTGACTTAATTCCAGGTGGGAAATACTGAGTTTCCCAACGTGTTAACTCACTAAAGTTACCGTGTTTGCTGTCCATTATTTCAGTATGGACTGTCTAAGCTGATCAAGCTGTTGATTCAGCTGAAAGACACTGTGGTCTTTTAACCTGCATTGCTACATCTCCCCAGATTTGGAGTGATCTTTGGGTATGCCTTTGGTGTATAGATTAATAGATGAGATGAATATAGATGAATATGCCTGAGAATGTTGCAGTCCTTCACATGTTCTTCTACCACACCATACAGTTACTCTATGGAAAACCTCTTAAGTGTACCTGACCTGATTGAGGCAGCTCACATCAGAGCCAAGTGCAGGTCTATAATCTTGCACTGAGGAATTTGAAAAATGGGTTTGCCTGCCAAAACTGAGGATATTCAAGCTGCTACAGATACTGGCAGTCAGTAATCTGAGCTCTGGTAACTGCTGGACAGCCATTTCAACAACTTCCTTTTGCATTGTGTGGCTTTGTTTTGTTTTTCTCTATTAGAAAGAGAAAAGGAGAAGAAATAGATGGAAATGCAACAGTGAAAAAGAAGCCGAAAAAAGAAAAAGAGAAAGAGTCAAAGCATCAAAAACAGCTGAAGGTGAGTTTTAGCTGCTCACAACCTAGGAACTGCTTTGTTGGAAGAGTGCAGTGTCAGGCACTAACTGAAGAACTGTAGCCTCTAGAGAAGGCAGTACCTTGTACCCAGACAGAGCAGTGGCAGCACAGATGGTCCTTGTGCCCTGTCACTGAGGATTTGCTGAAGGCAATTCACCCTGCCCCTTTCTCTCAAAAGACAGAAAGGATGTTCTCTAGGACTTGGGCTTATTGGATTTAGAGAGATTAGGTTAAATGCCTTTTTTCTGAGTTCTGTGCTCCTTGTATCCATCTCGCTGTGGTGGCTGAAGCTTGGAGCCCAAGCACTATAGCAGAAGAGCTTGGAAAACAATAAATAGCTCATTGTAAAAATTAAACAGAGATAAAATGTGCAACTAGATTAATGAATAATCAAATCTTTTTCACCCTCTGGGGAGATGTGCTCAGTTCTTGGGTACAAATTATGATAAACCACAGTTTTTTACCTGTCTCTTTTTAGAATACTGTGGGAAGAATTCCCAGTAGAGCTTCAGGAATTTTTTATTTATTAGAAGTTCCCAAAAAAAAAATTAACAGCCTGTCTTTGCTGCAACTGAAATCTTAATGGAGCTGTGGAAAACACTGGCTCTGGCTTTGTACAAAAGTTTTCTTCTTTGTTGTGTGGCAGCACCATAATTTTCAAAAAAGATAGATTTTCGCGGCTGCAGTGCAAATGTTTAGGACAAATGGAGGCACTTTGTGGATTAGTGTTAACTTTGGGTTCACTTTTTTAAACAACATTTCATTAAGCATGATCATTAACACTGAAAATTACACCACTTAGCCCAGTAAGCCACTTCTTCCAGGGCACACTACATTTTTTACTGTAGCCAGTGGATAACCTTCAGAAACTAACAGAGATATTTTAGGATGCTTCTTTCCTTCCCAACCCTTTCAAGTTCTGTAGAAAGGCCCAAAAGAATATGCATGCTCTTCCACACTGCTGCAGGTGTCTGATCTGGTAGAAATTCCTCTAATGCATAATTATCTTTAAAAAAAAAAAGAACAACGGCAATCAGCATATCTGATTTCTTCTTTTTTTTTTTTATGGAAAGCTCAAATGCAGCTACATCCTTACTGTTCTCAGTGTCATCTAGATAGGTGAAATTTGCTAAGAATGTTGAGAGCTTTCTACGTTAGGGCATTGACATTTGAAGGATGTGACTTTAAGGAAGGTTTTAGGTGTTTGGTAAAATGTGTGACTCTCCCGTTTGGTAAAGTTTCTGGTTCTTGGAGCTCTTAATCTCACAATCTGTGTTTAAGATAACCTGGACTTGCTAAAACCTTGTGCACATACTGCAGTTAGAGGAGTGTTCTTAGCTACTTGCAATCAATTGCTTTCTAAGCTGCTGGGTTTTGTCAACAGGAGCAGACAGAGCTGATCTGGGGCATCAAGGATGAGCTGAGGAAGGTCTGCTCCACCAATGACCTGAAAGAGCTGCTGATTGCCAACAAGCAGGAGGTCCCCTCAGGGGAGAATGCCGTGAGTTGGTTGTACTTGCTCTGTGTCTGTGTGGGGTCTTGGAATTGGGGAAGCTGCCCTGACCCAATATTGCTGCAAGGTCCATGAGTCTGAAGAACATTCCTAATGTAACACTTAAGAAAGAAATTTGGTGCAAAGCCCAGTCTTTCTGTCCCAGGATTGCTGTTACACTTGCTTGTGTAGGGTGGTGTGGTGGTGAGTGATGCTGAATTCAGCACCTTAGTCATGGTGTAGTGCCTTTATTCTGTTATGCTCAAAGTGGTCTGTATTTTTATTTTTTTTGGTGCTAGCTCTTCATGAGCAGGTTAGTTAAGGCACTTCACATTTCCTCCCTCAACTGTTAAATGATGCAAAATGAAGCAAAAATTGAACAAATTCTTTCCCAGTTTCTTTCCTAAAACAAGTCCATTTTGGTCTATGTTACTTGTGAAAGTCTCTCTTTCAGAGCCACATACTGCATTAATTATTTGTATTTATCAAGACTCTTTGTAAGGAGTGTGGGCTGGAGTGTGGGAAGTGTCTAGACTCAAAATGGTCTTGGAATACTCTTAGGCAGGAAAACCTGGACTCGTCTGAGCCTACGTTCCCACCTACCTACTCTTGTGCTCAGATGCAGTAGCTCATCTTCTCCCTGGCTGTTCTGGCATGGCAGGCTGGTCAGGTGCTGTGTGGTAGGTGTGTTTTCCTGAACGAAAACATTATAGAATGGATTGGATTGGAAGGGACTCTAAAGATCATCTCTTTCCAACCCCCCTGCCATGGGCAGAGATGCCACACCCCTCAAAGCCCCATCCAGCCCAGTCTTCAACACTTCTAAGGATGGACAATCTACAGCTCCTCTGGGCAGCCTCTGCCAGTGCCTCGTCACCCTCAGAGTGAAGAATTTATTTCTAATATCCAATCTAAACATACTTTCTTTCAGTTTAAAGCTGTTATCCTGTCACTACATGCCCTTGTAAAGTGTCTCACTGCTCTCTTGTAGACCCTATTTAGGTTCTGAGAGGTCTTACAAGGAGACCTGGAGGCCTTTTCTCCAGATTGCACAATTCCGTATCTCTCAGATTGTCTTCACAGGAGAGATGCTCAAACCCTCTTGTTGTTTTTGTGGCCCTCCTCTGGCCTCACTTCAGGTCCATGTCCTTGTTCTGGTGGGAGCCCCAGATCTGAATGCAGCTCTCCAGGTGGGGTCTCATGAGAGCAGAGCAGAGGGGGAGAATCACCTCCTTCTTCCTGGAGAGGAGAGACTGAGCCAGGGGTGTGAGCAGAAGGAATGTGTGCCATGCCTCTGAGGCACCATATATCCATCAGTGTGGCTGAGAGGCTTGGTTTATGTTCAGAGTGTGTGTGACTTACTGGAAATATCTTTGCCAGCAGCCTGGCAGTTGTGTTCTTGTGCAGCCCAGGGCAACACTGTGTGAGTGCTCCAGCCTCCTCCTGCTGTGATCTGCTCCATGTTCTTTGTTGCTTTAGATCTTGGACCGAGTAGCAGATGGGATGGCATTTGGAGCTCTGCTGCCCTGCCAGGAGTGCAAGGGGCAGTTTGTGTTCAAGAGTGATGCTTATTACTGTTCAGGGGATATCACTGCCTGGACCAAGTGCGTGGCTAAAACACAGACTCCCAACAGGAAAGACTGGGTAATCCCAAAGGTGAGTGTTTACTGCATATTTGATGTTCTGAAGCACATTTCTAAACTGATGGAACAAGCAGCAGGCAGTGCAGGATGCCAGAGAGCAATGTGCTGCAGTGCTGAGCAGCTTTGACAGCGGGCAAGTCCTCTCACAGTCACATCCCTTCAGGAGCAGGCAGCTAATGCATAAATAAATCATATTTTTTCCAGTAACACTAAATTGAAAGAGACATTGTTGATTTGATTTGAAACTCATCATTCACCCTCTTCCAGCTTTGTTTTCTCAGTCAGTAAAGTGGGGTTTTGTCCACCTTAGTGTCAGTGTCTCAAAAATAATTTCCAAGACGTGCAATAAATGCCAACATCTGGCTAGCATTCAATTTATCCTTTAAATATTATAGTAATATACGTTGGTTTTAAATTGTTTATGCTTCCATCCCACAGGAGTTTCGGGAAATTCCTTACCTGAAGAAATTCAAATGTAAGAAGCAGGACAGGGTGTTCCCTCTAGATGCTGCAGCTGTGAACTCAGCACCTCCTCCCTCTGCATCTGCTCCTTTGTCAGAGACTGTGTCTGCACCCAGAGGTAAGTATCTGGCTGGGCATGGATTGGTGCAATTCAGGATCATGTTCAGGCTGACATTCCCAGCCAGACAAACGTGCCACCCTGAACAGTCCCACTGTTCTTCTGCTCTCGAGCAGGCAGAGCTCTCCTGGTAAAAAAAGGGTCTTGTGCTTCATCTTCCCAGCACAGGTAGGCTCTGATATGCTGGGTTGTCTGAGATCATGGGCTTGAGGTTCTGTTGTTTATTCACAGATCATTTTGGGTGTTTCTTGATTGTGAGGAAATGGTATGTATGCAGTGAATCAGAAATGTAAAGGCTGATGTTGCAAATTGTGTCTCAGGGGAGATCTGCTTCAAAATGCCGCCTCAGTTGGTTTCTTGGGGACCATCCAGGGATGTCCATAATGCCAGATATTCCACATAAATTTAGGTTTTGAGGGCAAGATGGTTTTTCAGGGTTTTTTTTTTTTTTTGTTTCTAAATCATGTACTGAGATTTGGCTTTACTGATCAATGACTCCCCTTATGTAAAATAGATGTGCTGTCTCCAACTGGCAAAAGGTTGGACTTAAGAAACTCCCTGTAGGTTCCTGAAATGAATTGTATGCTTTGGTTGTAAAGCCTGTCTGTTAAGAACTATGCTGACTTCTTTCTTATTCAGCCTTTTTAGTCCTGGCCATAATTTTGGGTGGAGGGCATTGTTGTTACTTGGTTAAAAAGGCGGGAGAAATTCTGCACAGTTAACTTTAGCCAGATCATGTTATTTTAGCAATGAAGACAAAGGTCTTGTTTTTGATTAGCAAATTGATTCCAGCCCCAGTGTCCCCTGAAAGTAAACTCAGTAGGTTGACCAGATTTAAAGCCAGGTTGCTTTGTTTGCTAATAACCAAACTAATCTGAGTTGAGGGGAGAAGAGGAAGCAGAACCCTCGGTTGTTCAATTAAAGTTGATAGCATTTATCTTTTAGCAGTGTAAATATGCTCTTAGACACTTGCTGTGTCCTGGACCAGCCTGAATTGTAATATTAACACAATGTCACGGAGCCTCAGATGGTTACCAGTTTGCTCCTGACTTCTTATGGGGTTTGCATGGCAGAACCTTGTACTGTCTATAAGATCAAGACTGGAACAGTGTTGCTTGAGAGATGATTCTCTCTGCAGCTGCTCAAAAAGAGATTTGCTTTTGAAAAGGCAGGAGCTTTCATGTGAGAGTGAATTTCTCCCATGCTATCCAGACATCAAAAGAAAAGGGAAGCAGAGCACAGTCTTTAGCAGGACAGTGCTGAAAGAAGACTAATTCTTTTTCCTTAACAAAACAAACCAAGAAAAGGGCAAATATGCCTACCTACCATTTCCCTGTCTTCCATCCCTTGTGTTTGTTGTCAGCTGCTGGGCTTTGTTGCCTTTGCTCTGGGAAGGGGAACTCCCTCCTGCTTGCTTAGCACAGGTCAGACCTGCTTGGCCTCTCATCTCCCTGCCAGCTGAGCTGATTGTACAGAGAGCAGGGGATGCTGTCACTTTGTGCTTGCTGTTTGTCTGGAGGACTCTGTGGCTAACGTGCCATTTCCAAACCTTTAGACAAACCATTGACCAACATGAAGATCCTGGTTGTCGGGAAGCTGTCAAAGAACAAAGAGGAGGTGAAAAGCATTGTGGAGGACCTGGGAGGAAAGATGACAACAACAGCTAACAAGGCCACCCTGTGCATCAGCACCCAGAGTGAGCAACCATGCTATGGCTACTGGTAGCAGTGGTAACAGAGCTGAGCAGATTACAGAGGACACTTGTCCTCAGAGCTGTCTGGGGATCAGTGTTTGCATTAGGGGGAGTGTTTTGTGTGCACACATGGCCTGAGTATGCTTAGACAGTGGTATGCTGTTTGAGTTTTGCTTACCCAGCAAGTTAACCCGGTGGGCTGTGCCTTAAGGCTCAGTGGCAGCTGGGGTTTGTGTGCAGACCATGGTGGTGTGCAAGACACCTTTACTGGATGAGGGGTGCTGAGGGCTGTGTCCATGCTTGCCTTAGAGAATCCCCAGAGCTGACTGTGGGTGCCTGAGGGCACTTGTTTGCTCTGCTGGCAGCTTGCAGTCTGCTCTTGCTCTGTGTTGGAGTTGTGCAAACTCCTGCTGCTGAGGTGGGAGATCTGCTTCCATCCATCAGAAAGTCCAGCTCCAGCTGAGGTCTGGGAAAGGGAGAACTGGACCAGCCAGGTAGAACAGGAGTGTTCCTGCTCCAGCCCAAGCTGCTTCTTTGAACCAAGGAGGAGCTTGGCTCTCCAAAGAACATGGTGAATCCAAAATGCAGTGGAATTGTGTTTTCACAGAGTTACAGAGCCCTGAATCATGGCCAGAGGGAGAGGCTGAGGTCTAAAACCTCATGAATGCTTTTTTTCCTCCCTTCCCCTTCCTATCCTGTGTCTGCAGAGGATGTGGAGAAAATGAGCAAGAAGATGGAAGAAGTGAAGGAGGCCAAAGTCCGTGTGGTGTCAGAAGCATTTCTTCAGGACGTGAAATCTTCCAGCAAGGGCTTCCAGGAGCTTGTGTCTCTCCATGCCCTTTCACCTTGGGGTGCAGAGGTGAAAATGGAGCACGAGGAGATGGCTGTGGATGGGAAGAGCAGCAAGCCCCCAAGCACAAAAAGCACTGGGAAGGTCAAAGAAGAACAAGGTGAGGAACAAAGTGGTTGTTTCTCCACAGGCCTGTTCAGTACTGTGCGTGCACAAAGCAAACATGGGTATGGTTTGTCCTTACCCTTTCCTTGAATTTTATGCCTTTTTTTTTTTTTTCTCATGATAAGTTTATATAATGGACCTCAGGGCAAGACTAGATTTAAGTAAACATGAAACTGTCTCCTGAGCTGGCACCTGTTTCCCCTACTTCAGTCTGCCCAGGCTCCTGCCATCAGTCCAGCCTCTTCCTCATAAAACATCAGCTTCTCTGCCAGTTTGGGTTAGTTTTGCAGCTCCAAAGAGGTCCTGGGACACCAAAATGACAGACACTACTCAGGGACTGTTGGCAAGTGAGAAAATACTGAGGTCCAGAGCACTGAGTCTTTGTGCTACTTGATTTAGAACATGATATTTTTCTAACAGAGGAGAAAAACTATTGGTGGCATTGCTCACCAGTGCCACAGAGAGCTTGCATTATTGACCTTGGATGGTGAACAGAAGAACTCACTTCTCTTCAGAACCTGCTCTCTGTCCTCCAAGTGGAGGTTTCTGTCATACAGTTGGATGTGTTATTGCCAGACTATCTCATCACAGTAGCATTCCCGGGGAATCCAAACATTCCCCTTGCCCTGTGAGGTTTTTAAATCCCACTTTCACATTTGTTGTTTTTATCTGCAGTGCAGGTGAAAAAATGACATGGTCCACCCCATGGGGCCAGGAGAAAAGAAATAGACAGATAGAACCTGGGGAAATGTAATTTCTCATTTACTTGGTGGGTTGGGGGCTGTGATTTGGCTGCTAGAGCTAAGTTAAAGCCACTGAAGTCAGTGTGCTCATATACTGGGAATCTGATTCACCTTAGGGTGATAATTAGGCAAATTGAGATTTTTAAGGTTGATTCAAGTCAGACAGTATTCCTCACCTAAGAAAAAAGTTAACTATCTTTCACTGCAGGACCTAGCAAGTCTGAGAAGAAAATGAAGTTAACAGTGAAGGGTGGAGCAGCAGTAGACCCTGATTCTGGTGAGTGATAACAGTGCCTGTGCCTGCACCACCCACAGTCTTCAGGATGCATGATGGTTTACAAAAAGGTTTTTCTGTGAAAGGATGAGGGTTCCATAAAGGAGCATGAATTTTTAAGTCTTTAATATTGCTATCAAAGGAAGCATATTGGTTGACATCCAAGGCTAGGTATTCCAGGATTTTCTAGTGCAGCTTTCTTCAGAAGGACCACTTAAACTAAGGCATGCACCTTGTTCAGCTTTAGGATCTCCTGTCAGTGGAGGAAGTAAAGGCCCAGCCAGCAGAGGACACAGGTTTGGCATAAGAACTACTGATCCTACTCTCCAAACCTGTGGTGCATGGATGTTCTGACAATTTGTACAGCATCCAAGGCCAGCCTTTGGTTTTCAGGCCATTTGCTAATGTGACACCTGCAGAGCTGCATCTCTCCTGAGGATTCCTTCAGCTGCTCATGTGGTATTAGATCCTAGATTTTAGATCATCATCTATCAAAGGTTACAATTTTTTTCCTCGAGTTAGGATTGATATTCACTCTAGTTTTTTTAAAGGTGTGTGCTCACAATTAATTAAAAGGAAAACATGCTCCAAGTAATTTTGAATGAGCTGCATGGTCACTGTTTTTGCAGTATTTTTGCTAAATCACACTGCTGCATGAAACATTTGGATGAGTGCAAATGCAAGAAGGAGAGCTAAAACAGTAACCTCCTCCTCTGTGTTCTAATTTTTTCTTCCCTGCAGGTTTGGAAGATTCTGCTCATGTCTTTGAGAAAGGTGGGAAAATTTTCAGTGCAACCCTGGGACTCGTAGATATTGTGAAAGGAACAAATTCCTATTATAAACTGCAGCTACTAGAGGATGACAGAGAGAACAGGTGAGTTTAGTCTTCTCTTTAAGTACTATTGTTCACTTTTTTCTAATAAGTTCTTGATTTTTGAACTCCGAAAGCCAAGTGTGAGTAAAATGTCTTTGAGGAGATAATGGATTGGTATAGTTACTTGAAGAAAGAAACCACAACAACACAAATGAAAAAAGTCAAACCAAAATTCAAAGAATGCCTCTAAACCTACCAAACAAGCCACCCATGGAGAAATCTCTGTTCTGCATGGAGACATTCCTTGTGGGTGTTGACAAAACCTAAGGTGGGTTTTTCCCTCCATATTGTCTAACTTAATTTTGTGTTCTAACCAGAGAGCTGTAACAAAAGCAGATTCTGGCTGTTCTACCACAGTGTTAGCCCAAATTTTGTGCTCTGAAGCATAACAAAATGCATTAAATAGTCAGGAGCTGATAGTGTGTTTAGCTTTCCAGTCTCACTGGGTGCAAGGCAGAGCTGTCCAGTGGTTGCATTGTTGATTAGATGTAGAGATTGAGAAAGTTCTGTAAAATAAAACTGCCCCTGCCAAACACAAGTGACACAGAAATCTAGGATAAGCAACGACTGTGGTTCAGCTCCAGATTTATTGCACTGTACCGTGTTTTTAATAAGCTTTTGTTGCTGTCTCATTTGTGTGAGGTTGTATCAAGTCTGGGATTCAGTACATGGAGGGATTTCAGTGCCTGCATTTCATACTTGACATGTGGGAAAGGTTGATTGATTGTATCCCCATAAATACTACATCAGCTCACCCAAGGTGTTGTCAAGTAGTACAAGCAAATACTTGATTTACTTTTGGTTTCTCTAAAATACTGAACTCTGGGGCCTGAGGCTTAAAGATACTTTGTCTTTGTCTTCCAAATATATGACCCCAATAGTCTGAAGATTTGTGTTTGCAAAACATTAAGACTGGAGAGATGTTAGCCTCTCTTTTGCTCAGGGCTGTAGTTCTGGTGTGTTAACACTGGGTACTTTTCACGCCAGTTCTTGGACACACAGTGATTCCTCTGTTGATTTCCCACAGTCACTGGTGAGAGACTGTTGCATAAAATTAATGGCATGAAGATAGCACTGGAGTAGCTGATGCCTGTTCTTTTCTCCCATTCCATTTCTCCAGATACTGGGTGTTCCGATCCTGGGGCCGTGTGGGCACTGTGATCGGCAGTAACAAGCTGGAGCAGATGCCATCAAAAGAAGATGCCATTGAACACTTCCTGAATTTGTATGAAGAGAAAACTGGCAATTCTTGGCATTCAAAGAACTTCACTAAATATCCCAAAAAATTTTACCCACTGGAAATAGATTATGGACAGGTAACCCTGAAATGCCCCTGTCCCAGGTGAAGCATTGCTGATATTCCCTGCTGTCACTGTTCTGTTCTGTGCTTGCTCTTGGATCACTTGCACTTAACAAACCAGAGAAATTAAAATGCAGCTGTGGCATCTTCTCTCTGCTGTAGGGCAAAGCTGTAGATCAAGGAGTTCCATCCATTAAAATAGACTTGTTGGGAAACTAAGGAGTTTTCTGTTATCAAATCTGATGTCCCTTCAATGCTTGTTCCTGTTTACTCTGTAACTTTAAGGGTATTAATCTGAACTTAATCCAGCAGTCAGTTCACATGCATCCTGTCTGAAAACTTGATTTTTTAAAATTTAAAATAGATGCTTCTCATCTGTCCTCTGCCTCCAAAATCCTCACAAATGCTCTAGCAGCTCCAATGCAATCTTCCACTTAGTGCACGTACTGAGCAGGCTGAGAAAGACATTATTCACTGCCAGTAAGATTTGGCTATTTAGACAGCTAAGCTAAATAAGAAGTCTCTTCTTTCTTTCCAGTGGAGATTTTTGTGTTTATTTAAGGGCATACCTGTTACCTGAACTATTTTCAGACTAAATAGTTGAATGCTGTTAATAGCTATAAAGTTGCCAGAGCACATATTTTCAAGACATTGTGTTTTTCTGTGGCCAAATTAATGTATGTCATCTTTCAGTGCAAAGCACTCGAAGCTTGGCTTTAAGTCTGGAAATTTAAATATTGCAGTGGCAAAGTGTCTGTCTCAGTGTAATGTACAGTGTTACTTAAAGCACCTGGCTGATGATTTATTCGTGTAATGCTCTCTCTGTGAAGGCATGGTATTATGGCTAATTGATGATTCCTGTAAACATCTCTGGCAGTTTTTATTACAGAAACTTGGTGAAACTAGTTATTACATCTGTTTGGCATAAAAGCAGCAGTCACTTTTTCATATGAAAGTCTATGCAGCAGAAAGCTTGCAGAAAAAGTAATTGATACTTGCTTGAGGTGAAGCAGTGATGCAGAGAGAGTTCCTATTCCCTTATTTCTACTTTCTGCTTATTTTTTACAGTGCCATCTCTTGAAATAATGTCTGTCAAATTACTGAATAGGTGGTTTTTTAAGCCCGTTTTGTTCCAGAATGTCAGAGTAATGTCCCACGCTCCCCATGAACTTCAGGCTAGTCATAGTATGCACACACTAAATTGGTTTTGAGTTGTTGCCATGGCAGCCAGCCTGTTACTTTTATCCTTTGTGATTTTGCTAATTTTGATACTATTTTTACCTTCCAGGATGAAGAAGCTGTCAGGAAACTGACAGTAGGTGCTGGGACAAAATCAAAACTGGCTAAGCCAATCCAAGATCTTATTAAGATGATCTTTGATGTGGAGAGCATGAAGAAAGCAATGGTGGAATTTGAGGTGACTACACACATTCATCTTTCTCCTTTCTAACCTACCATCATGCTTGCATAAACAGAAGCAAGTTCTTTGCAATCCAGAGTGCTTCATACTTCCCAAAAGCCAAGTGTGAGTTTTAGATCTGTCTAAAAATAAAGGCAAGAGTCCGACTGGAATTTGCCAAGTCCTGGAAGTAGTAACTTAGTTATGATACACTGAGTTCTTAACACACAGGTGCATTTTTTTGTCTATCAATGTCTTCAGTTTAACAAGCCTATGAGAGAATTGTCTGCCAGTCCTGGGAGCAGTAATCATTCTGTAGTTTTGTTTGTTTGTGTTTTTTTCCCAGTCGCACCTGCATAGTGACTGCTGTTTGCTGAATGCTCTTAAATATTAACACAGATAACTGATGTGCTGTTCATGTGACACTGGTGACACTCCTTTTTTCTAAGCAGAGAACCACATTTGGGGGCTGGGAAGTGCAGGAGTACCATGGATTTAGGTAGCAAATGAAATGCACTTCAGACTAGATTAATGCTGCCAGTTGATGCATACACTAATGGAAGTGTCCTGTCAAAGTCCAGATCCTCTTCTGCACAGGATGAACTTGAGATTGGGTTTTTTTTGTATTCCTCATTTGTTCTAATAAAACTCTATTTTCATCCATTCTTCTTTCCTCCATGCTTCTTGATCCATCCTTCTTGCAAGCTTTCAGAGAGAGGTTTGGTAGCATGATGTCTCTCCTTGCACTGTTTTACTGGTGTGCAGAGATCCTAATGTTTGTTTTAATGCAGCCATTTGAACTAATTCTAAATAATGAAATCCAGTTTTCTTCAGCCAGCTTAGTTATCCTGACTAAGACTTGATATTTAAGCAGCTGCCCTTTGCCCTCTATATCATTATTTGGTGTGCCTGTCTTTCACAGAACATTTTCTGCAGCTTACTTGAAAGTTTTCAGATGGCTTGCCCAACATTTTGTAGTACTTTGGGTTAATTACGTTCTCCTATATCTCCAGTGGTACTTTATGTCAAAATCTTACAAAATATGAATAATTTTTTGTAACCATAACTGGCTAAAGACTCTGAACTGATCATCATCTCATATCATCTGCAGATCTATAGCAAAACTGAGACTCCAGATGGGCCAGTCTTCCTATTTGATTAATCTTCCTGTACTGATGCTACTGAACAGCTGTTTTCTGTTAAAGGAAATATTCTTCCTGGTTAAAAGTTTCTATGTGTCCTCCAGAAACAATGGCTTAAGTAGCCTGATCTTAAGTATTTTGTTCCATACAGGCATCTCTTGCTTTACCAACAGTGTAGAAAATTCCTGGTCTTTCCTTTGCATGACAATGGATTTATCTGATGCATTTATCTTCTTGCTTCTAACATAGCTTTCAAGAATTTCACCTCACCAAGCATACAGGAGTTTATGGAGTTTATTACCATTGTCTGTGTTTTATGTGGCTTGTTAGAGGACTGAGTCGACTAGTGGTGTGTCCTCCCTTGCCTGGGTGGAAGGCAAACATCTTCCTTTGCTCTTGTAACAGTCGTGGTGCACACATCTGTGATGTGGAGCTAATTCTTCCCATTGCACTCAGTGCACCTAGTGGTAATTTCAGTGCTGTTGTTTTAGGCACTTGGCTACTAAGCTCTTTTGGCACATCTAAGATAAAACTTTGGATGCAGTTTAGCTTTAAACCAGAGCTTAGCTTTGCAGGATTCTGTCTACCTCCTATGGGTCATAGGAAACACAAATTCCAGCCCTTTGGCTGTTTGTGGGCTCTGTTGGAGTTGTGCTTCTAAATCATATGATTGGGGGATGTTTTATTTTATCAGTGTTAGTGTTTTACTTTACATGTTTGTATAACTATAGTTAGTATAGGTGTCTGCAGCTATTCTGTACATCCAGGTTAAGTGGCCTGTTTTACTTCTACGTGTCCTGCATGATATTTCAGCTAATAATGACATCATACAGATTGGTACAGGTGATACTCAGCAAGAGAGTATTGGCCCCAAAAGTTTGGGAGCTACAAATCTATTGCAGATTGGTTTTCATTAGATTATTAATATTGTCTTTGTGCCTCTTACATCCTCAAGACAACATCCATTTTGAAGCCTGTCTTCCCTCTTGCAGCCCATCTTGGCTTTTCTTGGTATCTGGCTGTATGTACATTTAGCTGTCACTAGTGGTGGAAGCCTGTACAGTCCTGCAATCTCCGTGCAAAATCACTTCAGGGCTTTCACCTCAGTCTCTGTGGCTTGCAAGAGCCTTCATCTTGCAGAGGAGATTTACATACAGCTGGGTTTCCTAGCTCCATAGTGGATAAATAATGTGGGACTTAGCCAGACAGTATGTGATAGTCATGGTTTCACAGGATCTTTTATCCGTGAGCTGAATCTTAAATCAATCAACTTCAGTAAAAACTAGTTTGTCCTGCAGAGTGTATGGTGAGTACTGTCAAGAGTCTAGAGGGTGTATGTATGTATGATCTTTCTAAAAGACTGGGCATGTTTTTTGTTGAACCTTTTTGCATTCAGGTGGTCCTTTAACAATGTAATGATTTCCAGTACTCTCCCAAGATCCGTCAATACACAAAGAAAACCAGTGTTAAATTAAATCAGTGGATAAATGCAGGCAACCAAGAAGTTGCTTTTAACATAGTTGAGGGGTTTTGGCTAATTTTTCATGAATATGAAGCACCTCACAGCATCTTTGCATTCAACTCTTGATAATTGTAGGGTAAAGTTGGAAGAGGGTGTCTGGATTATACCTAGAGACACAGATGGTTTTATGAACAAGAATTACTTCATTCAGTTTGCTTCTTTGCCGGCCTTAGGTGTATGGTTACTTAACTGATTAAGGAATGCATCTGACACAAGGTTAATATTAAACTTGATGCCAGATACTTAATATCCTATTTTTTGTGTTGTTCTAGCATGTATGCTTAGCTTCCTATTGCAGTATTCCTTTGGTTATAGCATGTTTTCTCAATTTTGTGTCCTTCTGACATAATTCCTCAATCCACAGAGTCTAAAATGTTTCCATTCTTTGTTGGTCAGTCCTATTAGCATGAACAAATTAGTTCTCTAGAAACCAGAGAGGGAATGTTGCAGTGGTTTAAATGTAGTGAAATTTGGGTTTAATACTTATATCTTTTCAGATTGACTTGCAGAAGATGCCATTGGGAAAACTCAGCAAGCGACAGATCCAGAGTGCATACTCCATCCTGAATGAGGTTCAACAGGTGAGCATAAAAGAGATGTTAGAGCAAAAAGGGAATTCAGTAGTACTTGGCTCAGTGGGGTGAATGCTGAGCTGTGCATATGGAGAGCTGTGTTTTCTCTCTCTGGAGAGTAGGATGTGGCTTCCATGGGTAATCAGTTAGTTCTCTTCATTGTTGTACCAGTGTGGGCAGTACTTGTGTCTTCAGCATTTTTGTAGCGCAAACTTTAGGCTGTGCCAAAGATAAATGGCAGCTGAGCAAATGAAGTTGGTGCTTTGATCTAGTGGAGAGCTGGTGTTTCCACCCCAGAGAAGTCTGTCAGAGGATGAGAGTAAAGGTTAATTTGACACAGGAAGGGGTCTGATTTGATAACGTTGTTGTATTTACACATTGTGATCTGAACCATTCCAGAATCACTATATAGTATTGCCTTTACTGATTGCAAAAACGAACCAGCATAACCCATTTTTTTTTGTCACAGACTCCCTGGGAAAGCATAGATACAGGAAGTTCTTCAGTTGCTAGAATAGACCAGAATCCTGAAGACTTTATTTTGCCCTCCAGAAACATAATCCCCATTGAATTTTTCTCATACACAACTCTATGTATTTCTCTGCAAATACAGTGACTTACTACACACAAGAAGACAATTAAACAGAATTGCTCTTTTTAGTCCTGTGAGAGTTTCAGAATAAGCACTGTTTGCATTGCTGCTCCTGTGTTGCTCCTTAAATATCTTGTGTGGTTTTATTGCAATGGAGACTTAGACTTACACAGTAATTTTCTTTGGTGCTTGTTGTCTTGTCTAGGCAGTTTCTGACAGTGGTTCAGAATCCCAGATTTTGGACCTCTCCAACCGCTTTTATACACTGATTCCTCATGACTTTGGGATGAAGAAGCCACCTCTCCTAAATAACTTGGAATACATTCAGGTACTGACTAGAAAGGGGTTTTTGCAAATGTTGGAAAATGTTGTTTGACAGGTCTTGATGTCAGACATGTAACAGAGAATATGTGAGGTTTAACGCTTGCTTAACCTTGTAAAAGCAGAGGTAAAGTAAGTGTTAAAACCTCAGGAGCAAATAGATAATCTGAAGAAGAACAAGTTTAACCTCATGCTTTGATGAGGTTAAACTTGTTTTTCTTCAGAATATCTTTTTGTTTATGTGCATGTATGTGTGTAAATAATTATATGCATAAGGTATTAGAAGATAGAGATGTTATCTAGATATATGTGTGTATATTTTAATATGTTTGGGTGTGTATATATATTTAAAGACAGTGTTGTGTTATTAGATGGCACATGTGGCCAGTGATTGTCATACACTTTTTTTAATTTGGGGTATCCCAGACTTACTCTGAACATGTCAAAGGCCTAAGTAACATAACCTATTTCAATTCTTCAGGCTAAAGTGCAGATGTTGGACAACTTGCTTGATATCGAGGTTGCTTACAGCCTTCTCAGAGGTGGAAATGAAGATGGAGATAAAGACCCAATTGACATCAACTATGAAAAACTTAAAACAGATATTAAGGTAAAGGAAGTAAAAAGCAATGAGTGGCTATGAATACAAGCTGATATCCTGTTAGTTTGGAGTAAAATAAATCATCCAAACTGTGACTGCACATATGTATGGCACTGAGATGGGTTAAGGAACTGGAGCATGTTCTGGAGATGCAGAAAGAGCTGAGCTCTTTTTTGACCTGGAGAAAAGAAAGCTCAAGGGATATTGTATCAGTATCTAGGAATACCTCATGGGAGAAAAAAGGAAAGAAGACAAAGGCAGACTTTCCTCAGTGGTTTCCAGTGACAAAAGGCAATGGGCATAAATTGAAACACAGGAATTTGTGTTTAGACAAAAGTAAAAGCTGTTGATGTTGTTTGTTTTGGGTTTTTTCATTTGTTTACTCTGATAGTGGTCAAACACTGGAAAAGATTGCCCAGAGAGGCCATGGAGGCTCTGTTCTTGGAGTTGTTGAAAGCTGAACTGGATTCAGTCCTTGGCTAACCTTTCTTTGAGCAGGGGAATTGAAAATCATCTCAATTTCCAGCATTGTCTTAGACATTCTGTGGCTGTCTGTATACTGTGCATCTTCTCTAGCTAGGAATGTATTTCCACTTAAATGGTCGAGGAGGTTTGAAGGAGGCAGTTGCAGACATAGGGTGGATGTTGTCATGTTATAAGATGGCTGCTAGTGTGTGTGCTGAGGAAACTTCTCATTTGCCTCTTTGCAGGTTGTTGACAAAGATTCAGAAGAAGCCAAGATTATCAAACAATATGTGAAGAACACTCATGCTGCTACGCACAACGCATATGACCTCAAAGTCGTGGAAGTAAGCTGGGCAGTGCTGGGGTTTATCTTTGGGGAGATGAACTCTCCTAAGCTGACTTGCTTGTTTGCAATTGCCTTGTATTTTTGATTAGCTTACCCAGTTTTCTCTGTTGAAGGGATGATTTGATAGAACATTTTCTTTTAATTAGAATAGCAAAAGTCTAGGCAGAGATAAATTTAATGAGGTGTTTTTGCTTTGGTATTTTTATTTTAGTTTAATTTGCCTCAAAGGGAAGGTGGAGGAGTAATCATCTGAAATTGAGCCTTAGTTCATTGAATGATTTTTTCAGAAAAATAGAGCCTCATGAAAATGCAGCAGAAAAGGTGGAGAAGTAATCAATAACAAGTAGTGTGTGATTGCTGCTTCCTCTTTTTTGCTAGCATGAAACAGCCAATTGCAAACGCTGAAACCCATCCCAATCAATTTCCCTAGCAGATCAATGTGCCTTGCAGATTGGATGATTTCTTTTTCTCCCCTCTGATGAGTTGCATGAAGGTAATGGTTTATTTGCTTGGTTATTCTTTTTGTCCTATCCTCTCCTAAACTGAAGATCTTCAGGATTGAGCGTGAGGGGGAGAGCCAGCGTTACAAGCCCTTCAAGCAGCTCCACAACCGCCAGCTGCTGTGGCACGGCTCCCGCACCACCAACTTCGCCGGGATCCTCTCGCAGGGTCTGCGGATAGCTCCGCCTGAAGCTCCTGTGGTAGGTGAAACAGCTTCTCTGGCTGCCTACATTCCTGTACCCAGAGGTGGCCACAGTCAGGGACAGCCTGAATTAGGGAATTTCTGTGTGGGGAGGGTCCTCTGTTATCTGTCACTATTTAGACAACGTCGTGTCCCCCGAGTGGGTTGCTCATTGGTGTCCACAAGAGCTTGAGTTGCACCTTAGCTCTCCTGGGAGCCCAGGCAGGTGGATTCAATGCTGCCTTTGTGTTATTTTAATACCCCAATCTTATTTATTCATTTATTTATTTATTTCCTTCTTGCAGACCGGCTACATGTTCGGGAAGGGCATCTATTTTGCAGACATGGTGTCCAAGAGTGCAAACTACTGTCACACATCTCAAGCTGATCCCATAGGTTTAGTACTTCTGGGAGAAGTTGCCCTTGGAAATATGTACGTAACTTATGAAGAGTATCTGCCAAACATGCTTAATACATCCTCATAGAAGGTGATGCTAAGATTGCAGGCCTTCTCTTCAGTGTGAAGAAAAAGCATGTGGTTTTTTCTTCAGAAACAAGATCTGGTTTTTCTTAAAATAAGAGCTATTGCAGGTTTAGCTGCATCTTGTACCAAAAGCTAACATCATTAAAATTAGTAGCCAAGACAAAGAAGGGCTATTGAGTTCCAGAAGACTAGAATTTAGATTAACTTTACATTAACTCATCATAAACGAAAGCCTGAAAAATTATTGGGTTTTTTTCACTAAGATAGTTTAGGACGAATGTAAAGTGCTATTGTGTGCTCTTTGTGCTGTCCAGGTATGAACTAAAGAATGCTTCCCACATCACAAAATTGCCCAAGGGAAAACACAGTGTCAAAGGTAAGCATTAGTAGTTGTCATTGGTAATCTGTAATTCATGGCAGACTTGGTTGTGGTGCTCTGCTTAGCAAGGAGAACTATAGTCACTTCTTAGCTCTAATTCCAGGGAAAAGCTAGGAATAAAAGTTCAGATGGAACAGCTGCTCTCATTACACTTCTATCTGCAAAAAGTGTCATGTATTGAAAAAGAAAGATGAGAGAAAAGACTTAGCTGTCTAATTCAAGCAAAAGAAATGGTAATCATGACTGTCTTCTGTACCAAGATGGGAGAGTGAAGAACAGTATCTTCAGTAATGAGTGGCTTATCTGAAACTATTCATTTTGAGAGTCTTAAAAAATAGGTTGCCTAAAATAGAATAAAAAGTGATTTTGCACCTTTTTCTGTACATAATACTCACGTTCTTAAGGATGTCAAATTTATATTGAAAATTTTAATGAGAATAAGAATTGGTTTGTTGTACTTGTCTGAAAATGCTGCAATGTGCATGTTACACTAATGGAGTTAGGATATGAGAGCTACAAATCTGTTCTGGTTTAGCATTGATTCTACAGATTAGACAATTAACAGTTGAAAGTCTAAAATTCTCATTTTTAATGTAGCGAGTATGACTGCCATAAATATGGTGATGCTGAATTGAATAAACAGACTGTATTCTTTGTGTTTTATTGAAGATACCTTTACACTTGATTTGAAAGTATATGTGAAGTAGTATTTGGCTGGCTGGATCATTTTCCTTTTGTGCAGAGTCTGTGTTTGCCTCTTAGATTTGTAACTAATGTTGTTTTCCCTTTCTAGGCTTGGGCAAAACGGCACCTGATCCCACAGCCACTACCACCCTTGGTGATGTAGAGGTTCCTTTAGGGAATGGGATCTCCACAGGAATCAATGATACCTGTCTTCTGTATAATGAGTATCCTTTGCTGTTACGTTGGCTGCACACGGTGTTTAAGTGTCACTGCATTTGCAGGACCTCACTAAGGCCAGTTAGGAGTTTTGCCTCACTATGTTTTGTTTGGTTTAAATCTGGTTTGGGGAGTATTTGCAAACAATCTCTTCTGCAAGGAGGATTTTACAGTTGTTGCACTTAAATTGTCATTCTGCAAAAAAAAAAAAGACAATACATGTGCCAATAGCTGTTCCCCAACAGGAACCATACCAAAAGTTACTGGAGTGGTCAGGCAAAACTGCTCTGTAGTGTCTTGCCCGGGATGTGCCAGGACAAGGGGAGGGGAATGAGCCTGTGGTTTCTCATCACTCCGGTCTGGTTTCTCCCCCATGGTGCTATGGTAGGCCAGCTTGGCCAGGAGGAGGTGGGGGAGGCAGCTCTGTGCTCTTGTGGTCTCCCAGCACATCTTCTGTGTTCCCCAGACCTCTGCAAGTGTTGAGGTAAGCCCCAAACGCCCATCAGAGATGTTGCCATTAAGTCTCTTTCTAGGCAGAAGTGCCTGCAAATCCATTAGTGCTTTAAATCCACAAGAGGTCATGAGAATACAAGTAAGTGATGACTAAGGTCCAGCTCACTCTCTTCACTGCCAGTGAAGCAGGTAACCCAGTAATGCAATCTCTGGGTTTGTAGAAACTGCCTTTGGCCTTGGTAAGCTGTTTTCCTCCTACAAGGAGTCTAGGCAACAAAACTTATGGCAATATTGGTTTTATCTTGAGCTTTCTTACACCATCTGTAATATGATGAGCTATAATACAGTTGATATTAGCTAGTTGAGGTAATATGATGTGTATTTATTTTTTTTACACTTTGGAATTAGAGAGAAGTTTGAGGTCTAAAGCACTGTGAAACAAGTAGATGAGCTGGGACTGTCTCTGGAAAAATAAGAATGTGCAAACACAATCATTGTAGAGCTCTTCTCTATGATTCCAGTTTGGGTTTTTTTAGTGGGAAATTAAGAGGGCATTAATGACTTTGTGCTGAAAGGTAGCAATAGAACTGCAATTATAATTGTAAATGCTGAAACTGTAGGTCTCAATTTAAGCTACATGACTCCTCTGCTTAGATAACAAGAAAGATGTGTGTTACTCTGACGAAAATAATTTTCAGGAGCCACAGCCCCGTATCTAAGTCAGTTCACCTGCCTGTCACTCAAGATTCCTGCTGCACTGTGCTCCACATAACTTAATTGCTTGTTCCTAACTATTGGATAAAACATTTTCAGATTCATGGAGAAGTCAGATTTAAAGCTTTGTGCTTTGAGCTCTTAGAACTGGTTAATCACACAGGCATCATCTGTACATAACTTAAGTTCAAAGATGAAGTTCACTGTGTTTTGAGGTTTTTCTGTGTCATTAGTATCGACTACTGATATTATTCCTTAACATTCTTCCCAGATATATTGTGTATGACGTTGCTCAGGTAAATCTGAAGTACCTGTTGAAACTGAAATTCAACTATAAGACATCACTCTGGTGAACTGAGTATTTAGAAGCCCTGTTAGTTATACTGTAGTTACAATATAGCGTTGACTTCTGACATGCTTATGCATTGACTTCTCTTACCAAGATATCAAGAGCTAAACTGCAGAAAAAAATTACTAAATCCTATTTAGTACAACACTTAGTGAAAGTTTTATATAAAAAGTGTGGCAGTACATGGACCTGAATTCTGATGAGAATGAGTACCTGGTTTTGTTTTATACCACTTCTAATTCTGGTGTTTTTAAGTGTTTCTTTTCATTGACCAAACTGACAAGAAAGAAAAAAAGGAAATTAATCTGGTGTTCTTAGCCAAACAGAGCTGGGCAAGAGTAGAAGAAGGAACTTGAGCACGTTTGTGATACTTGCTCTGTTAAGGTTTCCCCTTGCTTGAGGTACTCTTTCTCAGTTTTCATTTGACTGAACAATAAATGTGCATTTATTTTGAGGTAAAAAAAATAAAAGCTAATTTCATACCAACAGCTTTATGTTTCAAAACTTCCAAATTGTTTTGGGTTGGAGTCATAACTTAAATGTATTTGGTAGAATGTTTTCAAACATGGTATCTCTCTCAAGGATCGAATGCCAAAAGTTGAAATCTGTAGTCATGTTTCAGGAAGTTATGGTGACATTAAAATTTGGACTTTACACTGAGACTTCATCTATCAACAGTTGGTGTGGTAAACATGCAAAACGAGCTTGTGGCTGTTTGAATTTAGTATTAGCCCAAATAAATCTCCTTTAAATACCTACCTTCAACATGATGTAAGCTGGTTGTTGTAGACTCACGTCCTAACAAAGCTAAGTTGGGTTAGGGCTCCAGATTCGTTCATCAAGACCTGGAGTGAGGTCTGTTGCTATGCTGCCAGTGGTCTTGAAATCCCCATCTCCAAACAGCATTTACAAACCAATCATTTCAGTGTTTCATTATGTTTGTTACTTCTCACTTTTAAATAGTCACTGAGCAATATCGGACCACTTAACATAGAGCAACATCAAATACTTCTCTTCAAAAATTACTGATTTCTCTGAGGCATTAGGGAGAGTGATGGCTAATTCCCAAGAAAGGGACAGTTCAAGCTCATTCTGATGGTTGTGGCTTCAGTCTTCAGTAACCTGTGTGGAAACTGCTGATCTATTTCCTCAAATGTTGTGTCCTGGGCCCTTTTGTAAAAGGAGATAAAGCCAAAGTGGTTGCTAATGGTGCAGGTCTTTCTATGACCCCTGAAGGAGAGGAGGATGAAGAGTGATAGATAAAAAACAAAGCTACTGTCAGGGAGAGAATGAAATGTAGAAGGACTGCATAAGTTGTTTGGCTTGAGGACAGCTGAACAGAAAAAAAATGGTTGAGGTTGGTGATAATGGATTTTGAGAGAAAGTGAAGAGAGTAGCCTGTCTTCTGTCTCTTAAGTAGCTTAACCAGTAGCTAATCATTGTTTTGCTTCTGAAAAACCCTTTTGGTCAGTCACTTAAGTATGATCTTGTTAGTATCTAATAGAGAACACGAGAACTTTTTCAATTTAGTTATGAGATAGATTATTTTTTCCCCCCTCTAGAAAAGCAGTTTACAGTTCAGTTTGGGACCAGGAGTTGAAGGCAGCTGCTTTTGATGCTCCCTCAGTCACCTGTACTAGAGATGGCTGAAAATTCCCTGTTGCTCTAAGCCAAGCAGCACAAGGAGTGCTTTGTGCTGTGTATGTAGTGCTCACTTATAATTGCAGCACCAGCAAGTACATCCCAAGCTGTCCCTAACCTCACAAATACAGCAGAAAAATATACTTTCTGAAAAAGGACTTTCTGAAGAGGCACCAGGTGCCCTTTGGGGACTGTAGGAGAGCCCTGTGACCATGACCTGCAGTGAAATTTGATGTCAATCCAGGCGCTGCTTCTGCTGCCAGCTTGTCCAAGCACGGAGAGATCCTCTCTCCTGGAAGCAGGCGCTGGTGCTGCCAGACCCAGTGGATGGACAGCCTCTCCCCAGGGCCAGGCTGGGAAGGGCAGCATGGTGACAGTCACTGAAGGCACTGCTTTGGGAGTATGAGCACAGAGCACAGCTGGATGAATAGGTAGACCCATTTCTGTCAAAAGCACTTGAAAGGAACGAGTTGTCAAGACTTTAGGTCCCATGACATCCTGTCCTATTTTCAGGGGAGGCATGTTGAGGAATGGCTTCTGATCTAAATGTTAAACTACCAAAAGCAGCAATTTATAAATATTTAACCATTTTATCTTTATTTAGCATGGCTGCAGGCTGTGTCATACAACAGCTCACAGACATTAAGATAGTCCATGCAGTTAATTGAAGGAAGCCAGCCTAGGCTTAATGATTGGCAGTCAGTGTAAATTCTTTGTGACTTGCCTGAGTTCATGCAAGAAAAAAATGTCTGAGAAAAAAAATTAGAGCACAAGTTGCCCATCCTAGTACTTTAGCCATAGAACAATGACATTCTGCCCTTTCCCCCCTTCAGTTTCTAATCAGGGGAAAGCCAGAGGGAAACCCTCAAACAAATAATTTGTGTATGAAAAAGACCTCTGGACACATGAAACTTTATCAATGCCATAAATAATTATACTCCTTAAATGAGGCCTGCAGTGTTTGTAACTACTGAGGTCTCTGCTTCAGCTTGCTTTCTGGGAGACTGTTAAAAGACCTCACTCTGTGAATTCTTGGGACATAATGACATAATTGTCTGCTGAAGTGTTATTGCAGCCAATTTATATCCCACTCAGTGTTTTGCCTGAATTACTTTTATGTATGTGCTGAGGCCCCTAACTTAGTCCATTATACTCACGCTTCTGTTATGCCCATAAAAATAGTTTCCACTGTTGTGGAAAATACTCCACTGTTGTGGAATACATGCATCTGAACAAGACCTTGTGTGTGCTTTCACTTTAAAATTAATGCCAGGCTGCTTCTCCAGAAATGGTCATTTTGGAGATGAAGTGGCACTTGTGAGAAGAAATGTAGATGTAGATCCCAGCCAAGATGAGTTGCTGTGATGATTTTCATTTTTTCTGGTGTGAAAGCAGCATGAGAGCCTGTTGTGGGCATTGCAGATCACTTCCACAGAAGGCACAGGGACAGGCAAGGTGAGAAGGAATGACTTCCCAACAGCTCCAAGGGGAAACTACTGCTTCCCCCACCCCCTTGTTAAAGAGTCTAATTTCATAATGTGATTAATGCAGCAGGACTCAGACTTCACAAGAAGGTGGTTCAGTGACTAAAGAGCAGTCTCTTCTGCCAGCTGTCTGTGCTTTTCTTCCTACGGCCAGGGCCTGCCTAGGGGAGATGAGAAGATGACAGCATAGCTTCTCCTGTCCCCATGGACACAGCACTAGCTGCTCTGTGCTGACAGGACCCTGAATGCATTGGTCAGTAGGTGGTGTAACCATGTCTTAGTATCATTTGCAGCAACTGAGGAGCAGTGGGAGCGTGGCAGTGCTCTCTGCTCATTTCAGCACACACCATTAGCAGCAGTTGCCTAACGTGACCCTGGGAGAGCGAATGGCAGCAGTGCAGCCAGTTTAAGAGACCTCCCTCCAGCTGTGCCAAGCAGGTGAGTCAGCAGCACCTAAGGCAGGTCGTTGGCAGCAAGCACGGATGTTTTCAGTCACCCTGCCCATCTGTCAGAAGAGTGTGTCATTTCCACTTTGCCCAAGTGCAAACTGTAAGTTTGCCAGAATGGTAAAAGGATGCACTGAAAACATTGTGTGTTTGTGTGCTCACTGACAAAGTGACAAGCTGGGGCTTTGTCAAATGGGGTCGCATTTATATGACTTGGAAACAATGACACAGGACAAACGGAAAACCAGAACACAGAGTTACTGCAGCATTCATTAAAGGCCAAGATCTAAAAGGTCCTTTATCCAGGAATCGTAATACAGCGTTGATTGTTACCCTTTAAACGTAGTGAATGGTAATGGCTTCTGTTAAATATTTTCCAAGTGCAGCTGTTGGAATGAAATGAAGGAATAATCATCATCCTGCTGTTGGGAGCTGAGTTCTACCTTCACACCTGTTAATTTGTGAGGTGATTGGCAGGAGATGTTTAGGGAGGGGGAAATCTCTCTCATCTTTTTCATCTAGTTTTTTTGTAGTCTACAAAGACTCCCTGAATGGCACTGAGGTTCTTTCATTCCTTTTACCTCTTTCCCTTGTAGAAATTCACACTCTTGAGGACTGCTGTGATTGTGTTGCAAAACTTCTCATCCCTCCCTTGCAAAGCCCTGACTCAGGGAAAGCTGTAGCATTGGGGTGGCTCTGGGCAATGCTGCTTTCAGCACAGCCAGGCCTGATGACAAGGTTTACAAAGCACAGCAGTAAAAACCTCACTGGTGATCAGTGTCTTCTGTCAACTGAGGAAGTCTCAGTGTGACCAGTCTTAGCTGAGCATTACCACACAGCCTTTGAACAAGGGAGGCACAGCTGAAATACAGAGAAATATTGGTGTCATTAACACGTTGTTTAACTGAGCCTGGAAGGTCTGGTCCATGTCAGGCCTTTTGGGTGGTGGAAGTGTTTTATTAAAAGGGAAAAATTGTGCAGAGTTTTATGTTTTGGATGGGGCCAGTGTTTGAAACAGCACAGATTACTATTCAGTTGTGTTTTATTACTAGTTTCTTTAGTTTTGTGCCCTACAGGGCTTTGCAACTGTCTACTGCAGCAGCTTTCTGTGGAGCTGTGCAGTACTGAAAGCTCTGACTGAAGTGCCTTAGGCCCTTTGGGGGCTACAGGGAGGGAAGGCTGTTTAAACAGCCTTTCAAAATGACCTGAAAAGGGGGCTGGAAATGCAAGCTAAGCTTTGTATTTTCTTTTTTCTCATTTTTCCCCCTCTTTTTTTTAGCTCTGCTGCAATGTACATAGAAAGCCCCGGGGGGCATTTCTAAAGCATTTCAGTCAGTTTGTTTCTTCACTTAAAAACTGGCTTTTCCCCCCTTGAGCACAAGGGCAGCATTGATTGTATTTATTTATGTATTAAAATTGTTTAATAACATGACCTATATCCTGCCCCTCTCAACCTGCTAGAGTGCCTAGTCATCTGAGTTCATTAGAAAATTAAGAACACAAGTTAAACTCTATTCCATGTCGCAGGATACAAATTTTCTGTATTTTGTAGAATCTTTGGTTTCACCTAGGTGCTTTAAAAGAGCTGCGTACAACTAGGCAGAGCATCCATTTTGCATTACACCACTCTGCTCTTGGCAATATTTTTAACATGTGACACAGACTTAGCCTTGACTAAGATATATGTTTATTTTGAGGCTCAATTTGCATTTTCATATTTATTTTTATATATTAAAAAAAAGGAATCTTGGTTGGTATAATAGCAATAGATACTGTTATCAAAGCTAAACCTATGTAAAGAGTCTGGTCCATGAGCAATTAAGGCACTTGTTCATGATGGTATCTCCATGCTTATATTTCTTGATGCAGAAGCTTTAAAGTTCACTGTGGTGCAGAGATCTAAGAAAACTACACAAAAAACCCCCACTGCTGCTGCTTGAAGAAAGCTTTCAGGGGTGAGATGGAAGAGGGCAGGCCACAATATAAGGTGCTTGTTAGGCAACCAGCACCCACTGTCTGGGGCTTGTTGGCTTTCCCTGGCACTGGGTGAGAACAAGTGAGACCTTGAGACTCGCAAGAGGGGGAGTGTCACAGACCGTGACAGCGGGGCCAGGGCTGGCTGTGCTGGGGTTGTTGTGATTCCTTACCCCTCCCAGAGCCTCACCTCTGCAGTCCTTTATAAAAAGTGACAAGGGAAATAGGCACACTTTGGCAAAAAGTTAATTGCTCGGTGAATGAGGATGGATATAATGGGATTGTTTCAAAGACTGAAAGCGAGCACAGCTACTTTGGGGTGACCCTTTGTGGTAGCAAACACCTCCACCCCTCCCCCATCCTGAGCTGCCAATCACCCATTCCCCCTCATCCCACATCATAAGGACAGGGAAGTGTTGGAGCAAATCCAGAGGAGGACCATGGCGGTGATAAAAGAGCAACTACCCCATGACAACAGGCTAAGAAAGTTGGGGCTCTTCAGGCCTGGAGAAATTTGTGTGAAGACCTCATGGTAACCTTCCATTATCTGAAGGGGAGCTGTAAAGAAGCCGGAGAGGGACTGTCAGGAGCTGTGGTAGTGATAGGACAAGGAGTAATGGGTACAAACTGGAAGAAGGGAAAATTAGGCTAGATATTAGGAAAAGTCTTTACTGGGAGGGTGGTGAGACACTGGAATAGGTTCTCACCCAGAGCAGCTCTGGCCAGCCCAGCTCTGGAGGTGTTCAAAGCCAGTTTGGATGGGTCTCTGAGCAACCTGGTCTAGTGGAAGACACCCCAGCCAGCAGCAGGGAACTGGAAGTAGACTGGAATTGGCATAACGTCCCCTCCGACTCCTGAACTATGGCAGTGCGGTCCCGCCAGGCTCCCGGACGGCGCTGCTCCTCCGGCCCCGGGAGCGGCGCGCGGCTCCGCCGCCCGTCCCCTCACGGCCCGCGGGAGGCCCCGCCCCGCGCGCGCGCCGCCGCGCGCCCGGCCCCGTCTCCTCCCCAGAATGCCCCGCGCCAGGCAGCCTTTGAAAAAGCGGCGCGGCTCGTTCAAGATGGCGGAGCTGGATCAGCTGCCTGACGAGAGTGAGTAGGGACCGGTGCCCCCGCTCCCGCCGGCCCCTCGTCCCGGCGGGACACCCGTGCCACGCCCCGCCGCCCGCCCGCCTCCCTGCTTCGCTTCTTCCTCCGCCGCGGGCGCTGTGCGGGGCCGGCGCCCGAGCCTCCTCCTGGCAACCGGGCCGGCCCGGCCCCCCCCACACCCCCGCCGCCGCCGTCGCCGCCCCTCCCGGGCGAGGCCCCGGCCCGAGCGGCGGGCGGGGAGCTCCGTCCCGAGGGTGCGACCCCGCTGCCCTCGGGGTGCCGGGGCTGGGCCCCCGCCGCGCCCGGGCGGCACCTGCCGGGCGGGCGGGGCGGGCAGCGGGAGCCGGGCGGGCGCAGTGACAGCCCGCCCTGCCCGCGGGGGTCGGGGCAGTGCGGGGAAGGAGCGTCCTGGCCCTGGCAAGGGGGGGAGCTGCCCGGCGCTCCGACCTGGCTGGCGCCCAGGAGGGCAAGGAGGGCTCGTGAATATGTAGCCCGTATCTTGCCAGGTGCGAGTAGCTCGGCGGGGCTGGGGGTCAGGGTGTGCACACCCTATGTAGGGGCACTGATGAATGCGCAGGGAAGAGCTCCGAGTTGTGTGTCAGCAGCAGGAACCTGGCTGTACAGGAAGACAGCATGTAAACATGTTTTCATGCATGCGGTTCTGTATATCTGCACCTCGAGTGCTGTGCCCGGTTCTGGGCCCCTTACTGCTGGAAGGACACTGAGGTGCTGGAAAGAGTCCACAGAAGGGTAGTGGAGCTGGGGAAGGGGCTGAAGCGTGACTCTTTTGAAAAGCAGCTGAGGAGGCTGCTGGTGTTTAGCCTAGAGAAGAGGAGGCTCAGCAGTGGCCTTATCACATTCTACATCTGAAAGGAGCGTGTAGCCAGGTGGGAATTGCCCTCTTCTCCCAGGCAACGAACGAGAGGGCATAATCTCAGACTTCAGCAGAGCAAGTTTAGATTGAATGTTAGGAGGAATTTCTTCGCTGAAAGAGTGATTGGACATTGAAATGGACTGCCCAGGGAGGTGGTGGAGTCATTGTCACAGGAGTGTTTAAGGAAGGACTGGATGTGGCAGTTAGTGCCGTGGTATAGTTGAGATGATGGTGTTTGTTTAAAAAATTCGGTGGTATCAGAGGTCTTGTTTTAACCTCATTCATTCCGTGGTCTCCATAGGGTTTGTGTTGATGTTGTTTTCAAAGAGCACAAGGATTCGATAAAAACTTACTGTCGCTAAAAACCAGACGTGTTGCTTATATGTAGATTTACACACAAAATACTTGAGTGTTACAGAAGAGGAAATTATTCAATGTAAAACATGTCTAGATGCCATCTTGATATGTCCTCTTAGAAAATGTGAATTTCTGCCAAGCATTTACTAGTTTCAATAGATATGCACAGAACGGGCAGACATCTTTTGGTGGCACTGATTTGTTCAGCACCATGCAAGTTCATCAAGATACCAACTCTTTCCCTATCCAAAGATGCTCAAAAAGCGGTGACTTGGAATGGAAATCTTGCTTCTGACTGCTCAGTGTGGGTCTTTGTTACAGCTCCAACAACTGTCAGGAGAAAAATTGGTTAATGTGCCCACATGGCCAGTGTCACTGTGTTAACTGAACAGATTTATGGAGGATCATCATAAATTATGGATAGAGCTGACACTCTCAGCTTGGTGCAGCTCAGTCATGGAAGCTGTGCTGCATTTAGAAACTGATTAATACAAGTCATGGACCAATTGACACGACTGTAATTAATAATTAGCAGCAGTTTATTGCTTATTAAATGAACTTTTGCTGTTCACTAGAATGGGCAATGTTTAAGTTACTGTCCCTCCATTTTTCTTGCCCATTTTCCAGAGAAAGCACTGTGTTTCAAGAAATTATTGTGAAGTATGAAAAATAACTTTTTCTCCTCTGTCACTTTTGTATTGCCTGCAGTGAGATCAGGAAGGTTTGACAGGTCTGTCACTTCACCTGTAGCAGATACCATAGTAGACTGTGTGACTCAGTTTCCTTAGGATTGGGCTATGCTGGTGGCCCTTGTCAGCAGTGCCTCTGCTTGGCAGGTGAAGCAGACACCATGTGCTTGGTTGTGAAGGCAATAAGCTTCTGCTGTGCTGACCTTGACCTTAAGGTTTGTATTTACCTAAGTTTGGTGCAAGCTGGGGGTGGTTTTCATCAGACAGGGAGCTCCATGTTTTCTGTAGCATTGCTGAACTGTTGGAACTGTGTAAGGAGTGGCTGCCTTGTGCTTCCATTCCTATTCTATCCAGTTTTGGTGATCTGGATGTTTTCAAATTACACTAATTGCTGCCACACATAGTTCTTTCATTTGCAGTCTTATACTTAACATGAAAATGTAAACTTAGTCCTGACTAAGTTAATGCTGACTTCATACAGCTCTCAGTCTGCAGCTTAATATATAAAGGATAATAACAGTAAGCATCGCAAAAGTGGTTTTGGAATATTCTTATGGTATAAAAATAAGTTCCAAAAAAAGTTGGAATAGTTCATGACTAAGAGACTTTGAAATTAATGCATCACCCCTGTGAATTTTCTTCAACATAGTTTATAGTAAAGTAGCAGACCATACCCAAGTTTTCACATAAAAAGAATTATAGGTAAACACAGCACACTTGGTGACAAGAAAACTGACATTTTGCTGTATGGTAAGAACCACACAGTTTTACTTTCAGATTGGATGTCTGATGAAGTGGCATTTGTCCCAGAGTCTTCTAATAGCACCTACTTGCCCTCTGGCAGGTTCTGTAATGCAGCTGGGCAGTGACTGTTCCTTAACCCAGGAGTGAGATGAATGTAATGTGCACAGTTGTCTCTCAGGATACGTGCTTGTTTTATCTGCTAAAGTTTATCTCTAAAGCTGTTACTCTGTCCATGTAAAACAGTGAGAGGGTTCATGCTGACAACCTAAGTTCACACGCATTTCTTGTAGTTTGAGGCCTTTCCACTGCTGCCAGGGGAGAGCTGTATAATAATTTGGGATGCAGGTGAAGAAAGAACAAATCTGTGGCAAATCCTCTAGCTGAAAAAGTCCAGAATATTAAAGGTCCCAATTGCAGAAATACTTCAAATACTAATAATTTGATTTAGATTTTGAAGACAAAAATTTGTTTCTGCAGGCAGTTGGGTTGGTGCCCAATGAGTGACTAATTTTAGTCAATGCCTTTTTTTCCCCTCTTCTTATCTCCTGGTAACTTTGCAGTAGAGGTAAATGGTGGGCAGCCTTGGTGCTGCAGACCAGATGGCTTTTTCTCTGTGTCTCAGAAGAGGGAATCAGTGGATTGTATTGGAGCATACATAGTGCTGCCCTGTCTCCTGCTCCTGGAAATAGCAATCTGATTTGTGGGCTGCGTGGTTCTAAAGCTTGTACAGTGAAGCTGAGGGGAGGCTCTGATGTGAAGTGAACTTTCTGCTGAGGTGAGGCTCTGCTAAAAAAGGCAGCACGTGCAGATGTGACTGAAGATTGTCCTGGTCCTGCTGGAGGCAGAGCTCTGCTGAGAACAGCACAGGCAGAGCCACATTTTGGTATGTCGTTTGGCCCAAGCAGGTCTGAGGGAGAAGGATGCTGGGACCTGCTCTGTTAGAGGGAAAGGAAGGTGCCATTTCTAACAGGAGGTGATGATAACTCAGGGATCAGGGCATTGGCATGCAGTGTTCCTGCCCTGCACGTGGGCAAGCTCCAATGAGTGGCAGGTGATTGGAGAAGGAAGGCAGACTCCAGGGGTAGTGGGTGCCAGGGTTCAACTTCTACAATACAAATTCTGAAGTCAGTTTTTTGACAAATACCATGTATTTGTAGACATGGTTGGCCCTGTTCATAGGGGCTTGTGTTTTAGACAGGCAGAAGGGAAGTGGAATAAGGATCTTTCTGCATGGGTTTTTATCACATGGGAGGAGGCTGCAGTATAAGGGCAGCAATTCAAACAGAAGTTGTTGTCTTGACCCCCCAGCACAATCTTTTGCTGTGGTTCATGGGTCCTCTGCTCTGCTGCTTTCCTAGACAGCTGCAGCAGGTGGTGGCACACCTCTGGTACTTCTGTTTTCCAGCCCCACAGGGCCGTGAGCCCAGCACTGCTGTGGCCTGGATGTTTGAGACAAAAAATCACCAGAACTGTGTGAGATTGCAGTATTTGGAAGAAGGCTCAAGGTTATCTTTGTGGCTGCTATACAGTACTCACAACTAATAATTTTTGGGATTATTTGTGCTGCCTACCTTTAAAATTGTATGTTACCATGGTATCAGCGTACTGTCCATTATGAGAACGTAGTTTCCAAAAGAGAGCTTTGTTATTGTGGTTCTTGTCTACAAAAGTCCTGTAGAAGGGTTCACATGACTGGAAAACCTACTTCGTCATCCAGTAGTTAAATTAGGATTTGGAAATAGACATGTCATTTTATTAGTGGGCTCATAACATGAGAATACTGACTCATGCTTGAAGTGAAAAGTTAGTGTTAATTTATTTATTTACCTCTTCAATGAGCCCAAAGTTTGGGGGAGGCTTTAAAAACTGCCCCAAGCCACTTTCCCCTCTGATGTGTTTTTTACTTTCAGAGTTCTCCTGAATAAGCTTTCCTTGCAGTGGCCAGTTGTTTGAGATGCTTCCTCTGCTGAAACAACTTGTGCCATGCTTGTGTAGATGAATGATCTCTTGGAGGATTAATGACTCAGTCTATAATAAAGGCTCATGTGTTTTTCCCCTTCTTCTCCGTGAGTTTCTTCTGTCACACCATTTTTAGTGCTGGCAATGCAGATTAATTACATAGGTTTTTGAGGTAGTCATGCAGCCAATGTTAAAATAACTGCTCACCTGTGCAAATTTAGACAAAATAGTGTAATGATCTGTAAAGGAAAGGCTTTACATCATGTAATTGCTGGTCTGGATCCTAGAATTTTCTATATTGATTTGGATATGCCCCTTTGTCCCCACCCATTAGTGAAATCAGTAGCTATAGAACATCCCTGTGGTTACTTGGAACATTTATTTTCAAAATTATCAGCTGTTACAGATTCATTATTAAAATGAAAACACTTTCACAAACATAATATGCATGTGTGTGTTCCTGTTTAGGTTTTCAAAACAGCAGTTGAGAAGCTACATTTAAACTGGTTTACTTCATCTTAGTACTGAGAATGTTCATCAGGGCATTCACAGCTGCCCATATTGAATTGTGGTCAAACTCCTCCCCTTTTGTTCAGTTACAGTGTTTTCAAATGAGGGGAGGCAGTCGGTGCTTGGCTTTAAACTTAAACCTCCCTTTTATTTTTGAAAAGGGTAAAAGCTTTTGTACTTTTCTTCCATGCCTCAAAGCCTATCTCCGCATCAGAAATACTCTTCTGAGTTCATATGGCCTCTAGAAGAGGTTTTTTCAAGTTCTCTTTATTGCAATGCTCTGTGTGTCCTCCCCTGAGCTGGGAGCAGGAGCTTGGGGCTGGAGGAAGGATTCCTGGGGACTGTGTGCTCAGAGGGAACAGCAGTTCAGGACTGGAGGAGCTGTCCATGTGCCTGTGGGTTTCTAAGCCAGCCAGACATGAAAACATCAGGGCCTTTGTCATGCCAGGCTTGGCAGACCTGGGGTGATTTTAACTTTGGTAGCTTTTTATCAATTTGGTTTTTTTCTGGACTTCCTGAAAATCATTTCTTGCAAGTGTTACAAAACACATAAATACACTTACTGACTCATAAGCTTCCTGTTATGACACTATTTAATACCTCATAATCTAGAACACAGTAGCATCCCCATTAAATTGTGGCTGCATCCTCCTGCAGTAGCAGATGTGGTTCAGCTGAAGCAGTGCTCCTGTAGAAGGTGCAGTTTTCCTCTGAAGGTGCAGGGATGATGTGGAAAGGTCCAGTTTTCCTCTGGAATCCAGTGGAAAAAAGGCTGCCTTGGTGTTCCAAATCTCAGTTTTTATCTAGGTAGGAAAGGCTTGGCTCCTCCCCCTGGCTGGAGCATCTCCCAATGGGATGATGTAATTTTATCAGTCATGCAGTGGGACTCAATGGGCCAGCAGCAGATGATATCTTCCTGGAGGGATGATGGATTATGGAAAAGATAAAGATGATTGCCCCACCTGGTCTTAAAGATGGCCCATTAGCAGATACTGTGTGCCAGGGAGATAAGGGTCACTGCCCCACCCAGCTTCAACAGATGGGGATAGAATACACATTTCTGGTCCCATCCTGTATTGCAACCTAAGACACCAGGAAAGGATTATAATCATATAATCATATAATCATAGATTCTTCATTAAACATGCTGGTATACATGTATTTGGCATTTCTGTGCATCAGTTTCAAGCTTCCTTTTTAGCTACAGTTTGCTCTTTAAAAATGTATTGAACTTGAGATTTTGAGTTACAGGGAGCTCAACATGCTTTTTCTTGGTATAGTTACATAAAATCTGTTAAGCTTTGTATTCGTTGCTAACCTCAGTTATCCAATGTAATCTTTCACAAAATAGGTCTAGTTATGCCTTTCCTTAAAAAAAAAAAAAAAAAAAAGACTGTAGAGCTATTTACCCGTCTGAATTATCTTCCTTTGTAGATACTTGTGATCAATGCAGATCTTGACCTTCTTTGGGAAGAACAAGATTAAAGTGTCTTAATATTCTCACAGTAAGACATGTCTGTAGATCTTGAAATTTATCTCCTAGATCATTGCTGAATCTTTTCCTAATTTTACAGACTTAGTCAAGTGTAAACACTGTGTTCAGGTAATTAATTTATTAACAACATATGTAGAGTGCTACTCAGTAGGATAGTAAGACGAAGCTAAGGTAATTTACGGTTTGCACTGGAGCAGTGTGCTCCAGTGTAGCCTCCTGAAAGCAGGCCTTTGAATTCCTGAGCCACTGCTGCGCTGAGCTGCTTGTGCTTCATCCCTAGGTTTAGGGTTTTTTTACTCCCAGTATTAAGAAAGTCACCTTCAAGATCCCCTGAACCTGGAGGAGCTGGAAGTAGATTTTCAGTTGTTATAACCTGCATGATTCACAGGTCTTATTTCTTGCTTTCCACCCATTTGTTCTGGAAATGAAGTCTGGGTCATTGTCATAATAGATATTTACATTCAAGTGTACGTGTGTGTATTCTACTTCAATCTCTGTTTATAATTAAAATGCAGGTTAAAAAGACTGCTGGTGATTACATGCTTGTTATTCAGAATAGAAGTATACAAGATTACTGGCATTTAGTGTGAGGCTAGTATATTGTAAGTCTAATAATTATTGTAAGTAAAGTTTTCTATAGTTTTAATGAACTTAATCTATCCTGCATCACTTGCCATTTTTACAGTTCTTGAAATGCTTCTGTCTCTATTAAATGTTGATTTTTATTGTAACACAATATTGCTTAGATCGTCGTCCTAGTTTCTGGTTTTATGGCCCTGGTGGTATTGCCCAACTGAATGGAAAAAGTGGGGAGATGTACCATATTCCTTTGAGTTTGATGTTGTTGCCAGTAGCCCCTAAAATCAATATAGAAGAGCTTGATAAGAAGAGCCATGTTGTGTCATATTGTTTACCTTTGAGGTAAAATGAAGCTTATGGGCATCTCTATTGTCATTTTGGTATCCTACATGTGTTCTAAAGCTTTAAGCTACAGAAGTGTTGGTGTTAATTTTCTGCACTTTGTTACAGTAAAATAGTTTAATTCAACTTTTGAACTTCCATAGATCAGGAATATTTTATTTGGATACTTATATTCCTAAATAAAGATGCCCTGGATACATTAATTACAGGTCAAGTGAAAACAAATGAGCAGCCCTATTCTAACATGCATTTATGGAAGATTAACTATCCCATGTGGAAAACTCCTTGGCAACTAATGCTGTTTTGGAGTGCTAATCTTGTAAAGCCAGGAAATAGCACAGTAACCTTCTGCTGGCCCATCATCACTCTCACAGGTGAAGCATCCCATAGTTAACAAAGCATTTCAGGAATTCTGCTGTGAGATTGACACCACCCCAGATAAAGCTTTGCTGCCTCTTGCTGATTGTTTCTTTTCCATTGTTGACAGTGTTCATGCTCACCCTGGACTGGATTGATTGAACTTGATTCGTATCAACAAGAAAATGAGAAAAAGAGGAACATGCTTGTATGTTCAGATGAGATCTCTCAGAATAGTGATCAGTTCTGCAAAGGCAGCATCTTCTCCATTTGACAGTTGTGATGACCCTGCTCCTATGTGTCCATCCCCAGTGACATGTTCTTACCCGTGCACACATTTCTCACCATCCCTTATGTAAATTTGGAACACAGTAGTTCTTCACTGTTCTTAATGTTACCTTTCAGAGCTGTTCATTCTTGGTTGATAGCAGACTGTCCATGTATTTATGCAATCACAGTGTGTGGTGTTGGATTTTTAGCATAAAATGTAAAGAAAAAAATAGTGATACCTTGAACATACAGTTTCGTTTCAAGAGCTGAATTCCCTATGACTCAGATCATCACAGAATCGTGTTTCTGTACCAGTCACTGATAGGTCTCCAACCCAAGAAACGTGATACATAAGAAATGTGCAGGAGGTGTGACTGTATAGCCCAGGTGGCACTGTGGCTTTGACATGTAATCCCAGATGTGGTTGCTGTTGTAGATTTGAACAGCTTGGGAGATACTGGGGTGGAAGCTCTCTAAACCCCCAGTGAGTCAAAACTAGTTCTATTTCATATCTTAAACTGTTTTTTAAGCTTTTTGGGGAAAAGAAATAAAACTTTGTTTCATTTTCCTTTCTTTTTAATATTGAATTTTTGTTTCTTAATAGATGGCATAATAAGATGGCAGCAAACAATACACTATGATAAAAACCTAAGGCATTAGGGATTTTTTTTGCTTTTGCTGCACCTGTATTCTCTTCTGTGGCCCAGCCCAGTCCTAAATGCTCAGTTCTCTGGAAAGGCACAATAATTCTTTTGGCTCTGTGATACTCTCTGGAATGTATTTTTTTAGAGGCAAGTATCTCTGTCACTGTGAGGTTAGTGAGGTAAGGAGCTAGATAAGTGGCAGCTGCAAGAAATTTCTGAAGCTTTGGTGTCAGAAAGTTATCGGAGCAGCAGTTTCAAAGAGAAGATGAAGGAGAGAGCAGAGAAAGAGAGAGGGAGAGGTGGTTGTCACACAGGAACATAGCTGGAAAGATAAAATTGATTTGAGAGAAAAGCATGAATCTGGGGAGGCATTGTCATGCAGAAATATCTTGTCCTATGCTAATGCAGTTGCTTCAAACAGCTCCTTCTTAGAGACACATTTGAGCAATTCCTGAGCACGAAGGCCCAGTGTAGTCAGGCACACTTTTGTTTTTCCTGGCCCAGGAGCATTGCAGAGGTTCTAGAGATGCAGTGGAAGGGGAGCAGTGAATTTTTTATGTGTTTATTACACTGTTTGAACAGTTTGAGCGAAGTAACAATCCTGCCTGCATTTGAGATCTGAATCTGCAGCCTTTCTGAACAGAGGTACCACCAGGGGGCAACTAGCTATCCATCTTCTTCCTTTTGAAGATAAACTACTCCTTTCCTGGAAATCTTGGGCACTGAAGAGTTTTAAACTGGTAGGGGAAAAAAAATGAAGAAGAAGGGTTTATTAGTTTTCTTGTCAGTTGTAAAATACATTTGCAATGGCATCAAACAAGCAGCCACAGGGGAGAATGTAGTTTGGACATAAAGCCTGTTGAGAATTTGCTCTGTTAAATCCAAGTGTTTAACATCCAAAGTTGTTTTGTAGGCATGAAACTAAAGGAAAAATCCAAAATGTGAATATGCTTTCAAGATTTATTGATAATAAACACATAATTCTGTTCTTAGTGCCATGGAGGGTGTGCTGGTTCACTCATTCAGCTGTGAAAGACTTCAATATTATATTCCACTTTCTACCTGAGAATTAATTAAGAATGAGTAGACTCTACATAGGGTGTGTGGTTTGAAATAGTTTGTGATTTATGTGGACTTTTTGCTATATTGCAGGTTCTTCAGCAAAAGCACTTGTGAGCTTGAAAGGTAAGAAATTAATATGTTGTTTACTTGTACCAAATCTGACTTTCAGGTTTATTTACTTTCTGGCTTCAGAAAGTTCAAGAAAATCACAGGCTTTTTTGTTGAAATATGATTGGGTTTGTTGTAGGTATTTGTAGTTCTATAGAATAATAATCCTTGGCAGTTGGAACTACATATATTGTGGTGTATTTAGACACTGCTCTTCTGGGTGAAATTCCTGAAATGTGTTTTTTCTTCAAAAGTACTGCCTAGGCATCAAGTTTGATGAGAAGATTGGGGTAATCTTTCATCTCTTGAGGATGAGATACAGGAAGGATTGTTAGTGAGACCTGTACATCTGACAAAATTTGCATTAGGAAGGCATGTCACAATTTCATGGTGTTCTCTGTCAACAAGTTGGGCTAAATCAAAAACCTGCTGCTTATATTTTTTTCTTTGAAATTGTCTTCATGAACATTCATACAAATTTTGAATACTTCTAATTTCCGTGATAATTAAAGCTTCTTTATGTATTACAAGGCTTTTGTTACACAAAGAAGGCATGATCTGTTAAATATGTTGTAACTAATGCAGATTTGTTGCAGTAAAATTTTATTTACTTGTTGGTGTACACCCACTTAATAATTTTCCAGAACTAGAAGGTGTTTATGTCTTGTCGAGCTTTGCTTTGTCCAGGTTTCAATTACAGCCACGGTTCAACTGTTGATTTGTGTCAACCTGACAGTGGAAGTAACTGATTCCAGCAAAGGAGGTTTCAGGAAACCTAAAAATTGTCATAAGTAAAAAATACTTGTTTATGTTTCTCCTTGTACTGAAAATCTCCTTCAGATTTTTTTTTTTAAATTAGCATTAAGAACTATTTAATAAAAATACTGAAATCTAAAATCTGTTTGTTACTGATTTCAAAGTTGTTGCAAATAAATATTTTAGTAGTTGATGATGTTATACTTGGTTTTGGACAGTAGTTATGTTAAAACATGCACATACACGTATACATGTTAATGATGTACTTTTTTCTCAACAGAGGGAAGTTTATCCAGTTCGTGGAATGAAAAATATAATTCTCTGCAAAAAACACACATTTGGAAAAGCAAGAATGCTGGTTCTGCAGTGGAAATGGTAAGAAGCAATAAAAAACTTTGGGATTTGTAAAATACCATACAGTGAATCATATGTAAGGATCACAAAAAAAGGCTGAGATTTATAGTTCTGTAATGTCCAAATGTGAAAGTATGTCTTTCACAAGCACTTTGTGCAGTTTGCATAAGAGATGAAAACATATTTTATAAATGAATAATGAAACACATTAAATTGCTGACCTTGTTCCGTTCATGATAGGTTGAAATAATTTCCTCTTTTTTTTTTTTTTTTTTTTTTTTTCTGTACTGTATCTACCACCTTGAGCTTAGGAATCACCAATTCTGATCAACTATTTTTGTATCTCATGAAATATCTCACTTCTAATTATGGCTGAGAACTGAAGCATAAAGGAAAGGAAGGGAAATGTCATAATGCACTTCCATCATTGTGCCTTTTGAGGGGTGGATTTTAATAAAAGTAAAGCACTGTCAGTGAAATTTGTGTATGCTGAGAACTTTCATAGGAGGCCTTACATTAAAGAACAACCTTGGGGTGGGGATATGAAGTGAACCTGCAGCTTCCAGTGGGTTGTCTGGTGTTTGGATTGACCATTTCAGTCTTGTGGTTTGTTTTTGTTTAACTGTTTGTCTCTTGTCCTGTGATCTTCTCCCTGGTATTTATTTTGGTAGGATTCATACAGATGCATATATACATATACATGTTGCTATGTGTTTATGCTAGAGAGCATAAGGTCTACAAAGTGCAGTTCCAGACAGAAACCAGAACTTTGTGAAGATCCTTAGTTCCTGCAGTTCATGTCAGTTTTCAGCTGTTTCCCAGGAATGCCCATCTTCTCACAGAAACAAGCCCTACTGCTAACTTAAAAGATCACATGTGCTGAAGACCCAAAGGGACTGGCTGTAACATCTGTATAAAAACATTGTCAATCTTTAGGTATGGTGGCTGTAGGTGGTAAAACCATGGAGTCAAACTTTGAATGTAGCCCAGTGTTCTGTAGAAAACTGGGGGAAAGATGAAAACATAGTCTGACATGCTGGCAGTGACCCATGCTGCTAAGGTATAATGGAGTAGTTTGAGTTTACTGAATGCTGAAAGTTTTGAATGCATGGTTTACTGTGGGTTGAAAAATCTTGCCAAAAATGCCTGACCTGTTTAGCTGCTGTGGATGATACTTCTTTGAAACACTTGTTATTTTGCTCTAGTGTGAAACATAGACAATCCAGAGTGATGAAGCACTCTTCTCATTTTGGATAGTTCGTTGGAGCAGAGTTTGGCAGTTTCTGTTGAGGGTTGTATTGGTCTGGATCATGATGATTTGGTTGCATTGTCAATACATTGTTCCTCTGTCCAGTGCATGTCTTTCCTAGTTCGTAGTATCTACCAGGAATTAATTTTTTCTTCTGTGTGCTGCATGTGCTTAGGTGTCTATCACATACAGAGCACTTCTGTTATTTAAATACACTTGTGTAGTTTTTTTATAAAATACATATAATTTTGAGTAAGAGAGGCACATTTCCTGGGAAAGCCCCATGTTCACATGGCATGGGACAGACAGATTTTTTAGCTACCGCTGATTAATTTAATAGAAAATATCTCTTTTCAAGCAGTTTACCAGTCACAAACATATGTCTTTCTGAAGTGCAAATGCTTGTTAAGGAAGTTTTATTTAACTGTGTTGATTTATTTTGTCTCTGGCTCTTGTGCTGGGCCACAGAACCTTCATGGAAGGAAAAGGCAAAGCTGGTTCCCTTCAGTGCTTACAGCCAGTTACAGGTTGCTCTTTTGTCCTCAGTAGAAGCAGGAGTCTTTTGTCATAAGGTCAGATGTTGAGGAATAACTAAATTAATTTTTTTCATGACACAATTGCAATATCATTTCTTGTTTCCAGTCAGCCTTCTAATTCTTTCTGAGCTATAGCAGTACATAAGTAACTTTCACTTAGCATAAATTCTAAATTCATTTTTCTGAGATTGTCACGTAACTTACTCAAGTTTTAGTTGCTTCAGACTCAATCTTCTTAGCATTTTGCTCTGTAGATACTTTCAATGAGTTAAAAAACCAACAAACACACATCACTTTATTATAAAATTCTTGCTAAAGTTCTATGTAGCTGAGAACATACAAAACAAATACAGTGTTTGAATAAACCTTTTTTTGATCCAAAATTAAAAACAAATTGTTTAACAAATATACTACTTATAACCAAGGCAAGCTATGATACACAAGTGTTTAGACACCTAACTCTAATGGAAACAAGTGGGAGTTAGGCTCTAAATACTTGTGTGAAACTGGGCCAGCAGTGTAGTAATGGTTATAGTTAGCACTGGAAAAGCCTGGAATCTTGAACTCCTCCTTCTCTCAGTCCTTAGCTCTCTTAAGTGCTAGGAGACATTATTTATTGTGTACCGTGTGCCTGAAAACCAACAGGTGACAAGAGAAGAGACATTTCATTTCTCTCACTGTGAATTCTGTGCACGATCAGAGAAATCAGGTTTCTTGCTTGTAATTCTTAATTTTATTCCATACAGCCCTTCAGAAATTCAAAACGGAGTCGACTCTTCAGTGAAGAAGATGACAGACAAATAAACACAAGGTCACCCAAAAGAAATCAGAAGGTTGCAATGGTTCCACAGGTACCTATATACATGTATGGAGATATTTTTACCAAAAAGGGGAACAATCCTATCTGTTTTAGTTGAAAATCAGAATATATTTGCTTTTTTTAATTTTTGGTTTATTAATCTTCTTGTGAGGAAAATTGTTGCTAGAAGTAAGCCCCAATGCAAAACAAATTAATATTTTTCTTTCTTATAAATGGTTTCCTTGATTTGTTTATGGGAGTACCTGTTCTTTTTGATCTTGGACATGAACACACAAAGCTAGAAAGGATTCCAGACTAACTGCCCATCATGCCTCTGCAAACAATCATCTCCTGTGGTCAGCATAAATTTATTCAGCTTCAGTTTAAAACGGCCTAAGTTTCTTGCACTGATTACATAATTGAGAAGGCTACTATATAATTTAATGTATCCCAGTAAGTTAGGGATTTGCTCTAGATTTGTAGCCTAACTGTTTCCATGGCCAGCTTTACCTTCTTGATCCTAAATACTAATTCTCAGTAATGCTGAAATTCTCAGTTCAAAGAGCTTGTTTTTCCATCCTCCACTTGATTGTCCACTCCTTGATATAGCATGAAAAGGCAGCTGTAATTTGTCAGCCTTTATTTGCTATGATAGAAAGGGAAACATCTCGTCATCTCAGTGAATTGGCTCTGTAGTACCTTTGTCATCCACATCACTTCTCTGTGCCATCACCTTACAAGGCTGAATTTACCTCACTGAAAAAGGACTGTTTAAATACTGCTCTGATTTGCCTTCTGAGCTGTGCAGTATCTGGTGTGAAAAGCTTGGCACTCGCTCTTTAGCTGCACCTGTTCTGCCAGAGGTGAGAACATTGGCATTTCTCTTCATTACTGTGATTTCATAAGAGTAGAAAGACTTGGTAATGTTCTAAACCCAGTTGTTTTGTGCTTAAATGTCTGATTCTGGAGGTCCAATGATTGCAAGGGACTCCAGCTGTTGTAGTTCACAGATCTTGCTGTCCTGCTGGGCTTTGTTTCCTAGAGTTCCAGTGGGAGAAAGGAGACCTGTATCTAGTGCAGCAGCAGACAACAAGGTGCCTATCTTATGCTTTATCCTATTATTGCTGCTACTAAAGTCCAAAATAATTTGAATGTTTGGGGAAGGATAGCAACTGATGATGGCATGGGGACCCGGTTAAACCTATAGTCTCAAAAAGCTGTTACTTTTTGCAGAAAAGTTTTTTTTTCTGTCAGCTGAGACAGCCATCCTTGGAATAAAATTACAGAATTAATTTTTATGGTCTTGTTTAAACATGGGTCTATCTATTATGCAAGACAGGTGTCTTTTCTATGATTTATCAAATAGCTTTCAAATGTAGTTAAAACTTGATTGCTTGTTTCTCTTGCAGTTTTCTAAGCAGACACTGCTCAAAGCTTTTGGCTGTGTTACATTCCTCAGCTTAAGAAGAGTGAGCAAGAGTAGAAGCTCTAGTGCAAGTCAGGCAGGTCCTGTTGCTGGCATGTGACCTGCAACACCAATTATGCTGACCTGAGTCAGTCAGTGGGACCTCAGAGATTTGAAGTCTGTATGTGTTTTAGTACCATGCTGTTACCAATAATGTAGTTTTCAGTGCTAGAAAATGTTTCCATTAAAAGAGCTTTGTATGGAGATAATGGTATTGATCCTGTTAAAATTTGCTGTCTTCTGTTTGATTGCATTGCTGATATAATGCTGTAAGAGTGTTACAGATCTGCAAGAAAAACATTGCCATGAAACAGTATGTGCAGACTTTCATCAGGAAAATCTGGTTTATTTGAATACTAGAATAACTAAAATATACTAGAATACTAAAATACTAGATTCTGTTTAACTGTTTCTTTTTTTTTACTACATAGAAGTTTAGTACAACGATGTCCACACCAGAAAAGAAAGTATCACAGAAGATTGGTTTACGGCTTCGTAACCTGCTCAAACTGCCCAAAGCTCACAAGTGGTGCATATATGAATGGTTCTATTCAAATATAGATAAGTATGTTTGGTTTGTATAATTCTCTCTTACTAGTATAGAAACAAGTGATTTTCTGAAATTGAGCTGCATAGTTCCATATATTGGTCAGATACTCCAATTTATTCTTAAATTACTAGTTAGTGAAATCTGTTTTGTTTGGTGGTGGTGGGTGTTTTTCTAATGAGCAACATTATGTGCTCTTTGTTCTTTGCAACTACCAACTTCAGAAAGTCTCTTCTATGGAAGGCCTTCCTTTGTGGATATAATTTTCCTTTTTATCACCTTTGCCTCTACCGGGTACCAGATTTTATTCATAATGCTTTTAGCATCTGAAATGTGAAGATAACAGAACACTTAGACTTTTCTCAGCCCTTGCATCAGTGTTAAAGGAGATAGGAAGGACGCTGCTTCTTCATAAAATGCTGTTTTCCTAAAAGGTGTAAATGTTGGTATTAAATATTTTTCCCCATCATCCTGTTTTTGTTGTGAGCATTAACAGATCACTTCAGGCTGTGACTGTTCAGCTCTTGTCCAGATATCAGCATCCTTCTTGGATTTCCTAATGTATTTCCTGCACTGTTTCTGCAGTTTGTGCCTCAGAGTTTTTGGTACTTGTTCTCTTAATGCCACTAGCACAGTGGTGTGAATTGTTTAAGATAAATAATTCAATTTCTAAAATGTAAAAAACATTATTGATTAATAGAATCTTAAAATCTACATTGATTGACTAATAGATGCAACACAAATATGTAATGTTCTAAAGAATGGCTTCAGATTTAACAAGCATTGTTTTCCAGAATGTACAAACAAAAAAATTACTGTTTTTCCTTCCTATTTTAATCACAGTTGCTTTTTTTTCCTTAACGGAGAAGGCAGTCATAGCAACAGAAAAACATTTTGGCGTATATTCATCAGAAGTGGAAAAATTTCATGTCCATTTTAGTTAGTTTTAAATTAATCTTCTCTAGGATTTAATTCCTTTGAAAGAAGTGGTCTTTTCGTGCTTTCCCCCCTTACTTGGAAAAAAATGAACAAAAGAAAGAACCTCAACCCTACTTATTTCTAGGAGTAATTTTAATACGTGACATTTAAAATAATGATTTTTACAACAGACTAAGAATTTCTAGCTTATTCTTAAATAAATGTCTATGAAACTTTAGGTCTATCAGTAGACTAGAATTGGGGTTTAACAGGTAGGTCTGAAATCCTCTTTGATAGTTATCCATGTATACAGGTGTGGTGGATTCTCCTTGACTAGACCAGGTGCTCATCAAAGCTGCTCAATCACTCCTCAGCTGGACACAGGAGAGAAAATGTAACAAGAGGGTCAAAGGCTGAGATAAGCACAGGGAGAAACCACAGCACTTACTGTCATGGGCAAAACAGATTCGACTTTGGGAAATTAATTTAATTTATTATCAATCAAATCAAAGTAGGATAATAAGAAATGAAACCAAATCTTAAAAACACCTCCCTTCTTCTTGAGCTTTATTACCAGTTCTCTCTTCTCTATGTCCAACTGCCATAAGCACAGGGGACGGGTAATGGGGGTTGTGGTCAGTTCAAGTTTAAATGGTAGAGCTGTCAACTGAAAAACTATGGCTCACTGTACAAGTCTTGGAATATTTTAATCAAATTATTGCATCCAAAATTGAAATAAGCAAATAAAATGCCATGTCTGCGGTAAGTTTTTGGAATATTTTTATTTCTACAACTGTCATCTGTGCTTATTAGATTGTTGAAGCTGTTTAGGCAGAATTCTCTATATACTACTGCAGTGGACTGTTTTCTGTAAAGTCCCATTGATTTTGGACATGCAGAGGCTTCTGAAGTGCTACTTACTACTACAGTGATCACAGGCCCTCAGAAGCAGATACATCTGCAACTTGCTTACACCATTTTCCAGAGCTTCCAGTCTTGTGAATGCTGTGGGTTTAGGGTTTGCCTGCTTAAGGACAAGAGTTAGTAAGTTAGTAAGAACAATCAAATACAGATTATCTTTCTCAAAAAAAAAAAAACAAAACCAAACAAAAACAACCCCATGCTAAATAGTTCTTTATATAGGTATCTTATGTTAGCAGTGGTAAATATGGATAAAATTATACTGTTGTATACTCTTCCATGTCTGTTTCCTGAGCCTCATTGCTCATTCTTTTTGTTTTCCTTTTCACTTCATGCCACAGCTGCAGATCCTCTTACTGCAAAATTATTCTCTTCCATTTTTGTCTGAGTCTCCTTATATCTGTGTACCTTTCCTCTCTCCTGCCACCCCAGCCACTTGGTTGAAAGCAGTGTTGCTTCCAAGGTCCTCTTTGTTCTGTGCTTGGGTATATTCCTCTCCAAACCCCAGTGCTCTGCAAAGAGTGGAGAAAAGCAGCTTTATCTAGGATGCAGTTATCCTTTTGTTCTCGCCAGGAGGGATCTATTTCAGTTGCACATAGTCCTTTATGATTAACCTTTATTAGATGGGCATATCTGTTGCTGCTCCCTTGTCTCCCCAGCCTAAGAAGGATGTGGTACTACAAAGAAAAAGACAATCATAAAACAGAGATAGAGATGGGTCATAGCATCAGAGAGAAATTCTGGAGTTGTGCATGTCTGTTCTCTGAACTGTCACTCTCTCCTACTGATCCTGTGCTTCACCATGGAGTCATGGGAAGATACAATAGAAGTCTCACCTATACAGCTGTAGAGAATGATGAGTTGGTTCAATTTCCTGTATTTTGGAAACCTCTGTTGAGTTACAGTTGAATGAATTGATGAGAAAAGGTACTGTCTGTTTCTCAGTGCCACATTGTCCTTCCCTTTATTCTCAATATTTCACTCTCTGGTTTCCTTTAGTGTGTTGCAGTATACTCATGACACTGAGCTGACTCTGCTGAAGTTTCATTTGGTGCCTTTATATGCATTACAGACCAGGATGAATTATGTGTATTTCTCTGTAGTAACTGGAGAAAGAAGCTTTTTTAAATGTCGGTGATATAGGAGTCAAAGAACAATAATTCTGGATATTCCTGATTTTGTTTTTGGCTGAATTAAAATTTTTCTTTGAATAGTAGTGTCTTGTTCATCTGACTAATTTATATTAATTTTTTAATGTGTTTCTGATGGTGAGTGTTTTTTGGAATACTGTGACAGAAGTTTATTTAATGTGGTTAACATAGGACTAACTATGTTTCAACAGGCCACTATTTGAAGGAGATAATGATTTCTGTATATGCCTGAAAGAATCTTTTCCAACTTTGAAAACCAGAAAATTGACAAGAGTAGAATGGGGGAAAATCAGGCGATTAATGGGAAAACCACGGAGGTAATTTTTTCTTTCTTTTATTTCAGGGATAATTTACATGTAGTTTTGATGTTACTGGAATTTTTCCTTCTAAAAAATTTTGCATTCAAATAGTAGAACAAAACAGTATCTTAAGAGTAGTAAAACTCATTTTTTAGAGGTGTTCTCTGAGCACCTCTCTCCCCCACACACCCTGTTCCTTAAATGCATGTGTCATGAGCCTATGCTTGAAATGTTCTCTCCCCAGTCCAGGTAACTGAGTGTGCAAGCTAGGATGTGTTAAAGTTGTTATTGTATCTTCTGTACTGCAGTGCTTCCTGGCCTGGAAGAATTGGCCAATTTTTCACAAAGTGTTTTTTTCTGGTTATAACTAGCTATTCATGAGGAAAACAAGTGTACATTTTCACCTCATTTATTTTATTGTTTTTAAACCATTTTATAGATCCTCAAATTTTCCTTGATTGGCTATCAAGACAGATGAAAGATAAAGTCACCCATAAAATATTGCTCATTGTAGAGAAGACAAAATTTAATGAAGGACATAGAGGTCTTTTTGTAATTTAGAATTTTTAATTCTTAAACTCTCTGATTCAATTCAGCTTTTTCACAAAATCTATACAATTTAGCCTAGAGAAGGCTATGGGAGGATCCCATTTTTGTGTATAAATATTCGAAGAGAAGACATAGAGAAGATAAGGCCAGGTTTTTTTCCAGCATTATCTGGAGACAGGAAAAGAGGGAATGGGCACAAGTGAGGTGGTAGAATCTCTATCCTTAGATGCACTTAGAGGCTCTCTGGACATGGTCCTGGGAAGCCTCCTGGAGGTGATTCTGCTGAAGGGGTTGAGAGGTTGAGAGGTCCTTCCAAGCTTTACCACCCTGTCACTGTGTAAGTAGTGTTTCATAAAAGAATCAACCTTTTATTTCTGTAGATGCAAACACTAAAACACTGAATCCATTTCTTCTTAGATCACTGAGTCAGATTATATTTTGCATGATGGAGACTATTCATCTTCTGTACCTACAAATAACATAAGTAAAAATTGTCAGTCAAGGGAAGGCAGCAGAGCCAGATTGAAAATAGCTCCTCTTGGAAAATGTTCATAGAATTTGAGCTTAACTTAGCTTTTCATTCCTTTGTTGTCATGCTTCCTACTGGGAGAGAAATAGTGCATTTGTATCATCAATTTCTCATTTGACTTTTGCCAAAAGTGGTTACCTCTCTAAAAGATCAGCTTGCCTCATTCAGCAGTCTGGTGGACCATTGGTAAAACTTCAGAGTCTTAGAATGGTTTGGGTTGGAAGGGACCTTAAAGATTGTCTGGTTCCAGCAGGGGTTGGGGTCAGAGGATGCCCTGAGCAGAGAACTTTGTCTACATCAGAGTGCAAAACCCCATCCAACCTGGTGGGTTGCAGGCTTCCTTTTGTTTTTCAGGGGTTCTTTGGGTTAGCTTTTTTTTTTTTTTTTTTTTTAAGCCATGGGGAGAGTGGTTTTGAGTTTGATTTGGGTTTTTTTCGTTCAGCTATCATAAAGTTATTTTTTTAAAAAAAAAGAGAGACTCATGCCAAAGGAACCAAAGGTCACAATGGGCAGGAAATTGGTTTATCTGAATTCTGAAGTAGAAGTGTTTGACTGCATAAAGAGTCTGATTTTTTGTTAATGCAAACTTTGAGTTACTGCTTTATAGCAACATAAAATAAGCATTCCTGTTTTCTTTTTATTTCTTTAGTATTTTTTAAATTACTGGTAGTCTCTTTCAAAATGTCAAGAGTCATCTTTGGCCTTAGTTTTAAAAGACTTTGAATTATTCTAAATAATTTAAATTCTTTTTCAATACAATTTTCATTACCTCTAGAGCAAAGATTTTTTTATTTTACCAGTCTTTAAGTAATTTCTTCTGTCTGTCCTCATCATATGGAGGTAAGCTGTATACCATGTCAACATTGATATCTCCCCATGAGGGATTAAAAAAAAAATACCTAAGAAATTCTGCACCCACAGTGTTGATGGCAGAGGATGATCATGTCTCTGCAATAGTTATGCACATGGTTGTAATTTTTTTTTTTGTTTTGTTTAAATATGTGGTAGTATTTTCTTATGTCTGCTGCTACCTTAAATGTCCTATCACACATCAACAGTGTGTTTGATTGGCACAGCAGTATTCTTCATGAGAACCTGCAAAGCTTGTAAGATTCCTGCAGACTGGGGAAAGATATGCTCCAGAAAAAGGAAGAGGTAATAGTTAGTTTTGTGTACTCTATGTAAACTTAATTTGGCTTGTGAAATAGCAGTGGATATGAACTAAGCTTAGGTCTGCTTTTCCTGCCACTATGTGATGGTGGTGATGCCTGTTAATGCAAATTCTCACAAGGAAGGTAGAAACTGAGAAGAATGTTCAACCTCTTAAAAAGTCTCTACAGAAAACGAGTGAGTTTGCAATTTTGATCTGTACCATAGTTTTAATCTTCGTTTTTTCATAGGATGGCATGAAGATGGGATAACCTTTATTAAATGCATTTAGGGAATGTTGTGGTGGAGGTTTCATTTAACAGAAGCCAGAAGTATGTTGCAAATATTTTCTACATCCATAGTTACAGCATTTGGGACTGAGACTTTTCAAGACCACCCAAGCTCTCAGTAAAACAGTAGTTGCTGTTGTAGGGACCTTCCAAGGTCAGTGATTAGTATATCAACATTTGAATTTGTATTTAAGACCACAAGTAAAAAAACATTAAGTGATATTTACTGTTCCTGATGCAAGATGATGGACATGATTAGAAGGACTAATATGAAGTCTATATTGCTTTTTCTTTCTTTTTTTTTTTTTTTGCCTATTTTGTTGTCTTGCTGTGGTTAGTCATCCTTCTCCTCAAAGCTCTGACCTGCATTTTGCAACTTGATATTCACAGCCCACTGCAAGCATTATTTCACACCCATTCTCCCCAGTAGTAAACATGAAGTCAATATCATCAATAAATGAGAATATCCAAGTAAGCTCTTCATAAGTTTTCCAACCACTATACCTCTCTATGTCTGCCACATCCCTTTCCAGATGTTTTAAATTTCTACTGAGGACCACTGGAATAGTACATAATTCCAGGTAAACACATTCTGCTCTTTGGTGAGTGGAACACACACCTACAGCTTCAATCTACAACAGAATTTCTAGGCTATACAAAGACTAGTGGTGATTTTTGTGCTGATAATAATTGGAAAGCCTCATGTGGGAACCTTCAAAGCCGTGCATTTCTGTGTTACCTGACAAAAGTACCTCACAGCTTCAGTTCATTCTTGCTTATGTTTTTTTTCCCATGTCTTTCTTGGGATTAGGATCTCATTGTGTTAACACTGGGAGAAAACAGTTGGTGTATGCCTCATATGGCTTTGAGAACATGTATAAATAAAATAAAAGGCAACTGATGTGTGCACATAGAGTGTGAAACTGCTGATTAGTGTGAAGAAAAATGGTCTCACTATCCTGGCAGTTTAGTGCATACAGCCTTCTTGTACACAATGCTGGAAAGAGAAATTGTGAAGAAAAGTGAAAGGGCTTTGTGGAACTCCCCAGTGAGGGATATACAGGAGAAAACCTAAGAATGTTTGCTTAAGTATATAATAGGAGAGTAGTAGAAACAGACATGGAAAAAGGAGCTAACTTCTTGGTACTGGGTTGGACATGAGTGAGGAACATCTTGAAGGGATTTAAATCAGAAAATAATTTGTAGTGCGGTAGAGAGAACCAGCAGCAGAGTTGATAAAGTCTTCTAAAATAACTTTATAAAATAGAACTTATTATTTATCAGTAATCAATATATAACTGCATGAGTTCCAGAGATTATGTTTAATCTACATTTCACTGCAGTAAAGCAATTAACAAAGGTGGCAAATTATTTGATAAATAACTTTCTGCAATCAGGCAGACTTGAAATAGCATTTGTGCACCTTTTTAAAATTACTTCTTTCATTGGCACAAGAATGAAGAAGGAATTTTTAGTAAGGAATGAAAGATAGGATTGAGTCCCTAATGTCTTTGTGCTTGGTACTTATCTCCCTCATGAATCTTGCCTATTCAGTAGGTTAGAAATGAAAAATTATAAAAAATAAGCACTTTGGGAGTAAGCCTTCCATCTTTTAGATTTCATTTTTAGAATTACCCTACCCCCCAAAATGGGGAAGGAAACTACTACAGCTGATCTGATTTTGCACAGTGGCCCAAGGTCAAATAAACTTTTACTATAATCAATCTCAGAACAGTTCATCTGCATAACAGAGATTTTTGGGCTGAGCTGTGCTCTGCACAGGTACAAGGAGATGAGATAGAGAAGTGCCCTTTTATGTGCTGAGTCTGGTGCCCTTTCATACTCAGTTTAACTGAGCTCATAAGCACATGTGAAAGGGATCTCCTGTGTTTCAGTAAGTGCTGGCAGGGCACTCACAGGACGCTCCTCACGTGCATTGAACTGACATCCAGAGTAGACTGGGGCCAGCTTTACCTTCGTTGTGACCCTAGATGGATTATCAGCAGAAAAAAAAATCCTAAAAGGTTGTACTCTTTAGATGTAGTAATGCAACAGCTAGTATTCCTGAGTATTATTTTAAAATAAACTCTTATTTAAGGGTGAGAATTCTGAGGAGTAAGATTGTCTAAATGCCTTAAACAAGATTTTTTATTCTCTTGAGCACAACACCCCAAGCTTTTTCATCTTCTCTCACTGATCTTTTAAACTGTGCCTATTTATTCGATGTACCTTCACATGTATATGTCTTCAGTGATGAATTTAAGTATAATTTTATCTAATGATATTACAGGTGTTCCTCTGCATTCTTTGAGGAAGAGAGGTCAGCGTTAAAACAAAAACGGCAGAAAATCAGACTTTTGCAGCAGCGGAAAGTTGCAGATCTTTCACAGTTCAAAGATCTTCCAGAAGAGATTCCATTACCACTTGTAATAGGAACAAAAGTTACAGGTAATTTCTTAAAAACAAACAAAATCAGAAGCCAGATGTATTTTGCAAAGATTTTAAAAAGTCATAATAGACTTAGTGCACGTAATTATAATAAATGTGAGACATCAAAAATTGTATCAGTTTTTTGTTAGTTCATTGAGAAGGTGCTTGTGAAGCTTAGGTGGTATTTTAAAAACAGTGATAAGGTTTTGAGGTGCAGATTTAGTCTGGCTCATTATTTCTGCTGTTCAAGTTGTAGGGTTTTTTTCGTGTCTAGTATACCTAACAAATTTTGGAGAAAGGGAGATGCTTAATTTCAAAATATTGAGTGTTGTCCGAGTTTAAAATCTGACCTAATATAAAACTTGAACTTTATTTTTCCATAAATATAAAACTACCTGTTTTGAAACAGATAAACAATTGATATTGCAGCCTAATTGGACATGTATGCTAAATATGACATTGCTTTAGTAAAAAACCTTACACATAACTGAGGAAGCACTATTATTGAGAACATTCCACAGGTTTTGTGTAGTTTTATGAATATTTTAATTCCTTCCTCCTGTCTGATTGTGGTCCAGGTGCTCTTCACTTCAACATCTCCTATTCAAGCCACTACTGTTCATTGCATTTTTTTGTGTTGAACACCACTGCCCTTAGCTCTTGCTGAAGAGCAGGTGTGCACCACGCTGCCTCTCCTCACTCTCCTAGATGTGTATCCTTGAGCTGCCTTCCACACTGTTTTTTGCTAAATATGCAGTCATCAGAGGAGGTATTCAGAGAGAAATCCTGTGCAAAATTACCTGGAAATTGGCTTTTGCCCACAAAATCTGTCTGTCAGAAGGTATTGGGTATGAAATAGTGGGAGTTTCTTAGACATAAATGTAGTGCTGAGGATAAGATTTGGGAAATATTTGACCTTCAAACTTAAATTTTGTGAAAAATTTGGTAATATTTCTATTAGATATTTTTTCTGGGTTTGATTTTTTTTCCTCATTTAATCTATGCCTTTAAGTATACTTATAAAGAATTACTTGCAAAAGGTGTAATAAATCTGGTTTTGTTATTTGTATCATAGCATTGTAATGTTTGGTTTCTTGGTTCTCCTGTTGTTTTTTTCAGCCCGTTTGCGGGGTGTCCATGATGGTCTGTTCACTGGACAAATAGATGCTGTAGACACTCTTAATGCTACCTACAGAGTGACTTTTGATAGGGCAGGTCTTGGAACACACACAGTCCCAGATTATGAAGTTCTTGTAAGTATTAATGACACATTCTAAAAGTACCTGTAATAAGAAAATCAGATTTTTCAAATCCACAGTGATATGCCTTAATAAAAAATATTACACCCAGGTGGTATTGTCATAAAGTAGAAACAAGCATAACAGATGCATGGGAAATTCCAGGATAATGAACTTTTACTGTTTATGATTTCACAGAACAGGATAATCCTCTATGATTAAAGCATAATGGCTCAGGGTGGAATAATTTACTAGACCAACTACTGTAGGCTGTTACAATAGCCTGAGTTTAATATGAAGAAATACAATGATTAGTATAAGATCCCAGAGAGAATTCTGCAATGGGATCCTGCCAGGATTTGCAGAAAGTGTTCAAGAAAACCTGGCCTTTTGTGATTTGCTGAAGTCAGGAAAGGCCTGTGAAAGTTGCAAACAAGTATTATAAGTTGACTAAACTTGGTTTTGAAATTCCTTGTGCTAATGAAGCTCCCTGGGAGGATGATGTTTTGGTCAAACAGGTGGAGATTATCTCCCAGCTTCTAGGCTTTTTTTCTGCCAGACAGTCCAGCCTAGACTGCCAAGATTCTGGAGGACCTCACTTTCTTTTGTATCTTGTGTAGTGTTGGATCTCCATAATTCTTCTAGTCTCTTCTCCAGTCATGGTCTGAGTTTGGAGCCTCTGCTGACCTTCTGTCGTGATTTGTCTGCCAATAGCATTTTTGGAAATGTCCATGTAGGTTTTATTTGATGTGATGCCATAACACTTTGAAAACTCCAGCAGCACATTAGGATTTTGAAGCTCCTGCTTGGACCAAAAGGAAAATGTCAATCTTTTCATGCTGTTGGGTTGGAGTGTGGACAGACACGGCTAGTCCAGATCCCAGAAATAATTCATGTGTTCCAAAAGGCCAAAAATTAATTGGGCACTGAAGTATATCCTTCATTTCCCTTTCCCTGTCCCTGCCTGGCAGAGCAATGAGCCCCATGAAACCATGCCAATCGCTGCCTTTGGACAGAAACAACGGCCCTCGCGCTTCTTCATGACTCCTCCCCGATTGCCATACACACCTTCACTCCAGTCTCCAATCACAGTAAGTTACTGTTTACAGGTGGTATTAATCACTGAACTAATTTTGTTACGTGTTGAAGCTGTTACCTTAAAAAGTTGTTGAGGTTAATTTTCTGAAGTTATTTAGCAAGATCAAAATTTTAGCAAAACCCTCTAAAAACAAGCTATTAATTTAGATGTTTTATTCTTTATAGGATAGTGATCCTTTATTAGGGCAATCTTCATGGAAAAACAAAATTTCAGGCACAGATAGTGAAACACTAGGAGGCTTTCCAGTAGAATTCCTCATTCAAGTGGTAAGTACTAACTACAGCTCTTAATTTTGTTTTTTGTTGTATATTTGTGTTTGTTCTGCCAATTATGCAGTTCAATGACGTTCTGTTAATTTATGACAGATCTGGTAATAGCCAAATTAACTTTTGAAGAGATGTTGATATTTGTTTTTATTCTCCCTTCTTAATTTCCTCACTTGTTTATAACCTTTGAAATATGTTGCTTTTCAGACCAAAGAGGTCTTCAAAAGTGTCTTATTTTTCCCAGCTCTACTATTTCATCTTTAAAATAGTATTATTTCTATGAGCAGACTTTAAAACTTCTTTATTTATTTAAAATATACTTGCATTGTGCAAAGAATGTTTGCCATAATATACATTATCACATATATTTTATGTTATATAATGTTCTACCCTCTTGCAGAAGCAAAGCAGCACTCATTTCCATGCAAGCAAACTTTCATTTTACAGATAACACTACACAGAAAATACCTTTTTGTCTTCATCTTTATGAAGTAGTTCCTCAGTGGTTTTTGTACCCCAGTTCAGAAGAGCACAGACAAGTAATGTTAGGAAGCTGAGGTTCACTGAATATTAAAACACACTGAAGCCTTTTCCAGGATGATGGAAGAATGTAATTGCTCATGTTGGCTTAGCTTAAGATCAATGCTTGAAGTCTTTAACAAGGAAAGCAGTTTTGAACATGCCAAAGGAGATTGGAATGATTCATGTTTAAAATATTAAGAACTGAGAAATAAAATGCCTCTCAGATTTTCAAGACTGTGTAATTGGTCAAAAAAATAAATTTGTGTCCATAGCTCACATGACACACTAACATTTGGGCCATTCAACATAATGAATTTTATTTGACAGAATCATCTATTCAGCTTTTTTTAGAGGAAACTTGTCTGAAGCTGATTTTGAAAAAGGTGGCATGGCATCTAGCTTAGCTAAGAAAATTTAAAATAGATGTAGTTGCACATATATATAATAAAATTGAAATATATAAAAGCTACAGTCTTTATGCAGCTAAACTGTATCTGCAGCTGTTTGAATCACAGAGTATGATCAGTGAGACTAGGTAACTAAGGTGAACTGAGCATTGCAATTACTTAGTACATCAATTTGATCTGTTTATGATACTGTTTCAGCATTTTAAAAATGAAAATTTGTGATTTGTCAGTCACGTTTGGCTATGTGTTACTACTCAGTATAAGGAAATCTAAATTTTACAAGCATAGGCTTATTGCTTGTATTGCAAATGGTGGCATTTTACAAAGATACCACATTAATATGTATTTTTGCTTGAAGATATTCAAAATGCTTTGAATAAAATCAGTCCACAGATTTTTGGCATTCGTCTATTTGAGCAACAACAAAGAGTCACAGGGTTTAAACATGTATGGAAGGACTTGAAGCATTATTTTTAAGATCATTTTTTTAACTAGAAGTTTGAGGGGGTACTGAAATTTGGTGTTGTGAAATATACGAGACTGGTGAATGCTGATTATTGATTGTGCTGAATTCACCAGTCCAGATGTATTTTTATGTTAAGGGTTGCTGCTCAGGATGTTTTAGCCTTTCTGATAGACTGGTACTTAAAAAGTCAAATCTCTTTTTCTGATTTAATGTTGGTTCAGGAAGTAAATGGTCAAAAACAGTTCGATTCCAAGAAAACTTTCTGGAAAACTATTCCCAGGCAGTTATTTATAAGACAAAAAGAGACAATGTTATGGGAAAAAATTTTGGACAAAACAGAAAATGCAGAGCACACCTTGAATAAGATTTCAACCCAGCCCCTTATTTCCTTTATCTGAAATTAATTTGGAAGAAGAGGAAGTGAATCCAAAATCACATGCATACAATGACAAATAAATGTTAGAGATATTCTCTTTACATGTAAATTGAAGCTGTAAGCAAACATTGGGACTTGTAATGACTGTTTTAATCATTGTACTAGTTTTTCTGAATCCTTGTATTTATTATAACTGCATGTTACATTTTGACACCTGGGGCTGTGGATTAAGGCATTAGAAGACTGGCTCAAAAATTAACATTATATTAAGAAATTCAGCAATAAATGAGTGATAAATTTTATTTTCAAGTCTTCATGCTTAATTCATTATGTAATGTATCCTTAAATATTTTATATGCTATATGGCAGGTCAGTCAAAATCGATAGATTGCATTTGCACATTCTTGCCAGTATTTAAATTTGGAGGATGTTTTTCCAAGTATTCACCTACAGGGTTTTTGTTTTTCCTTCCTCCGTGCTTCCTTTTTTTGTTTTAGGGTAAAAAATATGATTGGAAGGCAGTGCTGTAGGACAAAGCAGATGTTGGCAGGGTCCCTGCATGCCCAGTAGAGGGAGTGTGGTGATGCAGCACGGGCACAGCAGTGACCTGATGTTTGCATGTGGGGAAAGGAGGGATCTTCCCAACTGAAGTGATCTAAACATTCTGGTTGGGTTGTTCCTTCATTTCTTTTAATGTAGAAAAGCATTGTACTAAAAACTTGTTTCCAGTTTATTGAGAACTATAAATTGCAACAGTAAACAGGATGAGTTGTGGTGAAAATAGAGCTTTTAGGCAAGAATTTCTCAAGACAGATAGGGACTATTCAAATAGACTGAATTATAGCATTCACTGGCAAATGAAAATGGAGGTCTATGTAATAAAATGTACCCCTGAGAAAAAGTTAGTGGACGTGATATATACAGTGAAAATCCTTAGAATCAGATTATCCTGATCACTGAAATTCGTCTTGGAATAGGATGAATATAATAGAAAATCCAAGCTCATCAAGTGGAGAACTAGTGCTGTGCATCCTCACATATGTCTGCACGTCAAATTAGAAGTTAAGAATCAAATGCCTTGCAAATTCGGAGAACAAATTATATATTCTGCATTTATTTGGGGACTCGTCAACTTCGTGAAGGAGAAGAATGTGTTAGGCAGTTGTTGGATGGTGATGACAGCAGAGCTTGATAAGTAACTTTTTGGCAGCAGTGGCAGATGGTGTACAGTGCTTTTCTTCCTCCCAGGTGTTTTATTGGCAACATGAACACTTGTGTAATGTGTTAGAAACTAGATCAGAGAGACAGTCCAGCTCACAAGTAACAATTTTACTTTTCTTTCTTGCCCCTTCTGAACTTACTTTTTGACATTGTCTCTTCTGTGATTGGGTTCTTTATGCAAAATGCAAAGAGCAAAAACGCAAGTGCTGGCTCGGCATAGGCACTGGGGGACAGCAGAAGGACAGAAATGAGCAGCTGAAACTGGGAGGCTGATAACCCATACAGTGTTGTCTCTGAGCCTCTGACCATGGCTCACCATCCATTTGTAGGATGTATCTGGCAAAATATATGGAGTAGAAAGAAGTATTGATGCCATTTTACAGGTTTAGTGTCCAGATGTGTCATTCACAATACTGTTACAGGCTTCCTGTGTTCAGACACAGGAAAGATGGCAGTGAACAGAAAAAGATACTGAAACGGCCACAAAAGTTTAGGAGATGAAGAGTCCTTTAAGGGAGTGGAATCTGAAAAGGCTCAGGTTGTGATTAGTCTGGTGGAAGAACAGTGGAGAAGAGATGCTTTTATTGTCTCTGAATAAACAGGGATAAATACAAGGAGGGAACACTATATTTAGCTGAAAACCAGCTTTGGCTGTTTGGCAATTTCAAACAAATTGCTATGAAGTGTAAAAGAATCCATTTAGCATGGAAATTCCCAGAATATTCCTCACTAGCTGAAAGAGATCCTGGAACAATTTTTTAATTACAATTTGTGAGGGCAAGCAATATGGCTGCATTAAGACTGAACTTAAAAATCACAAAAGGGATTATATATAAATCAGATGTGTGTTGAACTCGGAGTTCCTATTTCTCCCAGTCAAGTGTTTCACTGCTAGGATGCAGTTAACCCTTCTGGAATTTGTAAAATGTGAAACTTTTGCCCTGTTGACTCCACTAATAAAAGTGTTGCTGGTTGTAATGAAGCTAGGATTTCTCCATGGCCCTGGAGTATGAATACTTTTAGGAGTGATGAGTGTGTTGAAAGTGCTCCCAGTGATTTCCACTTTAGCCTGCTAGGTCCCCAGGGCAGGAGACACAGGGTATTCCCATTACAAAAGACGGAAATGGAAAGCCCAGAGTTGTTCTATATAAAATAGATCCAATCTCTATAGCAGGGTTTACTGCAGGAGTTTACACAAAGGGCTGGTGCTTGGTGGAGGGCACAGCTGAGAACTCTGGAAAAAAAGGTGTAGTAAGGTGAGTGATACTAATTGTAGTACCATGACCGTAACGCCCTTCGCTCTCCTTCAGCCTATAAAAGAAAAAGGTTTTTAGCCTCTAGCTGGCCATAAATCATATTAGTTTTCCTACAGGGGATTTCAGATGATGGATTTTAGCACTCTTTAATTTAGGGCACTTGAAATCGCTTTAAAAATCTCTGGAAAAATCCATCATTTCATTGTAATTAATTTTTATTTCTGTTTCTTAACTTGATCAACAACTGAGAAATTATGAAAGAAACAGGTATGGATTTTGTCTTGAATTTCTGTGGCACTTCAAAACTGCTTAGGGATCTATTCTTTCTAAAAATAGTTCCTTTGTTTTAGACCAGGTTATCAAAAATCCTTATGATCAAGAAGGAGCACATCAAACAATTGAGAGAGATGAATACAGAAGCAGAAAAACTGGTGAGAATTTTCCTTTTTGGTTATTAAAACAGGATATGCTTTAACAGCTAATGCAAATGAATTTAGTTAGGAGTATAGTCTAAATAATATGTGTATTTTATTGCTTTCTATGAGATGAAATGTCTTTATTATTTTAAAAGACAAATCAGAGAGGTCAGTTGTTTCAAATAGGATTCTCCTTTGAAAGCACTGTGCTTTGGAAACTGATTAATGTTAACGTCAGGGTAGCACATGTCAACACATGAAGTAAGGAAATACTATGTACCTTGTGAATTTGGTGTACAGGTTTATATGGTATGATATTTATGCTAAAACTGTTTCACAGATGGTAGATATTTACTTATTATCTCAGCTTTCTGGTTAAAACAATTACTCATTTCAGAGGGTTTTGTGTAAAGCTCTGAGTGCCTTTAACTGGCATTTAAAGTTACAGTACCACAGCAGCTACAGCATAATTAACAGCAGCAGCAGAATAGTTTTTCTTGCTAACTTTATCTAATCAGCAATCAGTAAATCAAAATTAAAAGAGTGGCTCTTCTACCACCCATGGCTATAAATTAACTTGAGAAAGCTCTCAGTCTTCTGCAAGCATCCATCCAGGCAGGCTGTTGTCTCTGCAGTTTACAGTAGGGTAAAGGTTTGTGGAGAACAAGGCTCCCTATTATTTCTTGAAACAAAATGGTTGATTTTTTTTTTTCCATGTAAAATATTGGAATGTTGAAATGTGTGATTTTTTTGTGGTGAGATTTCTCTTTGTGCCTTCAATGATCATGTGCATGTGTGCATTGTTACTCTGCTTCCTACTGCCCCATCCCTGTGTCTCTGTAATTTTCTTCTTCTGTGCCATGATGATGTTCTTCAAAACCTTATCATTTCAGTTACTATATTATTTTTCCCATACATCAAATGTTTTGTCTTTTAATCTTGTGTGTTAGTAACACACAAGAGTAGTAAGATTAAAACACGTCATTGCAACCTGCAACTCTGATAATGAAAAATTACCAACTCTTCTTAAATTAGTTTTTTTTCGTACTTTGCATAGATAAGGAGATCCATAGGAATGACAGCAAGAACCCGAATGTTAGCTCAGCGATTAAGTCATAAATTACCTACATTGTTACTTTTCTTGGTCTCCTTAGTCCATGAAATTCAAGGAGCAAAAAAGCAACTGGAAGGAACCGAGAAATAGATTATAACCGATACATTTTAGCTCAATTGTAACCTAAGGACTATGAGATACTTTGACATTCTTCCTTGCTCTATTTGCTTTGAAAGCCAACAATCGTAAAGCAAACCCCATTACTACTCAAGGCTGTCCTGATAAAAATAGAGGATGTGATACCTTCCTATTGGGCCATATTCTTAGCCCATCTTCTAATCCTCTTTGTCCCTTGGCAACCCCATCTATGTTTGTGCCACTGAGTCTGTGTTGCTTCTCCTTTAAAATGTATTTTCTTTGAACAAGAATGTTTTTCTGATCTCAGTTCATTTCAACATCAGTAGCATACCTGAACATGAATAAAATTGAATCCTTTGAGTTCATTCAGGTGTACTTTAATTGCCAGACTTTGCTAAGAATTCATACATTTGTCATTTGATAATTGTTTGAGTACCACTACTGTTTGGTTTAAAGTAATCCTTTTATAAAGAATTCTGTTTAATGACTGATTCAATATTGAAATATTGGAACTGACCAAAATCAGAAATGGTACTGATTATTATCTGGCATTATTATCTGGCAGTAATAATAAATTTACACAAATCAGGGAATGCCTTCAGAGGTGTTATTAATGTATGCAACTGTACATTTTTGTCTCATTTTTCTTGACATCACTGTACTAGTTTGGGTTGCAGCCTAAAAACAAATTACTGTGTACATAAAACAGTAAACATTTGGATAAAGAAGTATTAATTGAAAGGACCTGCAGTAAAAACAAGGTAAAGATAATGCTGGTTGTCTCAGAGAAGCATCTAGATCCTTGGTGACAGAGGTGTTACCTGCTTGTATCTGCTGAAAGCCATCCATCTTTTGTCAGTTTAGCTGTTCATCAGTGTTTCCAGGTCTTGGGTTGTGCCCAGGTCAGAAATAGTGTCGGTGCTGAGAAATATTTCTTTTGCCTTTAGCCTTTCCTCTTCAACAGGGAATTCATAATTGTCTGCAGCTTTCACAGCTAAGCTGGAGCAGTTCAGTTTGCTCTAAGGGAACTGGTCACTGGAGAAGATCTGAAAGATTTTATTTATGTTCCAGAGCTGCAGAAAGTATGCCAAATTTCCAGTAGGAAATTCTGAAATTTCCAGTAGGAATTTTGAAATTATGGTGATAGTTTAAAGCCCTGTTAAGTTGGTACTCAGATTTGTAAATCCCTGGAGATCATCTCAGTGATTAGGTTTCATGGGGAACTTTGAACTGAGCTCATAACTGAAACCTTTTGCATTTTTGACCAGGATTATCCTGATGGAAACTCTTGATTTTGCAGTTTGCTTTATCTTATGTGTGAAATCTATAGCTACAAGTTTTGATTGTAGGAGATACCCAGATCTGAGTCCTATGGCTGGAACTACCTCTAGTTCTCTTGCAAGAGGCAATTTGGAGAGGAAATTTTATAATATATTGTATGTTTTTTTCAATTTCATAAATATCACCCAAACATTGTCAAGCTGTATTCTGAAAGGAGTAGAAGAAAAAAGGTACTTATTTTGGTATTTATTCTTTTTGTGGAAAATCATGCTTACAAAATACTGTTACCAAATATAAGCTCTAGTAACTTTGTTTTTTGGCAGAACTGATAGCTGTAACAGAAGGTGTGTAGCACTGAGTCATCCTCAAGTGACCAATAACTAACTAGCCAAATGTGCCTCCCATCCTGCAGCAAAGGTGGTCGAGGCCATATTGTCCTGTACTGTTCCTCTGCTGGCAGGATAGTTCTCTGCTCAACCAGTAGGGAGAAGCTACTGGAGGAATAAGCAGGTCAGACCACAGTCATCTTCTGTAGCATTTATCACCATAGATTATTCAGGAAGGGAATAAAAGCATGGTTGTTACCTACACAGTTTCACTCAGAGTTACAAACAGTAATGCTATATATTAATGTTAATATTTTTCTATTTGACACCGGGATTTCAAATATTTCAGTATTTTCTTCTAGTAAAAACTCATTTGGATGAGTTCAAAATCTGTAGCTGTACAGTATCATATTAACTTTAATATGTTTTGTGTTTTCCACAGAAATCCTATTCCATGCCAATCAGCATTGAGTTTCAGAGGAGATACGCAACTATTGTTCTAGATCTAGAACAACTAAACAAAGACTTAAATAAAGTTTTGCATAAAGTTCAACAGTATTGTTATGAGGTAAGATTTTGCTAGAATCTCTGTGGACTTGGTGGTTTTGCTCACCCTGAGTAGAAAACAAAATTTCCTGGGAACAGGGGATGGGTGAGGGTCACTCTGAAATGAAACTATTGGTAGCTGTGTTGGATTCCTTCTCTGGAATTTGAGCTGCCTTTGAGCAATGCTCTTCCTGATACCAGTGGCCTGTTCTTAAGCAGACCTAAAGAGAAAGAACACTGTCTACTATACCCATGCAAACTGTCTTTGAAATCATCTCGTTTCACACATCCACCAAATGCAGATTATTCTTGCATATTATTTGCACGTTTGCAAGTATATGCAATAATTTCTCCTTTCATATCTCTGCAGCTTGCTCCTGACCAGGGCCTGCAGCCTGCTGACCAGCCCACGGATCTGAGGCGCAGATGTGAAGAGGAAGCTCAGGAGGTCGTCAGGCAAACAAATACCTTGTCAACGGGACAGCTCTGTGTGGAGAGTGAAAATTTAACTGATCTTATCTCTAGACTTACAGCAATATTACTGCAAATTAAGGTAAAAAGTTTGCACAAAATAGCTTCCCCCATACAATACATAGTGTTAAAGTTCTGCCAGTTTTTGTGCTGAGCTGTTGAGAACATTTTTGTTTTCTTCTACAGTGTCTAGCAGAAGGAGGTGATCTGAATTCCTTTGAATTTAAATCACTAACAGATTCATTAAATGACATCAAGAATTCATTAGACTCCTCAAATATCAGGTATTACTTTTTGAATATCTAATTCTTAATTATACACCTTGTGATAGTTCTTACTGTATTTTAGAGGTGAATATTGATTATAATTAAGAGATTGAATCTGGTAACTTCTGCTTATAGGAAGGGTCCCATATAAAAGGTGGACTTCTTAAAGGGAATATGAAATGAGCAGTTTTCTGTTTGAACCTATCAGTGAAGTAACATGTTTTTAAAAAAGTGTAAAAGTGCTAAATTGATGCAGAAACAACTAGGCTTTCTTGTTCTTCAGTAATTTATGATAACTAAAAACTTATTTTAGAACATTGTCAGATTTTGAAATCCCACTAGTATTACAAGTTTTTTAAACCAGAGAACAGTACAATTTCAGGATTCTTTTAGCATATTCAACCTCTTGTCTGTAAATATCAAAAGGTGGCATATGAGACAATTAGAAGTTCTGAGCAGCTTCTGTTGTCAAGATTTTAAGCCAAGAAACGGCAGAGCAGCCATATTGTGCCAGATCAAAGGCCAGTCTAGTCTAGATGGGCCATTTTTTCAACAGCTGTCACAAGCAGCTGCCTGAGGAGGTATCATAAAAGTATCAAGAATGTGGTAGCAAGAGTGTAGTGATACTTGTCTGGAGTACCCTGCAGCCCCAGCAATTTGTAACCAGTATTTTATGCTGCTAAATTATGTCATTTAGCAAACAAACCTAAATGCTAAGATTTTTTTTTTATATCCTTGCTGCTTGTATTGCTACATAATAATGGGAGGCTGCACAAATGAATTTTTAATTTTTTAATTGTTTTCTAAAGATAGTTGAATGGCCTTTTGATTTCAGTATAGTTATTGATAAATGCCAGTTTATAGCATTTTTCATTAGGAAAAACAAAACCAAACCTCAGACATTAGTGAAACTTCTTTATAATCAACCCTGCAAATTGCATATTGGAATTGATTCAAGTAAAGGTTGATGTACCCAGCAAAGAAAGTGATGATGTTTCCATTTCCTGGTACTTATTTTGGCCATTTTAGCACCTCTTCATAATATTTTGATTTCACTAACTCTGGTCATGTTAACACCTTACTTTAAGTGCCCAAGTCAGTGACTTTTGATTTCTTGCAGCTGTTTGTGCAAGTTGTGTTTACCCATATTTCTCTGTCAAGTTGCATTTGTAAGTACTGCTCTTTGATTCATCTGAATTTTTGTATGGGCTAGGTTGACATCTTGATTTTTCACTGATTTTTCACTGTAGAGATATTCAGACATAACTCTTATATAAGGGGTTCAACATTTCTTTCCTTCTTTTTTTTCTTCCCATAGTTGTTTTCAGAATAATGTTGAGATCCATGTTGCACATATTCAGAGTGGTCTGAGCCAGATGGGGAACTTACATGCTTTTGCAGCTAACAACACCAACAGAGACTGAAAACTTCCTTTCAAGTGTACAGCAAGTAGTTCTGGAAAATCTTCTTCCATTCTATAGGCTTCACCAAATACCCTACTGCCAGAAGATAAGGAAAGAGAAAACCTCTCAGAAAGGACCCTTTTAAATATAATATATCTGCTTCTTAAGGAAACCAGCATTACTGGCCAGCATTACGTTAGATTTCTCCATTTGTTATTCACATGTAGTAGTTTTGCTAACCGGTAATCTCTTAGTAATTGCATTGATTATAGTCAACTTGAAAGCATACTTTCATATAATTTGAACTTAGTTTTTAAAAGTTCAGATTAATTCTGCACACCTCTTGCTGTTGAATCTCCTGGTATGTTAGAAGTGCTGAAGAGGAAATGGCTTGAGTTAGTAGCCACATGGCAGGTCTTTGTTGTGTAAAGCTACACCTCTGTGTAGCTCTTCAGAGCTGCCAGGTCAGCCCTTGGGAAGCCCGAGCGTTCCTGATCTAAGGAAGCAGCAGCAGGATACAGCCAGCAAACATAAGCTGCAAACTGGAGGATGTTGGGCAGGTCTATCAGTCAGTCAGTGTCTTGTTGGAACTCTTAATTTATCATAACTTATAGAAGGAGTCTAATGAAGGAATATAAAAATGTAACTGTTAACTTTCCAGAAAGAGATTGGTTATGGCTTTTTCCCTTCACAAAGGGCAGAAGAAGTGCTTTAGGTGGTATTTTATAGAAGTGACTGGTTAAACATTGTTTTTCCGAATTCTTGTTTGTTTTGCACAAGTTTTAAATTAGGTGACTGGTTATTCAACTATACCCACCATATATAAATATGAAGATTTTTATAATTGAAGATAACCAGTGATGTAAACTGCAAAAATAAGAAGTGATAACCTGCCTATACCTTTTGGAATGTTAATCTTGTAAAAAGTGTGTATTGGTTTGTTTAAATAGTCTTGTAAAGCTTCTGTGTAATGAATCGTTTCCAGATATGGATTTTCAGAGATAGCTGTAGAGATGTTTTTGATTCTTTTAGATGCCTCATTAAATAAGGTCTTTTATATGTTAATGTATAAAGAATATGTAAACAGGATTATTTTCAATTTTAAAATTTTGTATAGTTTAAAGATGCTTCTGTATTCTGTGTTGGTATTGTGCCACTGCAAAACTTTAGTGCAGAGTTTATATTTAGCTAAATTTGTTCTGTTAATTAAGAGAAATGCATAAATCTTTTATTCTCAATGAAATTTGTAACTGAATAAATTGACCTATGAGAGTTGATATATTTCACAAAAATGCAGAATTTTTTGCAGATGGTCTCAGTTCATTTTTTTAAGAGAAGCTAATTGCTGAAAATGAAATGTTATGAGGACGAGGTGAGTAGGTATTTTAAAATTTTGCAAGTGGTACTATAAAATAATGATAAACATTAATTTAGCTGACTTACCCAGGAAAACTTAACTCTCATAATGCAATAGAACACCGTAGTGGTCCCTGCAATTGCTTTTGTAATCATGTCACTCATTATTTTATGGTGTTACCATCTGTTTGATAAAGAAGACAGAAAGGAGTCCTCTCCCTCCAGCCTTTTCATGTGAAGAGAGAAAGGTGCCAAAGCCAAGGTACATAAGTTTAGTCAGACAGGAAGTAACCTGCTCTATAGCTAACTCAGGAAAAAGGAACCATCCCCTTGCTCCCCTATACTCACGTGCCTGCTGCTCCGTCTGCACACCTCTGCTCTGATTCTGTCCTGCTCTGTTGGGCCTCAAGCTCAGCATGTGCACTGAATGCTTTTGAGGAACAGGACTTCCCAGTACAAAACCAGGAGGGTGATCAGGCCCTGCTCACAGCAAAGGTCCCAAATTGAGAGGGAGACAAGTTATAGAAACCTGCTTTTCATGACAGCCTTTTATCCTACTGGACACAGAATACATTGCAATAACCACAACACTGCAATCTCAACTCTGATTCCTTGGGTATAATGATTTTTACATGTGGATACTTAAATGTGCTCTCCAGCATGTTTTCTGTTGATGTAGGTTTTTTTTCATTATTGCAGGGTAATATATCATAGAAAGGTCTGTTGTTTGTGAGAAGCCATGTACTACCACATGTCATTTGTCCCACTTTTGTAGGTAATGTGAATATACACATAGTTTCTTTTCTTTGAAGGGCTGTATTTCTCCTTGGGTACCAGTGTGTTGGGTCAGAACTAATGTTTAATTCTGGTGACAGTAACAAATACAGCTGCTTTTGCTGAGTGTGCTCCAAGCATAGCAGGAGTCTCAAGAGCTTACTGCAACTACTGTGCCTGAAGTCTGCAGGAGCAAAACAAGTTACTTTGATTTATTTTAGTCAGTAAACTAGAATTTACCCTGAGCCCCTAAGAAACCATGGTCTCATTTTTTCTTCCTGCAAGTGCTTCTCTTCTGGGGTTTTCCTGATCCCCAGCATAGCGCACAAGTCCACTTGGGACAGATGATGTCTGAGGTAGGTTGGTTGGTTTTTGGTTCATGTTTTTTTCAAGGATAGCTCTGGGGTTTTTTTTTTTTTGATGGATGATTAATCAGCAGCCCTGCCATGTGCTTTATCTTGCAAGCTTGTAGTCCAGCTAGCGTTCAGTTGTCCCACATCTCACAAGCACAGGTATGTTATGGGGTACCACTGAGGCATTTTGTGCATTGGTTACTTTATTCTGTGGGGCATGGTTCCTGATAGAGGGTATTTCTGCCAATTACATGGGTCGTTTTTCCTGTGCTTCTGGCATGTGGGTGCTTTTCCATAACTTACAACTTCCTCTGCTAGGCTCTGAAGTACTATTTTGTAAGCAGGAAGAATTGATCTTATCCTCAAAATACATACAGAGTTATGTATCCTTCCTAAGTAAATTGAATTAGAGGAGAGACTTCTGTTGTTATGATTTTGCTGTTCTCAGTGCAGAGCCATTCAGCCCATGATGTGAACAGTTTCTGTGTAGTCCCTTCCTAGAGCTTACAGTGTCCACAAAATACTCCCATTTCTCTTAGTTTAACGTTAACCTTGGCCTAAGTGGCAGACTGGAGGCTTTTGTCTGAGTACTTGAGATTTGAGGGTTTGTATTACTTAGGCCAGACATTTCCATTTTCATTTAGGGACGGGGGGCGTTTGTTTAGGGCAGATTTAAGACAAATGCTGACAGAGAAGGTGTAAGGCAGTTTCTGTAACCTGTTCTATTCAGGCCCCTTAGGTCTCTCACCTACATCTAAACTGCAGCCGTAGCTCTCCAGGCCTGGTAACAGAACCTGCAGCTGGGACATCTACCACTTCTTTACCCCACCATCAGCCAAGGTAAGAAACCTTGCCCCCTCAACCGGGTACACACACACAAGCAGATCAAAAATGTAAACCTTTATTTTATTTTCCTTGGTCAAAAAACCCGACAGACCATCCGTCTTTTCTAAGACCACTCCCCACCCCCAAAACACAGTGAATTTGGGTTAGCTTTTTGGCTAAAGGTTAAATAGCTATACTAAACATGATAAAAGAAAGTTTTAAATACAGTGTAAAAAGATGCTCTCAGCTGATGGAGCCGACCCGTATCTTTCTTAAATAAATAGTTAAAATCAGTTACTCCCGGATAAAGTGCAACAGTGGCAGAGCAGCAGAGGTGAGGTAGCGCGGTGTGTGGCTGCTCCCCGCCCGAGCAGCGGGCCGGGGTCCGGCGGGGGGCTGCGCCTGTCGCCTGTCCCGCCGCGGCGGCGCTCAGAGCGCGCGGAAGGCGCCGAGCGCGTTCTCCTCCCACTCCGAGCCCGACTCCGAGTAGCCGCTGGTGTCCTCGGCGTCCGACACGGGCGAGTACTGCCCGCAGAAGGCGCGGGCCGGCGGGAAGGGGCCGGCGGCGCTCCCCGCGAACGGGGCGGGCTCGGCCCCGCCGGGCTGGCCGGGCGGGAAGCCCTCGAAGCCGGGGCCGGGCGGGAAGCCGGCGGCCGGCGGCCACGCGTAGGGGCCGAGCCGTCCTCCGTGCGGGCCAGCCCGGAGAGGGCGCAGCGGGGCCGCTCCGGGGCGCGCAGGGCGGCGAAGCGCGGCGGCCGCGGGCAGCCCGGCGGGGGGCGCGGCGGGGCCGGGCCGGGGCGGGCCCCGCTGGCGGCGGGACTTGGCGCGGCGGTTCTGGAACCAGACCTGCGGAGAGAGGGCGGCGGTGAGCGCGGGGGCGGCCCCGGCGGGCGGGCGCGGCACGGCCCGCGGCCCTCACCTGGATGCGGGACTCGGGGATCTGCGTGGCGTCGGCCAGCTTCTCCCGCAGGTAGATGTCGGGGTACATGGTGTCCTGGAAAACCAGCTCCAGCGTCTCCAGCTGCGCCGCCGTGAAGCTGGTGCGCTTCCTCCGCTGCGAGGCGGCCGGCACAACCCCCTCCGACGGCTCGGCCGGGGAAGCGCCCTGAGGGCGGGCGAGGCCGGGCCGGGCCCGCCGCCCCCGCCCACCTGCCCGCGGGGAAGGCGGGCGGCTCCGCCGGGGGCTCCCGAAGCGCAGCGCGGCCATGGCAGCGGCGAGGAGGGGCCCGGCCGGCCCGCCGCGCTTTATAGCCGGGGAGGGTCTCGGCAGGGGCGGGGGTTCCAGGGGCGGCACGGCCCCGCGGGAGGGCGAGCTGCGGGCACCCCGCCGGGCCCCGCGCCCCGGGCTGCCGGGGGGTGCCGGCTGGGGCGGCCCCTGCCTTGCTCAGCCCGCAGGACTCAGTGATGCCCCAGGCGTGCCTGGCGGCTGGCAGCCCTCGGCTTCCCGTCCCAAACACGGACAGCAGGAGGGACAGCGGGGCTTTGCATCCACGCGCAAAACAACTGGGTGTTGGGAGTTTGGCACCCCGGAGAGAACCCAGAGCAGCGGCTGGGTTATTTCTGATACAACATCTGGGCTGGTAGGGTTATGGAGTTTACTCCGTCCAGCTATTGATGTGGAGGTAGATGCTCTTAAGCTGCTGACTGCTTTGGCAAGTAATGGATCGTGCGTGGTGTGAGACATAAAGCAAACAGAAGTTATCTCTTCCCCAAGTCTCTGGCCGAGACTTGCTTCACTTGCAGTGCTTCGCTGCCAGCTGTGCGGGTGGTGTATAGCTTCCTGCTGTGCCTGCTGCTGCAAAAACATCTCTTTCTTTTTAAGATGCAAGTTCAATGCACCTGGAGAGCAACAGCAGCTCAGGCAGGGCAGAGGCAGACTTTGGTGTCACCTTTTCCACCACTTGCTAATGCCTTTACACCTCACATTCGAGCATCCCGTGTGCTTCTGCCAAAACTGATTCCCAGACGGAGAGGTCTCATGCTGAAACACTGCCTACACACCCCAACAACACCAAGACACTTAAAATTGTTTGTCCTCATTTTACTTTTTACAACTCTCTCCCAAGAAAAGTTAATTTGTGCAGAACATCATGTTAAAATTTTTAAAAGCTGTTTTTGGAATTTTTGTTCCTAAAGCATTTGTACCTTTGTGCTTTTACATATGCAGCAGTCCAGGTGCTTTCATGACTGAAGTTTTTAAGTTGTTCCCAAAATTGTGGGCTGTAGCCTGTAGACAGTAGTCAGAGACATGGGGCTTGTACAATGTTCTCAATTAGCAGTGTTAATGAGAGGGCATGGTTAGAAAGGGCACAGGTAAGTAGTGATCCAGAAAGCACAAGACAGCATTATTTAAGGTTTTTAGTGAAAAATTCATGGAGGGTTCAATCACCCTGCAGATTCTGTGCAGATATAGAAGATGCCACAGGTGGCAGCAAAAGAATAGTATTCCAGATTATATTTGCATGATGAATTTTTATTGTATCTTACATCAAGTAATATTCCTGGGAAACATAGCAGAGGTTTATTTTCTGAAGGATTTAATCCTGCTTGGAGTTATGCCATTATAAGAATATAGTTTCTAGGATTTGGTTAAGGTTGATTAAGTCTGCCAGACAGAGAGCAGGTTTTTGAGGAAATGTGTTTTTTCACACACATACATGTGATTTTCTTTCAGCAGCAGCCCAGGCTTAAGGAGTTGCTGGCACCACAGGCCCCCCACTGTTCACCCTTGTCCTGATGCCTTCCCTTTAGCTGAGCATGTCAGTCCACACTGAGTGATCAGGGAATTAACCCAAGTTAAAGTGACTGTACAGTAACAACAGCTGGGGCTTGTTGGTTGGGTTTTTTCAATCCAGATCTGGGATTTCCTGCCTGTGGGTTACCAATACCCCTGGGATGGCTGTACAAGAGAGAGGACACTGCCAGATGGAGCAGGAGGGAAATGAGGGGGATCCCATCTGGGGTGCTTCTAGGACTGCCCCACCTGGATCTGATTCTGAGCTAGCAGAGAACAAAACTGAGACAGACTGTCCAAGAGCATGGTGGTTTTCAGTGTCAGACTTCCCATTAAGACAACTATCAATGTATATTGAACAGATACTCAGGAAAGAGTGAGTACTGGGAGCTAATAGACCTGTTCCCAACTCATAAATCTGGAAATGGGCTGACTCTTTGATCTCTGACTGCTGTGACATCCTTCAGGTCAAAAGCCTCCTCGATTCCCTTGCCCTTTATGTTTCCAGAGGTGTTTCAATAGCTCTCTCGTGACAGCAGCCAACACACTTCCTTTGGTGAGGAAAAGAACAGTGAGGCTTCCCAGGCCTGAAAACTTTAATTGGCAGACACAGATGTAACAATTATAGACTTTTTAAACATTCTACATTGTTACAACGGAAGTAAAATTACTTCCACACACGACATTTTGTGGCATTCCATATTGTCCATGGATGCAGTGTGACCAGTGGCTGTGCTGTGTGGAATAGGAAACACTGTGTGACTGAATTGTGGGCAAAATGGTTGGTGCCCTTGGTGCAGCCCAGGGCCCCAGGGTGTGGGGCTCACACTCAGTCTCTTCATTACCTGGCTGCAGACAACTGTATTTTCTAGCAGACATACCTGTGAGTGGATGAGACTGCTGTGAGCAGGTCACAGTGCTGCCTGTCCTCGGGTGCTGATTTCTGTTTAGTTCTAGTCTGCCTCAGTTTCCCTGTCTGGGTTAGCTGGCTGTTACCAGCATGTTCCTACATCTTGATGATGAGTTCTTTACTGGTGGTATGTGCTTTTGCAAAAGCAACGTAATTCTGGGGCAAGACCAGAGCCCAGGAATCATATTTTCCTTTTCCTATTGCTCAGACCATCACATATTAATTTTGTCCATGGAATCCTTATGGCCACCCTTCTGTATTGTTTTGGTTTGAAACAGATCCAAGGTTGAATAAAGGAAGGGGCCAGTACTGATTGTAAAGGAATGTGCTGTTAGGTGGACATCAGAATAGGAGGCTTCTGCCTCCTCCCAGGCAAGCAGGATTGCATGAAAGACAGCTCCTTGCTTCCTTCTGGCAGTTCTCTCCCCTTCTAATGCTGGTACACTTCTCCACAGCTCCCACAGAGTATCATCCCACTGGTGTCCTAAAAGCTGTCCCTGTGGGGTACTGCAGTGTTACTCCTGCAGCAAGGAAAAAAGTGCTGTGTCTGGATTCAGTGGAGTTTCCTTTCCCTGACAAGTAGTTTTCCATCCTACTGTGCTCCTTGTAGTCTGACAAGGAAGTTTCTGATGCCTTGTAGGTGCCAGCATCTGCATGGAGTCATACTCAGGCAAGGGCTGGAAGCATTTAGAAGACATTCAATTATGTCCCTTCCTGTTTTGCAGCCTTGCTTTTAAGGCACAAAGAGGGATTTCATGTCTTCCCTTGAGAAGCAGAAGCTGTGACGGAAGTCCAGAAGTGGCTTGCTTTTTGAAATTAAGATGGCTAAAACTGAGAGAGCTATCTCTAAGGGAAAAACAGACTGCCTTGTGTTGATATAAAAAATTACAGGCCGTTTCAGAAGCTGTTTACATTGATCTTCCCTCTGTTTGTCAGGAGAGAAACTTCTTGTGCTTTTGTCTGTGTGGGGAGTGCCTCAGCACTGAGGAATCCGTGCCAAGAGGACTCACAATACAAAATGTACCTGTACCTGCAATAAAACGGTTTTAAGCTTCAGCTGGAGAACATGCTCTCACATCACTGCTGCCAGCTCTGGGCATCCAGGAAGGGTAAGACAGGCTGTGAAACACCAAGATTGTGGAGAAGCAGAGGGACATAAGCCCTGTGGTGAGTTTTCCAGCAAGCTGGCTCTTCAGCCTTTTGCATGTAAAGGTGGGGACTTTCTCTCAGGCTCTTGGGGCTACAAAGTCATCTTCTAAATGTGCAGTTTAAGATCCTGCCTTATGTGACTTGAGGAACTGGAGCTTGGGAAGCATCCCAGAATGCATGGCAAAAGCAGGCAGTAGTGTGACACCCAGTTGTTGCTTTGCTGACAAGACAAACACCCCCTTTAAGTAACTAACATGTTAGTTATTTAGTTGGCAGTTAGCTGTGCTGCTCAGTCCTGGAGGGAATGGGACACCAGGGGTTTTGCCATGCAGTGATTTGAGATCTCAATTTCTACATCAGTTTTAATAGAAATTGGACAAATTCAAAAATTCAAAATTAAATTCAATTCAAGGTTGGTTCAATTCAATTGGCCAAGTTCAAAAAAAATTCAAATCTTATCAAAGAATCATAGAAAGGTTTGGGTTGGGAAGGACCTTAAAGATGATATAGCTCCAACCACACAGCCATGAGCAGGACACCTTCCACCAGTCCAGATTGCTCAGAGCCCCATCCAACCTGGCCTTGAACACTTCCAGGATGGAAGCTTCCCTGGGCAACATGTGCCAGGGCCTCACCACCCTCACAGTAAAGAATTTCTTCCTAATATCTTATCTAAACCTACTCTGAAGCCATTTATCCTTGTCCTGTCATGACATGACCTTGTAAAAAGTCCCTCTCCATGTATTAGGAGATTGACCAGAAAAAGGGACAGTGGTCACACAAACTTGATTTCATTAGTTTAGAGAAAGTTTAAGAAAAAATAAAACCACATTTTTGCTGTTAAGGCTTAAGTTTAAGCTGTGCCGGGATAGCTTGTCCCTGAAGAAGCCATCCCTGGATAATAATCTCACAAATTAAATTAATTGTAGTCTAGACACATTTTTATGGTTGCATATATAACTACATTTGCTCCAGAGTTTCTGCTGGCAGGAAAATACCATATAATTTCCAGCTTCTCTTGCAGGGCCCTGATAGCAAAAATTGTTAATGCATGCTAGACTTAGGTTTTGAGGTTTTTCATTCTGCCTAAGAGGAAATCTTTATATGATGCTTAATTTCCCTTTGATTGCTTCTAGTCATTGTGACAAGCCTATTTACAACCTCCAAATGCTTTTAGAGGTTTACCGGGTCTTTCCAATGTACAGACAAAAAATCTATATATTGAGGCCCATCCAGGCTTTTAGGTAGAGTTCTGAGATCTTACAATGATGTCATGTTTTTAATTTAGAGTTGTCCTAGAGTTGTTAACAAGGAAGAGCTTGAGTGGGGTGGGCTGTGTATAGTCCTCACTCTGGCATGGTTTGAGGATGCCTCAAAATATATTCCTGAAAGGCCTAAGCTGCCTGTCCATTGTGGATGTTCAGCTGTGTCCCTGAGAGTCCTCTAGAGGGAAGAGAGGCCTTGCCTTGCTGGTCAGCCCAGGGAGTGTGTTCCCCTCCAGCTGGGACACAGTGAGGTGGATACAGCCAGAGTCTTACAGCAAGGTCAGAAATGGGCCTTGGCCGTGCTCCAGGCTGTCCCAGGGGGCAGAGAGTGAAAGGGAGATGGTGCTGCCATAGTGTCCTGAGAGTGACTGTGACCAAGGGGCTGGGCTGAGCCCCTTCCAGTGCTTTTGTACTGACAGGGGTACAAAAGGTACTTGGGGCACCTCACCAGTGTGATGGAGCCCACGGCATTGGAAACCAGAACGATGTCAGAGCCTGGTGACATCAATCCCCAGCACAGGTTATTTCCAAACACCAGGCTTGCCCAGCAGCTCTGTGCACAGATAGAGGGTGAAAATAAATGCAATGTGACAAGAGGTTATGTTCTCTCTGAAAGAAGCCTGCCTTGCCTGGCTCAGGCCTGATTACTTCTATATATGCACAATTTATTTTCCTTTGAAAATTCAGCTGCAGTGTCTCCTTGGTTCTGGCCATGAGGAACTAATAGTATCTTGTGACTTTAGCCCTGTGCTTAGGAGGGGGATGTGACTTGGTGGGGTGAGCCATTTCCTGAGAGGTGTGAGACGTGACTTCAAGACCTGGTGGTGCCATTCGTGTATTCTGCTCTCAGGAGTTGATAAGAGCTTCAGACACACAGAGAGCCTTGAAGGAATCGGTGGGGGAGGCAGGGAGGCGTAAAAACCTAGCAAATGCATATGAAAAGATCAAGGGGCTGTATTTGCTAATTCCCAACAGGAACAGATTGGGGGCAAGATGCCCAGGTTCAGAGAGGACCCAGACACAGCAGCAGGGCAAGAGCAGAGTATGTCTGATGGCTGGCAGCTGGCTCCCTACCATCTGAGGGAGAGGAAGATTCAGGATTTGGGAGTGGGAGGGAGATAAAAGCAAACGGTTGGGGTGGGAAAAGGGAAAGGGCAGTTGGGAGGAAGCTACTTGGAGATAGGAGGGGTTGGTTGAAAGAGCAGGGGATATTTAGTGTTGAATTTAAATACACTTAAACCTCAGCTTACCTTTGGGTTTTGAGATAACCCCAGAATGACAGGGTGAGTGTAGCTGACCTTCACTGGTGCTTCTGCAGTGAGAGGGCAGTCCCACCAAGTTTGCTGTGGCAGCAGACCGTAGGCTTAAACAAATCCTTGTTGCAATTTCTCTCATGTCCTCTCTGATTTTATATTTATATTTATATTTATTTTTATATTTATATTTATATTTATATTTATATTTATATTTATATTTATATTTATATTTATATTTATATTTATATTGTGAGAGAACCTAAAGCTTCTATTTAATAGAATTTACTGTATTGCTTTGCTTACTCACATGCTTTGAACAGGGTCATACCCAACTCTTAGAAATATTTTCCTTCATGAAGATGTACTGAGAAGTGTTGGTGCGGGTGGTTGTGTAAACAAAATAATTTGTATCCAAATGTTATCCAAACTCCCAAAAATGTTTAATTAATTGACAATGAAAGCAAAGGAATATATCTGCAGATGAGCAAAAAAAAAGAAAGAAGGAAGAAGGTGAGAACACGAGAGCTAAGGAAAAAGACAGGACCATGTTTTCCTCCTTTTCATTCAGCACCTACTTAGGAGAGGCAGCCTGCCAGGATGCAGCCAGAATATACACACAGAGTAGGGCAGACAGGGGAAGGCAAGGTGATGGATAGCAGAGAGGCCACATCCTCCTCTAACAGCACTGGATAACAGCAAGAAAAACTCCAAACAGTACCCTCTCTTCCCTTTTCAGGCTCCTTAGCCTTAGCAAGCAGTGTTAGGGCATTGTTTTCTACCTTTTCTTGGCAGGCTCTTAAAACCTTATCATCATCCCCTGCATGTGGTAAGCCCTTCCTTCTACTCCAACTTAAAAATGAGTCACAAGACCCTTTGTTTCTGTCTTGCAGTGTTTGGTATCTGAGAGCATGAGCTGCTGAAATTAATGGATTTTTATGTAAATGTTACTTGTTTGTTTGTTTGTTTGTTTGTTTGTTACAGCTTGTGTCTCATGGTTTTTGAGAAAAGGATCCAAATGTGAAGCAAGTTTTGCTCCGGTGGGTCAAAACCAGAAGACAACACATAGAACCAGAACTGTCCTGCTATGGTTGGATGGATGCCTGTTACAATATGGACACAAACCCATGATCTTTCTCTGCCCTTGGCTGCCCTGGTGCTATTAAAATCCACCAAATCATCCCTCTCTGAGTGGTACTGACTAGAGAATCCTTCATCTGGCTTCCTTATGCTTCTCTGCTTCTTCTCAGGCATGTGCCAAGGTCAGTGCTCTGGCTTCAGTCTAATCATTCATTCTAAATGTTTCCCACCCTCTTTTCTGATCAGTTTTGGAGATGAGGGACTTTTAGTCTCATGTATCATAACATTTGTTCTTGCATTTTTTTCTGGGCTCCTTAATTTCAAAGGTTTTCAAGCCTCTAAAGTTTGGAAGATTTTCAGGTTTAACATGTGGATGGAACGTGGGAAGTTTCACCTGAGCTGGGGTTTTGCAGTTGATCATTAAATCAGCAGTACCACATGATCATAGCTGGGGAGTGCAGTGGTTACTATGCCATTTGATGAAGTCATTCTCTTCTGTGCATGAATTGACTCGTATTTCTTTGCTATTTAAAATCAAATCAAACAGAAGTGCCACGCAACACACTCGGTAGGCATTATTTCTGTGGATTATCCTGACTTTTGTAAGCCCACAGCACAGTTTTCTGGTGCCTGACTCACACAGAAGCTCCACTCATTTGCACAGAACAGTATCTCCATCCTCCTCCCCCACTATGCCGTGCCCCTGCCTCAGCCATCCCAGGTAAGTTGTCCAATAGCATCCTGTGTGTTGGCTCACTCCTCTGGCAAAGGTGCTCTCTGAGGCATGTCCCTGCCCCCCTGGGCTGCCCTGCTCATTCTCTCACTCCCATTTTACACAACAGCTGTTTTTCTTCCCCTTTAATTCAAGCTCAATTCCTCTGCTTTTACTTCTGGCTGGGTAATTTTTTTATTTGACTTTGGCTCTGTTTGCCAAGGCTGCACCCTTGTCACCTCCTTATTCTGATCCTCTCCTTTGTTGACTAAAGGTCTTTCTCTCCTTCCTTTTATTGATACTTTTATCTCTTTCTCCATTATCTTTTAGTCCCCTTGATTCTTTTGTATATGACCAAGCTTGTTTTACACATTACTTGGGGAATTTAAGACTTGTCCTTGACAGCTTTTCTTCCATGCCCCTGGAAGGCTCTACATGCTGCTGGATACATGGCAAGGAGCAAATACATTTATTACTCCAGATGAGACAACTGCAATCCAAGATGGAGAGTACTCTGGGCTGGGGTGATCTCTGCAGCCATCTTAATCATCCCCCCTATCTTTACAAGACCATGTTTTTCCTCTGTTGCAGTCACATCTTTGCAGCTGGGCTACCTCTTTTGTAGGTATTTGAGGTAAGAGAAGGTCTAAAGGAATGCTAAGAGTTTGCTGCAGGTCTGAGTGATCAAAAAAGGGTGCAGCAGTGTCGTAATGTAGGTTTCTATTTGCAGTTCCACTGCTGCTGGCCTCTTTTGTCACTCACTGACAATGCCTGAAATACGGCTGGAGACAAAATATTTATGACAGTGGCTGGAAATTGCAAAGCTAGGCAGGATATCAATCACAGCATCACCTGGGTGTTTTAGATTGTGTGTGTCTTGGTCAGTGCCAGCATAGCAGTGTTCATGTTTTCTGGCATTTCAAAAACATATTTCTCTCAAATTTTGCCAGGACAAGGGCAGAAGTGAGAAGATTTCCCTTTAAATTTAAAATTTAAACTTAAAGGTGTTTCCTTTGATTAATCTCTCTTGCTTCAGCTCTCCTTCCTCTGTGTTTTTTATCAACTAAGGCAGCAAGAGTCCTGGCACGTACAAAGCAGTCCAGGATAAACAGGGAACCTGCTGCCACTGAAAAACCTAACAGACCAAGGACTGATCCTACTTGCCCACAGAGCTTAATTTTGCATCTCTTCAGCCAAATGGTGATCTTTCCTCTGGCTGCATGGAGCAGACTCCTGCTTTAGGGACCAGGATAATTCCTAGGAGCCATGCAGGTGCCCAACCAAGCAAACCTCCTGCATGTTGCACTCTTTCCTCATCTACTTGACCTGACCTCCTTCGTTCCAAACAAGTCTTTGCACTTCAGATTTCCACTACAGCAAGTTGCCATTAACAGTATATAACCAAGTCTGAGCTGTCCAAACACACCCAACAAATACTACTGTAGCCTGTGACCCCATTGCTGAAGAGAAGGTGCATGGCACACTGGCAGAGACACCCAGGGTTGTTCCTAGAAGATGCCTGTTCCAGGACTGGATTGGTGCCTGCTTCCTGCTCTCCAGGCCGTCATCTAATCATGAAGCAGTGAAGCTTCACCAGATCCCTTTGTCTAACCAAAGTGCAAAAGCTGTTTTCAGGTGGGAATTTTACTTAGGACCATGTAAAGTGTGTAGGCACAAAGAGCTGCAAAAGACCAGGTTATTCATTCCAGGTCTGAGTGAATTCTTTCCCTGTCCACACTTCCCAGGATCACTTCTCAAACACTGGCCCATGTATTCAGCAGCTGGAGAAACCACTGACTACATCACATAAAACTAAAGACTTACTTTTATTTTCACAACAAAAGGAGAGCCACTCCTGTGAAATCCTCTCCAGATCTATGGGTCTAGGTTGCTGGTTTTCTCCATGCAGGCATGTAAAAACCATGAATTGTGAAAAAACAGGTGATGAAGTGCTCTTTGGAGCCTTTGCAGAATAGCGATAATTTAGATCATTGCAATTTTTTTTTCTCTGGATGGAGTTTAAGTCATTTGGGAATTGATCATTGAACACTGATATGAATAGGAAGGGGAGCATAACATAAAGAGGACAGCAACAATCCTGAGGCTGGAAGACTTGTGTGGTTGCTGGTGTCATATGCTGAAGCAGAAATTTGTTTGACATTTTGGAAGGGGAAGGCAGTGCTGGTCAGTTCTGGCTGCTGCGCTGGGTTCGTGTTGATTCATTTGGCCACGAGGATAATGCATTTTGAGGCAGAGAGAGGCTTGTGTCTGTGCAGTTTTCAGGAGGAACTGTGCCATCACACCCTACAAACAGCAAACAATGTCAGATTGTGAAAGGGCTTGTGCCAGTAAGTCTCACCTGTGACGTTTTTGGCAGGCAATCTAACCAACACCCAGGGAAGGCTCACAGACAGACTGGTGATGCACTGTCTCCTCTCTTTGCAGTCTTTCCTGGTGAAGGTAAGCTAGATATCCCTGGCTTGGCCCCTTAGAGGGACTTCTTGTCAGGCAGGCCATCCCTGTGAGACGAAACAGAAGTCAGGCAAAGAGTAAGATATTGGCATTTCCCCATGAGGTCATTTAGGATCCCAGAAGAAACCATATCTGAAAACCAAAGAGTCCTCAGTCACAGACTCAGAGAGGAGGTGCAGTGCATGTAAAGCTGTGAAAGTATCCCAGGAAACCCAGGCCATTCACATGGAGTATGCCCAGCTATAGAGTAGTAGAGATACTCAGACACACTCAAGGACAGTGTGGATTTAGATATTTTGGGGGCTAGACTTGAATCCTGGATAAGCTTCAGCTTTGTTTCAACTAACTCAGCTTTGTTATTTTCTTAATAGTGAGTACAGTGCAGAACTCTCTCTCAAAAGTTCTGGAAGCTGCTGGTCCAGTCCAGAAAGGAGGCTGGGCATGTGATGCTCCTCTCCAATGATTTTTACTGCACAGTAACTTTTGCCCAGGTTCCAGCAGCATCCTGGTGGCACCAGTGATAGCAGTGTAAAAGCATTTGGCCTCTTTTGGTTCAGACAGTCATCAATGAGGCACTAAGAGAGCTACCTACAGTGAGGTACTACAGCTCTTGGTCACTGCTGATCTGGTCCAGATTTGATTGCTAATCCTGAGATGAGAGCTTTCATTCTGTCATTCTTCTCCAGAGGTTTCTGCTCTTCCTGGAAAAAAATATCCAAGGGCATTTCTAATGGATGAAGGAAAAACAAGCAAACACATCCCCAGGCTTTTACTTCTGTGTTGGTATTGCATTGCCTCCTGTGACCCTCTCTCCTCCTAGCAATGCACAGATTTCAGGTTGCATAGGCTGGGTGGAATATATTTTAGAGCAAGACTCTATTTAGCCGTGATGTCAACTGCAGCCAACTATAAAAAGCTCAGTAATGCTCTTTGAAAGTGTAACAGCTGCTGCTCTACACAGTCCCTGGTGTATTACAAGTCCGCCCTACTTCATGTTCACACAACCAAAATAAAATACAATAGCAATCATTATATAGTTCAAGGAATTTGGGACATAATCTCCCCAGAAACCAGGAGGAATTCAAGGTTAGACAAACTGAGTAATTTTGCACAGCTTGTTAACAGAAAGGTAATTTTACCTGAATTTGCAAAATTGACTTGACTTTTTAACTCACATTGACTATGTGCAATCAGTGATCCCTACACAGTGACAACAGAGCAGCAAACCTTCCTTTGGGCAGCTCCACTGGGTGTTGTTCACACACACTTACAAAATGACCTCTTGCATGGGGTAAGTCCATCAACATGTTACCCAACATATAAAACCCATTTTCATCCTTAACTGGAATTGGCCATATATGTTAAAAAAACAAAACACTGACCAGGCCCAAATTTCCCATAAAAGCAGGGATTTAATAATCTAGAGTGAACAGATAGGAGTGAATGACTGTGGAATTGTGCTAGCACTGCACATCCTCAGAGTACTTGAAGTCCTGCTGGGCTGAGCCCTTGGCAGGGCCTGCAGTGGGGACCAGCCATGCTGAGGAACAGCACCCTCCTGCCTCACAGAGCCTCCAGCTCCTTTCTGCATCCTCGACAGGCCTAAACGGTGCAAAGTGGCTGCAATGTTGTAGGCAGGGTGGTTTGGTTTGTAGTGCAGATAGGCCCTTGTAGTGGGGTGGGGAGCAGCCTGTTCCAAGGGATGTGCAAACTCCTGTGCCACGGGTTTGGAGCAGCCGTGAGCTCAGCAGTCAGAGAGGAAATGGTTGGCTGCCAAACATGGCTGTTACCAGAGGTGACAGGACAGTCAGGCAATGTGAGGAATGATTTGGCATCAGCCAAAGCCGCTGGGATGGAAACATGCACACCATGGGATGGGCTTGGCATGTCTCTGAGCACTGGCTGCACCCAGCTCCCAAGCAGGGATGTTTGATCCATGAGGAAATCAGAGGCACCCAGAAATGAAAGCAAGCAGTCTCCAGGCAGACAGAAAGCTTGGGAGGGAGCCAGGGAGCAGCCCTGGTGCCTGTCCTTCCCTGACGGCTCTCTGGAAACCCCCTCAGGCTCCCCCACCTTGCCAGGGCTCCTGGCTGTTCACTGTGCTGTGGGCTCACAGTGTGAGCAGGAAAAGGACCTGGCTGGGGAGGTGGTTTCTTCTACAGATACGCATGCAAACACACAGTGTATGCTTGTTTAAATAAAGTGACACTGAAGAAAGGTGACTTGTATCAACACACAAAGACTAATTTACATGCTACAGTGTGTAGCAGTACGGTGTCAGGTAAGAGCTGGCACATTTTCCGTGTCCAGCCAGGTACACATAATGGTATCACATTTATAGGGGAGACAAGTTGCTGTGGAATTAAAGGCTGTGAGGTCTTTTTAATCACACCTAGGAACAGGATACTGGAAATCCTTGAAAAATCAATAACTTCCCAGCCAGTGCCTCTAACACTCTGCAGATTATTTAAGATTTTACTATATCCCTTGACAACTAAGAACTCAGTTCTTTAGATATTGAGCAGCCTCCGTTCTAAATAGAGATAGCTGAAACTTTTTGCAAAGCTTTTCTCTACCTTTTTCTGAGGATTTGTGACTTCCACACTTCTAGAAGTGAGACTGGTAAATTGTTGGCCATGAGCCCATTTGATTAAAGAAGAAAAAAAATAGTCCTGCAGTTGTAGATGGATGACAAGATGAAGCTGTCCTGTGCAATAGCCATGGAAACCTCAGGCTCCTGGTGTTCTGACTCCTTGGCTATGATTTTTCCATGGTGACCAAGTGATTTATTTAATCCTTTCATTTGTAGTGAATCCTTTTACTTTGTAGTCTTGGATCTTTGAGGTTTCAGGAGGAATCATCAACCAACTCCTGCAACACATTAAAAGGGAATATCTTGTGCTGTGTCACTGGGATAAAAAAAGGCTACTTCCTTTCAAAACACATATTTCCCTCTAATATATTTTACAAGATAAGGAAAACAAGCTCTTTCAAAAAATAAAATTAACTGAAAATTTGGACCCCTTTGCAATGAATGTGATCCTAATGCCAACATCTTGTTTCTTTCACATGTGGTTATAACAGTTTTTCTTCTTTGGATCTTCATGATTTTCCAGCCCTTCTGAAGGATTTTTCTCCTGTCTCTTAGATGACAATTAGAAAGATGAAAATTGTTAGATATTTTGTTGTGCATTAGATTACTTGCCTCTAAGTAAGTGTTATTCTCATCAAACCAGATCATACTGAATACTCTTATTTCTGTGGGATTTGGGAGTCCTAATCAGGACCAGCCCCTTCCTGACATGATCACTTAAGCCAGGGGACTGGACTATTCTCTTAAAGTAATCAACAGTGAGATAATTACGTTTTTGCACCCGAAATGTAGCAAGGGGGGTTGGAACAAGTAGCCACTGACCTGCAAGTGGCATTTCACACCACAGTGATAAGGTTCAACCCTCAAAGATTGCTACTGCCCTCTTTTTGGATAGAGAGGATTAGCAAGAACCAGCTGTCTGTCATGGCTAACAGGTTACGGGCACACTACCAGTGATGCCCGGGCCTCCATCCAGCGAGGAATTTCCTTCCTAGGTTTTGATCTAGAAAGAAATGTTGATGCTCTGAATATTAGAGCCTCTTCTGTAGCTGGAAAATACCATCATTTTGTTGTTGTTTAAAGGCTACTCAAGAATTAGTGATGGGCACTCTGTGGAGGCCTGTAATAAAATCAGCACCATGAGATATTCACATACTTTTGATCCTAAAGGCTTTTTATACTGAAGATATGGTTTCTTGCTGTATCTCAGTGAGGTTAAAGACATACTCCTCCTGCCTATGTGTGTATAGCTGCATCTGAATGAGGGCTTTTATCAGCAAAAGACCCATGTCTTAACTCACATAATTGCACCACTAAGGCTCCTTGAGAGCAGCCCAGCTTATAAAAATTCTGCAGGCAGAAGGACACCAGAGAATTGCTTCTTTCATCATGATAGTGTTTTATCCTGGGGGCCAGTGCTGACATTCTGAGTGTTGTTAACCTCTGCTGCTTTAGGACTGGTGTGTAGGAGCGCATCACCACTGAATCAGGCATTCAGATACTTCCCTCCTGGGAATATTGTTCAGGAATCTAGCTGGTGAAATGTACTGACCTTGGTTAAGATTTTCCTTTGAGAACTATTGCCCTGTTTTTCCCACACATGCCAGCCATCCTAGACCCCACTTAACAAGGTACATTAGGAGGTCCCAAGTGGATGACTTCATTATTACTTTATATGTTAATGTGTTGTTCCCCTCTTCATTCAAAGGTTTCATTATCTTGCAGCAAAGTATGTGAAAGGAAAACAATTCATTTATCTCTGTATCTAAGAGAAAAACATATGATGTCTTCAGCAGCAATTCCTCTCAGTCATCAGCAATATAGGGACCAGAAGATGTGTAAATAAAACACAGACAACTTTAGCTGAAGGGGCTGGGCCAGACTGTGGATATACTAAACATGACAGTGTTGAAGTCTGGATTGGTGAAAAGTAAGGGTTTGGCAGCTTAAGCAGATTCCCACCTGCCATTTCTTTTGCCATCTCCCTCATTCCCACTCCTCTCCTTGCAGCCTTTCACCCTGACAATTGTACTGACTCAGTTTACAGGGCTGGGCTGTGAATCAGATCTGGGAATAAAGCCAGGAGAGAGGGAGAAGAGGTATAAAAGGAAGGAGGCTGCATTTCACTGCAAGCCAGTACTGCCTCTGAAACCCCCTTGAACCAAAATACAGCCTTCTGCAATGATGGAGAGAGGGGCCACAGCTTTTCCAGAAGGGGTATCTATAAGGCAAGAGAAGGCACCAGAAGGAACCAGTGCAGCCCCTACACAAATGTAGCTTTGTGACTTTAGCTTGCAACAAAAGGATGTTACTGCTTATCTCCCAAAAAGACAGCCTGCTCACAGACAGAATGGGAAGTCCTGGCTCAATAGCTGTCTCTGTGCTGTCCATTAAGAAACTGGACTGAAAAGGTTTTAGCTCAAAGTTTCCATTTTTGTTCACTAGCCTCACTCTCCATAATCTGCTCTGATTTTATTACCCTCGATAAGAAATAAAAAGAAATGAGAGGAGAAAAAGCACTATTGCCACTCTGGTAAGTCCTATGTGATTCTCAGCAGTTCTGCTGTGCAGTACATTTCAGTCTATAGTTGCTACCTCTGTGAGTAACTTCCAAGGTCCACGAAAGTCACAAAGGAACGGAAGTCAATAGATTTGGTCCTGCCAGCCTCTCCACTAGCAGTCCACAAATCAGAGGAGGTTGAAATTGCCTGCTGGAGTGCAGTTCTACTCACACCGAACAAGGGAGATAAAAATACACTTCCTTGAAAAGATGTTCATTAGAGCAGAAGAGCACAGGTAGGGAAGCAAACTATCGAGTGATCTGACCCTGGCAGAACAGCAGGATGGCTGGATGGGTGTGGCTGCTCTTTAGGCTGCAGTTTGGTATTGCAGCTGGGCTATGTACAAGTTGTTTTCTGTCTCTGTTTCCCATGTGCACTGCTTTCCTTATGTTGCATTTAGTGGCTGTGCAGCCACAGGAAGAATCTATTCATCTGTCTGACAACAGGGGCAAACCAACCATGCCATAAAAATGAGGAGTTTTCAGCCATATCAGCCAGCTGGATCAACTCACCCTGAAGCCATTCCATTGCTAGATCCAGTGCAAGGGAAAGGGCAGGAAACACAGCTGGGAGCAGAGGTGGAGTGCAACCACTGCTGTTTGGCATTAGCTCACAGCTGTAACTGCTGGGCCCAAAGGGACAACCTGCTCCCATCCTCACTTCCCTGCTCCTGGTAGTATGCTCTTGCTGCTGATAGTCATTTCCCAACCCCTTGGTGAACCAGGCTTGCCCCCCAAGCCAGCAGAGAACTAACCCAGCTGCTGAAGAGGATTGCTGAGAGGTCCAACTAGCTTAAGAGCTGGTAATCAGGATGTTGATGGGAGTCTGTGGTGAATGGCTGGGAGCAGGCCAGAGCTGCAGACATCTCATGAAACCTCATTCTCAATTTAACTCAAAGCAGGAGAAATAACCCCAAACAGCATCATAAAAAAGTGAGCCACAGCTGAGCAGCTGGGAAGCAGCAGCATGCTCTCCATTAAAGAGTGCATCTGATAATCAGGAAGAGGGACAGGCTTACTGCATGCTTTTGAAAGGTGTGTTATCCTTCTGTTTGCTGAACAGTAGTAGTGACGTGGATAGTGCCACGTGTTGCACACATAGGCTTGCTCTTACCAAGAGAGAGGGGCAGCAGTTTTGCAGAGAACTCTCTCTGCCTATCATTTCCCATGACACTGGATAGCCTGGAGTCTCTAAGGTAGATACAGTTCATTTGAAAATAAAGCCAAAAAAGAAATGGACACAGGAGGGAAGAAGCTGATATGCAGCACAGCACACAACAGGACGTGTCTGGAGCATCAGAGCTCAGGGTCAGCCATGTGCCACCTCTGTCCTCTTTGGGGACACGTGCTAGTTGAGGTCAGATCCTGCCACAGAGATACAAATCACTTTCTGGAGGTGTTTGAAAAGAGTATCCATAGGTGTTCTGAATTTACATGGACAGAAATCATTCTACTGTTGGTTCAGCTTTTTCTGGGCACATAGCCAAAAGCACAGTTGTTAATTGCATCAATCTCCCTGTTCTCTCTTCTGTAAAATCACTTTATTAAAGGAGTTGGTTAAATTCAGGAAGTGCTCCAATTCCTGGCTGTATCTCATTTGGCAAAGACTTGTAGATAAAAGTGCTGTGCTGCTTCTCCCAGGTCCTGTGCCCGTGAAGGGCGTGCCTGTTTACACAGCTACACCGCAGCAGATGCAATCATATCAGTGTGAGATAATGGAACTGGTATCGCTTCATTTATGAGCTGAACTGCTCTTTTATGCTCACCTGTAGCTGGGATAACTGCATCTGTGCTATGGGATGTTTGTTGTCTCTCAGAATGGGAATATTAGTGAAGATGGACTTTAGCACATGTATGTTTCCTCAGGAGTCGCTTGAGCACCCTGCCAACAAACCTGATTTCAGCAGGATTTGCTGACATGGCTAAAAAGGTATTGCCAAGACCCTACATCCAATTAACTTATTCTGCACCTCATACATTAAGTTAGAGAATTTGGTGTGAATGTCACCACAAATTACTACAGAAATGCAAGGCATTGGAGTGTGATCCTTGAGCTTAACATGTCCTGAGTATCTAGAGTTACTGAGAACATCTGCTGTCTGTCCACGTACATTAGGGTCACCATGAGCTCCCAAACTTTACAAAAAGCAACAAGCAGACAAAAAAAAAAGCAGTTTGGTAGTAAATGAAGTTGAGTGGTCACCAAAATGGGCAACAATGGCAGATGCTAATGATGATTTTATGATTCATTCTAAGTCCTGGAAAAAAGATGTTTTCCAACATCCAAAATCAATTTCTATGAAATGACTGTGATCAAGAGAACTGTAAGGGGAAAACAAAACTGTACTTTTAGTCCGGTTTGTATCAGACAGAAGCACAAATAAAATTTGTTTTTCTTCATGTTTCTAGCAGAGTTAGGAGTCCACTACACTGTAACAGTGAGTCCCTGGGTGGTTTTACAGTGTCAGTGTCAGATCAGCTCCTAACCAAACAGCTTATCTTCGTCCTGTAAGAAAAGGCAGTCAGACAAAGAGAAAACCTTTAATTAAACCAAAATGAATGCTTTCTTCTTTCTGATCTGGTTCTATTCAGCCAGTACAACTCTCATGAATAGAAAATGAAGATGGTAAGAAGAGGAATAGGTCTGTCATGTTACGGGAAAAGGTCAATCCTGTTAATACTCACAAAAGCAATTCAATTTCCAAACTTTGAGGAATTTAATTCATCTATTAACCTGGTCACCCTCCCAGAGATACATGTAACCTTTCCTACCAGGCATTCAACTCCTTCCCAGATACAGGAACTCTGGGCTGCTACCATAGCACTAGGCCTGGGAGTGATGGTCACACCCAATTTATGAATGTAGGCATTCCTGAGAAACTGATAAAAATAATTCCTGAGTGAGAGATTTGCATTTCTGAGCCCACAGCACAGTGCCAGACCCAGCAGCTCAGAGATGTGCCCTTGAGATAATCAAATATTTAGCAGCCATTGCTGCAGCAAACACCACGTTGGGCCACAACTCTCAAATTAGGGCTCTTCCTCTGTTAGATACCACCACACGAGTGGGACTCCTCCTAAGGACAGCCAAAGCCACAGGAAGCACATGGGCTTCATCCAGGGCTGTCTGGGAGGAAGGGCTGGTGCTCTGGTATCTGCAGGAGGTAGGCTCCTTACTCTCCCACCAGGAAGAGTGCAAGAGCTGTTTGTTTACATGAGCCCAGTGCCCTGTGAATGTTTTGATTCCTTACTGTATAATTTCAGTGAATAGGTTGGTATTTTTAACTGTCAGACATTCAGCAGCTTGAATTAAATAATTGATTTATTCTCTATAAATTTTCTAGGTCTACATTTCTTACTGGAGAGTACTGTACTTACAGGACCAGACTCCCTCTCTGGGACTTGTATTTCTTCTGTGTTTCTTTTCCCACGCAGAAGCTGCTGTTCCAAGAAAAATGAATGAACAATTTACTGGCTGAACTTAGCATTTTCATCTTATCTGTGAATTAACCTAAGGGTTTTATCCAACACATAAATTATTGGGAACTCTTTGTCATAATCATGTGGGAAACATGTCTCCATTTACAGGCTTGATGAGCAATTCACTGAAGGTGTTGCAAGTCATACTGCATGCCAGGAACAGTCAGCTCAAATAACCATCACTGCAAATTCAAAATTTTCTTCTAGAAAAAATTTCATCATTTGTTATTATGTGATCCCAGATCCCAGGACTTCCTGACTCCTCCCAGGATTTAAAGTTCCACTTTTTTAGGGGGGGGAAAAAAAAGCTATTCCCCTTCCTACACCTGAAAGAACTTCAGTCAGCCTCTCCAGCTGGGATCTCTCCAAGAGTTTATGGTGCCCTTTGTGGAGGAAGCTGCTCCCCTGGTGCCAGCTCACGTGCCTCTTGCATGGCAGAGCAAAGCTGGCACGAGGAGAGAGGAATGGCCTCACATTTGCTGAGCACACAAGCGTTCACTATGGGACACAGCCTGTCAGGAGATAAATCAATTTTCTGTAATTATTCAAAAATCAGCATCTTGGATTTAGCTTGGTCTCCAAACACACAGACAAACTCAGGGCTGGCTGGTTTCAGGCCAGTCTCTTTCCATGAAGCAGAAACACCTCTGGTTTTAACAGTATAGGAAAAGAGTATTTTCTTCCATTTGGGAGAAACAGAAAATCCATAGGGATCAGTCAGAACTTCAGCTTCTCTTACTCTAAGGATGCATTCTAAGGATGAAGAATTCAGTTTCTTAAAGTAGGAACTGTGGATTAAAGTGTAGAATTTATGCCAGAAGAAAATATTTATGAAGTGCATACTCCTCAAGCCAAGCAGGAAATGTGTCAGACCAAAACTTTGAAAACTGAAATTTCAATAGAAGTGATTTATAAATTAACTATTAAATGTTAAAGTGAAGCTGGATATGATGCTGAAGTGACAGACCTGTAAGGCAGGGTGCAGGCTTATATGAGGAGATAAAATCATCTGTTCTGCTGTTAGACTAGTCTGTGAGGTAGCACCAAATAGTCAGTACAGAGAACTGTGTGCTCTGGAGAGCTCCAACAAAGGGGGATGGCACAGCCTCATTTTGCAGTCTTTGGCAGGAAAAAAACAAACCACACGGTGTTACAGTCAGTCCTCAATAAACAAAAACACTAGTGAAGGGGCTACAAAGGATTTCCAGTTAGCTGTAAAATTTATTTTGAAGTTTAGGTGACTCATCATCCAAACCAAATTCTGCTCCATGTGTAGTAAACAGTGCCCTGAGTGGCATTGTCTCCTAAGAAATACTAACTGGAAATTAAATAATGCAACTTAAAGCTTTAAATTTCTTGTCCCTTTCACCCAAAGGCTTCTAAGCACTTTGTAAATGTGACAATAACATTCCTTCAACACTCCTGAGAGATCAGCAGACGGATCCAAACCACTATGAAGGGCACATAAACTAGGCAGTATTCAAACTTCAGAGGATAACCCTAGAAAGGGGGCACAGGCTTTGGGGGGACAGGTGAGACTCCCATACCCCTGAGTTTCAGGAGCCTGCAGAGGCATACAGTTGTCTTCCTTAGCGCTGGCTTCATGAACCACCAGGCAGGGATGTGCCACTTCCCAGGTGAGCAGCCTGAATTTTGGTTTGGCTGAGAAATGTGACCAAAAGCACCCCATGCTAACGCAGTCTCTCTCAAAATCCTGCAAGCAAGATTGTGTGAGCTGGGATTAAACCTCTGGCAGCAGCTCTCTCCCCTTCCACAGCACACGATAATAGTATTATTGTAAGCAGTGTTTCACGGTCACAAGGGAATGAGCTAATTGCAGATACAGCTCTTGGAGAAATAATTGTCTTGCGCTCTTTTTTCCTTTCTCTGGCTCATTTCTTTCCCCTCCTGTGTGAGGCCTGAAGCATCATTTCTGAGAGGAGGACAAGAGCCCAGTGGCAGACCCCACACCACCCTCCAGCCGGACCAAAAGGCTTTTACGGAATCATAGAATTGTGAGGGTTGGCAGGGAGCTCCGGAGATCGCCAGTGCAACCCCCTGCCAAGGCAGGGTCACCTGGACCACGGGAACGTTTCCAGGTGGGGTTTGAATGTCTCCAGAGAGGACTGACACCACGACCTCCCTGAGTAGCTCTGCCAGACTCAGTGCAAAAGGCTGAGATGTTGAGGTGGAATTTCTTGTGTTATAATTTACCGACATTGCTCTACATCCTGTCACGGGCGCCACGGAAAAGTCTCGGCACTTTCAGAAATCTTTATGTATTAATGAGATTCCCTCTCAGTCTTGCCTTCCCCAGACTCGACAGGCCCAGCTCCCGCAGTCTCTCCTCGTGAGGGAGATAGCGCTGTTCAAACACCATGACTAACCAAGAGGCGCAGCAAGGGCGCGCACCCTCACGTCCGGGACTCCCGGGGGGATCGGGCAGGGTCCTGAGGGGAGGGGACGGCCGGCCCTTCCCCCGGTGTGCCGCGGGGCGGGGCGGGGCGGGGGCGCGGGCGGGCCCGGAAGATCCGGGTCGGAGGGGACGGGAAGTCGGGACGTGGCCGCCGCAGCGGAGCAGGAGGCGGAGGGCGGGCGGCGGCGGAGGATGGCGGCGGTGCTGAACTCGGACCGGCTCGAGGTCTCGGTGGACGGGCTGACGCTGAGCCCCAACGCCGAGGTGCCGCCCTGCGAAGCGCGGCCGGCGCAGGGCGAGCCGGCGGCGGGGCGGGGCCGAGCGGGCCCCGGCTCCCCGGGCGCGGCGGAGGCCGGCGGCGAGGCGGCGGAGGAGGCGGCGCTGAGCCTGGAGCGGCGCTGGGGCTTCGCGCTGGAGGAGCTCTACGGGCTGGCGCTGCGCTTCTTCAAAGGTGAGCCCGGCCCGCGCCGCACCGCTTTCCCCTGGCAACGGGGCAGCCACCGGCACCGCCCGCCGGGCCCGGCTGCGGGGCTCAGGCGGAGCCCCCAGCAGGGCTCGGTGTCCCGGCGGCCCGCGGCATGTCCTGGTGCCGGCCGTGAGCCGGGGCTCGCTAGAGGCTGCCCGGGCCGCGGTGGCACTGCCCGGGGTGTGCAGCCTGGAATGGGAGCCACGGAGCTCCGTGCCCCTGGCGCGGGCGGAGAGCTCGCAGGCGTGGGCGAGGAGCGCTGGCCGTGAGCGGCGCCGGGTCCTGGGGAGAGCAGCCGGGTCCTGGGGAGGGCAGCCGGGCCCTCTCCTCAGCACGCTGCTCCAGGACGAGGGGACACAGTCTTGGGCTGTGCCAGGGGAGGTTTAGGTTGGACATTGAGAAGAATTTCTACGCAGAAAGGGGATGGACATTGGAAAGGGCTGCCCAGGGAGGTGGTGGGGTCACCGTCCCTGGGGGTGTTTAAGGAAAGACTGGATGTGGCACTCAGTGCCACGGTCTGGTGGACACGGTGGTGCTCGGTCATAAGTTGGACTCGATGCTCTCAGAGGTCTTTTCCAGCCTAATTAATCCTGTGATTGTGTGCCGCCGTGACCCCGGCAGGCGGCTGTGAAATACCCGGGGTGTAGACCTGGAGTGTTTTTGCTGGGATCCCCTATAGCCAGGTGTGCTTCGGTGGGAAGGTGAGCGTATCTTGCCACACTTGGTTTCCTCCGGAGGGGGAAGTGGGCTGTGGGCTTTTGAGGGAAGAGCTGTACTCACTGCACTGGGCACATTTCAGCAATGTGTCGCTCCTGTGGCTTTCAGGGAGTCCAACCTCATGCCTGCACTAGGGAAGACAAGCTCTGCACTTGGAAAGGTCAGTCTGGTGGCAATCAGTTCTGACGTGATCTCCCGGCGAGGCTGCCTCTTCTAAGGGCAAGCACTGCTGGCAGGTGGAAACACTGCTGGAAGGACAAAGTTGTCTGTCTTCACATTGGCTGACCTGCACCTTGCACTTATTAGGAGCATATAAGGCTCTAAGCAGTTTTCTTTAGCCATGGTTCTTTGACTCTGTTCTGATGCCCTTCCACAAAGTAATTATTTTGTTAGCATGCTAATATACAGAGGTGTTATTTTTTTAACCTGTAAAAAAAAAAAAAAAAGGTAAGAGATCATAAGATCTTATTTTTTTTTTCCCTCCTGTATCAGAAGTTACCAGGTTGTGGAAGCATTGTTCTTAATGTCTCTTTCTTCTTTCTGTAAAAGAAGTTGCTTAAAAGAGTTCTGGTTATGTTTAATGATGCAGAAAGAAATGTCTCTGTACTAGCAAATTCCTTGTCTCGGTCAATCATGGTCTTCTATCTTGGGTAGAGTATTCTACAGGAAGCTGTTTTTACAGTGTAAAGTGTGTTTACAGTGTGAACTTGTGTTTGCAGTGTAAAAGTTACATGCAGTGAATGACTTTATCTATATGGTTGCTGTGTAGCAATAACCTATATCTATTATATCGCATTTTAACAGAATTAATGTTCTGGCTTTATCTCCTCTCTAATGGTGAAGTCTCTGGGGTGTTATTTCTGTGTAGGTTCCAGTACCTTGCCTTGTGCTGTCTTAGCAATGTTTTTTTTTTTGTCGCTATTCTTTTTAATCAAAACTTAATATCAACGTGTTTCAGCTCACTCCGGCTCCTTTTTTAAGCCTTCTGCAATATCTTGTAACTCATGATTGTGCTCATAAGATGATAATTTTCCCCATTCAGTTGTGTTGTCAGTCTTTCCAGTGAAAACCTTGTTTCTCTAGCCTTGCGGATGGAATAACTCACACAAAGTCATTGCCCATAATTTCATCTGTAGATTTTTTCCTAAAAAATGTCACTAAAAGTGACATAACATGAAGATTTTTATTTATAGATCTGATGGGGAGCTACAGGAGCTTGTAATAGTTGGGTTACTGATTCTGCCAGTTTGTTCTATATCTGCACAGCTCCAAAAATAAGTAGTCTCGTTTCCAAATTGTTTTCTGCTGTCAGAACAACCGTGGGAGTGGGCACGCTTGTTTAGCGGCCCTATGCATGCCAAGGAGCAAATAGGGATTCCTCCTGTACTCCAAGAGGCAGCAGATCTGTCTGAAGGTAGCCCATGTTAATAGGTCAGTGCTGAGACCTCGTTTCTGACCGTTCTTCTAAAAACAACGCTGATAGTGAAGCAGCTTTTTTTCTGCTTCAGCGTGCAGCCCGAGTTGTCTGTAACTCTTGGTGTACTTTTGTCCAAGAGAAGTTTAATCTGATCAAAATAATTCAAGTTTGCTTATTACAATGACTGCTAACACTTGTCAGTGGTGGCGTATTGCAGGCAACAGAGTTGCTCAGAGACAAGACAGGGTGAGAGTGTGTGTGTATAAACCATGTGCAAAACACAACAGAAACTAGGCTAGGATATTAAAGAGACTCAAAAGCTATTTTATTCTGTCTCTGATAAAGACAAATCTAAAGCAGATCTAAAATGCTTGACCCTGGGTCACTTCAGCTGTCAGGCCTTAGGCTATGCAGGAGATGTGCACTATCTTTTTTTTTTTTTTTCCTTTTTTTTTTTTTTTAACATTCATAATAGCTTGTGAGGAGAGCTTTTCAGAATAACAGAGGCATAGAAAATAGCTGGTAACAGTGTTCAGTCCATTTTTATATGGGAAACAAGAGCCTTCTTTCCCTTATGCACTCCCTTCCTGCTCTGTTAAGCCTAGTGCAGGTCAGGCAGCATTTTGGATGCCATTAAGAAATTGTTCCACTGTGCTAGATCCAGTGGACAGTGGAGAGCAGTAATGTTATAGTCACTGTACATTTCTTTGTCTCTAGGACTGCCTGTAATTGTGAGCCCTGGGGCATCTGGCACAGTAGAAGTGTCTCTGGTGGGTTATTCTGCTTGCTGGTTATGCCAGTGAAGGTAACCTGTTTAAGCTCTGTCCTGAAGCAGGAGAGGGTGGCTTGAAAAGCTCTGCCAGCAAATCTCTCCCAGTATCAGCCTGGCTTGGTTGTTTTCCACATCCTGTCGTTGAAATACCATTGCACCCAACCTTTAATATATGACGGTCCCTGAAGTGTTCATGCAATGTCTAAAGTGATTTGCAGTGCAGCACATCTGAGCAGACAGTACACAAACCATATCATTTTGGTATCTAAAAGCTCTCCTGGAATGTTAAGTACTCTAATTTTCTTTGACTGCTCTAAGTTATTTCCTCTTATCCTAACAAGAATGCATCTTCAACCTCAGCAGAACATCATTCTCAATTAATAGTTTGACCTCATTTTTGAGCACTAATTTGATGGAACGATTGCAGTTCGTAAGTTAAGTAGGCTCTTGTTGTCAAGAATATGAAAACTCCTATAATGTATCTACATTTGTGAAGTTGAGCTTTGATCATATTTAATTGGAAGGGCCAATCAGTAATTCTGTTGATGCAGAACACATTTTCAGGAGAGGAGGATTAGGAGTTTAAGAATGAACTGTGCTCTGCAGGCACCAGTTCAGTCCTCACACTTCTCAGTTTTGGTCTTGCTCATTAAAACATTGCAAATGAATAGAATTAACATAAGTGACTTCTGCTTTTAAAAGCTATGAGGTGAAAAAATCACTCTTTGCAAATTGTTTTCTAGCTTCTTCTAGATGACTCAACTGAATGGTATCCCGATGGAATTAGGCATTTAGAGTGGGTGCAGTAGGTGAAGTTGGAGTGGAAGGTGCAGCATGATGTGCCGTGTTTCTAAAGCTTTCATCAGTTCGTGTCAATAATACAATCCCACACAGTGGCATAAGCCCCTCATGTTACTAGTAACAGCTTCATCTTTCTGTTGTGGTTGAAAACTGAGCATCTTCCTGGCCTTGTTGGGTCAGGGATACCAGTGGTATAGGGTTGTACAGTTGTATTGCTGCTGTGCACGTCCTTTGGATTTCTCAGTGTTCCCTGGAGCTCTTTGATGTTCTTCCACTTCCCGACAGCTGTGTGAGGTGTGTGGGTAATGCCTGCTTAAGTGGCGCGTTCACGGATGCTTGGATACATTTGGCACTTCTGCTTGTCTAGACACACTAATGCTCTTTTTGGCATATTTGACTCTGCAGATGAATTCAGGTCCTCTGGTTCAGTTAAGCACCAGCAATTCCTAGTCTTTGGGGTGATTGTACAGTGTGGTTTATTCTGTAGAGTTCAACTGCAAAACAGTTAGTATGAAACTTAACTACACTGTCTAACTGACTGCAAGTGTTTTTCTGATAATTTGCTTCTAAGCTACATTGTCTACAAGTCATTAGAAGCTTGTCTTGTGTTTTCCTCCGTCTTTTTCCCTCTCTAGCTTGTTTATTGTTCTTCCCTTGGGTCACCATTCTTTGTAAACACAGATTTTGGCTTCTCAATAATTAGGGCATGAGGTCTGACTTCTGTGTTCTGTGAAAATGCAGATGTGCTGTGCATTGCATGGGAAAGGAAGGTTTTTTCACTTTAACTCTCTTCAGGAGTGAGTTCAAATATGTTATTTGATGATGTTACCTGGCTTAGGTAGCAGTTTAGTACAGCAAATAGCTGTGTTTTGCCAGACAGATGTAGGTACATGGGTTGTGTGAAGCAAACTGTGCTATAGGGACCCCCTTGAGAATCATACTTTTCTCAGAAGCCTGGCAAAATTTCAGTGCAGTGCTTTTGTCAATTGACTTGCCTTGTAGGACACTGCCCCAGGATATTAAGTATTATTTCAAAGTAGTGCTGTTTATTGAGGCTAATGGATGTGCTTGTTACCTAATAAGTAGATTTTGAGTTGAGTGTGAAGTGTGAAGCGTTGAGGAAAAGCCAAAGGGGTTCTTTGGACGGCCTGAGAGCAGGAGCTGCAAGCTTACCAGAATGTGGTGATTGGCATCCCTTAAGGATCCCAGACTTGGGGTGGGAAGGGACTGCTGGGGATTGTCAGGTTTAGCCCTCCTTTTCAGCTCAGGCTTCATGGCACTGTCACTGTATGGGTTTTGAACATCTTCAAGCATGGAGACTTAAAAACTTCTCAAGGCGACCTGTTCCAGTGGTCAATCACTCTTGGTTGAAAAAACAAAAACAACAGCATAGAAGAACCGCAAACAAACAAAACAAAACCCCACAGAAATTCTTGAGGGGCATTTCCTATACTTCAGTTTGTGTCACCTGCCTCTTGTCCTTTCATTGTATACACTGAGTAAACTCTGGTTCAGTTTTTACATCCCCCCCTTTCCTACCCCACCAGATATTTTTGGAAGTAGATATTTTTGTGGAGAAAAGCTTCTGTTTTTGAAGCTGGCAGCTATATTTGCTGCAGGGTGTGTGACACTGGGACAAGAGCAAATACTTGAAATTCTGCAGGAGTGATGTGGACTTCTAGGAATGGATAATAAGTAATTAAATATTTGCCTTCCTTATCATTTGATTGTGGCTCAAAACAAATGGCATGCGTGTAGCAGTTGCTTGTGATGTTTCTGCTGAGTAAGTCCAGCAATGTACTGAATTTTCTCTGTCAAAAATAGTGTCTTGCTGTGACCTGCAAGCACTTTCCCACTGGGATTGTTTCTGATTTCCAGAAGTATTTGCGCTGAGTTTCTCAATAAGCTGTAATAGGGGTATTTTCCTTTCTCTCTCATTGTAAGATTTGCTTATTTCCCTATTAATAACTGTTCCCAAGTGTCAGCCAAGCAATTTTGCAGTATGTGTCAGCCTGAAGTTTAGGTGTGGACTGTTCAGTTTGGGGCTGTAAACAACTTGCTCCAAAGGAGAACAGAGACTGGGAGGCAGCCTTGTCTCCGGGCTCCCAGTTATATGGAGAGCATTGCAGTCATGGCAAGTGACTCTTAACTCTGGTAGTAGGTAGTAGTAATTTCTCCTTCCAAAAGGAGATGGTGCTTATTTATTTGCTTTCCTGTTCAAGAAAAATGTCTTTTTCTTTATGAGCAGTGTAGACACACACAGCAATCCCTGTTTCTTTGATTTGTTTTGACAATTTAAATGTGTTGAGGTTAAGTCCTAGCTGACTAATTCATATATCATTTTAAGTCAATGCAAGTATCTTCTTACCAGTAAAATTATGGTGGGATCTAAATGGGAACGCTTCAGAACATGTTCCTGTGGAGCCACTGGAATGTGTTTAGGCTTATGTTGCTGCCTTATTGTCAGAGTTCACTGTCTGTGTTCGTGCTGATGGAGTCAGCTGCAAGGCTTTTCATTGTGAGGGGCTATTCCAGCTGCCTTGGCCAAGGGCAGCAATTGTATTCCCTCAAGGAAAACTCCCCTTGACTCTTTAATTTTTCCTCTCTGCAGTTCTCCTTGCCTTCAGCCTTGGGTGTTCTGCTTTCATCAATGTAAAGAGCATGAAAGGAGAGCAGTTTATAAAGTTAACATCATGTCTTTCTTTGTGGAAAATCCTTCCTATGCACACCAGAGAGAGTAGACTTGGCAGACACATTTGAATTCAGTTGAGGTTTTTTAATATTTTGGAGATACAGATCCATATGGTGTGATGTTCAACAAATGAATGTAAATATTTATGTGATAATTTGCTAAGACTGACTGTAGATAGTGGGATGCAAAGCATTCCACACTGAAGTTTTCATTAGCTGAGGTAGATGTGTTTTTTCTGGACAGATCTGTATTTTATTTAAATAGAACTGACTTGATTTTTCTAACCTTTTGTGGCTTGATTTTTTTCTCTTTTTTTATGGTGGAAATCATGGTAATGGTTATGCAACATCCTCATTTATATTCTGTGCTTAATTAATCAGAACAGTGAACATTTTTTCAAATTTTTTTTTCCTACAGAAAAAGATGGCAAAGCTTTTCATCCAACATATGAAGAAAAACTCAAACTTGTGGCACTGCACAAGCAGGTTCTGCTGGGACCTTACAACCCTGACACTTGCCCTGAAGTTGGATTCTTTGATGTGCTGGGGAATGATAGAAGGTAAAAGGGCTGGTGCTTTTGTTAGTCTTAACTCTGCTTTTCCTGTGAGAAGATAACATCATCCAATTTCTACAAGTGTGTGGGTTATCTCAAGTGTCTGTGCTAGTGGAAAGTGAAAGTGGCCTCTTCAAATACCTCTTAGAAGCGTGACTCACAGTTCAGTACAGGAACTAACAGAAGATTATTGGGTTTGTTTTTTTTCAACCACACTAGAAGCTGCTCTGCTGACAGTCCAGTTTCTTGTTGCATTAATGTGCAGGCCCATGTTTCATCTGAACTCCACACCATGGTTACAGCAGGCCAAGCCTTTTGCCAGTGGTAGAAGCATTCACCACAGCTTCTCCTAGCACCAAAGATAATTTCTGAAGCCAGAAAATTAAAACCTGATGCATTCAAACTCTGAGTAAATCTTTTATGAGACCTGGGAAGTCTCAGGTATGTCTCTTGTGTTGCTTGCAGCTCAGGCTGCACTTCTCATGTTCATTGTTGCTCTTTTTAGTGTTCTAGAGTGAAGGCAATGTGCAACACAGCATTGACTTCTCTGAGGTGGACCCAGGGCACTGCTTTTGCACAAAAGGATGCTGCTTTTCTTAGGAAGAACAAGTGTGTTCAAATAAGTGCTGTAATCAATAGTTGTTTACCATGTTTATTCATTCAGGAAAATGTATACTTTTTTTAATCCATAAACTAGAATGTAAGGTTAAAATATACTTCAGGTTCACTTGTATCTGGGAAGTTTTTGCACATAGTTCAGAATTCAAAGTGGGGGGTTGATGGGATGTATGAAATTTAATGTAAGAGCTGAATTATATCTGTTTGAAAGACAAAAGATAACATTGTGCAGGCAGAAGAGAACATTGTACTATCTTTGGAAAGAAGTTATTGGTTCTCTGAAACTGCAAGTGATAATGTTTGGTTCCTGGTCTTCCAACTTTTTTTTTTCTTTGCTGGGTTATCAGCGCTCACTACTGGATTGAAAAGAGTTGAGTCTGTTATTTCAGCTGAATTCTCTTTCTCAGGAAGGAATGGGCTGCCCTTGGAAACATGTCAAAGCAAAAAGCTATGACAGAATTTGTCAAGCTCCTACATAGGTGCTGCCATTTGTTCTCAACATATGTCACTTCCCACAAGATAGAGAAAGAAGAGCAAGAAAAGAAAAGGTAACATTTGGGTGCTTTGGTGTTGGCATCTATGGAGTGCAACTCCTGGCCTGTGGACAGTATCACAGCTAGCTTAGACTGGGGTTGTCTTGGGAAGGTAAATGCTTGGAACTGTAAGTGGCTGTGGTACTATTTGATCTCTAAGCCTTTTTACTTTGCCAGTAATGGGTGCTGTTTAGGAGTTCTAAAGATTTTGCTGGTATTGTCATCTGCTTAAGAAGAAATGCTTCACAAAGTGTCTGTCCTGATGTCTGTGGACTAAATATACAGAGAATATTAAATTGTCAGTTTTAAACTTCTCTTCAAATATGGTTTAGCAGCTTGGAAAGGCTGTATTATTATTGCTTCCAGGCACGATTATTAAACCATAGTACCCACATCATTATTGAACATGGAAAATATGTTTAAAGCTTCCAGGCAATTTTTTTTCTGCTATACAGGTAGCATAGTAACAGGTTAGCATGAATATCAAATTGTAACACAGAATTTACCCTTGTCATGCTGCTGAGTGCAGTAAAACTCTGCAGTGTGGTTTTTTTGTGTGTCCAGTAAGACACTTCTCCAGGCCAATTTAAGTGTGAAGAGATACACTGGGTTTTGTCTGGAGGATACCAGACAAAAACCTCACGGGGCAGGCAAAAGGCAGGTTACAGCATGTTGAAAATAACTCATCCTAGGATTGTAGGAATGCTGAAATGGCTTATTGAGTGGATGTTGCAGAAGAGAAGAGGAAGAGCGAAGGCGGCGTGAAGAGGAGGAGCGGGAGCGGTTACAAAAGGAAGAAGAAAAACGTAGGCAAGAAGAAGAGGAAAGACTGAGAAGGGAGGAAGAGGAGAGGAGGAGAATAGAGGAGGAACGACTTCGGATGGAACAGCAGAAGTAAGTAGTGGAAGCAAATGACACTTAAAAAAACCAACTGTCTTGCATTTGAGACAATTGTATGCTTGGAATATACAGTTCTAATAAATTTCATTGTTCCCATCACATCCAGATGCTGAAAGCACAGATCTGGCTTTGCACATGTAATATTTAAGAGAATAGTAAAGCTATTCCACATCAGTCAGCGACTATTTCCACCATAAAAATGTCTTTGCGGGGGGTATCTCTGAGGTAGATCCTGTGCTTGCTATTTAGTGGTTTTGAGAAGGGAGCAAATAAGAAAACCACAAGTTTTGCTGCTTGTTTAACATGTGAGAGCCAGAGGAGTGTAAAAGACAGGCATAAATTTATGTATACCATATAAAGTGTTTCACAGTGCTAAGTAGCAAGAAGTGTGGTATGCCTTGAAGTTGAGGGGTTTTTTTTCACATGAATGGAGTTGTGTATTAAATGGTCATAGCAGGTTACAGAGATAAAGAGTTTAGGCAGAAAAGGAATGTGGATACCAAGTGTATCTAAACTGCTCATAGTTTGGTGGAAAGCAGTAAATCCTGCTCTTTGGAATATTAGACCAGTCTAATACTGATTCTTTAGAATGTGGTTTTTGGGGATGGAAGAAGAGTGAGAAGGAAAGAATTTTTCTTGCAATTGTGTGATACTTCTTCCTTCCTCTGACACATTGATAGCTGGTCACTTATGGACGTAACATGAGACAGGCCCTGGATCTATCTTGTCACTTAGCCATAGAATTTCTGTTAGTTCTTTAGAGAGAGGAGGAAGATAGCTTGTGCATGTGTAACCCATGTGTTTCTCCTGAAGTTTCAGCAGTTGAGTTTTCTGGAAATGCAGATGCCCCATCTGGCAGCTTTTTTTTTGTTTGTTTCTGAGTTAGGCCACTGTCAGTCATGTTTTTCATACTTGTTTGCATACTAACCAGGAAAACTAATACAGTTTGCAGTGTGTTTTTCTTGGATTCACCAAAATTCATTGGTGTGCTGTGCCACAGTAGGTTTTTTCCTACAAATATTTACAGAAGTTCTGCTGGAAGGATGGTTTCTGGAGAAAGCATATGTGGGTTTTTTTCCTTTACTTGTTTGAGATTTAGTCATGTGGGTTTGGTGTAGCACTATCTCTTTATCAGACTACAGATTGAGAATTATGTAAGAGCTCTTGTTCTTTTAACATTTGATGTTTCAAAACGCTGGGTAGAAAGTGTTTAGGCAAAACTCACGTCTGCGTTAGCTCTGGGTTCTGGTCGATTACGTAGGTTTGTTTAAATTGGGTTTTGCAGAATGGAGTTGGGTGATGTCAGTGGGCTCACAGGCAGTTCAGTGCAGGGATGCCCAGTGCTGGAGGTGTTGGTGAGGCTGTGCTGTGCTCCCGTGGCAGGCAGCAGATCATGGCAGCGCTGAACTCGCAGACGGCCGTGCAGTTCCAGCAGTACGCCGCCCAGCAGTACCCCGGCAACTACGAGCAGCAGCAGATCCTCATCCGGCAGCTGCAGGAGCAGCACTACCAGCAGTACATGCAGCAGCTCTACCAGGTGCAGCTCGCACAGCAGCAGGTATGGCTGGGGAGCCCAGGCCGGCGCTGGGACGCATTAACTTGTCTGCGTTAGCTCCTTGAAAAGATAATTGCCACAGGGAGAGAGAGCTGCCATGCTAGTGACTAATGCTGCTTCACATTCAAATGCCAAAGCCCCTTTATTTGTTTCATCTTCTGAAGTAGTTTTCTGAAGCAGCTGTTAATTAAGAAAACTCTAAGCAGTCTTTACTAATGACTCGGTTCAATATTATTAGAGATGAAATGTGAACTGCTCTGCTGAAGCGTTGGTGGTGTGTGTGTAATTTAATAACATAGAGTGCATTTGAACACGAACAGACCTCTTCAGGTGACTCTCCTGAAGATCTGTGCAGAGCAGCAGGCTGTGGTCAGCCCTGTGTTTCTAGCTGAGCATGTGTATACAGCACTGTAGCATCAGTGCTGGGTTGGAGGTTGCTTCTCCCTGCCAGCCTGAGCACTGCTGACTTCTCTCTCCTTTTGCAGCTATTGTCTGACTTCATCAAGTACTAATACCTGATGAAGTTGCTTGCCTGCAATAAGCTGCTCATGCTTTGGGTGGGAGGACAGACTGTAGCTGCCAGCCTGACATCTGTTCTTGAGCTAGAGACCTAAAGTTCAGTAACAAATTTCCTGTTAAGTCATTTGTATTTTGTGGAAGCTGATGCCCTCAGTAAAGAAATGTGCAAGGAAGGGAGCCATGTGAACCTCATGAAGTTCAACAAGGCTCCTGCAGTGGGTCAAGTCAGGACACTGCCCAGTACCAGTACAGTCTTGGGGTGAATGGGTTGAGAGCTGTCCTGCAGAGCTGGACTGGTGAGTCAAACTGGATATGAGCTGGCAATGGACTTTGCAGCTCAGGAAGTCTGTTGTATCCTGGGATGCAGGAAAACAAGTGTGGGCAGAAGGTTGAGGGAGAGAGGTGATTCTCCCCTTCTGCTCACCCCATCTGTAGTGCTGCATCCATCTCTGGGGTCCCCAATATAAGAAAGATGTGGAGCTGTTGGAGCAAGTCCAGAGAGGCCATGGAGATGCTCAGAGAGCTGGAGCACCTCTGCTATGAAGGCAGGCTGAGAGAGCTGGGGCTGTGCAGCCTGGAGAAGAGAAGGCTCTGGGGAAGCCCCACTCAGACTTTCAGTACCTAAAGGGGGTTTGTAAGAAACATGAACAAAGAGCTTTTTACCAGGGCCTGTAGTCACAAGACAAGGAGCAAAGGTTTTCATCTGCAAGAGTGTAGGTCTAGATCGAACATAAGGAAGATTTTTTTTTTTTTTTTTTTTTTTTTTTTTTTTTTTTTTTTGTTATAGTGAGGATGATCAAACATTGGCACAAATTTCCCTGAAAAGCTGTGGAAGCCCCATCCCAGGAAGTGTTCATGGACAGGTTTGATGGAGCTTTGAGCAGTCTGGTCAGGTGGAAGGAGTCTGTTCCCATGGCAGGGGTGTGGAGCTAGTTGATCTTTTTAGCTCCCTTCTAAGCCAAGCCATGATGGAGCTGAAGTGGTGTAGGAAAAGCAGAGGCTTTCTGCCCTGTTACATTTACTTTTTGGGCTTCCCTAATGTAGTTTCTGTAACACTTCTGAGGAATGTTTTATTTGGATGCCTGTGAGTCAGCTGCATGGGATCTGTTAGTGCAGTTAGAAAGTGCTGTACTGCTTACAGATCAGCTTCTGATGCAATTAATCTTGGAAAGGCTGTGTGAAATAGTTTTGTAGAAAAGTTAACACCCCTTTCTCTCAGTGCACAAAACTGCTGTAGTAGATAGTAAAATCTGGACAGCATCTGTGCAATTGCTTAAATTTGAAATCTTAACTGATATTTTTCTATATTGTCTTCATATTCCTGCAGGATTCCTATATTCCATTTGCTCACCAAAATCTAGTGATTATTAGGTTATCCTTTAAAGTGGCACTGTCACTTACATCTTTTTCCTGTCCCTTCAACAAAGCCTGTGTTATCTTTCTGGACTGATAACAGGGAGGGACAGGGAGGTTGCTCAAGGGAGTTCTTTGTTTAACTCATAAATAGACCTTCAATAGTCAGCTCTTTTTAGACCTGGATGAGCTCAGGCTGGATGGAACCCTTCCAGCCAGGAAAAAAAAATCCCAGCAAACGAGTCACACTTCCAGCTTTGATAGAAATGTTATAGGAATGAAAAACTTCCATAGTTAAGTGCAAGAGTTTGTGTGTACCGTAATTAATTTGAAAGTTGAATTTTTTGTTCTGGTTGTATCCACCAGCCTAGAACCAAGTGACTTCACATCCCTTGGGACTGAGCAGATGTAACTGGTTAATGTGCGCTGCTTCTTTTGGGTCAAGACCCCTTGAGGGTGAAGGAGGATGTTTTTTCTTTAAATTGCCTTTATTCCCTCTGCTGGAAGGTGTAAAACTGGCACCTTGTGAGGGTTTGGTTGTACTTGACTTAAATTCCTGTTGTTTTAGGCAGCCTTACAGAAGCAGCAGGACGCAGTGGTGGCAGCGACAGGGACACCACTGACTACTGCATCAAAGGTGAACACCCCTGCCCCAGGGGACACCCCATCCATCAATGGGCAGGCCAGTGCACATGCAGACAGCCCTGAAAAAGAGTTGGATCCTGAGATTTTGGAAGAAGCACTGGAGAATGGACCAAAAGGTGGGACTAGCTGAATTTCTTAATTAAAAATAAATAGCAAAAACCTTTCTTAGGATTTGTGTATGTTAAGTAGGGTTACTGTGGTTCTTTGTTTGCCTTCATTTGGCTGTGGAAGAGCTAAGTTTGGTTCCTGCGGCTGCTGTCTCTCATGGGAGAGTAATATTGCATAGGCAAAGCTCAGCTTTGGGAGGGGAGGGGAGGGAAAGAGGAAGCAGCAAAGCTGATGGAATCCAGAACCTTCTGTCACTGTAGATTTGAAGGAAAGGAGCATAAAGCTGTTCTGGCATAAAGCTGTTCTGGGCAGAAATACGCTCAGTTTTATTTGAGCTGGGTCAGACCAGCTTAAAGATCCTTCCAGTGAAGGGTTCTGTGCAATATAAACTTGTGACCTGTAGCAGTACATTTGCCTTCTGAGGGTTTTTTGCATAAGCAGTGTTGGTTCAAATGTGGTGAACAGGTGAACTGGTAGCATGTGGTATTGTTATAACTATATTTGCACTGTTTCATACGTCTTTTCAGAGTTGAAACTTACTTCTGTTAAAAAATAAAATTGCCTAGAAGCAACTTTAGTGCTTGAGGCCCTCAAGTGCTCCTAAGGCACACTTATGTATGCAGCACAAATAACTGAAACAAAGCCTTACTGGAATATTTCCTCCCCTCTCTCCAGATTCTGTCCCGGTGATCGCTGCCCCATCCATGTGGACACGGCCCCAGATAAAAGACTTCAAGGAAAAAATCCGTCAGGATGCAGACTCTGTGATCACAGTGGGCCGAGGAGAAGTGGTTACAGTCAGAGTACCAACCCATGAAGAGGGGTCTTACCTCTTTTGGGAGTTTGCTACAGACAATTATGACATTGGTTTTGGGGTGTATTTTGAATGGACAGACTCCCCTAATACTGCAGTCAGTGTGCATGTCAGCGAGTCCAGTGATGATGAGGAGGAAGAGGAAGGTAAGCATGCTGATGTGTGTAAACTGTCAGAGTTTGCTGTGAGGGGAAACCCCCACTTGATGGTCTCGTGTAATCTTCTGCTTTCCCTGGCTTTCATCTGGTTGGAGTCATGTTTTCAGTTTTGAGTAGGAACTGCAGTTCTGCTAGTAACTTCAGTTCCCCTCCTTGGATCACAGACAGGTTAAAGCAGCTGAGGCTGAGGAAATCCTTTTCCTAAGTCAGCTGTTCAGTAAACTAAACTGAAACCTGTGCTGTAACAGAGCACTGTGGATCTGCACTCTGAAACCTTAGGAAGAATCCTGTCCTGCTGGTCAAGAGATGTTTTTAGGGAGGAAGATTCCTTGAGACTGCAGGAAAACAGCTTCAGAGGGCAAGTCCTGGTGATGGCTGAGACACAGGTCACACAGCCTTTGCCTCTGGGGGTGTCTAGCATACTATCACAAAAATGTTTTGAAATGAGCATGTGATTTGCTTGGAAGGAGCTGCCCTGACCTGGGAAGCAGTGGCATTCTGGGATCACTACCAAGTAATCTGTGCTGGTCAGTATGTCACATCAGTGGCTGTCAGTGATGGGTGATTGTCTTACTAGAGTTTGGCATCTCCACAAACTGACCTGGCTGTACTGGGGAGATGGGTGTGGAGAGTTTTAATATCAAGCTGTTAAAACCATGATAAAGCGAGCTTGCTTGCTGTTCCTTCTGCTTCTGAGTGCTTCAACCCCAGCCTTGGTATGACTCCCTGTGACTTCTCTCATTCCTAAACTAACAAAGAGGGCTTTGTCCCCTAGAAATGAGTCTGACTTTCTCGCATAAAGCATCCACCCATGTTCACTGACACCTCTTTTTTTCCCTTGCAGAAAATACTAGCAGCGAAGAAAAAGCCAAAAAGAATGCCAACAAGCCTCAGCTAGATGAAATAGTGCCTGTGTACAGACGAGACTGTCACGAAGAAGTGTATGCTGGCAGCCACCAGTACCCAGGGAGAGGAGTTTATCTTCTTAAATTTGACAACTCCTACTCTCTATGGAGGTCAAAAACAGTTTACTACAGAGTTTATTATACTAGATAAAGGTGTGGCTGTGTCTGAGGCTGGGCTGTGCAGAAGATGTCATTTTATTTGGAATTTTCTTCAAGCATAATGGATCCTTTTGAGTCTGTGTTTCATCCTGTCTGTATCTGTATGGTTTGTGTGAACTTTTAACAAGTAGACACTGGGATCTTCCTGCTCCATGACACTAATGCATATTGCATTGGGCTTAACACAGGATCTCCCTAACCTTTTTGGGGATTGGAGTCATTGGCTCCAGTGCTGAGGTCACATCAATTGCACTTGTTAAAAACCTCATGAAAAAGGGGAAGGGAGTTGCTGCCTCAGTGGCTGGGTGATCTGATGTTTCCAGGTCTGGATGCCTTGAATAACTCGTTGATGGTTAACTTAAAGGTCCCATCAGTAACTGGTAGATTTGGATGCAGTTTGCTGTGTAGCAAGTTTCTCTTAACTGTAATTGAATGTCAGTTTTTTTACACCATTAAAACTTGAAACTTTAAGTTTATGCAGTTTAGAAACAAGTTGTCTCACTTCTGTCCTCATCAAAGAAGAAACATTCAGTTCCTTAAACCAGTGTAGTGTGTAAGACAAGGATGAACAATATCCTGAAAGTACAGCAAATAACCTCTTCTGAAGGTGTAAGCTGAAAAATGTTTAAAAGTATGTGTAATAAGAAGAACCTTAATCTCTGCCCCACTGCTAACCCTAGAATAAAAGTCATATTTTGATGCAATTGACTTTGAACAGGACACAGACTGCTCCTGAGTTTTATGGGGTTTTTAATGGGGTAGGCTAAAAATAAAAAAGGCTGCAAACTTGAAACCAGTTTTATAAGACCTGAATTTGCATGTTGTGCATCTGGAGAGCAGTCAGTCACTTTGATAGAGTATAGGAGTTAATGTTGCACTAATGGTGGAAATCACTGCCACTCCATTTTAATCTGAACTGGTGATAGTGGGGTGCAAACTTTCTGCTTTAATTCGTAGCTGTGGGCAGAAAGGCCAGGTGCACATACAGATACTTAGCTTTAATCTCAATTTCATGTGGTTTGGTTGGGGCATTTTGTATTTCATATAGTGAAGAAACAGTGCAGGTGTCTCCTTGGCTTGAGGCTGCAGTGAGAATCTCTCCCCCGGAGCCCAGGGGTGACGTGTTGCAATAATGACTTGTGCAAGTACTCTGCATGGGTGATGCACCTTGTTACTGAGAGGAAATGGTTGCTTTTGGCCTCAGCCCAGCTCTTGCAGTCAGGCTTCCATTGATCAGCTGCAGCATGTGCAGTTCCATGGCAAATGATGTTGAGTTGGCGGGGTTCGTTTGGACGGTCAGTTTGTACATACATGATACTTTACTTTTCTCATACCAACCATGGAGATACTTCTCCTAGAGTGCTTAACTTGTCATCTTGCTTTTTGGGTCAGCAACACCGTACCAGCTTACAGCTAGTTAGTGCTGCTTTATCCAAAAACACTGTACAATGTTCTGCTCTTGTGTACATACAGTATATAAACCATGGATTTAGAAAGTACCTTGCTTTTAAAGAAAACTGTATTTAATGTAAAAAAAAAAAAAGAAAAACAACAAAAAACCTTTTAAAAAGGCAGGCACTAATATATTTCTTCTGGTCTTCAAATTACTTTTTTTTTTGGTCCATGCAAAAATGTTACAACTTTTTCCTCTAAGAATATCTGTTCTTGGGAGCAGTGTTTGTCGCTTTAAATGGCAGCACTTACTGTCATGTGTTGGATGCTAGAACTTCTACGTTTTCAGACTTTTTTTTATTGCCTCTGGCTGTTGATAGTACAGTACAAGTGCGATTTCAAGATACCTTGAGATAGTATTTAATCCTGATTAAAATACATTTATCTGTAATGCTGTTGGCTTTTTATTAATTTGCAAACCTTGGCATTGCTATGTATGGCTCTTGAGCTAAGATAAGCTTGTCATCTTCTCTCTCACGTTCAGAGGTTCAGCACCATGCTTCCACTGTGGTCAGGGGCTCTGCCCAGGAATGTCATTGGCTCGCTGGATGGGGCTGTCTGTCAATACTGGAAGAGCACAGCTTGAATTGGGTTTTGAGTGGGTAGCAGAAGGGGTTGGGTGTGGGCAGCTAAAACCTCCAAGAGTTCTCTCTTCCAAGAGAGTCCTGAAATCCCTCACCTGGAGGGCAAGAGACAGGACCATGCATGGTTTAGACTGAACAAGAAGAAAAGCAAGGACAAAGAGGCAAAAAGGCAAGTTATGCTGAGGTTTGTGGCAGCCAAAATCTCCTTTAACTGCTGCTGGTAAGTAGCTTATCCTGGACTTGAGGCTGGGATGTGCACTAGTTTGGTCCCAGAGTTCACCTGGGGAGCAGAATTCTCTTCAGAGAGAGCAAAGCAAGTGCTGTGCTACAAGAAGCAAGATGCTGAGAAGTTCAGTGTACCAGTCTGGGTATGCTACAACCTAATTTCACATGAAATGTGCAAGTGCATTGAAAACCAAGGTAATTACAGCAGCAGGCCTGCCCCAGCTGAGCCTATTTTACCTGTCTCACCCATGTGTAAATTCCCCTTTCCCCAGTTAAAAGGGAAAAAAAAAAAAAAAAGGAGCTGTGCTTCTCACAGCTCACTTTAGGCAGCTCTCTCCCACAAGAGAATTTTTATAGACTCTTTGTGGAATGAACTGTGGAGTGACTGGTAGTAACTCCAGGTGACACAACATCAACAGCTGGACAAAGTTCAGTTCTGAATATACTGGACCTTTGAGAAAAGCTAAATCATCCCAGGGAAAGACCAGTGTTAGAACCGGTTCTTCAAGGCACTTTCATGGGAGACACCAAGGCATGGTTTTTCTTGGCTTTGCTATCCCAGAAGGATAAGCAGTGCACTTGAAACAACTTGCTAATTAAACCACCTATCTGCTCTCTGAAAGTATCCTTGCCTATCCCCTTTGCTGTCCTTCCCTTTTGGCTTTGGTACTTTGTGCCTTTGCTTTGCTTTGTCAGTCACAGATGAGAGGCTGAGATTTAGAGCAGCTGGATGCAGCCTTTGGGGTAACTGTAATGGGCAGGGTCATCACACTTGGGGCTCTGCTGTCAAAGGGACAAACTTTAGGGCTGGGTCACTGCTTTGTTTGCCATAGAGCTGTACATGGTATGGTATGTACATGTGCATGGTCCCATGCTCTGTGGCAGCAGTGTCCCTGCCTTGGGCTCTGGTGTGCTCCCACAGCTGGGTTCAGAGGGCAGCTACATGCTTTGGGGTCCATTCCTTTAAAAAATAAAACAACTGAACTCACACCACAGCTACATCCACCACCATGTACTGGAAGATTAAGCAAAGCATGAAATGATATCCCAGATTTTTCCCTGAATACTGCTCAGCTGAGGCCTGCCCCTTGGACATCAAAAGTTTTACTGAAACATCAGACTGGCTTAAAGAAATACATTAAATTGCTTACACTAGTAGAGATAGAGATATGGCCATGCAATATAAACATTGCATCTGCAAAGTTATCATCTGGTATCCTAAAATAGGAAAGTTGCAAGGAATGAGGAAAAACAAGGCAACACCAGTTCTCTATAATAAATTCTTCTCCCAGCCCTTGTTATTTTTGTCTCCATCATGAAGCTGGTGAAAAACCTGCTCCCTTTAATCACGGAGTCAGCACTTGCATGGCTTGCTGATTGTCAGATTTGGAGGAGTAATTCCTTATTTCAGCCTCCACTTCTCTGGGGTATATGTTTTCCTCAGTGCTGGACTTCAGCTTTCATGTGTGTTTGTTCTAAGGAAGCAGCAGCTGGATGGTCACTGCCCTCACCTGTCTGGCAGCTGCTCTGTGCTGAGGCTCAGGAGCAGGTTTGGTGTTTTATCCCTCCCCTTGGCTGTGCTCCCCTGATGGGGGAGCAGGGCTGAGTGGGAAAAGCCGATTCCCTTGGCCTGCACGGGTCACCACTCCCTTTCCCCAGGGATGTTTGAGCTGCTGTGCCACCCCTCCAGGCTCCTGGTGTGACTGTATCCCCTGGTGTGGCAGGGATGTCCAGGGCTGCTGGCCCCTTGTCTGCCCAGGAATGGTTGAGAACAGGCTCTCCCCTGTGCTGTGCATGACCTGTGGGCAGGAGAGCGGCCCCTGCTCACCCAGCAGAACAAATGCCTGGCCCTCTGCCACCACCATTAGTGAAATACATGCACAGCCATTAAACCATGGCACAGAGTGCCTGGGACAGCCTTTAGAGCATGTGGGAACAGGCTCTGCTGTCGGGACTGAGGGGCAGCTCTGCCCACAGAGCCTGGGGGAGCCCAGCACAGCCCTCTGCTGCCCCAGGGCTGGGCACAGGCTGGGCATGGGCCCCTCTGGCTGTGGCTGCTCATGGAACTGGGGTGGCTGTGGCCTTGAGAGCCTTCCTGTGCCACTGAGCAGCCAGCTGTGACCCAGCTGTGACCGAGCTGTCCTTTCTAGACATTATGAAGGGCTCTCCTTCCTGGTATAACCCACTCCAGGTCTCTCTGCCCATTGCAGCAGTTGGCATTGGAGGGTTGCAATTCTCAAATCCCATCTCTCAGGCTGTGTAAAACATTGGGAAGTTATTTGCAGCCTGCATCAGGACTGATCACAGAGCGAGTTCAGAGCACCTAGGAAAGTTTTGCTTGATGCTTGTTGAATTTGGCTTTGGCTTGAAGAGAGCAGAGGTTTTTAATGTCTAAAAGAAAAGAAAGTGACACTAAAACTTGGATTGCTTCATGCCCAGGGGGAAGTGACTTCATGCAGGTGATGGGAAGAACAAGGCAGGAAGCAAAGTCAGCTGCCCCCAGGCAGTGCCCCAGGGCTGGGCTTTGCCCTGGCCAGCAGAGCTCCAGGAGCCTTCCAGCACAGAAACCACCCCTGCCCCAGCCAGCTGCACCCCACAAATGTCCCCTTTGGCCTCGTGTGTCCCCCAGTGGGGTGTGGGGACCCACAAGCCTGGGGCAAACTGGGGCAGCACTGAGGGGAAGCACCATTTTTATGCAGGCACTCATCTGCAGCTGGAGATAAAGCTGTGCTGAGTATGTCTGTGCAGGCTGCTCAGCCTGGCTGGGTGATTTTTCCCTGCATGAGTAATCCTGTTTTCCTAGAGCCCATCGACAACATTTTTCCTTGGCAAATGCTCTCCCTGGGGTTCTTGTGCCAGAACTGATTTTTACAGGTAGATTTTGGTAGCCAGCCAGGTGGGTGCTGGATAAACAGGGGCTGGGGGGGAGCTCCCCATCACAGCAAAAGGGACCCCACAAAGAGCCACTTTCTGCTCTCCTGGAGCCATCCCAGTGGGAGATGGGCCAGGTTTCCCTTCCAGCCTCCCTGGTGGAACTTGCAGTGGCCACAAAGCAAATGAAAAACCAGGGAGGAGCAGGGAGCCATTGGCATGGCCAGCCCAAGCAGGGCTGGTGGGTGCCAGCCAGTCACAGCTGTCCAGTCACAGCAGTGCCACAGCTCCCTGGAGGATCCCCTTCCCCTGTGCCAAGGGAAGGGCAAACACTGAAAACAGTGGAAATAAAGAAATACCCTAAGGCTCCAGCTGTTGGTTTCCTGCATTTCTGTGCTTTTGTGGGATGGTGTGTAGCTTGCTGCTGTGGGAGAGCTGGGGCTTGCTCCCACCATGGTGTGTGCTCCAGAGCCAAAGGGACAATTCCTGATGATGCCACCTTGTTCTCAATGCCCTCGTGCCCCCCAGGACTCCCAAAGAGCCCCAAAATCACAGTCCCCACTCAGACTCAACCAACCTGAGGGTCTCAGGGGCCAGGTCTCAGGGAGATCAGGGCACAGCCTCATGCATGGAGAAAGTGGGAGGTGAAGGGAAATACCCACAGCACTGGAAGTGGTGTAGGAAACCAGAGCCACCAAAGTGGTGTTGCACACAGGAGCCTCTTTGTCCAGGCATGGGAGCATTTCTCTCAGCCAGGCTTGGAAAAATCCTGATCCTGGCTTCAACCCTACAGCTGTTTTTAAGGCAGGGAGCTGCAGCTGGATTCCTGCTGGGCCTACATCCTCTTCATTTCCCTGCTGTTGGCAGCACAAAGTCCCAAACAAGCTCATCCAGGCAGCCAGGGCTGGGTGCAGCCCTGTGCACACCTTGGCACGTGTGGATAACTTGGCTCAAACCCCCCACAGCAGCACAGAGAGCTTGCCCACCCTGGGTCCAGCCTTTCCAGCCTGCTGCTGGATCATCTCAACACCACAGTTTGGCTCCAGAAGACAAGATCAGCCACACTTGGCACTGGGAGTTGGGTTTGAGTCAACACCAATATTTGAAGATGTGTGTAAACTCAGTTAAAAAAGAAACCCAAAACCAAAGCACCCTGAGCAGGTACTGACCTGGCTGGCATGGAGCTGTCCCCCAAAGGCACCCACACCCACACCAGTGCAGAAGGGAGGGCTGCTGCAGCCAGCGAGGCACCAGCAGAGGCAGGACCCCTCCTCCAGGCAGCAGCTGGGCTGAGCCACCCTGGCAAAACAAGCCCCACTGGCCTCATTTCCCCTGGCTTTTCCTACCTCAGCCACAGACAGCATTTTACTGCAGTTAAAGTCACCATCAGCTGAGCTTTCTGTGGCCACTGGGACACCAGTGCAGAGTTCCACAGGGGCTCAGCCAGGAGCAGCTGGCTCAGGGGGAGAGAGTGGCTATCCCAGCTCTGCCCACCCTGTGGGTTTGCTGGAAATTTTCCCGATTTTCCTGCTGCTGTCCTGTGTCCCAGCCCTGCTCCTGCAGGAGTGCAGGGCTCTCCAGACAAGGAATGCTGTCCAGCCTGGCACCAGAGCCCAGCACAGCCCATCAAAGCAGCTGCTTTTTTACACAGTGAAAAGCAGGGGAACCCAGGGAGCAGCCTGGGGTGTCCAAGGGAGGTGACAGCTGCTGCTGTGACCCTGGACACGGGCTCTGGCAGGGGAAATGCTGCTGGCATGCCCTGCCAGGGAGGAGCCCCCAGCTCCTGAGCAGGATTTGCATCCAGCCAAGCACCAGCACTGTGCAGGGAGCTGCTGGGATGGTGCCATTAGATGGGGCTATAGCTAAGGAATTAGGATTTGTTTCAGACCCGAGCAGGACTTGCCCGGTGTCAGCAGGTAAATCCTGGTCATCCCTGCCCTGCTCTGATGCTCTGGGACAGGGGTGGGTGCTGCTGGGATGCAGAGGCATAGCAGGAGGGATGGGAGACCCACAGAGTCTGTGGGAAGCTGGAGGTGGGAGAAGTTAACAAATTTCCACTCCTGTTGCAGAGTTTATCCATCCCCATTCCCCTGTAACATCCCTTGCTTTTCCCTGCTGTAATAGATCACAGAAATGAGAAAAACCCCTGGCAAAGGCAGGTGCCTGGTGCTAATCTGCCCAGGGGCTCCTTTTGCCTGACAGAAAGGATCTCACCAGTTCCTGGCCTAAACCAAACAACTGTCAAGGCTGCAGGTGCTGGATAAATGTTTAGGGGTGGGGGGAAGGGGAAATCCATCTGAAGACTTTGAAGCTCCAAAATAACACCAAGCTGAGCAATCCCTGGGGGGACCAGTACATCTGTGATGAAACAGGGAGCAGTGAGACCCCTTTGGCACAGGGCCATCCCATCCTTTTGTCTGGCAAGCTCAGGTGCCTCTGGAAGAGACTGGAGGCAGAGGAGCTGGGCTGGCCCTCGCCCCAGAGCATCAGCATCTCTCCTAGCACAGAGGGAACTGCTGGGTTGTAAACCACAAAACCAAACAGCAGGAATGGCCATTGGCCTCCTCCCTGCACAGACATGTCCTGTGCAGCAGAAATTCACTTTCCAGCATGAAAATTGCTGTCCCTTTGAGGACATGAGCACCCAGGAAGAGCTGCTGCCAATGCTGTCAGAAAACACCAGGATTCTTGGCAGCTCCCATATCCTGTTATTTGTGGGAATAGAGACATTTATCCAGGATGAGAAGAAGAAGAGATGCCCTCAGCCTGCACCCAAACCCACTCTGCTCTCCCAGCACCTGAGTGGGAGGACATTCAGCAGAGCAAGGCCACCCCAGCCTCTGGGAGGGATGGATCAGCCTGAAGAAATCCACTGTGCTTCCCCAGGACAGCCACAGCAGGGATGGCCAGCACAGGTGATCACAAACCAGCCCTTCCCATCCTCTAGAAAGCACAAAATACCTTCCATGCCCCAGCACAGGGCTGCTGGAGCAGGCAGCACACGTGCCTGCCTGGGAGGGTGAGCAGGAAAAGAAATAGGAAGTGGAGACAAAGAATTTCCTCAACATCCCTCCAAAGCACTTCCTGAGCGTTGGGAGGCAGGAAACACTCACAGGAGAGGTGCCCAGCCCAGGCTGAGCAGGGCCCCACACAGCCCCTGGGGAAATGGGCTAAACACAGGGAATTGGGTGGGAACTCACAGCCCACACCCACAGCACAAACCCCTTTTGGTGTAGCATGAATCCTGGATTTGGGAATGGCAATTAGATATGCACCTCAGAACACAGGTGGAGCAAACTCTCCAGGATCCTTATCTACCTCCCACCTTAGCACAAAACATCCCCCAAGAGCCCAGTGAGGAGAAAGCCACCAGGAGTGCCACTGATGCTCTGTGAGCCTGCAGGGACACCCTCACTTCAAAGCTCCCCCTTTGCTCCAGGAGAATAACAGAGAGACAGGTTGGTTGCTTGTGGACTGAGAAATGCCATGGTTGGATGAATAACTCAATCCTCACCCAAGAGGCAGAAAGGCTGGAGCCCCAGGAGGTGTTTCTAATTCCTTGAAGTAATCTGGGAGGAGCTGGTGGTTCCCTGCATCCCACAAGTGATGTTTCACATCCTCCAGAAGCATTGCTGACCCATGCACAGCTTTTCAGCCAATTGCAGACAGTGTTTTTCCTGCTCCCATGGAAAGTTTTGGATTTAGCTGCATTAGGAAGCAAAGCTGCATTTGTTTCCTGGCCCTGCAGCCCCTGTTTGGTACAGGCAGTGCCTGCAGCTGGCAAATCCAGCTCCAGAGACAGGGCTTGGCCTTACAAATGTGTGACTTTTACATATTGGAAAACTGTGTTGTCAGAGCATCTGTGTGATAATCTATGTTTTATATATGCAGACATAAAAAATTCTGGATTTTTTTTCTTTTACTCAATCTCTCATTTTGTGGTTTGGGTTCCTACTGGGTTTTGTAGCTGGCAGCCCCCTGCTCAAGGCTGCTAAATGTGAAGATTTCATTTGGGTTGGGTAAATAAACCTCTTGCTATCAGAAGGGAGCATCTCTCACACATGAGCAGCCTCTGTCACAAAGACAGGGAGACACTCCAGGGAGCTCTGACATGGGATCCTGCCCTCTTTGTCCCCCTGATCTGTTTGGCAGTAGCTGGTTAATGCCTGTAGTTCAGAAGCACTTCATTAGACAGCTCATTAGTTAATCATGCTTGTACGTGTGATTTCTCCTGTCCCCATGCATGTGACAAGGGAAGCTGAGGAATCCATGGGAATTATTTAAATCACCCACCTCCCAAACCTAAGGCTTAAACACCCTGACAGGCAAAAGAGCATTAATTCACACAACCTCCCAGCCTTCTCCCAGTGTCACTGCTGTACTCCAAAATATTAATAAGCCCCAAAGCAATAATGGTTAACACTTTAGCCAGTTAGAAGGGGAGGGGGGTTAAGAATTAATTTGTCAGGAAGATGACAAGATTATTTACATAGGCAGAAAAGCAGCTCATTAAAGCTGCCCTCATGCAAATACTTGCCCATGCTTTGTTGGAAGAGCAAAAAGCAAGGGGCTGCTCCTGACAGCAGCTTGCTGCAGGAGAGTCACAGCTCAGATGAGAGGGAATGAGCAGCAAGGAAAAGGGATCTTCTTTCAAAAAAATCCAGGCACAAGTGAGACAGAAGACATTGCAGCTGCTTGGTTTTACCCAACCTGTTGGGCAGGACGTGCCAGATGTGAGCTGACAAGGTTTTATGGCTTTGGGATGTTCCCCTTCTCCTCCACACCGTGAGCACCAGGGAGGATCAGTGTTTCAGCCCCACTGCTGTGTCCTAAGGTGCAGCTCACCCAGGGGTGGGGTCCCTGCAGCACACAGCCCTGCCCTGCCACCCCCAGGGCACCCAGGAGAGGTGAACCACATCCTAGATCCCCCCAGGGCTTTACCAGTGACTGAGGGATACCTCCAAGCTTCAATTGCCAGAGAAACCTCTAAGGGTTTATTTTAAACCTTTCTTATCTTAGTACAGAATTCCCTGGTGCTGGGCTTGTGCAGATTTTCAGCAGCCACACTGCACTCTGCTTACACACTGAGCACCCAAGGAATGCATTTTTGCACAACACCTCTCTAGTGTTCTGTGAAAGGGCTCTGACATCCTCAGGGAAAAGAAACTTGAGAACATGAACTTCCAGACACAAATCCTTCTGCAACATTCCCCAGGCATGCAAGGAAGAGGAGCAGCCCCAAACAGCAGCCCCAAAAACCCACCAGCAGCCACAATTGGGTGCCTGTCATGCAGAGAGGACCTGACTTTGCTGCAGTGGGGAGGGGGGCACTGGGTGCAGATGAGCACTTCCCCTCTTGCAGGGGAATTGGGCATTTATTGGTTTTATACAAAGCTGGAAGCCTTCCCTCTGAGTGGCAAGGGGTGTCAGTAGGGTCTCTGGTGTTCCCAAGGGTGTTCCCAAGGGTGTGCTGGGGTGGGCAGCCAGCTGGGAGCCCTCCTGCTCCATTTCACCCCACATTTGTGTTGTGTGGCACTGGGCAGCACAATCCATGAGGAAGGCAGGCTGGCTGAGAGCAGCAGAGATCCCCACAGAGCAGGGAATGCTGAGTCCCTGAGGAAGAGCCCACAGCCCCCAGTGCAGCTGCTGCTCAGGGCTGGGCTTCCCCCAGGGCCCTGTGACCTCAGAGGGATCATCCCAGGAGGGAGATCTGGAAAAACACTGGATTTACCTTTGTGACTGCAGAGCTGCTGGGGCCTCACTCTGGGCACCCCCTCAGCTCCCAAATTCCCCTGTGGCCCTGCTGCCACCTCCCTCCCCTCTGTGCCCAGTGTCCCACCTCCCCCAGAGCATCCCCTCTGGGATGCTGAGCTGCCTGGTTTTGCTGGGAGCTGCTCAGTACCCAGGAGGAGGGAAGGAAGAGAGAGAGACTGGAGCACTGGTGAAAAATAGGATGGCAGCAAAGTGCTGTTCTAGCCACAGCACAGAGTTATTAAGGAGAGGCAGGGAGGAATAACATCTTTTATGGGACCAATTTATGGTGTTGGGAAACAGGCTCATGGGCACAGGCACCCTCTCACAGGAGGATGTATGTGCTTCCTCTGGCAGCATCCATTAAAGGGATGGATTTGGACAGGGTGGGGAGGAGCAGCAGCACAAAAATCCTAAAATAGACATGGTAATGTTTCTTTCTGTCTGGCTCAGCTTGCACAGGAGTTTCTTGCCCAAGGAGTGGGGTTTCTCTCCAGCACCACACCCACCTCCATCCCATGACATGTGTCTATTCAAGGGATGCCCCTAGCAGGAAATTGTGCATCCCAAGGAGCAGGGTAATGCCGGGAAAACCCAAATCACAGGGCAGGAAAATCGGGGGAGGTGGGAAGGGGAGGTGATGAGTGCTAAATTCTGATGGAAAGGAAAGGAAGGGAAGGGAAGGGAAGGGAAGGGAAGGAAGGGAAGGGAAGGGAAGGAAAGGAAGGGAAGGGAAGGAAGGGAAGGGAAGGGAAGGGAAGGGAAGGAAGGGAAGGAAGGGAAGGGAAGGGAAGGAAGGGAAGGGAAGGGAAGGGAAGGGAAGGGAAAGGAAGGAAAGGAAGGGAAGGGAAGGGAAGGAAGGGAAGGGAAGGGAAGGAAGGAAGGGAAGGGAAGGGAAGGGAAGGGAAGGGAAGGAAGGGAAGGAAAGGAAGGAAGGGAAGGAAGGAAGGGAAGGGAAGGGAAGGGAAGGGAAGGGAAGGGAAGGGAAGGGAAAGGAAAGGAAAGGAAGGGAAGGGAAGGGAAGGAAGGAAAGGAAAGGAAAGGAAAGGAAAGGAAAGGAAAGGAAAGGAAAGGAAAGGAAAGGAAAGGAAAGGAAAGGAAAGGAAAGGAAAGGAAAGGAAAGGAAAGGAAAGGAAAGGAAAGGAAAGGAAAGGAAAGGAAAGGAAAGGAAAGACTGTTTTTGTCTGGTCTCTGAAATCCTGTCCTTTTCTCTAGCCAGCTTCAGCTGCAGAAGGAAGATGGGGCAGGGAAGGGACAGGGAAGGGACAGGGAAGGGACAGAGAAGGGACAGGGAAGGGACAGAGAAGGGACAGGGAAGGGACAGGGAAGGCAGGAGATCAGCAATGCAGAGCAGCTGGAGCTCCCTAAGGGACACTGCAGTCCCCTGGGGTGACACCCACATTTTTGTTCCCAACTCTGTCCCACTGAGCTGTATAAAAAATTACAGGGTTTTAATTTAAATTCTGGTCCAGTATCTGTGACTTTAGGCCCATTCCTTGCTGCTGCCATCAGTCCCTGCCCTCCAGGATGTGCCACTCCACACAGAGCACAGCAACACCTTGACCCTTGTGCTCCTACATGAAATATTTGGCATGTTCCCTGCCACACTCAGGCAAGCCAAATATTCTTTCCTCTGATTTGTTTCAGACACACCAGCCCTAAACCTCCTTCTCTGGCCTCTTGTTTTCATGGAGTGAGACTGGCTCAGAGGGAGGCAGGGATCCATCTTTCCCTGTGCCAAGTAGCCCCAGCACATCTGCTGAGCAAACACTCTCAGTTTCTCCCCCTTGCTACCCAAAACCACCTCCCAGCCCCATTCCCTCCTCCTTTTCTGCCCCAGCTGCCATTTTCTCCAGCTGAGCTATCAGTGCTGGGTGCTCTGCTGGAGCTGCAGTGACCTTGGTGTCCCTCAGTGCCAGGCAGGTGCTGGGATGGCCAATGCCCTCAGAAGCCCTGCCAAGGGCAGAAGCTCCTGTGAAAACCTCCCTTGGACTCCAGGTATTCCACACTGTTGGGAATGGAGCCCTGTGTTCCATTAAATCACTTTTTTCCTGCACACAGGTGCTCTAAGACATCTCTGAACTGACTCTGAGCCACAGGCACACTTTGTCCCAGGTGAGTCTTTAACCCTCATTTCTTTTTTCTTATTGCTAGAATAAATAACAAATAACACACAAACAACACATTTTGTGCACACCAAATAACCCCTCACGAAATTCTTCAGATCCACTGCTCCCTGAATAGGTGCATAATAGCAGGAGCCATTTCAATTAATTTAGAAAAGTAATCAGTTAAGAATCATCACAGAGTGGTTTGGGTTGGAAGGGACCCTAAAGATTATCCACTTCCAACATCCCTGCCTTGGACAGGGACACCTTCCACTAGAGCAGGTTGCTCAGAGCCCCATCCAATGGAGTTTTGAACACTTCCAGGGATGGGGCATCCAGAACTTCTCTGGGCAACCTGTGCAGTGCCTTACCACCCTCACAGCAAAGAATTTCTTCCTAATATCTAACCTAAAACTACCCTCTGTCAGTCTAAAGCCATTACCCTTTGTCCTTTCCACTACAGGCCCTTACAAAAACTCATTCTCCAGCTTTTTGTTAGGTCTCCTTTAGGTCTTGGAAGGTGCTGCAAAGTCTCCCCAGAGCTGGACAACCAGCTCTCCTCACTCCAGCAGGTCCATGTCCTTCTCACACTGCTGTTCCCTGGGCTGCAGGGCAGCAGGATGCTCCCTGGGTTTTTAGAGCAGCCAAGCAGGGGAACCCAGCCTGGTGCCTGTCACTCCTGCAGCATCCTGTGAAAGGCAGACACTGCCCTGAGATGGTTTTTGCTGGAACATCCCATTGTGGTGACCACTGGGCTGCTGCTGGAAGGAAAACTTTCCTTAGGGAGTATGTGGATTGAAGTGGTTCCTCTCAGTGCTGGATTTATTCTGCAACAGCTTTAATAGGGCACCACTGCCCTTCTTTTTCTTTCAAGAAATACTCAGAATTCCCCAGCCTGCTGCACAGATGTTCTGCTCCCCAAGTAGCCATTGCCTATAATTTTGACCACTACACAGAAGTCATTTGTGCAGTTAAAACAACTTAAATGGGAGCACAAAGAGTCATTTTAACAACTGTTTGCATACATGGAGGTGGGAGAGCATGGCCAGCCTGGAAATGGGAGAGCTGACCTCTCATCTGGAGCACAGGGCTGAGAACTTCTTGCTGTGCTCCTTGTGTGTCAGATGGAAAGGAGCAAACCACCTCCCCTTGACTGTGTCCAGCCCAGGCAGAGTGGTGTTTATAATCTCCCCAACTAACTAGAGCACATCTACACACTAATTAGCTCTTTGTGCCCAGTTATTCCATTTATAACCCTGATTACATCCCTCTGTCAACAGGACATCTCCCCACCACTGCTGCCTGGGGGGAGGGCAAAGGTGTCTGGATGGATGCAAAAAGGGAGCCAAGATGGCTCAGCTCCCTCCCAGGGCTGCATTTCTGGCACAGAGAAACCCTCTGTGTAACCTTGGAGAACAACAACAACAGAAAATAATAAGCCTTTCACACAGGGCAGTTATGAAAAATTGAGCTGCTTCTGAAAGAAATAGAGAGTAGCTCAAAGGAGAGCTAGAGCAGTCAGCTCAGCTGTGACACAGCCCCACAACCCCCAAGCTTCCAGAGTGTGCTCTCAGCATTTCCTCAGTGCCTCCAAAGCATCCTCTCTGCCCATTCCCTCTCTGCACACCCAGACATCCTGGGAGGGAGCATCCCTGGAGCAGCTCCAGCACAGCTGCCCCTGCCAGGTTTGCAGCTTTGTGAGGGCATCCTTGGCTCCTGGGGAGGAGAGAAAAACATCTTCTCCCTTCTCATTTCTGAAAGGAGGTCTGGAGGCTGAACATCTGCTAAATGTGCCAGTCAGGCAGGGACAGGCTCCCCTTGTTCATTGCAGAGCCAGACCAGCTGCAGAAAGTGAGTTTCCATGTGTAGCCTGGAGACACACACATGGCCCTGATTTCCCAGCTGGAGCCACTGCAGGGCAGGAGAGGGAAAGCAGCAGAAAGAAAAATGGGGATGGAGGCTGGAGCAGAGCACCCACAGAATGCCTGAAACCATCCAGCAGCCCAGGTCCTCCAGTGGCACCTGGCTGCTGCCTGTACCAGCCTGGGGCTAAGCCTTCTGAAATCCAAGCCTGGCATCACCAAGGTACAGGGGGGATTCATGGATGACAGTGGAAATACAGGAGCAGACAGCACAGCCAGGTCCTTTCAGCAGAGCAGAGTGATAAATAGAGAGCAAACAGCCCATTGCATGCTAATTTCCCATGAGGATCAATTAACTGTAGTTAAAAAATATATTTTTAATGTCATAGTCTTCAACTGTCACTGGCTGATTGCAGTCACAAAGTGTAGCCAAAATCCTCAGTCAAAAATGTTGGTTTTTCATTTAAAAAAAAATAAAATAAAAAAAAATTGGCAGCTGATTTCAGCACCAGGCAGCCCTGTACCCAACAGAGACACAGGAACCAGCACAGGGGACACCAAGAACAAGCCCAATGCCAAAAGAGTGTTATGACATTTTATTAAATAAAATATGCTTATTTAGCCACCTCTAAATAAGGTGGGTGTATTCCCCTCTGTTTGAATCTGTTCAGCTATGGAACAACATCATTATAAACATCTAGGCAGCATTTAAAGCAGCAGGGAGCTCAGCAGCCTTGCTGGAAGCTGATTTCCATCAGCAGGCATGCACTCCTCTCCCAGCTCCCCAGGAGAAACCTCCATGGTCCCACCTGAATTCCTGCTCTGCCAACAGTGGAGCATCCACTCCAGCTTTCAGAGGAGCTGTAATGGGAGGAAGGTGCATTTCAGCAGCTGAACCCCTCCTCTCCTGGGTTAATCTCACCTGGTGCTTGCTGGCTCTTTGGAGCCTGTTGCAAACAGTTACAATTGTCCCAGCCACACTGCAAAGGCATAAAAGCAGCAACCTCACTTTTGGGAGAGAAAACAAAAATTCAGAAGTGATGTAACTTGCCCAAAAGAGTTGAGAAAGTCACTCCTGGGGCAAGGCTGGGACTGGAAATCGTGCTCCTAGGCTCACAGAGAGAGCTGGGTGTTGATTCCCAGTGCTGACTGCATCCCCTGCCCTCATTTTTGGCTTGTTGGAGCCTCCATCACACTTTTGCTCCACCCTGTGGTTTGTTGTACTTGGTCCTGAGTTTATTTGATATGGAAACACTTCCAGTGTGTGCTCTTCCTCAGCTTGTGAAGCCCTGGTCACAACTGTGGCATTGTACAAATATCAGTGGGTAAAGGCTTGGTTAGTTTTATTTTGACTGCCTTCACCCCAAAGCTATAGCTCAGCACATTACTACCAGGAGCTGGGATTTGGCACCTTGGTCCAGCACTCCCTGCACTCATGGGATGCAGCAATATACTGATATAGATATAGATATATAGATATAGATATAGAGATATAGATATAGATATAGATATAGATATAGATATAGATATATAGATATATATAGATATAGATATAGATATAGATATAGATATATAGATATAGATGATATAGATATACTTAGTGAATCCCCACTGTACTGGGGTAAAAGCAGCTTCAACTCAGGACCAACAAGCCATAATTAGGCCAGCTGAAGAAGTGATTAGTGCCATGCTGAGTACAGCAGTTCCACCATGGTGCTAAGTAAAAGCAGTTCCATGTGGTGGCAGCCAGCTTACAATGGACCTCACCTGCTATCTGGTTACTTCACTTAAAAGTGAGCTGCAGACAGTGGAGCCATCTTCATCCATCTGGCAGTAAAACCCACAACCCCACAGGTTTGCTGCCTTGAGGGGAAACCACAGCTTTGTGCAGCCCCAAATGCAGCCAGGAGCCTGCTGGAGCTGGACACTTGCTCTACTTTACTGCACCCCATTCCTCATCTCCCTCACACACCCTCTCTGCAAGCTGGAGGCTGAGGCAAACAAACCCCTGGAGTCTGAGCTGCCCTGCAGAGCACGTGCTGGAATCCCAGTTGGATGGAAGACTGTTGGAGGAACAAAAACAAAAGTGTCTGGGCTGGCCCCTGCTGGCTGTGGCCTGGGTGATAAACATGAGCTGCACCGTTTGGTTGGTGCCATTTAAACAATGTACATCAGTAAAAATGTTTCTTCTTTCTGAAGAATCCACGTAACTTCTGCCACTTAAAAAAAAATACAAAAAAGGCAATATTAACAAGTAAACCTAGGGCAACCTACCTTTAACAGCCCTACAGAAAATAAATTACAGACTTATATATATATATATAAAGCTAGCAGCAACCATCCATTGTAATACTCCATTCCTCTCCCCTTCTGATGTTGGTATGAGATTGAGGAAATATTTTTAATATGTCTAAATATATAATTATGATAAATATATTATAATTTAAACAAAAAAGCATCTGCCTAGCCTCACATGCTTAAATAATAACATATTATTATGATACATTTTAGCATGCACATATATAATTACATACAAATCACAATAATATATTTACAATAAATATATGTATATATAACACTATTTTCATTGTGGGTGGGTGCAGTGACAGGAGAGGGAGCCTGTGCATGGGGAAGCCTCTCTGCTCTTTCCAGGCAGGGCATGTTGTGGCACTGCTGTTTCACAGGGAGCAGGGCTATGGATGTGCAGAGAGGGGCAGGGTGGTGCAGCAGGGGAGAGGAGAAGATGAATGGCCAGAAGGGAATTATTCCTCTCTGACATGCAGGCAGAGCAGACAAGTCACCGTGACACGGAGTGGGAGCGACCCAGGGCTCGCTGCCTTCCTGCCATGCTGGGAGCTCAGTCCCTGCCTGCACAGCATCTGGGGCAGCTGGAAGGCCAGGGCAGCCTCGGGAATGATGTGACAGCATCCTGCTGCTAGCACTGGTGCCTTTTACAGGATCTCCTGAGGCTCAGGTAAGGCAGAGCAGGGGGACAATTCCGTGCCAGCAGCAGCAGAGCCAGAGCAGCTCCTCCTCGGCAGGGCAGGAGCAGATGTGTCCTGCATCCACAGCCAGGGTTTCCACATTACAGAGAGTGGCTGCTGCCCTGTTTGCTCTTCTTCATCCAGGCTGGCTTAAAAATAGGCTGTGTGCTGCTGTGAACTTGAATCCTACCCTATTAGTGTTTATTAATTTATTGAATAAACACCAGCAATGTTAGATGCTGTCTGTGGCTTTGGCTTCTCCTTCCCACAGCATTCAAAGCAATTACTTTCATGAAAGCAAATGGTCCATTTAGCTGGAGAACCTATAAGGCAGAAATGAGATCAGATTCCTGAACAGATGTGCCCTCCTCTAGAGGGATTCAGTGTCTGTGAGGCCTCAGGATGACACCAGGCAGAAAACATCTCTTAACTCCACTGTGGTTGAGCTGCACAGCAGAGCTGGAGGTTTTATCAAAGGGCCAGTCCCACCCTTCAAAACAAGGACATAGAGCATAATTTTAAAGATTTTCATGTCCCAGGGAAGGGGAGGGAGGATTTCTTCCTCTTAGGGATGGGAATGGCATCACCATAAAAGCCCCTAACCCCAATGCACTAAATGAGTCCCTCTTCCTCAACAATGCAAAGAAAACCACTTTTGCTCATTTTTTGCGCACACAGACCCAAAGAGGGGGCAGGAGGGAGCCAGCAGCTCTGCATGCCAGCACATTGTGTAATGCTTTCCCTCGGCCGGTGCCGGGCTGTCTCAGGAAACACCTGAGCTCCCCACCCAGCTCGGCTCCAGTCCGGCCAGGAGCAAGTCACAGCTCGGTGTCACCTCAGCCCCTGCTCCGAGAGCCAGCGCTGCAAACCAGGGCTCAGGGAACACGGCAAAACCCTGCTGGAACAGACCCCACCGTGCATCCATCCACAGCGGGATCCCTCACACCAGCACCTGCGGCTGCTCCTGTGGCTCACACCTGCTCGCTGAAGTCCCAGCTCACCCTGGCTTCCAGCGAGGGCAGTGCTGGCATCAGCCCCCCATCCCCCCCGTGACCCAGGTGCTGCTCGCACACCCAGGATCTCCTCTCTGTAGGGGAGAAAGAAATAGGAATGCCCTGTAGATATGACTGCCTAGAAAAAGATGCTACGAATGCAGAAACTGCAGGTGAGGTAGAAATGAAAGCAGTGTTCGACTGAGTGGCTGGAGAGCAGCAATATGGATGCCTGGAGGTCTTCTCCCTTTGTTAAGATAATGCCAGTTGCTGCAAATACCAAAGAGCCAGCAGAGATCCTCTCCAGGCATGACAGGAAGGGCCCAAGATAAGGTTTAGAGATAATTAGTAAAACATAGTAATGTAGCAATTCCTATAGGTTGTATGTAAATGTTAGAGAATTTGTATCTTGTACTAGATTGGTTAGTGAAAGAGTAGAATATTAAACATAGGAGGAGATTTAAGACTCTGTAAAAGGAGACCACGCCCTTTGCTCTTACACCCTCGGACACCCTCTCTCCCTTGCTCTCGTCCCTGCATCCCTCACCCTTGCTTTTACCCCTTTTGTTATCTCACTCCTCTGGGCCTGCTCTGAGCTGCGGCTGGCAGCTCCCAGCTCAGCCCTTTTCACCCTGTTCAATAAACTGCAAACTTCAAGACCAGAATACAGAGAGCGCCTGAGTTTGTCCCGACCACCGTCCACCACCAGCTCCTACAGCTCTCCTCTCCTCTGAGCATCTTCTCCGGCCCCAGGGGTGCAGGTGGCACAGAGCAAAAGCCATCACGTCAGAAAGGCAGGTAACAGAACCCGTGCGGCTCCTGCCAGCTCCTGCTGTGCTGCCAAAGCCGCGGTCCCTGGCTGTGCCCGCCCAGCCTGGCCGCGCTCCATGCCCGGATCAGCCGCACCGGGGCTCTGGAAGCGGCTCCAGCCCTCGGCCGCAGGGACACGCTCCCCGCGGCGCTGCCCGCTCCAGCTGGGGCGCCCGTGCTGCCATGCCCGGCCCTGCCAGCGTGCCCATGTGTTCGCCTGGCAGCTGCCCAGCACAGCCTGCCTGCCAGCTAGTGATGCACCGAGAGAGGGAGCCTGAGCGGGGCTGGGAATGCTGCTCCTTCAGGCTGCCTGCTCCTCCAGCCCACGGAAAAGAAAGGAACATCTCTCACCTGATGATGAGCGCGGTGTGTCTCAGCCTCTCCTCAAAGCAGGAGAGGCTTTTCCCCCTGAGGAAAACTAAAGGAGCTGAAATCACACAACTTCTTGCAAATCTGGATTGGCAGGAGAGGAGAGCGACTGCTCAGGGGCAAAGCCAAGGGTCAACATTTATCACCAACGCACCTGGGATTAGCTCACACTCACTCTGGGATGTACAGGCAACAGACACCTTCCAGCTGGATTTGCTGGGATGCTGCCATGAAACAGCACGTACCTGAACACCAGGAGGGGGTGAGGGCGGCTTCTCTCAAGGGAGCAGGGTGAGAACACCCAGTCCTGACACCAGCGGGAGACACAAGTGGCTTCCAGAGCTGTGGGGAATTTTTTTTTTTTCTTCTTAAATCTTTCTGACATCACAGGAGCTTTCAGTAACATAAAGCACCCCTGCTGCTAGAGACCCTGCTGTGTGTAACAGCCTGCCTGCAGAAGGAGATGAGGGGGATGCTGCTGGCAAGGGACAAAGCAGCAGAGAATGTGAGTGCACATCTCAAACCACGAGCTACACATGGGCCTACAAATGTGTTCTTAGGAGAGATGGACAGAAAATCCAGGCTTATTTCCCACTGAAGAGCAGCTGTGATGTTGACTTGGAGAGCACACCCTGCCTTTGACCTCAGCCTCGTTTTTGTGGGATTTTACCCCAGTGTCCTCATCTTTGGTGTTACTGCTGCAAAGGGACAATAAGGATCACCATCAAGGAAAAAGCAGAAAGCCTCAGCTTAGGTGTGATGCAACTGAAAGCATTCTCAAGCCTCAGCATTTTGCAGCCATTTCTCAGAATTAGGCAAGTCTCTTCATTTAAAATAAGTAATTTCTTGTGTATTTATTCAGTTGTAATCATGTAACAGGTAATATTCCCAGGAAAGCAATCAAAAAGGTAGCTTACATTAAGATCCTAGATGCCCATACAGTCTTAACAATCCCTTTTTAACATTACTATTGACAGATGTAAAGCTTTTTACATACTCAGCTATTTTTTGACATTGTATTACCAAAGTCAAACGATCAAAGCCTCCTCACAGATTAAAAAAAAAAAAAAAAAAAAAAAAAAGAAGAAGAAGAAAGAAATACATAAACAGTGGTTTTCTGTTAAAATTTAGAGGCCAACTTGCCACAAACAGGTCTGCAACATCCACTTAGTGCAGAAACATCTCATCACTGAGGATGATTCATTATACATGTGACTAACACACAAGTAAAAGCTGAGCAAAAAGCTCCCCAATACCCTCCTGATCTGGACCAGGGAAAAAAAAAGAACCCAACAACTATCCTGACACTAGAATTCCTCCTCTTAATTCCAGCCTTTGAAACCAAGTTATATGAAAAGTGTTATTAAGTTCTTATCCCTATGAAGGCCAAGAAAAGTTGTGTGGTTTTTTGCCTGAGCAAGAAATAAAATTGCAGTGAACAAAATATCATTGCTTGTATTTATATTAAACCTTGAATCTTAATTTTAAGCTCCAGATCTTCAGAGCAAGTGGATCTGCAGAGTCCAGTTTTAGGTAATTGACCAAAAATGGTGGCACAGGGAGTATGGATTTGAGACACACTGGTTTCAGACTCATCAAAAAGTGCAATCTGGTGCCTGGATCAGAATAACCTAATACGGCCCAGAAATGCAACACTAAAACACAGTTACACTAATATTAGTTACTTTATATTCAGCAAGTTACTTTCCTAAATAAAGTCTGAAAGGCTGGGTTTAAGCTCCATGTTAGTAAAGCTCTCAAGAACTGCCTGTTGAATTTGATAAAGCCACACAAGAGAGACTGATCTGAAATTATTTGCCACTACATTAATTTTTTGGCTCTGGTAAGCAAGTTGGCTTTTTGTGTTGCTGGTACAAAGCAACCTACTTAAAATAAGGTTTTGTACTTACTCTGGAAGAAATAAGTAAATACAGCTGTAAAAATACAAATATAAAACAGAGACCTAAATACCAACTTATCACATACACTTTATAAAGGACTTCACCAAAATAATTCAGAAATTGGGCTGTGGACACGCACCAAACAACATCTTAAATAGATGTTCAATTTCTGAATGTGACTGTAACTAACAAGGAGCCACTTCACATCCATCCCTCCACTCAGTACCTTTAAACTGCTCCACAGAAGCACAACCACAGGACCAGAACTTATTTCTAGTATTCAAAGTGTCAGCTGTAGCTGAATTGCTCAGGAAACAGCAAAATTGGTACAGGGGGGAAGGAGAGGAAAAGAGGCAAACTATTTTAGAAACTGAAGTTTCTTGGCATTGATACAGGCACAGACAGCTAATCACTAACAGAATTCACCTGGCATCTCTAGAAGCACAACTTTCAAAAAGGCCAAGTTTATCCCTAAGCTGGAGGTAAAGCACTGCACACTACAACGTTGTCATCTGCTCAGATTCCTGATCCCTTTGTCTTCCATTAGGATTTCCTCTGCCTTGAACAATTTTACTGCACTGTCAGTTAAACTGGGATATTCCTCACCCCAATTCTCTCAAAGAGAACAATCTCAGTATTTCATTTGAGTGCCAAAATCCCAAGATTTGGTTTCCTAATATACCCAAGAAAAGAAAAAGTTCCTTATCAATACTTCAATTCCAGATTATTTAATAAATAACTCCCAGCCTAATTACCTGTTTGTGTAGGTGCCTGCAGCACTGCTGACTGATAATTGAAACAGAATTCTGAAGTACAGGACAAAACAAGTAGTTAATTACAGTGAAATGCATTGATAGCAAGTTAAACAGGCTTGTGATCAAGTAGACAGAGGTGACATCTCAAGTCAGTTAAATCTCAGTTGCTCACCTTCGATATTTCTGTTGCTCTGGGTGCTCCAAGACAAGTCTTCCTTAATTTTCACTTGATAGCTATGAACTGCTTGGCATCAAAAGGATGTGATCACATTTTGTCTAGCATTAGTCTTGCCTGTGACAAGCTACTCCATTTAAATAGGCTTTACTTTGCACAACTCTGGCAGACAGCACTCATTACCAAAGCTGAGCAAGTTGTGAATAATGTGATTTATTCTGTAATTTTTGGCTCTCTGTTCAAGATACCAAAGCAGATAATATATCTTTATTAATCCTCTTTGGAAATCTTCAGACAAATTCACTTGTGTTTAGAGCTCACTCAAAACCTCTCAAAAGAAGTTAGCAGCAAATAAGCTCTGCAGGAGCCTTAGAATGGAGGTGAAATCTGTTCACCACCTACGTTTTTTCTGTGGAGCTCATTTTATTATCTGCAAGAGCTATCAAGAACTACAGCACATAACTCGTTTCCAGACTGGTCTGCCAGAACCCTTAAACAAATTTCAGGGGGAAAAATTAAAAGCAAGTTTTCACAGGACTAAATTTTAGCAGTAAATTTCTTCATGTGAACTTTCATCAGCAATTACAAGAGAATATAAAAACCCAGTAAGTTTCAAATGTGTGACCCTGTCCAAGTACTGCTTGTGTGAAGGAAGAATTGTAACACAAAAATGGTACAAAAGTGTCTTTTAAAATGGAGTGTACAAGCTGAAACTAATCACATGTGGACTAAGCTCTCAAAAATGCTAGAAGGTGTGACTGAAACAGAAAGGTAGTCAACCAAAAAAGGGAACATCTACAAACCAAGAAACTGACAGAGTGAAAAAGGGTAAAAAAAAAACCACAATCAAAAACACCCAAGAAAAATAAAACCCCGTAAGAGAAAAACCCAAACCACTACATTCCACCACTTATACTATACTAAAAAAAATGAAAATCAGAAATGCTTCCAAGTTCAGCACTAAATCAAGAATGGAATCTAAATTACAACAGATTGCTGCTTCTTAGCATTGTAGCTTACAGAACTCAGTTCAGCTCCAGACTCTACCTGGTACTATACACACCAAGTTGGCTTTTATGTGGAGGAGACAAATTTTACACTCTTAAAAGAACCTTGCATACACACTATTCAGCCCAGGCAGCACCCCCAGTATTTCCTAGATCTGCTCCAAGGAATTGGGCCATGCATTGAAGAGCAAAAGGGAAGGGAAGACTGATCACTTTTAATCAATATAATCCATGTGTATTATTTAAAAATCAAGACTAAAAACAGGCATCATTTAATGTATTTTAATAGCAAACTTACAGGAACAGCACAGAAGACAGACAACATTAAAAACATGTACTTACATGTAGGACAACTCAGTTAGAAAAGTATAGTGAATGGATGGAATCTACTGTATGATAAAAATGCTACAAACACCATTTAGTTGCCATTGATAAGAAATTTACTTGTTTAAAAAAATCCAAATGCTGGCATTGTCCAGAAAAATTTGACAGGTTTATTTATAATTTTTTCTTTATAAAGTTGTTTTGGTGAACAAGTTTCAACGATTAATGCTTTTCTTTTTTTTGACCACATTGTTTGTTTTTATGTCCCCTTGTTTATATTAAAAATCCACACACAAATGAAAATGGAAAGAAAACTTGCCAATACCCAATTCTGTCCCCTATTTTTCCACTTGCAACCATATACTTAAGGTACCTTTTTACCCCATGGAAAAAATATCTAACGTTCATTACTACCAATAACAGGAAGAAGATTTTGCTTCGAGAATGACAAACCCATCGCGGTGAGGTTTTAGGCACGCTCCCCACGTATGCGGCGTGCTAGCTGGATATCTTTTGGCATGATTGTGACACGTTTGGCATGGATAGCACACAGGTTGGTGTCTTCAAACAGGCCAACCAAGTAGGCTTCACTTGCCTCCTAGTGTGGAAGAAAAGAGGTAAGAATGTTTTTACTCTCTGAGTACCAGGAAAAAAAAAAAAAAAGAATCATAGTTCAGAATTAAAAGTACAGCGTTACATGGCATTAAGTTGGTTTTGATCTTTATTACTCACAAATATCAAAAGTTTTAGATTTTCAGAAACAAAAAGCCTCCCCTTTCTTATAATATTTAATGTCTAAAGTAGTGTACTGCTGCCATTTGGTAAGGACATCCTCCAGAACACAACAGAACTAATACTCCCATTGGACTCTCACAAGATAGGAAGGGGTTAAATTATTAACAGGTTAGTTTGTTTAGGAAATTCTCTTTTCAAAAGCTGGGTTACAGTTTTTGAGGGACTTGTTTGCTGCCTCTTCCAGAGTAAAAGTCACTGAGCATAAGGTGAAATTGGCAGGTGCCAGAGAGAAGAACATGTATTCCTTCCCAACACACAGCTCCTTCCACAGATACTGAAGAGGCAGCTTAACTCAAAAATTAGCAGAAAAAAATGTACCAAGAACTATTAGAAATAAAGAACTCATTTCCTTCAGAAATTCCTTGAAGCATGAAAACCAGGACATCAGTCAGGGAATTACCATCACACATTTGTCCCATTCCTGTACTTTCCTCCTGCCTACCTAGGGACACAGCACTGGTCCCCACTATCCCAGAAGGCTCTCACCTCACACCTGAGAGAATCAGGGGCAGCACAAGAACAGTGCTGACCACAGTGGTTTCCCCAGTTACTGAACAGCTGCAGACAGGACTCTGAGTTAGATGCTCAGCTGGACCTAAATATTCTCCTGACTCATGGTAAGTTAGCTGCTGCTAAACCCAACACAGTAATGGTAATTATTTAAACACTTCTGGCTTGACAGGGAATTCTAATCCCTATCAGTGTCCTAGGAAGCATCTCAGTATGCCAGTACTGGACACAGCAACACCTGGGCTGAGAAGGTGGGAATGATGGGGCTCAACTGTAGAAAGGAGAGGGAGGTCCCCTTTCTACAATACACACAAGAGAAGAATGTGTGTGAACCACTTCACTGCCAGGAACTCCAAGAATCAACTTATTAGGTTCAAAGATTCTGTTTGAAAACTAAAGATTATCCAATATAAAGAAAGAACAATATTCACTACAGCCAATAAGGACTGTGGTACCACTAAGTAGTTTCATTTGCAGTAGGATATGAGAATCCCTAACAAAGCTTTGTCAAATCACTATGTGAAAAGTTAAGACACCTCATCAAATATCCATGCTGGCACAAACAACATGGTATCAAAGGGGTTAAATGTTTCTTTTTAATTTTTAAATTTTTTTAATTTTACTTTTTTGAGTTTGTTTTTTCAAATATGCAAGCAGAAAACACCAGGAATTGCATGTGACCAAGTTCTATACCAACAACTCCTTGATGCAAAACCAGAAATGTTCAAACCAGGAGCCTTCTAAAAGTGTTATCAACTACTAAATTTTAATAGGCAGTTCTAGATAAAGATACACACAAGTAAACCTCAGGATTTAAGAACTACCACTCAGAATAACTAAAAGAAAAAGCAGCAATTCTGCTAACACACACAGGCACCTTTTGAAGACAAGCATATGCCCAAGTTTATGGGCTCTCATGGCAAATGTTTTGGCCCCTTATCAAGAGGAAGTCATTAACTAGAAAGAGACCATTTTGTCTGCATGTCAGACAGACTACAATTACAGATATGTTCTGGAACAATCTTTCAACAGCTAAAAGAACAGTAAAGACTTATCTTTAATCAGGAGTGTCTTTTATCACAAGAGGGAGATGTCCCCACAATAAGAACTGAGCCTTATAGTGAGTCCTAACTTAGATTCAGGAATTTGGGCCAGAAAGACCAATTAATATTTTTCTCTCTGTATAATTTAAATAAGTTACATAACTAATACATTAAAAAATCTGTTTAGCATCAACTACATCCTAGGAAAGCAGCTATTTCCTTAACTGTGTTTAGATGTTGCTTATTGGGCTGTTTTTCTTTAGAGGGCATTTGAGGACACCAGGACCTCCCCTTTAGGATACCCCAGAACCTGCTTTCCACAATGTTCCCTCTCCAACTGCAGAGCCCAAAGATGGAGAAAATGTGTTTTTCTTGAGCATCTTAAGCACTGTTCTAACAAATTGAGGGGCCATTAAAAAACAAAAAAAAACAAACCAAAGCACCCCCCATAAACACTTATAGACTCTGTAAGGAGCTGCTGAGCTGTCCCTGCGCCGTTTCATCCCAACGTACCCACGGGTATTCCCAGGTCCCCGTGGGCAAGGCGAGGCTGAGGTGCGCATCCCTCCCCAGCGGTGCGGGCCACGCCCACCGCGGTAGCTGCACCAATCAGAGGGAGCCCAAACTGACCCTGGAAACAGGCTGGCCAATGGGGGAGCGGGGCGGGGCTCCGGGAATCCCGGGAATCCCAGCCGGGGGCTCCCAGTGCTGCCCGCCCTGGACCCGGACCCCGCCAGGCTCACCTGCAAAGCACCGATGGCAGCGCTCTGGAAGCGCAGATCTGTCTTGAAGTCCTGAGCAATTTCACGCACCAGACGCTGGAAGGGGAGTTTGCGGATCAAAAGTTCGGTGGACTTTTGATAGCGCCTGATTTCACGCAGAGCCACAGTACCCGGCCTATTAAAATTAAACACAATGGGAAAAAAAAATAATTAGCATTGAAAACATATTCTGCATCACCTTAAAAATAGGGGTCCATCCTCCAGACTAGACCAACCACCACACACTTCTGTTTTCCCTAGGAGAGTCCCAGCATTTACAACGCAAAATCAGTGCTGCTGGCAAAGAGTCACTGTCCTCTCAGCACCAATCTGTGCCAACTCCCACTGGCTTCAGCAGGGATCCCTCAGGCAGACTCCTGAGCCTGACTTCACCATGGGAAGTGTCGGCCAACATGCATGGTCCACCTGATAGCAACGCAGCTCAGTGCAGATGTGCCAAACCACAAAGCTGCCCCAAGTTCAGCTGTACCCTCCCAGTGAGGAGCATTCCCTGATTTTAAGGGAAAACACATTCTTCTTCTCTACTGACAACATTCACAAAACCAACAAAATTTATATTCTCTGTTATATTGTCAGTCAAAAGTATGCAGAGTATTTCCCCACGTTAGTTTTGGTGTCAGAATGACAAATTCGGATTAGCAACATATGTTTGCAAACACGATGTCCATCTGTGAAACCAGTACCACATTTATTTCTGTGGAAGCTTTGTCTTTTCCTGCTCCAGCTTTATTACTTTTCTCCCAATTAATTAATTCTGCCTCGCACTTAGAGCAAGAATCACAGAGCAGGTCAGGTTAGAAGGGAACACAGTGGGTCACCTGGCCCAACCTCCATGCTCAAACATGGCCATCCAGAAATGGTTTCTCAGGATTGTGTCCAGATGGCTTTTGGATCTCTCCAAGGAAGGAGATTCCACAACCTTTCTGGGCTATCTGTTGCAATGCTCAGTCACCTTCACAGTAAAGTTCTCCCTCATGTTCTGGTGGAATTTCCGGTGAATCGGTTTCTGGTACCACTGAGAAAAACCTGGCTCCATCCTCTTCAGACTCCTTGATACGTTAATTAACCCCCTCTTGGACTTATACATTAAGTCCCCAATTTGAAAATCCACTTCTTCCCGTTCCCCGTTTTCCCCAAGGAATACCTACACCTAGCCCGAGACCGGCCGGGACCCGGGACAGGCTGCGGGAGCGCCGGGATCCGCGGGCGCGCGGCTCCCTCTGGCGGCGGCTCCGCGCCCTGCAGGCCCCGCGCCGCGCAGCGCCGGACCCAGCCCCGCCAGCGGAGCGCGCAACGCGCCGCTAACAATAAACTTGGCCCTGCTGCGGCCTCCAGATAACCGCGAGTGCAAAATTATAAAAATTTAAAAGAACCGCCCAGCCGCCTCCGCCGCGGGGGAAGGGGTGTCGGTTTTGTAGTCACCAGCACCGGAACGACCGGAAAGGGGCTGATGACAAACGCCGGGGGTCGGTGCCGCCCTGGGAATTTCTGGTTATTTTTCCGGCTGGCGGGGACCCGCGCTTGTGGGATTTTTTTTTTTTTTTTTTTGGGTTTTTTTGGGTTATTCCGCCAGCAGGCGGGCGGCCTCGTTGGAGGCGGGGAGAAGCGCCCCCCCGCCCTTTCGGTCCCGCGGGGTGGGGGGGGAAGGATTTTTTTTTTTTTTTTTTTGGGAGGGGGAAGTTGCCCGGTAGCGCCCCGCGGCCGCCTCTGCGCGGCGCTGCGTTACCTGTAGCGGTGCGGCTTCTTCACCCCGCCAGTGGAGGGCGCGCTCTTGCGGGCGGCTTTGGTGGCGAGCTGCTTGCGGGGCGCCTTGCCACCGGTGGACTTGCGGGCGGTCTGCTTGGTACGGGCCATGCTCCTGCCGACGTCGCTGCCTTACACCTGCCGGGGGAACGTGGGCAGACGGGGCAGGGGGAGGTGGTCGCCCCGCTCGGCGGGTGCCCCCGCGGCACTTACCCCGGGGCGAGCGGCAACGCGACCCCCGTCCCGCGCGACGCGTCCCTGCCCCACCAGCGCCGAGCCCGAGGCGGCCGAACGCCTCCGACAAAAAAAAAAAAATACAACCCACACAAAAAAGGAAAAATTAAATTAGAAATTAAACGCCTGCCGATCGCGGAATATTAAAATACAGCTTTTTTTTTTTTTGCCCACCAATTCAATATCAAAGCGGCGGCGGCTGAAGCCCAGCGAGCCGCACGGCAGCAGGCACGGAGAGGCGGCTGTCGCCTCCCCCGCCGGCCAGCCGTCACCTGCCAAGTGTTTGCAAATACCGCCCGGCAAACATCGGGGCTGGCACCGACCCGCCGCTCCCACCCGCCGCAAAACCTGCTCCCAAACTGCGGAGCAGGGGCAGCGGAGCGGCGGCCCCGCCTGCCTTCCCCGGGCTGCCCGGCGCCCGCCGCCGCCCGCCCGCGCTCCCGACCCGCCGGCGAACGCAGGCAGCCCGGCATTTATCGTGCGAAAAGGAAAGGGGCCGGGTAAAGTGCGAGAAAGCGACAAACTTTGTTTTCGGGGGGTTGTTTTTTGGGTGCCGTCTTTCTCTTTCTGTGTAACTGCTTCCCCAAGAGCTGCCTCGCTCCCAAGCGCCTCTCACAGGCAAACTCAGCTCCCAGAGCCAGAACAAAATGGAAACAATCACGAAACGCAGCCCTAGTCCTTTTGCAAAGGAGGAAAAAATAAACTGCAAAAAATAACGCCAAAAATATTGCCAGGAACTCCAAACCGTGCGGGTGCAGATGCAGGGGGAGGCAGAGGAAAAGTTTGCACTCGAAAACCGAAAAATTGCGTCGCGTTTGGGTCGTTCCTTCGGCGAATTTCTTTCCCTTTTTATTGTTTTTTATGCAATAGGGAAAAAAAATATGGTCGGTGACCAGAGAAAAGAGACAAGATGGTGAAGCTGAGCAACAACTGTGGGGAGCAGGGGAAGGAAGGCAGGAGAGTTACCCTGGGCTGGCGCGCGGCTCCGCTTTGCGCCCGCTCCCCGGCCCCGATCCGGGGGATGTCGGGCTGAGGAGGCAGCTAAGGGGCTGGGGAGGCCGCTGGTGGGGGTCTGGAGCGGGGGCGAGGGGAGCAGAGGGGGGCAACGACCGCGCCAAGCGGGGCCGGGGGTGCCGGCGGAGGGAGCCGCTCCGGCTGCGCCGCGAAAGGCGGCGCGGCCGAGGGGAACCCGAACCGCCGCCGCCTCCCGAGCCCCCCAAAAGTTTGTGGGGAGGCTCGGGGGGTCGCTGCGGGGGGTGTCGGGGCGCGGGGGGCGGCGGGCGCGGCGCCAGACTTACCCCGTCCGCTGGGCGAGCGCGGCTGCCGTGCGGGAGGGAGGGAGGAGGGAGGGATAGAGGGCGGGCGGGCGGGCGGGCGCAGGAGGAGCCGGAGCTGCTGCGGCTGGCGCTGGCGGCGGCTCGGAGCACAATTGAAAGATGGCTGACGGGCGAGGGCCGGCCCCGCGCGCCGCCCCGCCCCCGCGCGCCGGCCCCGCCCCGGCCCGCGCGCCCGCCAATGGCGCACAATGGAGGAAGGCGCGGCCCCGCCCGCGGCCCCGCCCCCGCCCCGTGTGTACAAACACAAAAGACACGCCGCGCGCGCCAGGGGATTCCCCGGCCCGCTGCCCCCCGGCCGAGAGGATCCCACCGCACCCCGCTGCCAGCGCTGCCCCGCCCGCCGCAGCCGCTCCTGCCGGCCTTCGGTGGGATCCTCTCGGCTTGGGAAGCGATTTCCCCCCTTCTCGGCCTCTGTGAGGCCAGGTCTGGGCCCTTCACTACGGGAAGGATATGGAGGTGCTGGAGCGTGCGTGGGTAAAGGCTCTGGAGCATTCATCCTACGATGAGCTGCTGAGGGAGCGGCGGTGTTTATCCTGGAGAAAAGGAGGCTCAGGAGTGACCTTATTGCTCTCCACAACTCCCTGAAAAGAGGTTCTAGCCAGGTGGGGATTGGCCTCTTCTCCCAGGCAACCAGCGACAGGAAATGGCTTCAAATTGCACCAGGGGAGGTTTAGCTTGGACATCAGCAGGGATTTCTTCGCAGAAAGGCTGATGGATATTGGATCAGGCTGCCCAGGGAGGTGGTGGAGTTACTGTCTCCTGGATGTGTTTAAGGAAAGTCTGACAAGTGGTGTTCAGGCAAAGGCTGGACTCGATGATCCCACAGGTCTTTTCCAACCTAATTGATTCTGTGATTTTTTTCTTTACATAGAAGCAAAACAACAAAAATTCTCCCTGTAAGCTGGCCCATCAGAGCCCACCCAGCGAGGATCTGCTGTGAAAGGGCCATACTTGGTCTGTAAAATGAGAGCTGAGTGTCAGGAGGAGGCTGCTGGGCTACTTCTGTCTCAGAAACAGTGCAGGCACCATGGCTCACAAGGAAAATCTACTGTTGGGGACAGAAAAGGAGACTCATTTCCCACATCAGTGCTGTCCCACTGTTTGGAGTTTGAAATGCAGCTATTGGAAAAGCAACTGTAAGTTCAGGACTGTCATTGCCAGCAGATCCCAAATGGTTATATCAGCTGCCATGATGTTCAGTGAGAAAATTTGCTGTTTATTTTCTATTAATGTCAGGATCAAAATGCCCTGGGGGAAAGTAACCTGCACTCGAATACAATTGAAGAGTCACTGGCAATTGTCTTAAGCACATCTCAAATACAGGGTCAGATCCTCTGCTCACACAAACTGGTGCCACCATCTTCTCTGTCATTTAGGCATTAGCAGGAGCCATATTTGATTTGCAAAATCTTTATTACGGATGATGATGTAATCCAGCTCTGTGTGGAGACATCCAAACTACTTCCAGCAGCAGAAGTGGTTTAGCCATGTGAGCATTCACTTGGGGCTAATCAAACCTGACAAGAAAGAGGGTGTTATCATGGGCAGAACACCCTGCTAAAATAGATATAGTCTGCATTAGTGCTCAGATAAAAACAACGGGCTGCACTAAACAGACATGACCAAGCATGCCGCGCACACACACATCTCTGACCCTACAGCGAGTTTATGAGAGGTGACTGTCAGGAAAGAGAAACTACAAAGGATTTTATTTATACTTACAGAAGTATCAGCGGATTGATTTATCTATCTATAGTATTTTATGAAAGAACAGCATCTTACTGGACAGTCAGAAGTGAACTCTGAACTGTCCACTATTATACAATAAGAGTATTTGCAAATGCTCTGTAAACTCTAAAAGCCTCTGAAACTGGCATAAATTCCCCACACCACACACACACCCCGTGATGGAAAAGTTAAAAGAGGGCAGGACTAGTTGCCAGGCGCAAGGAGCTGCCCGGAGGTTAATAATCCACAGGCTGTCCCTGTCAGCTTCGGCTCTGCCCGCTGCCGGAGGTGCGGAGGAAGAGGCCCGCTCGCAGCGCTCTCCGCCCGCCTGTTCCGCGCCCTTCTCCCGCAGGCGGAGCTGCTCGGCCGCGCTCCCGGCTGCGGCCCGCCCCGGCGGCCGGGCGTGACCGAGCCCCGGGGTCAGCGGCGGGGCTGCCGCGGGTGGCACCGGACGGGCCCCCGCCGCCATTGGTGGGAGCGCCCTGGAATTCCATGACGCCAGGCGGGGCGGGGCGCGCGGCTCTCCCGGCCCCGGAGCTGCCCCCTCCCACAGCCAGCCCGTGCCTTCCTCCGGGAGCTCGGCGGCCGGGAGAGCTCCCGTGTTCTCCTGGAGGGCTGCAGCGCTGCTCCCGTCCTGCCGCTGGCAGCTCTGGCGGGATCCAGCCGCGTGACGAACACCGCAGGCAGGACTACAGGGTATTGTCTGACCACTGCCCACAGGGAAAGCCCAGAGAAGGAAAAACTATTCCAGTACTATCAGGTCTTGTACCTTCGTTTCACCCTCGCTGATTCATGCCATTAAACCCGTGCTTTTCCAGGGCTGTAGGAACAGGTACGGCCCTTTGAGCTTTACCACAAATGCTATTTGAGTGCCTGCAATCAGCACAGAAAGAGCTGGCCCAACTCTTTTTAAAAAGACTCCAGACGTTCATCTTTCACTGGCAGCACCGATAAGCCTTTGCTCCTCCTTTCGGAAGGCCTTTATCTCTGCAGACCACAGGCATCTTTCCACCCTAAGGCATCCATAAGCGGCCATGAAGAAATCTAACCTAATGAGATTCCACTGGTTTAGCCGGCAATAACATGCCAAGGACAACTGCAGTACTTCATCCTCACCCAGCGTAACCACCGCTGCTGCAAACGTGGCCAGATTGCTACGGGAAAGAAGATTAGGGTGGAAAACAGCTGGTGCAGATTGGAGCCAAAGAAGACTCAAATGATAATGAGTAGAAAAGAGGAACATTCAAATCAAAAGTTGTTTTAAGCACCTTTCACAGAAAGTAGATAGGCCTCACTCAGCAAAAAAAAGATGCAGATTTCCTCTTGTACCTTGTTACTGCTTGTACGACATTGGGCTGTCCAAGTTGCAGACATTTTTCAAAATAATCTCTCTCACCTTTCCCTTGCTGGGAAACTCTCGTCTTGCTTGGGAGACTCTGGGCAGAGGAACGCAGGCACTTTTCTCATCAGGATGCATTAATTGCAACTGTTATATCCAGCTAAAAAATACTGTTTCAAAATGTTACTAGGAAAAAAAAAAAAAAAACCAACACAAAACAAGAAAAACTAACACGTTGTTACTCTGGACCTTTCCAAACAGCTCCTAGTCAGCTTCCAACGCCAGTGTAATGCACTGACCCAGTTGGAGGAAGAGCTACCAGATCAAACCCAGTAACATCACAGACTGCAGGAACATCTCCAAACAACTGCAGCAGCTGCTTCAGCAACAGCACAGATTACAAGCCAAACAAAACACAGCAGAGCAGACAAAGTTTGCCTTTTTTGAGGTTAACTGGACCAAAAAAGAAAAAAAAAGACAGTCCAGAGTATGATCAGAGTATGGTTGTTTTTAAGCAACACTGCAGGAGATCTTTCAGAATAATTTGAGAAAGGCTTCCCACTACAAAAGGCACTCACAGTTTGTCACCTAACTCCAAAGGGTCTCTGATCAAAGAAGAAACATTTCTTTCCCATCCCCCCAAAAGCACAAACTAAAGACCAAAATGAGTTAGTCTAGCTCCAGCTCAAAAGATAAAGGTCCTCCCCTATCACCCAGGGAAAACTGGGGTTGTTATTAATTTTATCTGAAAAGCTACTGAGACATTTTGGTGATGGAAGGAGTATAAAATTCTGTGTTTATCTATCTACAGCCTTCACCTGACTCCTACTTTCATTCATCTCCTTCCAGACCCAATTTTCCCTTCCTGTTCTCAGACAGATCCATCTCCCTTCTTTGACTCATTGAACCTCCAATCAACCTTTGCACTCCAGATCTGCAAGTTCTCACCTATTCCCTGCCCCAGCTCACAGCCTGGTGGCCATTTCCTTATTTCATATTCCCTACACACCTCTTTGACTCAATGTATTTGCTCAGACAGTTGCATTTTTCACTTCTTTCTGTTTTTTCATCTCCCCTATCCCTATCTTTCATCCTCTTGATTCTGATGCCAAACAGTTCCCACCTTCCCCTGGTTTTTCAGCCAGCCTCAGTCCCATACCTGCTGTGTTCCCTTCTGCAGCTCCCAGGCTGGACAGCCTTTCCTAGCCAATTTCAATCCCATCCTTAAAAAACACTGTACTGTGTTGCTTCATCCTCACTGCAGTCCTGGCAGACCTGCCACCCAGTTTGTGGTTATGGCTGCTATGCACTTCCAATTTCTCCTGGAAATTAAAGTTAAATGTCAGTACAAAATGCTCACAAGCTTTAAAACTATCTTCCTCTTAAAATGCATTTTGACAGAATGAAAATATTTGTAGCCTTAACTTAGCATTAACAGTACATTTGGTGCAGATTTAAATGTATTCCTAAATAATCATCTACATAAAAGACAAAAATATACATTTGCTGTTTTTTCCTAGGAAGTTACTAGGGGTGGCAATCATTGGCACTTGTTAAGGAAAGTACAAGTCACCTAAAAACCTCAAAATGAGTTACAATAATTGTGCCTCTGTGTAAATAGCTTTCTATTAGTATTTGTTTTGAAGGTTTCTATGTCACGGGTTTGTAGAGCACCAAAATTACAGCACTGTAAGAGCAGCCATTGTAATGCACAGCTGTTTCATATGCTGGATTGCCCATTGCACAGGACACGTTTCTATCCTTTGGAATATTTATATTCTCTGTCAATAGAGACACCAAAAATACACTGGCCAGAACTAGCAGCTGTGTAGCACACCTATCTTTAGAGATTGGCACCTACTGGAAACACAGATAAGAAAAGGTTGTGTAGTAGCAGCAGTAGTAGAACACAGCTTTTCCTCACTTTTATCATGTCTTTTAGTAGTGTTCTTTGCCTTTTGCAGCTCTCTGAAATGTTTCATATATATCAGACATTATGGCCCCACTGTTCAAAGAATACTCTTCCACACATATTTACTTTTAAGCAACTCTCAAGCTCCACAGGAACCTGTGGAGGATTCATAGTTTTTCATTTACACCTGTGCTAAAGTGTATCCCTGAAAACTGAGCCCAAAGGAAAGTCTCCCTATTCAAATAAAAATGACAGTGTACAAGTGCCACGTGAAAAAAAATTATTGGAATTCCTGCATTCTTCAGGAAAGCTTAAAAGAGACAGCTACTTTAAAATGCAAAATCATCAATCCTGACATCCGAAGTCCAAAGGTACTTCTTTTCACACTTTGAGCATCACAGGGGATTCAGGACAACCTACTTTGGAGAAAAAGTGCATTTTTCTAACATCTCATAACCCAAAAGTAGTAAATCTGTTGGTTTTTTTCCCAAACCTTTTTTGGTAATTAACACTGTTTCAATGAAAAGTTTTTCCCAAAAGGTGTTTCAAGGACAAAGTTCTAAAAGAGTGAAAATAAGCCTACAGTAGCTCAGAGAATAAGATTCAGGACTTCTGGATTTTGTTTCTCTTTGTGGATTACCACTAATTTTTAGGAGGTTTGATGAGTCTGACTCACCTTTGTGGATCCTCTCCTACAAAGACTTCCCAAGCTCTTAGTTTCACTGAGTATATGCCTGCTTTTATATAGGGACTCCTGGCTCTAATTCCTTATGTATCATCCAGGATTCTCTAATTATAATCTCATTTGTATGGCTTATTATTAACACACCTGCATTGCTGGAACTCATCCCTCATCCTTCTAATGAGGTCCAACAGAACATGAAAGAGTAAATAAGATTACACAAAATAGTGCTAATTCTTTCTTTTCCATGGTCTAGTGAGTTTCTTCTGGTGGAAAGAGTCATAAAAATCCTGTATGACCACCCTATAATGACATCCTGAAACTCCATTCCTATTCCTGTCTTGTTTGCTTATTTGTTTGTTCATAATAGCCTTTTAGACATGCTTAATATTTTAGCATACTTTCTAATAGAAAGTAAAAAAATTGTTCATTACCTTTTGAAGACAGGAAGTTAAAAATATCTTTAATTGCCTGATCCAGAGCTAAGAACAGTTCCAGGTACATACAATGCATTGTAGCTGTAACCACAGTCTTCATTTCTTCTTATCAGCATTGAAGGACTGGCATGCAACAGTTCAGTATCTTAAGGTGGAAACAGGACTTGCAATATCACACCAATAAAGCTGTATTCCTATTACACTGGCACTATAAAAAACCCTAAACAGAAACACCTCCCCAGGAGAACTTTTATGCCCTTTCTTCTTCCATTTCTCAGCACAGTATTATGCTTTTTTCTTAGACGCTGCCAGTTTGGAATGCACTAAAGGGTTAACTGAAACAGAAACTGAGTCCTAGCACCTGATAGGGAATAGGCCACAACAGATAATTGTGAGGTTATTGTACAGCCCTGCCAAAGCCTGGAAACTGTATGGTATGACAAGGAGTATCTGTGATTTTTTTAGATAAAGTATGATCAAATGTGATAAAATACTTCAGAGGGATGTGAAATTTGATTATAGAAATATGTTAAAGGCATTGTGTGAAAGGACTGGTGGACAAGTAAAAAGAAAAGGGAGTTTTTCCTCTGTAATAATAATGCAAGAATCTGAAATTTACTGTAGCTGCCTGAGTTAGTTTGCATTGACAGACACATTTCAAGTGGGTTTTTGCAGAATTTTCTGCAGAATAGCGAAGAACAATTGTTCTGGGGACTATTTCTTCCCAACATTACAGCACAATAAAATTATTTAACTCATTTTAGCTCTCCTGTCTCTTCACACATGACTAAGTTATCATAACAACCTTTGCTGTCTTTTGAAGCATTGTATTATACTGTGGAAGGAACTGGGTAGCCCATGGTTTTCTAACAGAGACTACTGCAAAATCTTTTATTTCCAGTACTTATGTGTTATGGGCTCATTAAAGCTGCCAAGGAGAAACAACCAACACAAGCTCTAATTGGTTCCCAAATAAGATCCCTACTACAACTACACTGATTTCCTAGGAGGCCCTGTTGTAGAAGAATTCCAGCAGGCTGATTTGCCCCAAGACTCACACCTGCTGGAAAATAAACCCCTGCAGGCTTGCATTAGGGAGGGGAGAAGAAGGCTCACTCTTTTCCATCACTCCTTACGCTCACGTTGGCTTCATTCTGCAGCACTGTTCTTGTAAAGGATGCATTTTTGCACTGATGCAGGATCCAGCCCCTGCTGACACTGCCTTGAAAGGCTCTGAGAGCTACTATACTTGACAGAACTAAAAGATAGTATTATTTATTTCATTTCTTTGCTCAGTGGGGTAATCTCATGAGATACGAATCTCGTCTTCATGAGGGCCCTGGGGATAGCAGGCAGAATGAAAGTCAGGTACTCTTTAGTACAATGCAAACAGCACAGACCAAAGAACTTGGGCTCTAACAGCAAACAACAGACCAAAATACCAGCTATGACACCCTATATCTTAATTTATTTGGAACAATATTCTGTAGGCTGGTTGCTTTCAAAATAGATCTGCTTGTTCTTCGTAAAAATATAAGACTGTCTTGAAATGGCATTGATGCTTCGTAAGCCTCATTTGTGATGCTTCCTCAAGCCTCAGCTGAGGAAGGGTCTCAGAAATGAAAATACTGTTCTGAGGTCTGGCTTTAAGACAGCTGAGAAGTGTTCTGACATGTCCCATCTTTCTTAGCAAGTATTCCCAGCTCTCAAAACCCACTTCTGGAGAAAGTGGTCTCCTGAGAGCAGAAAAGGGAGAGGGAAGATGAAGTAGCAGACATTATATCTTAAAGCATCAGCAAAGAACATGAAGTTATTTTCAGTCTTATGAGACTACAGAGCTTTGGGAGTTTTTAAAGAAATGAAAGCTTCCTATTTTCCCAACATTCTTTGTAAGTTACACACTCTGTAGACTCTACTTTTCTGTACTATATTTTTAGATTATTTTTCTTCATTTCTCCTCTTCTCAAATTCACATCTCACAAGGCATCACGGTATGAAAACTGCAGTTGCTATTGAGAATAGCACTTTATAGTAGCACTTTTCATTAGTTTCCTAATGCTCAGAAACTCCTGCAACACAGTTCATGTTCAAGCCTAATGAAGAACAATTTGCCCCAACTACTCAATGTTCAGTATCCACAATTCCAGCTGAGAATAAAGGGATTCACAGGTATTCACTCTTGAAAATGAGGCCTAGTGTGCCTCTGACTACACACCTAGGTGTGGGAATCCTAATTAGAGGCTATTTAAAAAAAAACTTCTTTAAAATACCCATAGAGCAGCTTTCAAATCACAAGGAAGAAAGTGCCAGAGCCAGAATTAGAAGTTCTTGTCTCCCAAACATGCTCTGACCACACATCTCTTGTGTCAGAGAAGGGGGCCGGAAGTTAGGGTGCACAGGAACAAGGTGGTTCCTTCTGATCAAACAGTGCCTCTCAGGCCTCCCTTGCTTTGTGAGTGCCACAAAGTTGCTCTCACGGGGCCCAGCTGCCTTAAAGGAGTCCAGGGATCATTGGTGATGAGAATGATTTGTAAGGCAGCACCAGTTCGTCACATACGACTTGTATGTCCTAGTTGCTGACAAAATTCCCTCTTAAGTTTTACAGTGAGACTGGGGAGTTTTACCAAAAGTCCTACATCCCTGCAGACAGCTGATAACATCAAAATCTCATCTTCTGTTTTTGAATTCTAAAGAAAGTGTCAGACAGTTGTATTTGCAGGCACAAGCTTGATTCCCTAACAACTCCAAGCTCATCAAAACAAACAACAACAGAAGGTAAATGAGAATGCACAAATTTAGCATGTGTTAACATTGCATGATTCTGGCAAATCTTACATTCTGTGGGGACTCACTACAACTTTTGCATGCTAAGTCTTGGCACTACATCTTACAGCATACAAGTCATGTTAAAATACAAGCCACAAGCCTGGGCAACCAAAGTGGAAAACATCAGTTGGATTAAACGTGGACTGCAGTGCATGGATGTCAGGGCAGAGGAAGAGAAGCAGCACCATTTGAAACCTCAGCAGCAAAGAACCACTGGAGAGGCTGCCAGCCTGTTTCCCCTGGGCTGCACAAGGCTTCCAGGCACAATTTCCATGTTGGCAGTGTCCCACATTCAGCAGAGGGGCTGTGTTTGTGCAGGATGAACCCCCACTGTGAGAGGGAGTAATTTATTAGATGGTACTGAGGTTGACATTACACATCTTGAAGTTATGCCCTTTGGCCTAGCCCTGACCCCCAGTAGACAGTGAGCATTCCTGGGAGTCACTGTCACTTCCCCCTGCTAAAAGCACACAGCACCCTTCTCCCGTGGTGCACTGAAGGACAAGCTGGCTGTCTGGCAGTCCTGAATTTTGGGCTGTGGCTCAGAGAGCCAGGAAGACTGCTCTGCAATATTTAAGGCTCTTGATTCTGAGAAGCACAAGGTCACCTGTAGAACCTTTACAGGCAAAGGGCCACCTGCACAAACCAGGAGTGAACACATTTTGGAGCCGTGCCCAAGGCTGCAGATATGGGGGATACAATTGGCATGAAGGCTTCCCCTGACAAAATATTTCTGTAACTTCCTCATACAAAAGAACATGAGGGAAGAAAAAAAAAAAAAAAAAAAAAAAGACAACAACAACAAAACAATCATCATATCATCATCAACAGGATTTTCCAACTGTGACTTTCACACACTGGCAAGAACTTCTTGCTAGCCCTTCTTTGGGAAACAACCAAGCTGGCATATTCTGACACCAACATCACTTCTAGGCCAGAGCCCAAGTCAGACAGGAATACGAAGGAACAAAGGCACAGCTGTATCATCATCATGTTCCTAATACTGAAATATAACCATGTGAGGACATGATTTTTCCAGGGCTCACACACGTATGACTTAAGAAGGATCCTCAAGGGGCATAGTGAGCTGTATTACAAATTCCTCATAGATGACACATAATTACTTCTGTTTTGGAAAGGATTAGAAGAAACACTGGAGGGGAATCCAACCAGTGGTATTCTCTGAACATCACACTAACAATTTAATTTTAATTGCATGGGTGCAAAAAGATAACATATAAAGAAAATGGCAAATTATTCCAATATCAAATCAACAAGAAGCTACATATGTCTGTAATCCTATAATGTCAGTATTCTCCAACTCAAACTTATGGTATAAAACAAGAAAAACCCCACACATTTTCCCTAAATCAGTATTTGTATGTTTTTTTCAAAGAGAAACAAATACCTATCTGAATGTGTTATTATTAATTTGTAGGTCCTCAGTAAGCTGGCAGAACATTCTCTACACAAGAAGATAAATATTACGACTACAAGAATGCTGTATCAAAAGGCATCAGTCAAAAGGAACCATGTCAAACTTGGCACTCAAAGAATGAGGCCTCTCTCCACTACAGACTGCATCCTTAACTTGGGGCATCTTTTCCTCAAGCCAGTGGACCTTTGAGAATTTACACTAGCTGAGGATCTGACTCACAACACTTGATCAAAGGGCAAATGATCAGTGTCACGATCTGCTTTAAACAGGATTTATGAACACCACTGTGCCACAGACTGCCGAGCACATGATATCTCTGCTGAATAAAACCCAAAATGAGGGCTTATCCACTTGAGACACTCTGCTTGAAATTTATGTCTTTTTAGACCTGTTCTGTGTGCTTTCCCTTTTGTTTCTGTCCTCTCATCCTCTTTCTGTTCTTTTGTAGTCTCCTCAGGTAAACCGAAAGCAGGCAGACATGGGTGGGGTAATATAATTTGGGAGCTCCTCCCAATTACTGGAAATGCAACTTCAGTTCTAGCAAGGAACATTTCCAAATCAATTTTCATCTCAGTTGAAAAACAAATGAGGATACCTGATCTTCATTTTTTTTTTTTCCCCCTTCAGCCGACCATCTCAAGAAGAGTGTAACTTTAGTCTAATTATTGCAGACAGTGTCATGATGGGATGAAAAGTCCACATTGCAAAGCAATACAATGTTCACTCTCTCCTGTTTCTGAAAAACTTTAAGGCATAGGGATCTGACAGACAATAGAGATCTACCTTGTATATAATATACACATTTCATACCTTATGCTCACTCTTAGCTTTGGATTTTTATGAAGCTGTCAAACACACAGGTTCCAATTAGGAAACTAGAATCCAGTCCCTACACAGAGATTTAGTAATTAAGCAGTGTCTCTGCAAGCTGTAATTAAAAGCTTCATTAGAGGGAGAGCAAAAGAAAAGAGGCAGAGACCTGTTTTTGGTATTGTTTTCCTATAAAATATACTGTTCACTACAAGTGACCAATTCAGCACTCTCTGTATTTGGTTAAAATTAACCAGAAGCAGAGCAAATCTAGGCATTTAGACTAGCAAAGCAGAGAAAACACAAGGTTAAGGAATTCTTAGAACCTGAAGTGTTACCTTCTACAGTGTTACCTGGGTGTCTAATTAACCAATTCATTTCAAACTATTGCTGCCAAATTTCAAATTGCTATTAAGAACGCTAGCAAGGCTGCTTGTGCTGATGATTTTTGTGGCCAAAGAGGGACCTTAGTTTCTCAGGTTCTTCACATATGTATGTGCAGAGCAATGCATGTTCCTCCCCTGAAAGAACTCACAGTTTAAATATCTCTGCATAGGATGGAGATAAAGGTGTTAAGTACAGCAAAGGGACCAATGTGAGGGTAAAACTGTGTTTAGAGTTACTTTAAAATCTTGACTATCTCTAAGTATCTGCACTAGTAACAACTATGGGCTATAAGAATAAAAAAATCCAGCTACTCATTCCAGACTTGTTCAGAGATTGAAATCCAGGCATTCCATGTGAGAGAATAAGAATATTAAAAATTAGCTATTGCATTCATACAATGTATAAGTAACATTTCTATTTCTCGCCCACCTGCTCTCATCCCAGTATCAGGTATCTTAACACCCAGTCTCTCCCCATCATGCCCCAGAAACTGAGCAACTGACTATTGACATTTGGCAGAGAACTGCACTTGCAAATATCAGCTTAGATTCATTACAGTTAATTACATTTTTGTCAAACAGTATGGTATGTCAGAACAGTATCATATTGTCTGAAATAAAAAATGTTCCCTCATGTTATACAGCCTCTTAGTTGCTGTCCTAAGAACATGCATACACAGGTTTCTTTTCATCCTGTCCTTATCCTCCATATAAAAATAATACGAAAGCATGCAACACATTTTTAATTACAGATACATTATGTGGAATTTGCCCTTTGGGATTAAAATGTAAAAGAAAATATATCCAGATGATCCAGTTCCATATTTTTATGATAGAACATGACAGACTGCCTAGCAGATAAAACCCCTCACTCTTTAAGGATGTATTTTCAAATTTTGAAAGTGACGTCAGCAGACAAAATTCACCTTTGGTAATATCTCTGAACACTTAGAATATTCTAAAAGGAACATAAGCATGTGTTTCATACTCTTAGTCAAGTCTTTCATCCTTTCTCTTACCTGTGTCCAGGAGCATCTTTAGAAGTGAGAAACACTGAATTCTTATCAGAACAACTCTTGACCCAGCTTTGCTAACCTGGGCCTCTCCTGAACAACTGGTTTGGTGTTTTCCACTCCCACTTCTTTCAGGTGCAGATTAGAAGACAAGGGCCAGGAAAGAGTACCTTACTCTTTCCTCATTACAGTCTTGCATAATGTGACCCTTGACAGACCGTTAAAATACCCTTGAAAGCATTGATACCACCATTAAAGTGGAACACACTGGAGGAAACAATGAGGGTGAATGGATGAACAATGAATGAATAGCAGTATTATGACAGTAACATGTCTGATGGTTCCAGATAGATTGAAAAATCTGTGTTCCATGTCAAATCAAGTAACAGATTTTAAGCAGATGATGGCCTTGGCTCCAACACTGCATCCTGCAGGCCACAGAACCCCACCTGCTATCTCAGGCATCACACACATGGATACCAGGATGAAATACAAAAAGGATGGGTGGTCTCATCTCTGAAATTATGCCAAGATAGCAAGAAGTTTTAAATTCTAGACTTGATCCTTTGACTGATTTGATAAGGCAGAATAACCAGTTTGCCTGAGTGTCACCATTGAAATAGTCAGAGTACTTATTTATCTCACAAGGATACTCTCAGGTTTAATTAACTATGTCTGTGAAATCCTCTCTAAATGAAAAGTGGCAAGCGTGATTTATTAACTATGTCTAAAGCACCACGGCAGAATCAGAGTGTTCATTGTTTTACCAAGAGAATAACACTTCTCATAAAATACATTTCAAATGGGAAATTATAATAACAGCCCTTTTGACTTATTTAGACTTTTCTGTGAGGAGCAAGGCAATAGACTTTTGATGAGTTCTAGGAATAGAAGCATAATCGAGAACAAGAGACATAGGAACACTCGCCCACTGACATGAACCAGCTTAATGGCGTTGCATAAATCCTGAGAGCGGGGTCTGCTGTAGGGCTGAGCTGAGAGAAAATCACTCCTCTGCTTGTTAAATGCTGCTTGCTTGTAGTCTGACTATGTGCAAGGATCTGGGCAAGTCTCACAGATACAGTCACCCAGCCACAGACCCCAGCACTGGACAGAGAATGGCGTTAGAAACCCAAAACCACCTGTGAGGTGCTGATGTAGGATCTGCAAAGGGCTTGATCTGTGTCACCATGGCTCCGCTGCCATCAGCTCTCCTGCTTGCAGGGTGTAACAGCTCCAACCTGCAGGCAGAACCCAGGTGTCAAGAGTTAGGAATGCTGTCATGGATGGACTTCTCTCAGGATGCAGTGGCACCTCTTTTTTAGATCCATGTTTCACTGAGATGATACAAAACCCCAGAAATAAAGGAGCAGACTGAAACATTGCTCAAACAACCTGTGGATTACACTGATTCAGAACGTCCACAAGGCAGTTCTGTGGCCCAAATCTTTCCTGGACAACTCCACCTACTTGGCCTGCACTGGCAAGCTCCACACCCTCCATGCCAAGAACAGGACTTTCAGGGGAGGAAATGATTCATGACCTCAGAATGCAGGTGAAATCCCACAGATTGAAGAAAATACTTATTCATCTGCATATGTATACAGAAATACCTCACAGTTGGCCAATTACATTTCAATCAGATACTGCAAATGAATAAAAATACCCCAAATCTGGTTGAAGTTAACATCAGGTGGCATGCCACAGGTATGGCATGTGATTACAAGTGAAACAAGCAGTACCATGTGACTTAAAACACAATGTCAACTGAATTTGGACCTGATCCAGCAAAAAATAACCACAGCTTTTGCAGGCTACAGACACATAGGGTTTCAATGGCTCCACTTTGTCAATGTGACACATAATTCAGAAATATCAACTTGTTGTACCAAAAAAAGACAGTAAGGGATTGTCTGGACTGGGTCAGAATCCTTTACAAAAAATATTTTAGCTAAAATTATAGTGTAAGAAATGGTGGGTGATGTTTGATTTGTGAGTTGGCCAAGACAAACTCATCGGGAGATCCCCTTAATTAACTCATTACTCATTTGTTTACATTTTGAAGTCTCCACTTCAAGTCATCTCTCTGCCTCTTTGTTCCCCAGCTTCCTCCTTCTTTATCACATCAGCTTAAGGCAGCCAGGTGTGAGAGCCACTTATCCATGCTGGCACAGGCCTGGCCAGGCAGCACGGCTCTTCAGCAGGGAAGGGTGGGACAGCCGCATCACCAAACTTTTGGGAACAGCCAAGCAGCTCAGACACAACCCCCACCTTTCTAAAACAGCAGCATGCTTAATTCAGCTACAGGCTCCAGCACAGGAGCCTATCTCCCTTGCCAGCAGGGATTTTCAGGGTGCCAGGTGCCACACTGGCAGGGAAGCCCCCAGCTCTGGTGGGGATACACCTGAAGTGGGCAGATGACATCGTGAGCAACAGTCCTTGCCCATGCAGCTATTAAACAAAAAGGCACTGCAGGTTACATTGTTATTTGGAGATCAGGTGCACCACACTACAGGTCTCAGGGCAGTCCAACCACACCTTTGCTAACGCTTGAAACAATTCCCACCAGAGACATCTGGGAGCAACCTGCCTTCAAATATCCTCTGTCTGGATGGTTATATAGATTTGAAACCACCAAAGAATGCAGTGGTTACACTGCCTGAATGACCATCATACCTCTGTACAAATACTTTCCTGGATAAGTAGAAGGGTGATTTTTTTTTCCCCCTGACCAATTCTTCAGTCTCCTGCTTACAGGTAGTTGCCACACGTCATGAAGAGCTGATTGTGGACTCCTGCTCCAGATCAACTTTCACTCTGATTTAAATACATAGAAGCATAGGATCATTTGAATCATAGAACCATGGAAAGGCTTGAGTTGGAAGGGACCTTAAAGATTATCTTGTTCCAACCCCTTGCCTTGGGCAGGGATGCCACCCACTAGACCAGGTTGCCCAGAGCCCCATCCAACATGTCCTTGAACACTTCCAGGGATGGGGCATCCACAGCTTCTCTGGGCAACCTGTGCCAGTGCCTCACCACCCTTAGTGTAAAGAACTCCTTCCTAGCATCTAACCTAAATCTCTGCTCTGTTAGTTTAAAACAAATCCCTCTTGTCCTATCACTATCTGTCTCTGCCTCTTTTCTATAAGCCTCTTTTAAGTACTGGAAGGCTGCAACGAGGTGTCCCCAGAGCCTGCTCCTCTCCAGGCTGAGCTACCCCAGCTGTCTCAGCCTGCCCTCACAGCTCCAGCTCCAGTGAGCACCTTCCTGGCCCTCCTCTGGATCCGCTCCCACAGGCTGAGGATGAGCCGGGCAGGGCCCTCCAGGCAGGGTGTCCTGAGGGGAAAGGGGGCGAAACGCCGCCCTTGGCCTGCCAGCTGTCCTTCTGATGCAGCCCGGGATGTGCTTGGGTTTTCGGGCTGGAAGTACACACTGCTGGTTCGTGTCCAGCCTTTCACCCACCAGAACCCCCAATCCTTCTCCGCAGGGCAGCTCCCAATGAATTTATCTCCCGGTGTGTCCTCGTGTCTGGGATCGCCCCCAGATACCAGAGCTCCGGGCCTGCTCTCACCATTATGCAAAACCGCATGCGGGAGTAAAGAAGGCGAAGAATCCACAGAGACGGATTCCAAATCCGCCCTGCAAATCCTCGCCTGAAATTCGCGCCCCGTTTGGCCCGACAATGCAGCGCTGCCCATCTCCGCTGCCCTTCCTGCACTTTCCGGGCTCCTCCTTCCCTGAGGGGGCGCGAGCGCTCCCCTTCCCGCCCTCCCCGCCGCTCCGCCCGTGACGGGCTCCGGGAAGGCTGCACACCCTGGCGGGCTGCGCGGGTTCTGCGGATCGGAACGGCGGAGCTCCTCGGGCTCGCCTTTAACCCTTCACACAAGGAGCCCCGAGCGATAAGACGAGATAAAAGCAGGCCGCGAGGCGCCGGGCGGGGCTGAGGGGGCGTGGCCGCTGCAGATAGCCCCGCCCCCTTCCGCGTCACGTGACGGGGCCGGAGCGATGGCGGCGCTGGGGCCGGCGCTGCTGTGGGTGCGGGACCCGCTGGGGCCGCGGGCGCGGCCGCTGCCGCTGCCCCGGGGGGCGGCTCCGTGCTCTGCCTCCGCCGCGACCGCGCCCGGGAGCTGGTGAGTGCCGGGCGAGCGGGGGCGGAGGCGGGTGCGGGGCCCTCCGGCCTCGGGAGGCGCTGCGCTTCCGGTGTCGGCGGCGCTGCCCGGGCCCGGCCGCCGTGAGGCCGCTCCGGCACCCGCGGACAGGCAGGCGCCGTGCCCGCCTGTGCGCACCTTGCTGTCGCTTAGCTGAGCAGGAGGGTGTGCTCTAAGTGAGCCCTGTAGCTCATTATCTACATGAGATATATGTGTGTATGTTTATGTATTTACGTACGCTGGTGGGTTGACCCTGGCAGGACTCCAGGCGCATCCCAAAGCCGCTCTATCCTCTCCTCTCCTCAGCTGGACAGGGGAGGGAAAATATAACAAAAGGGGTCAAAGGTCGAGATAGGAGCAGGGGGATCACGGGCAAAACAGACTCGACTTGGGGAAATGAACTTAGTTTATTACTCGTCAAAATCTGGATAAGATTATGAAAGCACCTTCCCTCCTCCCCTCTGTCTTTCCTGGGCTCTATCTCCTTCCCACCAGCGGCACTGGAGGATAGGGAATGAAGGTTATAGTCAGGTTACATCACAAGTTGTTTCTGAATTTTTCCCATAGTACAGCTTTTTACCGTTCACGTTTACAAGCTGATTTAGACTGTGTTCAATCCTTTGGTAACCAGGAATCAAAACAAGCACCGTTTGAGAATTGTTCATAGTTCTCAGATTGTCTGATTTTTTTGCCTCTCCTCTGGAAGGAAGGAATCATGACTGCTTAATGATTTTCTTTGTCAGAAAGTTTCATTTTCTCTGGCTCAATGATCTGACTCAGTTTTGCTGTGTTTTTAGAATGTCCCAGAAGAAAGCTTGTATGTGAAGTGTAATGGACGACTGGCCGGTGATGAAGATGAGTTGCAGAGTGGAGTCGTTTATAGCCTGGAGCCGAGACTTTGTGGTGGAAAAGGAGGTTTGTTATTTATTCTGCTTGCTGGTGATTGGATTCTTAGGTAAAAAAACTTCTGCTGTGCTGTTGTCTATACTGATAGCAGGAGTCCTCAGATGCTGGCAGATCTGTTGTGTGTATGACTGATACAGAATCTCTGAGCTAAAACCAAAGTGTTTGTGCAAAGCTGAGGATTGACCAGGGAAGCTGAGGTCCAGATCTTCCTCACATCCCTTTTCAGCTTATCTTCATCAGTAGAACTCTGTAACATGCACCAAAGTGACTTCAGAGTTGAAATTGTGTTGAAAAGGACCTTAGGCTGCTTAGTTTCATTCAGTAGTCACTTAGGACAAATATTTCAGGTACAAATAGTCTGTGGTTTGAGTGTGTTATGTGACCTAATTGACTTTATCTTCTCCTGCTTTAAAAAAAAAAACAACAAATAAATGCCAAGATCTCAGTAGCCAAAGAACTAAAGAATTCAACCTAAGCCAGACTCCTTATATTGATGAGATGTTTCTGTTCAGCCGGTTCCTGATGACTTTATTCCTTTGGAAGGGTTTGGGTCGATGCTGCGAGCCCTTGGTGCTCAGATTGAGAAGACAACGAACAGGGAGGCTTGTCGAGATCTCAGTGGGAGGAGACTGCGGGATGTCAATCACGAGAAAGCGTAAGGCCTGCTTCTGGCTTTCAGAATAAACCCTGCTCTCTGTACCAGAATCTCTGTCTGTTTCCTCAGTAGTTCCGCTGGGTACTGTTGTCTTTTCCCATCCTAGCCGGCGGTGGAAGCGCTCTGTAACGGCAGAGCAGCGAGCTGTTTGCCCAAGCGCTGATTTTGGTGCTGTGTGTGCGCAGGATGGCCGAGTGGGTGAAGAAGCAGGCGGAGCGGGAGGCGGAGAAGGAGCAGCGGCGGCTGGAGAGGCTGCAGCGGAAGCTGGCGGAGCCGCGGCACACGTTCACCGACCCCGAGTACGAGCGGCAGTACCGCGAGATGGCCGAGCGCCAGGAGGAGTCCCTGCGCATCGGTACTGCCCCGCCCCCTCTGTCCTCAGGGCACAGCACGCACAAAGCTCTCTAGCCTCATCCCAGCAGCAACGTTTATAACAAGAATTGGTTTCTTTCCATAGAATGGAATCTTAGATGTCAGTTAAATTTTCTTGATATATTTTTCCTCTTTGTCTGCAATGTCTGTTGAATTGCATTGAACAGCGTGACATGATACAAGTGATGCTTCACCTTGCTTTGCTAGGTCACCTTGTAATAAGAGCCAGATTCTGTGAAGGTGATGTTGCTAGCTGAGCTGTAAGAATTACACAGTGAAACTACAAAGGGCTTGCACATTAAAACTAGACATTGGATCCAGCTGCAGAATACCTTGTTTCACTTCCTGGTTTTTGTAGTTACTTTATTTATCCCTATATTGTTCTCTTGTTGTCAGCTAGATAGTGAAACTTGAAGCTGAATGGGATGAAGAACCTGATAGTTCAGTTCAGGAATCCAATTTTAATTGACTTTGTGCCTTAGTAAATCCACGTAGAAAAGCTTTTGCCGCTACTCAGTTCATGTTCAAGTCTCTATCACCAATAGTGATTCTTTCCATTAGTGTTTTAAATTGCATCTAAAGTGAAAAGATAAGTAGTATTTACAGCATACATGAATTGTGTCCTGATGAAATTCGCTTTCAAATTTATTTTGAAGGCTTGCAGGTTATTGCCAGCAAAGCAGCGTCATCAGAAAGTGGCAAGAGTCGGAAGCGTCTGGGTGAGCCTGGAAAAAGCGAAACAAAATCTGAAAAAAGAAAATGTCCTTGGTAAGAGTTATACCTTGTTTTTATACTACAGTCTTAAGCCCTTAAAAAGGATGAAAGGTTAGATACATACAAGGAAGCAGAGTCTAGTCTGAGATGTAGACTGAAATAGAAATATGAAAACTGAACTGATTAAATCAAAGAAGTGAAAGTAAACATTTCTGCATTCCTATAATTCTGCTCCTAGATGGAGCAGAAAAACTTCATTTGCACAAATAGACACTTTATTCCCCCACCCCTTCTAAATTATTATATTCTACTACTTCCTATTGTCCTTTTCTTCATAAATGAATTATGTTTACAATGAACTAAAAAAGATTATTTTTCTCCCCTGGCATCTTTCAGTTAATTTAACATGAAAAAGAAGTCAAAGATTCCAGTCATTTCTGTACTGGGAATGCTGTAATATGTGTTTTGGGCATTTGTAGGTGCTTTTCAGTATCAACAGCTGTTCCATTAACTAAACTAATCTAAATAGCTGTTTGAGTAGCTCCTTACATCTCTCTGAAGTGGGTTTTGGAAAGAGAAATGTGGCAATTTAAAAAAATTATTTAAAAGAAAACATGTTCTCTGTGCCAGGCCGGGATTGGATGAGGCCACAGGCTCAGGCTGTGAGGATGACAATAAGGATGACTCCCCTTGTACATCTGACAGAAGTTATCCATCAGGCAGCAGTGCTAATGAAAGTGTTGGGAATTCAGATGAATGTTCAAGCAGCTCTGTGGCTTCATCAGAGGACAGTCCATCTACCAGTGCAAGTAAGAAACCACTGGAGCAGCCAGACGGTCCTGGAAGAGATCTGCAGGGCCAGGTGTGCTCAGGTGGGCAGGCTGAAATTCTGTCTGAAGAAAACAGCAAAATGACAGAGCCCTCAAAGGAAGAGGCCCAAGAAAAGAATGGAGTGACTCAAGCTCAGAAAGAAGAGCAAGAACATGTTCCTGCTAAGGCACAGGAAACAAACCAGTCACAGAGCACAGTAAGTATGAAGCAGTACAAAATGTGCTGTGTCTTCAGCTGCTTTTAGAGCTGAAGAAGCAAACAAGCTTCAGCAGTGTAGCTTTTCCCACTGGATTGATGAAAGCCAACTGATCCTTGGTAGCCAAAGATGCCAACACTTCTTCTTATGGGTCCTTGCATACTGTTAAAGATTTTTGGGGTAATGGGTCTGGGTTTACTCCAGCAATAAAACAAAGTGTAGCTCTTTTTTTTCAGGCTAGGGAGTTACTGGGATTTTCTGCCTTTTTTCACCTTAGGTGGAAAGTCTGCCACTGGCAACAACTGAACTCTGATGTGTGAAAGTTTATTGCAGTTCAGTGGGGAAAAGCCCAAGGATATGATCTGATCAATTAGAACTTTGTCATCTACTGTACTATTAGAGCTGGCAAGTTTTGAACAGGATGTTTACCATTCTTCACTGTTTACTTTTTGCTCAGTATTTGTGGGACTTTCTATTCCTAGAACAGGAAACTCCACCAATGCTGTGGCAGATTGTTATTGCAGGTGGAAATATTTTTATAGTAGTCCCTGATGAATTTTTTTTTAAGGTAGGGTGAGAATAATGAGGCAAGCAGTTGGGTTTTTGTGTGCTTAGCAGGACAAAGGTTCTGATTCTGCTGGCAGGAATTGTTTTTGCTGAGTGCATAAGGGGAGTGCTCTCATTCCCACTGCTGTTTTTACTTAGATTTTGGTGCCCTATATAGTGTATTAGTAAATTCCAGCATTTGAATTATCCATCTATTTCATGTTTTTTTGTAGACAAGACCCTGGGATTGGACTAGACTGTCTTTAGGGGTCCTTTTTACCCTCAGTCAGTTTGCAAATGTGCCAATTTCCTTTGAAGACAAAATTTTAATCCATATTTTCCTTTAGTGGCAGGATGAGATGTGAACTTCATAACTTGTTTTTTGGGGTTAATCTTACTAAAAAGAGATGTTTTTTAATTTATTTCTTTAATTTCAGTATAACTGCATTAGAAATCTTCCTGCTCCTGCTGGAGGTATATTGCTTGTATTCTGCATCAGGCTAAAAAAGGGCTGTCAGCTTTGCTGTGCCTCTGGAAGCTGAGGTTAAGCTGCTGAACTGCTGGGCAAGATGGTGAACTGGTGTTTTTCATTCAGTTTTCTTGGGAGCTTTGAACTTTCCTGGGGATCATCATGGAATCTTCTGAGGTCTGAGGCACCCACAAGAGTTGAAGTCCAGCTCCTGGGCTTGCACAGGACAGCCCCAAGAATCATACCTTGTGCCTGAGAGCATTGTCCAAATGCTTCTTGAACTCCTGTTTTTCTCAAATGTTTTTCTCAAATGTTTTTTTCAGGAGGTAGAACCTATAGACCTGCTGGCATTCAACTCTGCTGCTGAACTGGAAGCCCTGGGTTTGGAGAAGCTGAAGATGGGATTGATGTCTTTGGGACTGAAATGTGGAGGCACTTTAAAGGAAAGAGCAGCAAGGCTTTTTTCAGTGAGAGGTCTGTCTAGAGATCAGATCAAGCCATCCCTATTTGCAAAGCCCCCTAAAGGGAAAACTTCTGGTTAGATTTGGGAATATTTACGTTTTTTGCATGTGTATTTGATGTCATTAAATAAAAGCTCTTGGTATCCTTTCAACTGAGTATCCCCAGCTTCTGAACTCACATCCACAAGCTTCATTAGCACCTCAAGGAGTTATGGAAAGGTTGGAAAGGTGGGAAGGATATCATCATAGACACAGTGCTGTCTATGGGATCTATTGCACAGTGTATTGGAGGGAGAAGAGAAGCATTGAGGCTCTGCAAATCATGTCTCATGGAGGTTGTGACAGGACAAGTGGACTCTGTGTGGAAAGGAAATGGGTGTGTTTACTGAATGTTTCATTAGGAAGCTGGGATGGAGGGTGCTTGGGAGGTCATGTTGGCATGTTGAAGTTTTGCTGGTGTAAATCCATTGGGTGGGAATGTTAGAGGCTGGCAGTCCCTGCCTGGGTGGCAAAGGCAGGGACAGTGTGTGGGATGAGAGCCTTCAGCTCTTTGAGCACACTCAAGCTCCTCTAGTATGGGAAGGGGAGTGTGGGGCAAAAGTTGACCATGTTTTTTGGCAACAAATCCTACCCAAGTTACTTCTCCTCACTGCAGTTGCTCTCTTGCTTCAGTTGTACTGATGCAGCCACTTCCAAGCCTACCCTGTGTGTCATCCACTTGCCTTTAGTGTTGTGGGTTCCTTGTTAAACCAATCAGTTCCCTGATGTGACTCTAACCAATTTGTGCCAGCACAACAGAAGCAGGATTACATAAAAACACTGGTTGTGAAGAAGGGCTAGAATATTTTAATATTCCACCACTAGCACCAAACACTGTTGACCACCTGTGTCTTCAGTAGTGCCAGAATTAAAAGAAATGCCCTACGTCTATCTTAGAGGGCAGCAGATGTACCTTGAAAGTCAACAGTTGAAAATAAAGAAATAAATAATAACTGAAACTGTTCCAGTGTTATATGGGCTATTTCTGTAGGAGAGAATGGCCTCAGGATAGAGGTGATCTTTCTAGTCCTGGGCCAGATGATGATGCAGCTTGCAGGCTCTGTCTGTCTTTCCCTGAGTATTTATGTAGCTTTAGATTCTAAAGATGTTTCTGGTTGTATATGCACCAAAACTGTGAATATCTTCCCAGAGAAAAGGTTCATTCTCTCACAGAATTGCTTCCCCAAAAAGCAAATGGTGTGACTTACAAAAATCACACTTCTGAAGTGTCATTTAAAATGCTTATATTTCAAACACCTAAGCACTGCCTCATGTTCACTGGCATTTCAAAGTTACTGACTGAAAAAAGTAATGACTGAAAACACTGGCACAAGCCTGAGGGAGGGCTTTTCCTTACTTGATACAGATCCATCTCTTCTCTGGAAAGAAAGATGAGTACATCTAATACACAAAGCAGCAGGAAAGGAACTGGTGGAGGTTTAGAAATATCACCACCGGCAGACACAGCAAAAGCTGCCAGTCTTCAACCAAAAGCTCCATTCCATTGTTCTTGCCTGCACGGTGCTAATAAACAAGTTCCTCAAAAGCCACTCGTGTAAACACGCCTTTTGCTGGAGCGTGCTGGGATGGCTTCCACTGGTTTGCCGAGTGCTGCAGATGCCGCTCTCGCTGCTGTAGGTGGCACTGGACTGACGCGGAGGATGTGTCCGCTTCCAGCAGCGGTGACAAAGCCTCGCCCCTCAGCACAGGGCACCTGACTCGGGTCCCGCGGGTGCTGCTGAGGAGCAGGGACATCACCTTTGCACCATTCTGCCTGTTCCTGGAACAGTCACAATCTATCCCTCTGATCCCCCCGCAACTCACTTATCCAACGTTTTGCTTTCCGGAAATTGTTAGCCTTTGAAAGGTTTGTTTGTAGCGATGCTTATTCTCTGGAAGGTGCTTTTTTTAAATCCTAAAGCTTTCTCCAAGACATTTAACTGGAAATGGTAACGCCTGCACCCCTGTTAGCATCCCCACCTCAGCTGACTTGGCTTTGGTTACAGCTGAGCAATTAGGGTGGCTTTGCAGATTAACGTGGCTAATGACACCTGAAGGGAGGGAGGTGACAAATCCGACCTCACCTAGCTGCAGAGGAGGGGCTGGACAGGCACCACTGCTTTCCAGCTCTGCTAGAGTCTGGGCTAATCCAGGGTAGTTAGTCTGGGTTTAGAGCCAGCAGCTGTGCATGCTTGGAAAATGTCCCAGCAGCCTGAATGCAGGAGCTGCCTGTCCTGCTTCTCCCTGCTGCCTTCACTGAGTGCCTCTAACCAGGCACAAGGAATCAGGAATTTGCACAAAACTCGCAGGGCAGAAAGGAAGGAGGAGCTCTTGAAAGACCTGTCTGGGCTGTATGGAAAGGAATGTTTATAAGGAGGCAGCCAGCTTGTGAAACATATGCTGGGAATAGCACACACCTCATTGAAAACACGAATGGGCTGCCCAGGGAGGTGAATGAATCACCATCCCTGTAGGTACCTGTGGGCCATGGTTTCATGGTGGGTTTGGCAGTGCTGGGTTAATGGTTGGACTTGATGATCCTGGAGGTTTTTTCCAACCTAAACCGTTCTCTGAGGTCTGGTGGTTATAGATGGCAATATATGGCCAGTGACATGCTGTACTGTACCCCACATCCAACAACTACCTGGCACCTCCCAGGGGTGACAGGCCTACTGCCCACTGGCAGGAAGCTGGGTAGTACGATTATAAACTGATTGAAATTAATTTTCAGCAAACAGAAAACAGACTTTCAGAGGGATACAGGCACTCCATGCAGGCTTTCAAAGAGGCAGGTTTGCCATAACTGAGAAAATCAAAATAAAAATGTAAAGAGGAAAACCATAAATAAACTTTAGGAGAAACCATAAATAAACTTTAGGAGAAATAAATAAACTTAGGAGAAACTTTAAAACAAAATTAATAAATAGCTTAGGAAACAAACTCAAACAAACAAAAACCCACCCTGATTTAACAGTTATTAAAAAAAAAAAAAAGAGTACTGAGAGCTGTGGATTGTTGATATGACTTTCCAGTGCGCAGTATCTCCAGAGAATTTATTGTTTCCTGCCAACTGTTTCTTGGCCATTCTGCACCTGCTGGTTTTACCACAGGAAACCAAGGCACCCCAGCAGCTCTGGAGTGCCCAAGCATCTCTAGAGCACAGGCCAGAGGCAGCAGTCATGATGAGCTTTTTGTTCTGTTTTATTCTGGAATGTGCTGATGTTGCTCACCCTACTCTCCTATACCTGTTCCAGGAGTGGACAGAGGAGCCCAAGTCCTCTAAAAACATCAAAGTCCTGCAGGATCTCTGTCATACTCCTTGCCACTCCCACCACCCTCCCACCTCCATTTGCCCTGGGTTCCTGTTTCCCAGACTCCAGCTGTTGCCAGCCAAAGGCAGAGGAGCTCCCTGATTATCACCTTTGCTGGGATGTGGATTGGGCATCTGACTTTCCATTTACATGGGCAATTAGAAGGCTGCCCTGAAAGGCAAAGTGCCAGACACCCTTGGTAGGAGTCTGTGAAGTGCAAAAGAAAAAAAACAAGAGAAGGAGAGGAAATAAGGCCTCACCAGATGGGAAACACCACAACTTCTCACAGATTTTGAAATAAAATGGGAAAGCAGCCTTGGTTTAAATGAAACCATGGAAAGATCACACAGGGCAATGCAGTCCAGCTAGCGGTGGCATTTAATGTGGATTGAAACTTTTGTTCTCTTTCCTAGAATGGAGATAACGGGCACAAATAAATAATGGAGAGAGAAAGTGCTGATGGCATGCCCAGGCCTCCCTTAAGGAAAGCTTTCCTGAGACTGATAGGACTAGCTCCAGACCCAATGTCCAGCTCCATTAGCTACTGCAGGTCCTTGAAGGTCACCCTGTGAGCAGTGCCATGAGGGCCAGCCAGAGCTCACACTCATGATAAGCTCATGCCTCTGATAAGATTTAGCTCAGGCACTGCCACGCGAACACTCACAAGAACCTAAGCTGGAGTGTGGGACTAACAGGGCTGTTGAAATCCTCCACATGAAGAATAAATACACCTCCTGCCCCTGGAGCAGCACCTGGGTGCTCTGTGCTTTCAGCAGTGCAGGAGGATGCCTGATGGTATAACACTGCTTTTTCCTTAAAATACCTTTCCCTATTTATAATAGTTTCTGGCTATATGTGGTTCATTACACCCCTGCGACGCTCTTCTTTTTTATTTTATTACAGCACAGCATCAATGACAGTGTGGAACCACACTGCTGCCAGGTATGAGAGATGTTTTGCCTTTCCTCAGAGACTGTGGTGCTGCTCAGACAGAAAGGAGAACACGACAGCTTGGCAACCTTCGTGTGCATTACAAGCTGTACCCATGCAAGTAGCACACAGAAGGTGTCACAGCAAATGCAGCCTGGGTTGAGGATGAAGGCTGGCAGATAATTTCCTGATGTATGAAAAAGCCCCTGGTGTGGCAGTATTTCATCCACAGCCTTCTGCCCAGCAGTTTGCAGTTTAGAAGTCTCTGGAGCCTTCTCCACATCAATGTTGCCTCCAATTCCTTCCAACATTTTCATTGCAAAGCCAGCTAGAGGAGTAGTGTCCCGTCTTCCCAAAACTGGGGAGCTTCAATCCAAATGAAAGCTCAAAACCAGCCCCAGCAGTGATGCTGTGACATCTGTTCAGCAGCCATACCAATAAATGCAAGTGCCCATGCAGGCAGCAGGGCAGGCAGGGCTTTATAGCTCACAGATTTGCACCCTGCAATACCCACAATTCTCCCCACAGTAACACCAGGTCTCCTTGGCCACCGCCCTCCCCTCCAGGTGTCACACACATGCACACAGACCCACCACTCCCTTCTGGGTACCTCCTGTGCACAGGACACCCGAGCAAAGGCAGCCAGAGGCAGAGAAAGGGGTGTAGACACAGGATCCTGGTGGAGGGGAAGAGCCTCCTCCACCCCGCTGCTCTGGTGATGCTCTGCTCCCCAACTCCCACAACAACCTGCCCCAAATCGCACTGCATGGAATTTCTCCTGGGATGGAGGACCAATGATGTCTGAAGCCCAAGTGCTGGAGGCTGGGGGGAAGCCAGGGTTAATGCTCTCCATTCTCAGGCAGCAAGCAGCTCAAACACTTTCTTCCCAGGCTCAGTGTGCAGCTGGATCATGGGATTTGTTCTTCGCGGTGATAGCTGAGCTCCTGGCCTTCAGGCCCTGCCCCGAGCTGGGTGGAGAGGTCCTGGGGCTGAATGCCAATGCCATTAAGATAGATACTACATACTGATGAGAAGAGAATGGCCAGAGATAATTCCTACTCATCCAATTCTGACTCCAGCGACCCATGGTGCTGCAGCCCAGCTCTGGTGAATAGTGAATCTGTGCTTTTGCCTTTTTTCCTGCCCTTGAAGCTCTTTTGCCACAGGTGTTTACACAAGCGAGAGGTGCCAGCCTACCGATCAGGTGATGGCAGAGATGCCTGGGTGACATCAGACCTGGGGTCCTTCAGAGCAGCAGGAACACTCACATCTTCCTGGTGGACAACACACAGCCGCTGCAGAGTCAAACAGGTCCCTCTTTCCCCCTGGTCCATGGTCACCCTGTCTAGTCAGACAAACACATTTCAGAGTCCTTGCACCAGCAGCAGGTTCAACCAGAGCCTCAGGGACCACATCCCACCATCCAAGAGAGATGGTCAGCTGCAAATGCTTCATCCCCAGAGCCACTGCCATCTCAGTGGGTTACGAACAGAAGAGAGGAGTTTGACACGAAGGTGGAAATCATCAGCTTGGTGACACCCTGGCCAGCAGCTCAGAACAGCTCACAGAGGGATTAAACCACAGTTTATCATAGCGTTTCTCCAGGGTGTGTGTTGGCCAGATGTCCAACAGGAAGGGTCAGGTTCCCTGGCAGGAAGGGGATGGGAGGCAGCTCATCCCTCCCTGAACTAGAGCTCCAGCTGACCCCTGCAGGTTCTGCCACAACTGCGGCTCAAGAGGAGCATCACCTCCTGCTGGCAGATAAGACTCTAGCTTTTCTCTTTAAGAAAGCATTGGCTTAACTTCCACAGGAGTTCAGGATGAAGCGCTGGCAGTGTAGGCTCTGCTCTGCCTGCTGATCCAGCCCAGTCCCTGGGGGAGCAGATAAGCTTCACCAGAAGAAGGTGGGGTCACACAGGTATCTGAGAAACTACTGTGTGTATATTTATAGGAGCTGGGCACTGGATACTCACACAAGTATGACAGATCTTTCCCCCTCCACTTTTAGATCTAAGAACAAATAGAAGCAAACACATGGCAGCTTTAATACTTGTTACATTTTATTTTTTCCTTGATTTTGAAAGCACACACAACTTGAAAAATATCCCTAAATTGAAACAACTGTAACAGAGAATCAGAAAAACAAACTGTTATCCATGCAAACAAACCTAAGTCCTAATGTTCCTGTTAATTCCAGGACTCTAAATTCTGCCTAAAACAAGGTTAAGCCTGTGGTGCAGGGGCCAAAAATATATTCCTTTAAATTTCAGATAATATTTTATGTACATGTAGATATGTATATGTACATGCAATACGTATGCACATAAATATGTTCCTTTGAGCTCTAGGCAATATTTTATGTACATATGTATATATATATGTATGTAATCAATATGTAGATATCCAGTATGCAGATAATACACTCATTTATTCATGCACTCTGTACATGTGTGAATGCATGTGTGTGTGTACAGATTAAATACATGTAAGTGCTTTTGCTCTCCAGCTCACCAAAAACACAGCTTGCACAGACAAGGACTAAACTCAGCAGCCCAAGAATGAGAAGCTGAGCCCATGCGTTTGTTCTTCACCTGGTGGTGGGCACTCTCCTTTGGTCTGGAGCTGTTTGCAATACCCCAGGGCAGGGCTGAAATAAATTGAGTGACATTTAGCTGGCACCAAGGGAGCCCCGAGAAGCACTAAGCTCCCTCACGTATGTGAAATGATGCTCCTCTGAGCCCAGTGCCTCTAAGTGCACTCTCTCTGCAGGCCAGCAGGGCCCCAGCGCTGCTGTCCCTTGCAGGCAGGAACCCCCCAGGATCTCCATCCCTGGCCCCGGGGCTGGCTGTCTCTCGGCAGGGCTGTGCAGGGGAACGCGCGGTGACCCCAGGCCACCCCCTGGTCACACCAGCGCCGCTCCGTCCGTCACACAGCTGCACCTCTCCACGATCATGTTGGGGAACTCGGCCGCCTCAATCTCGGTGTGGTTGCCCCTCCTGGCGAGGTAGATGATGGGCAGCGCGGAGCTGGCGGCCACGGCGCAGGAGCGCTGCCCGGAGCCCGGGCGGCGGGGGCCCCGGGGCGGCTGCAGGCAGCTCCCAGAGCAGCGGTACGCCTGGAACCCCGCCGGCTCCAGGATCCAGTGCTGCGCCCACGGCAGCTCGCGGAAGCTGATGTAGTGCTCCTGCCGGCAGCAGGTGGATTTCCCCAGCACCGCCTCCTCCCTGCAGTCCCCAAGGCTCCTGGACACCAAGGGAGAAACAAGAATTGGTGCTATAGCTGGAAACTGGGAAGTGGGAGAAATCCTCCCTGCTGCTAATAGCAGGGTGGACTCTGAGACAGGAAATCTGGGCTGTGCTCAGGGTTTTTTGAGTATTCAGCAGTAGCTTTCTAGCTATTCCATTCACAGCTGGTAAACACTTGTGAGGGTAAGAGCTGCCTACCCTGGGTTTGCCCACCCCAACAATAATTCAGAAAAATCACACCAGAGACAGTAGGGATTTAGGTTTCATACATACCCATAGTCATCCAAGTTGAGGGTGTGAAGCACCAGCTCAGGCTTGCCTAGGGCTTTATCCTTGGGGTCCTGCGAGGTGAAGCGCACGGCTCTGGCCATTTCCGAGGCGTAGCTGCCCGCCCTCTCCCCTTCGATCCACACCTCCAGCAACATCGGCTCCCGCCTCCCGTTTCGCAGCCAGTAATGCACGGCCTGGGTCACATCAAAGCTCTTCCAGCCCGACTCACGAATAGGAACCAGCCTGTGTGACAAGGGCTTGGCATTAGAAAAGCCCATCAGATAAATCCCGGCTTTAGAACTGTTATTGCAGCAGAATAATTTACTATCTGTACATTGTCACATGCCTTGATTAGATGACCATTTTTGCTCTGGGTGAGCACTCACAGCAGTTAACTGCCACCTCAAAAAGAAGCATGCAGATCTAAAACACACTGAAGGGCCAGAAAAACCCCTCTCTACATACTCAGACAAAAAATTAGGAGGTGCAGGATCATGTGCAGCCTCAGTATTTGTGACAACAGCCTGGTGAGCACCAGGCTCCCACCTGCTCCTGTCTGAGTTGCATTAGGGCCATAACTTTCTAGTCTAGTCTAGTTCTGCCTTCAAGGGTTGCAAAACTTCCACAGATCTCACCATTACAGAATCAGATGCTTTCTGCATAACTTACTTGTTTAAATCAGTTAATGAAATGGCCAGTGGAAAGAATACCAGCAGCCAGTAACCCACTTGAGTTAGTGACAGAAAATTGAACCAGGTGGGGGATTTTAGAGGGGAAGACATAGCAGCACACGGCATCATTTCATAGACTTTTTCAAAGAATCATCATATATTGCCATGTTAGCATAATACCTGCTCTTACTGGGTTTAGAGGCCGTATAACCTGATAGTACAGATGTAAACCCCATCAGACTGAGCTGAGGCACAGCCACATGATACCCAAATGCACCCCAGAGGACCCAAACTCTGTAACTCCAGCAGAGACCCCTTTTTTACCTGGAATCTATCAGGGAGGTCCTGTTGGTACCATCGTGCTGCCTCTGCACCCAGTACACGCTGACTCTGGCGTTGGAGACAGGCCTGTGAGACTGCTTGGCAGGCAGGTTTGCTCTGTCCAGAGGCTTTTTGAAGAGTTTCAGTTCAGCCATTGTGACTTCGCTGTTTTTAGGTATTCTGCCCTCCATGTCAAACATCAGCTTCTGGCGTGTGGTTGTGTCAGAATAGAGGACTTCTCCTGTCATACCTGTGCAGTTGGGGACAAAAAAGATGGCTTGTCACTGCCATCCTGCTGCACACTCCTTCCATGCTCCCAGTCAAGCCCTTGTGGCAGAGACAGCCACTAAACACACCTTTTCTAATGCATACTTGAATCAATGTCTTGCAAATGCCCTAATTATTCTCCTATGTCTGAGTCTCTGCATAGCCTGGAAGAACTAAATCTCTGACATAATATGACCCCAAATTGAGCACACCTCAAAAGGTGTGCACCTATGTGCTAGTGCCGGGCATGGAAGCAGGAAACTGCACCACTTGGAATGAAAAAGTGTTTTCACTTGCTGCCCAGGGTGCTGTGTATGTCCTCTGAAAGCACAATAAGCTCTGAGTGCCACTATTGTATCTGCATGGCTATTTTCCTCCTCGATAAATTTTCCTGTAAAAAACAAACCTATACAAAAGAGATGAGACTGAAACACCCCCAAGAGGTGTGATTCCTATTCGATTTCACCCAAAACCTACATGGCTTGCACTTTTTTCCCCCACCTGCCCAGACTGTTCCCAGGGTACCAAGGCTTCCATCAAGCTCCAGCAGCATCCTGTCCTTTGGAAGGACAACAGGACCCCCTCTCCAGGTGCAAAGAGTGCTTGTTAATCTTTACCGTGTTGTTGCATGCACCTCCTCTGCCCAGCTGAGCTTTGGAACCAAACCCGACCCTCATTCCCCTTCCCCTCAGGGCTTTGCCCATCCTGGAGCAGAGCCCTGGCAGATGCCGCTGGCAGCAGCAGGGTGCCTGGGATGCTCCCAGCAGCAGAAACATTACCTGTGTGTCCCGGGATCCCCCTGAGGATGCCAGCCAGGCTCGGCAGAGCTCGGCGCTTCACCCTCTGGCGCTTCAGCATGGACATGTACTTGTTCTTGACGTGGTCTGGGATAACTAGATTCTCCAAGTCTCTCTTGTGAAGTTCAGGGACCTCAGACAGCCCCAGCTGCTTCAGCACCACCTCCTTGAGCGCTTCCTGGGTAAACGCTTGGGCCGTGAAGAGGAGGCAGAGCACGCAGAGCATCCCGGCACACCTCAGGTCCATCCTCCTCCCTCAGTGAAGCAGCTCCCTGCCCGGCAGAGATGAACGGGGGGGATCTCCCCGGGGCTGCTCTCGGCAGAGATGTGCTGGCAAGCTGCCCGAGCTGGATGGAGGTCCCCGGTGCTGGGGTTTTATAGCCAGCCTCATCCCACTGGCACAACAAATTTCACAAGTGAGGATGAAGCAAAGGACTTAAAAGGATCACTGCCTTGTTGGTAGACACATGCCAGTTTAACACCTCCATCCACTGCAAAGTTAATACAAGAAGGCTTAGGTGGCTCCCAGATTCCTTCAGGGGAAAGAAATTTCCATTTTTTTAAAATTCCCTGTAAATATTTGCCCAGAAGCCCCCTTAGCAATCAGTGTCCCCTGTTCAGCCTTGCTAGGGAGGAAGCACACCTGCAGAATACATTGCTTTATGTGCTATGCTATATGATTCTTCATCAATCTTTACTGCAGAGAACTTGGTACCTAAAACAGCCAATATCAATCAGGAGAAGATTTAGCTTTAGCTGGAAGTCCATTTTTATGGCAAGCATTGAAAAATAATTTATATCTTTGGGGTGGGGGGGGATTAGGTCCCACTTTGATCTCTGAATATTTGTATCAAGTGTATGAATCAGGGCAGTGAACCACAGCAGCTGAATGATTTAGGGCCTTTTGTGCTGCTTCTGAATCACAGAAGGTGGAAGATGCACAGATGTGACATTTTAGAAAAACATCCCATCACTCTTTATGGACTCCTGTGGGTTTTGTAATATTCATGTTTAGAAGAAGAAGGCTTTATGTAAAGGCAGATCACTTCTCAGTGAACATGAGAAACCACTGCACCATTCCACATTCAGCATGGATGAAGAATATCAGTATCTTGAATGCTGTTAACAGCCATATTAGAGCTACTGGCTCTGGAGAGTGAAGGTGATGTGAAGGCTGGGGTAAGGAGCTGGATGTTTATCCTGTAACATTTGAACTGGAAGCTTACACCCTTTTCTTCACTGGCCTTTGCTGGCATAAGATGTGGAAATCTATTTTTGGCACCAATCCCAGGAGAATTGAATTCAAGAAATAAAATGTGATTGATGAAAGCATGAAGGACCATGGCACTTGGGGCAGATTCTCATCCTGTCCAGCAGCCACATACCTGAGCTTACATACAAATGTCTTCAGCATCAAAGGCCCTTTGGATTTTATATGCCTCTGTAAAGGATTTAAAATTGGTCCAGTTTCACCCAATACCTAGACTGAATAGTGTGCCCTGAGGACAGTCTGGCTGGGGGATGAGATGTAATGAACTTGTACAAAATCACCCCTCTGTGGCTCATCCCTCATTAAAACAAGTGTCAGCCGAGGGAGGCAGCCTGTTTTGTACCCAGGGGAAGGCAATAAAGCAGTCTGGAAGAGCCCCACTCAACATTTCTGTTACTACTCACTTTGTCTTTACAACCTTTTAGGAAACTTGTCTTCTTAAGCATGATAAAAACTCTGTTAGATGTTAAAAGGGCACCTTATTTAGCTCAATTGAGTTTTAACACAAAAATGGAACAGACTACAAAGTAATGGCCTGTACATGGCCCAAGGCAGTGCATTCTTTAATCCTGCACTTTGTGTAGCATCTTTCTCTGGAGATGAATTTTAGACATGCATTTGTATATTAATTCAAAACACATCCATTCCCAAGATACAAACAGCAGTGAAAAATATCCACTTCATTTGTTGGCTTCAAGTTCTGCTCATGTCATACATTCCCATGCTTCCAAATAAGAGGGAAGGTTTCTTTCTGAAATCTTTGTGACCCCCTCAGCCCTTTGGGAAAGCTCCATACACCCAGCTCTTCACTCAGGACTGTCTCTCCAGCCAAATGGCACATTGCTGATTCCCAGAGGCTGGGGCAAAAGAACTGCTCACACAATGAGTTGTGTCAGAGGGTTGGAAACCACCTGAGCAATGCTCAGATGGCTGAAAATGTTTTCTGCAGATGGCCTCTCTAAGTGTTGGCCAGCTCAGTTCCAGCAGGGAATTTGTTAGGCTTATATGTTCACCCAGATAAAACCGCAATCCAAGGATTTTTAATGGTCTCTCTCTTTTGTCAGAAGGTATGATCCCATAATTATTTATCCATCCAATAAGTCCTTGTTCCAGAGACTGGTCCTACTCTGAGGTGAGTGTTCTTCAAAAGACCACGACGACATGAAACGAAAATGTCTGATTGCTCCAGCAGCACCCAGCTTTCCTGTATCTGGATGTGATTTCTCCTGTGGCTGATGCCAAATCCACCAGGACTCTTCACTGTCCAATGTGTATTGGAAGGTGATTTATGGGCTTCACACCCAAAATAAAGTTATTGACCAAACACACTTGAAGCTCAGCTAAGAAGAAAACAGAGGATGTGTATTGCAGGCTTTTCACAGGAGAGTGATTATCTGGTCCTATTGGAGGATTTGCCATTCCCCTTTTGTCGTGCAAACAAGAAAAAGCCAGGAATTTTATAATAGCTCGTTCTGTGTAATGTGTATTAGAACCTGCATGGCACTTTTGAAACTGTCAAACAGAGGATTCAAAGAGGCTGCAAGAGGTGAAGTATGAGCAACTCCCAGTTTTAATAAAAGCCAGTACTTAGTGGAGAGAGAATCTCTATATTTAAGCTTTTAATTTTGTTACAAGCGCTTCTGTAAGACATCTGGGCACATCCATGCAATGATTTTTGGTAAATAAATCTAGTGGGATCAAAGAGAAAGTGTGAAAGGCTTACCTTAATTATATAGCTATTATCCTGGGAAACAAGAATGTTTGAAATGTATTTGGAGTATCGAGGGTCTGAATATTAAACTTCTGAAGATTTCAATTGCCATGGACATAACTCTTCTGTCTTGCAGCTGGGCCCGTATTGAAAAAGCCCTTGCCTGAGTGATGTGAAAGGCAACAATTTCTGTGTGCTCCAAGAAGTGCCCGTGTTTGTCCAACACGTTTGTCATATGGAGATGGGAGCACAACTTTGTGCAGATTTTGGTCTGTTTTCCCCTAAAGTCAAGGCCTTCTGAATCTAGGGGTGTAGAAGTAAAACCAGGAGTGGTTAAGATGCAGGTGTGAATACGCTAAGTTAAAAAAGAATTCAAATACAAGTTCTGTTTCACGATCTTTCTCAGCCTCAAGAACACCAAGTTTTACACAGCTAATAAAACACTAAAGAAGAGGCTGGTCATGTTTAGAGGCTTCAAAATTGGAAGTAAACTGCAGGCTATGCATGAGGACATGCCCCTCTCACACTGCCTCACCAGTGCACCCACCAGCCACCCAACAGTGCTCCAAAGTGAGTATTCCCACCAGCAAACCCAGGCTGTGCACATTAAAGTGGGATTTCATAGGAATTTCAAGCTTATTTTTTGGCTGTCATGGCCTGTGCTGGTGGTGAGGCCTCTATTCCCCTGCAGGCACTGGCCCTGAGTCAAACAGGTCCAGACAGAAAGTGTGGAGCTCACCAAATCCTGCTCAAAGCCATGTTCCATGTTGTCTTAAACACTTCTGGGGATGGGGTAGACACAACCTCTCTAGGCAACCTGTTGCAGCACCTCACCATCCTCACAGTAAAGGATTTCCTTTTAGAATCTAAACCAAACCCCTCTCCTGTCACTTTGAAGCCCTTCCACGTTGTCCTGTCACTACATGCCCTTGTAAAACATCCCTCTCCATTTCCCTTGTAAGCCCCCTTTAGGTACTGGAAGGTGGTCTAAGGTGTCTCCAGAGCCTTTCTTTCCCTAGGCTGAACTGTCCCATCTTTCTCAGCCTTCATAGGAGAGCATAAATAGCTGGCTCAGTGTACAAAGACAGAATAGAAGCACCCAGGACTTCTGTGGGCCAGTACAGCTCCCTGGAGTTTGCTCCCCATGGCCTCAGTTTGCTCTGCAAGTGTTTGGCATGGAAAAGTTTCCAGAAGGTAAGGCATTATAACACAAGACATCTGGATGTCTCCCAGGGCTAGACTGAAAACAGTAGAGCCACTCACTGCAGTTGTGTTGATTTTTCTGCTGATTCTGATTTGTAGCAAAAATTTGGCCTTGTTAATTTTTGTGCCAAAAGGCTTTGGGCTCAACCAAGTATCACCTGACTTACCTGCCTCCCATGCATTCCCTTCCCCCTTCCAGTGGGTACAAAGTCATAAAACGAATATTAGATCTGTGTTGTGAGCTCTGACTAACTTGGCTCTGGAAAATAGAATTTCATGTCTCATGTCTCAGATGAATCGTGGTTGCTTTGATTGCACAGATCTCATTCCAAAGATGCTGCAACTTCAGCCTCAGCCCTTAGTGTTTACTCTCTTGCTGAGGAACCAGTTTCAGTGGCAGTTTTTGTGGTCCAAATAATCACCTGCTTGAGCTATACAGAAATTGCCCAGCTTATTTAATCTAGGCAAGGACATGAGACTGTTTTTCCTCATCATCAGTACAGGCCAGACTGAACTGGCCATCTCCAATGGAAATACCTAAAAGATCACATCATATTGGCTTCTTCTCTTCTGGTGCTGTGTATCTCCAATTGCACTGACAGAACCACATCTTCCATAGGCAGCTTCTGCTTTTACTGGTGAGCTTGTTTTGGTCAGATGGCCAGGACAAAAGGCTGTCTGTCTGAGGAGGAATGGATGAAATGTCCAAAGTTCCCCGTGCCCTTGGTCAGCTGATGTCAGCTGGCTTGCTTGCAGGGGTTTGTGTTGGCAGTGTTTGCAAAATGCCAGTGTTCTGGCAGAATGGAGATCTTCAAGATATTTTTTTTAACAGAAAAGCAAACACAACTGTTTAAATACAGCGTTTTCTATGCCTTCAGCTGTCCCCTCCCCACTGGCCCAGTCTGTTCCTTGTTTGTAGCTGGAGAAGCAGGACTTGTGACTGCTCTGATGGCTGCAGCATAGGCTGCTGGCAAAAACACTGACATTTAGCTAATGCAGTTGAATCAGATAAATAAGCATACAGCCCTGAATTTCTCGCTTAATACCACAGTCCACTTCATTAAGGAATGTCCTAATTACTGAGAAATGGCTGAATTCTGTGGGAGCACCACTTAATTTCTAGTCAGAGTCCCTTTAATGGCCTAGTTAAAATGCTGCTTTCTCCTTGCAACTGTATTTATGCTGTAGAAGTTTATCAGCTTTTTTTTTTTTTTTTTAAAGTGCGTTTCTTCTGCCTTGGTATGCAGATTCAATGTCCCTTAGCCCTTACTGATTCTGTGCAAAGTTTGTGTGGCAATTGACATTCCAAAAACTGAAAGATGCACTCATTTTCCTCTCATGCTAATACAGTTGGAATACTATTCATACTGCATCTGTGGCACTGAGTAACCTGGCTTAATCATGGACTGTATTTCCTCCAGTTAATTTTAGCTCTAATAAGTTTCCCTTCACTGAACAGACCGTCCTCTTTTGCTAAGAAAGAGAGAAAATTAATCACTTTTCCCCAACTCAGATACAAAAAAAATAACACTATATTCTAGCAGCTGTAATTTATTTCTATTACCAGGAAAACCTGTAAAGGCAGAAAGACCATGAAGTATGTGGTAATGCAAGTTGAATAATTTGCATTATTAACTTTGCTGGAAAATATTTCTTTTTCTGCAAGGCAAAAATAAAGATGAAAGGCCAAGATGAGTGTGATCTAAAAAGCAACCTCCTCTGCTAAAAATGATGAGCTGTTGTGCAAAACAGTAATTTGTTAGTGGAGTGCAAAAAAATTCTAAGAAGGCCTGTTACTTGCACAGAAAATAACAAAACCCAATACAAGATTGTAAAAGGCAAAATGAAGTGATAACCACGCACAGATGACAAGACAAGAATTGATAGTTTAAACTTCTCTAATCTGGTACATCACATAGAGTGAAGAGCAGCTGCCCAAAGGCTTCTGCTGCTCTTCACTGAGATATTCATCTTAGCTTGGGCAGTGCCTTAGCAAATCTACTGATTGGCAAAAAGATACCTGCAACAACAGGACAATGAGCTAAACTGCTTACATGGTTGTTTTCCATCTGTAGCATCTGCTGCTGAAGTGACTCTGGGGCTATTGCATGTCAGTGGGTTTTACACCACGGAACCTAGATGTATTCGGTTTCAAAAATAATTACTTGCACATGGCTTTTGTCCTTGATGTTAACAGCACATTAATGCTGTGATCAAAAGGATGGTGAGGTAGAATTCTGAATGGGTCCAGCAACAAGCCAGGCCTGCCTGTCTGAGCTCTGGGTGAGCTGGGCTCATACAGGGAGAACATGTCTGAGAGGTTTCCAGGAACCTGGGAGTTTCAAGAGGTACAAAATCATCTGGAAATGATGATCTGGATCAGACTATACTCCCTCATCCTGATGCTTGATGTTCATTCTTTTTAAGCAGAAAGGAGCTGTAAACATTGCACTGAACTTTTGCAGGAAGCTTTTCTTTGTCTTCAGAGTGCTGACATCTCTTCGGAGAATGGTCTTAAAGGCCTGTAGACTATTTGAAATTTTATTTCCTTTTAAAAGGTTTTAGATCTGTTAATAAAATTTCAAATCAACTCATTTTTAAAATCAAGTGAGCTGGTTACTATTAGTGGTGATTTGTTATTTATCCTCTTCATTCCATTCCCCTTCTGTCTAGATTGGGTAGTTTGTTAAACCTTTAAGAATTGCACAACAACAAATATCAAAATAGCCCCCTAATTTTGTGTTGTTTTCAAATAATGCTGCAGTGTTCAGAAAGTGTAGATAGACTGCTCCTACTCAAGCAGTTACAACAAAGTTGTTTTCGCTTAAATATTTATATTACCATGGTATTGATTTCTAACATTTCTGAATGTTATTACTACTTAATTTAAAAGAATTCAGAAGAAAAGAACTGAAAAAGCACAGTTTTTTGTGTATTTGACTCCAAAACAGAACAGAAAAGGGCATTTTACTTCATGGCACAGGAAATTATGTAATTTCCTGCCATGCACTCATATCTATGTAAAGGAGTACAAGGTCTCGGATATAACATGACCCTTAAAAGAGAAAAAAATAAAGCTCTGTGATCTGACCAGTTTTAATCCTTTTAGCATTCATACTGCAGCTCCATGGGAGATGCATCATGGTCTTTTGATTTTAAAAGGGAATTTAGCCACACTTGGTCAGGTCACCTGAAGCGTGAAACACAAGCTTCAGTTGTTTGGTTTGTGTTTTATTTCCTTTTCTTACCTTACCATTTGCTTATTCAAAACCATTAATTAATGGCCAACATTTCCACATTTTCTGAACCTTAATTTTGGCTTTGACATGTGATTCTGCAGGAAATGCCATGCATTTGAAGCTGACATCTGTCAGCTTTCCAGCTGAATAACTAAAGACATGGGGACAAAAATTTATTTTATCTATGCAGCATAGCTCTTAGCTCCAGCAGTTGCCAGTGCAGAATTCAGCATCTTTTGACAAATCATAGACATGGAGAAGATTTTTCAAAGGCACATGAAGGAATTTAGAATCTATTTTTCATTGAGTAAAATTTGGATGTTTAGTCTCTTTCCTATGCTTTGATTCTAAAATAGAGCAAGAAATATTTTACCCTCTGACAGCAAAACTAGAAATAATTACTGCAATTTGAACAGAGACGTAGATGACCTGAGAATTAATTTGAAATTCTTGATCATTTTGACCAGATCTATTGGAACACCTCTGAGGCGGACTACAGGAAAAACAATGTTTTCAAGGAAGTTCAGTCTCTGTAAATCCAGTGGGAGGAATCTGAAAATCATTATGTGAAGCAGACTTGGAAATTTGGCTCTTAAAATTCTTCGAAGGCTTCACTGATTTGTTTTCAGTCCCTCGTGGTAGGAAAGTTTACCTCTGGTCTTCAGCGTGTTTCCAGGCTGGTAAACTGTTAACACTTGCTGTCCTAAATGAAAAAATGCTGTGATTCATAATAGAATATGAAAGTACAGTGTTGCTTGGATTGCCTTGAAACTGATCTAAAAACCATAGCGACAACAGAACACAGTTGTCTTGTTTCCTAAGTGGATGGGAACTGGCTCCTTAACACAATTTCATGTCCTCTATGAAATGCTCTCACTATGATAATTTGATTAATAAGTTCAAGGTCTTACATTGATGTATGAAACTCTTGTAATCTTCACAGGAACTATGGTGCAAAGGAATTACAATCACCCTGGCTCACTGTTGCTCAGAGCAGTTGGCAATTTGGGGTCTTAAACCTCAGGTCTGCTCATGCCAGGGCTCTGCATGCAGCACCTGCTCTCTTCAGTGGGCCTGTACAGCCCCAGGACTGACCCAGACAGGGTGTAAAAGAAAAGGTACACCACGTTGTGAAGGCAGGAATAGTTTGCCTAGGTGTTCCCATGTAACACTGATCCTTTCTTCCATCCTGGAGTTCATCTCATTCCAGAAGCCATGCCACTTTACAGGATCTGCTCTTAACTTCTCCCAGATTAATTCTGAGCACTTACTCTATCATTATCTGATATATAACCTGAATATATAAACATCTACTTCAGTGAATCTAAATGTAAACATCTGCTTTACTGAAACTGTACATAATATCAGTAGGAAAGGAGAGCTGAAAACATCTGGGCTCTCTTCCCAGTTCTGTCCCTGAGTCAGGACTATGACCTTGAGCATATTGCCTTGGCTAAAATTTTCAAGAACATATTTAGACACCAAAATAAATAAGCTGATTTTCAAAGGCACCAGCCAAGCACAGCTTCTATCAACAAAACTCTAATCACCAATAGACTCTAACAATTACTGTACTTAAAGTATCTTAGTAAAACAAACCATGTCCCTCTTGCCATCTGTTACAGGATCACCTGTGTGTCTAAGCTGCTCAGCCTGCAGTGACTACATTACTTTCCCTTTTAATGCAGATTAGGCCACCCTCCCACTCATGAGGCAATGTCAAACGTGCCAAGTCCAGCTGGAACAGATGTGAGGAAATACCTTTATATCCTTTGCATCCATTTGAAGGAGAAAGATGAAGCAGAAAGAAAAGAAAGTGATTTATAGGGAGTAAAAGAATCACAGGAAAGGAAATATAAGCAAGGATGAATGAGGGGAGGAAATAAAATACTACAGAAAGAGGAAGGAAAGAGTGGACAGGGAGGGACAAGATGGGAAAATAAGAAAGTATGGTGATAATATGTCCAACATGTAATCACATACTAAGGAATGGACAGATTTAAGCAACTCTGCTTGTGGAGGTGCCAGAAAGCACACAGAGAGGATCCACATGCCTGTGGTGTGCCTCAAGCAGCAGTCATGCACTTGGAACTGGTTGGATGCTGCTGCTCCCCAACATTTCCAGTCATGCTCTACTAAAGTCATTCTCCCCTGGTTTCAGGAGCTTCCTTGCTGGAAAAGGCCTCACTGTCCTTGATTGTGGCTGTTTGCCATGGCCAAAGCTCTTCACATCCTCCTGCTTAAGCTACTTTGCACCCTGACACCAAGTCACCCAAGCCACTTGCCCCTTGCATCCTCGGCACTAACTCCCTGCCTGGGCTCACCAGGATCATCCTGCTGTCATTAGTGACCCCCTGGGCTTGCCTGCTCTGTCTGCAAAGGAGCCAAGTTGCTGCTGCTATAGAAATTGTAACTCAGACCTTGCCAGTTCTTTGAAATCCTCACAGTTTGGACACTGAATTATTTTCATCTGTAAATCCAGAAGTGGGAAGGGGGGATTCTTGCCCAAAGAAAAAAAAAAAGACTGCTCATTATAAAAGTCCTTTAAAAAAACTATTTAATCTATAAATTAATAAATTATCAAGCAGCATGTTTGATGCTGACATTTTAAGGGAAATCATGCCAGTAAACTAGGAAGTGTTGTTGCCAAGGCCTTGGAACAGAGTTCTAATGTCTAAAGCTGGTAATCTCACTGGACTCTCTGCACATAGAGCATGGATATAGCAGATTCAACCATGACTAGTTTCTTCAAAGCTGTCAAACTGAGTAATATTTGGAAAGAAAAGAAAAATAAAAAGGGAAAAACTAGTTTTCCTCTTCTGATCTATTTGGATTAACACCAGGATATCAGTTTGCTGCACAAAAATTAACTCTCAATCCAAGACTGCAGCAAACCCAGCTGAATTGACCCACCAATGGCTTAGATTGTAAGATCACCTGGAGCATTTTGTGGCTCCTGCACAAACAACCACTCATCTTTGTGCTCCAGGGAAAGCAGAATCTGAGGCAAGGATGCTAAATTCTGTCCAGGACTCATCTCAGTACTGTTGCAACAGAAGTCACTATGTACAGTGAGGACACCTGTGGAGCACAGAGGCTTTTGAGGACACTAACTTGTTCAGTAAAACTAATGTGTGTTGTACCTGGGAATGGGAAAACTTTGCAAGCTCTGAGTGGTTTGATATTTCATACTGGTAACAAGCACACCTGGTGCCTGATAAATCCAAGGGCTCATGTGGCCAGCTGCCCTCCTCTTCAGTGGGACAAGCCAGATTCTGCCAGATGGTTTCTTCATCTCCCTCTCTCTCAGGGAGCTGCCTTAATTATAGTTATTGTTGTGCCACCCATGCATTATGCTTCAGCTTCTATACGCATGGGGTTAATGCACAGACAGGCATTAAGATAATGTGTACATTCAGGAAACAATGAAGTCACCCACGTTGCAGGCCACCTTGCCCTAGTTTTGTACCAAATTGTGTCACACCAACAGCGGTTGCATCGTGACAAGCTAACAATAAACCTAACAATCCTGTGTATCAGCAAGGGATTCTCCACACCTGCAACTACTCCAAAAAATCCCCAAGGTTTAAAACCTCACCCTGCCCAGAGGTGAGTGATGAGGAATTGGATTCACCACATCATAAATCAAGTTTATGCAAAGTATGTTGCAATAAACCTACTTTTTCCTCCTGTACTTTTCAGCATTGCTATTTTAGATTGCAGTTTCCTGTGTCTTTTAATAAATTTCCAGTTTTCATCCAAGTATGACTTGATGAAGATGATAAGAAAAATGAATCATGATCAAGCATCAATACCAGTGCTACATTCACCATTTCCTATCTGACATAAAATGTAAAGTAAAAGAAAAGCAAATTTCTATCTTATATCACTAGAAATGTTTGGTTAAGTATGTTGTATAATAGTCTGTTGTGTTGATTAATAAAAGTACATTCCAACTTCAATGCAAGACTATTTCTACCTTGAAAGTCAACATATTACCTATGAATGAGAAGCAGCATGACAAAAGCAATTAAAAAGAACAGAGAGAAGAGTGAATTGTCATCTTGAATTAAGACCTGCTGCTTGCTGATTTGTACCATGTACTAGGACATTTAAATCTGTGTATCTGTCTAGATTTTTCTAATTTTTAGCTTATATTATAAACATTTTAATGCTCAGACTTTTCAAAGGAAAAACCCATAATGCCCACACTGCGTCCTGTGGTGTATTGAGGCTCGTAAACAGATTGCCAGATGAAGGAAAAGATTAAAAGATAGCAAAGGGCTGCCAGACTGGAAGCCTGAATTAAATCCATTAAGGTATATTTGAATAGGCAGATAAGTAAGGAGCAGCAAGCTGGGCTGATGAGTTTCTTCAGAGAGAAGAAACCCCAGCAAGAGTTGCCATGCATGGCAAAGCTCAACCACCTGTTACTCACCTTCAGAGACTATTGAAGTCCTGTTGGGAGTTCACCCATCAAGGGATGTCCTGCTGTGATAAATCAAACTAAAGTGACAAGGGAGCTCTTCAGCCATAAGGTCATTTTAAAAAGTAAGGGAATAGTCACACATGGAAGTGCAAATACCCTGCACACGTGTGCAACTTGGTGCTAAAGAGCTGTTGAAGTGGATATGGAGGATGCAAAATAAAAGATGGAAGGACTTCAGAGTCTACTGGCCTGCTCCCTAGGTCCTGAGGGTGGTTTCCATCTGCTCTAGGAACATAATTAAACGTTTGTGAACTAATGATGGTATGCGGCTTTTGTCACCACAAGAACAGACAGTGGTAAACAAAACCCTATTTACAAGAGGGAGGGAGGAGGGAAATGTGACTCTGTTGTTGAAATTAGAGATAAACAAAATCACACCACTTAGCTAAAGAGCCTGTCTAGACAGAGGAAGAACAAAAACAAATGACAAAAGCTTGATCTTATCCTTGTGAGAGAGAGAGGGAAAAATTATTTTATAGCTAGGCAAAAGTTACATCACACTGAAGAATGCCAAGACTACAATGTTGAGATCAGTGAATATTATCTATTTAACACTACAGAGTAAGATAATCTCATCAGAGCAAGGCCTTCTTAATTTTGAAAAACCTGGCAACAATCAAGAGTACAAACAGTTAAGGAAATCAGTGAGAAAACCAACTAAACAGATTTTGGTCCTAGAAGTGCAAGAGCTGCAAGCATACACTGAGGCTCCACCTACATGGTAGATTTACTCTGCTGCATCAGTAAAACTTAATTTAAAAAAAAAAGTTATTATAATTATTCCACTGTGAAATCCTGTTTTGAAATATGCTGTCCACAGGAAGAGTTGTTCCAGAAAAGACAGGATGGAACAATAACTCTACGACACTCATGCTAAACAATTTTCCCACCAACATGGCCCTAGAGAGGAGAGTGTCTTTAAAGATAAAGCAACTAACATTCCTCAATAGCAGTGGGTTTTCTTTATTCCAGTAGTGAATCTGAACCACTCTGAGCTGAGAACTTTTATGTAATTTTCTAACTAGCATAATTGTTACAGCCAGTTTAAAATCACAGGTTATCTACAATGCATCTGCTAGGTAAATGATGAAATTCTGTTTTGAAATGTCTCTCAGTGACTGCAGATAACCAGGACTTTTCCCTTTTTGTGGGATGAAGTGGGAGAAGGCAGGCAGCACACGTACAGCCAGATGCTGCTTTCCACTGAGCAGGCACTCCTGATAAGTGAAACAAGGATTTGGAAAAGCAAAACAATTGTGGATTAATAAAATGGCAGGGAGGAGGACAGCAGCTATGCTTGCAGGGCCCTAAGTAATGCACAGAGCTGGAATACACAGGAATACAGGAGTTAAAGATGGAGGGGCAGGATCAGGACTGTCAAATGGAGCAAATAGTGGCTTCTTGGCAGCTGGGACATTAGATCCTTTTAAACATAAAAGTCAGCAGATAACTGAGGTTTTGATCAATGTAACATCAGACTGAACCTTGCAATGCCCTAATTATTTTTGGTTGGTTTTAGAGTGGGTTGCTGTTCTAAGACATCACTGCTGCTTCATCCATGAGACTGCAGGTAGGGCTGCAAACCTTTGAAGGCTAGTGGTCCCTGCTTCCCCCTGAACAGTTATATTTTCATCATTACCATAACCTTCTTCTTCCTCATATGCCTGCTGCTCATTGAGGTCAGTCCTTCCAGTCAGGGGCAAAGGATGAAGGCACAAGAGGATGAGGATGGCTGGCAATGCTGAGTATCAAATGGCTGTGGAGGGAACACTAAGATAAAGGGTAGAGAAGAGGTGGACAGCAGGGACCTGCTGTACAGTGTTTCTGGCCTGCTGTCTGGAAGCAAGGGCTTCCTTTAAGGGGTTCCTTAAAGGTCCTTATAAATATCTGGGAATTGGTCTTATCCCAGCTCTGTCATAGACTCATTAATTTGAACTCCCTGAGTCTTGGGATTTTTTCCAATTCGCAGCATATAAGTAGGTGTGTGGAGACAAGGGGCTGTGCATATTTCATGGAACATTCATGCTACTACAATTAATTTATTAATTTATTTCAAGTTATCTGTTAAAAGAGGTTTGGTCAGCAGGTCAATGACGGTGATTCTCCCCCTCTACTCCGCCCTCGTGGAGTGCTGAGTCTGGCTCTGGGGCCCCCAGCAGAAGAAAGATGTGGACCTGTTGGAGTAAGTGCAGAGGAGACCATGGAAATGCTCAAAGGGCTGGAACACCTCTCTGACAAAGGCTGAGAGAGCTGGGATTGTTCAGCTTGGAGAAGAGAAAAGCTGCTGGGAGACTTTAGAGCACCTTCCAGTACCTGAAGGGGGCTACAGGAGAGCTGCAGAGGGACTTTCTACACAGCCATAGAGGGACTTTTACAAGGGCACGTAGGATAGGATAAGGGAGAATGACTTCAAACTGAAAAGTATAGATTAGATAATAGGAAAAAATTCTTCACTCAGAGGGTGGTGAGGCACTGGCACAGGTTGCCCAGAGAAGCTGTGGATGTCCCATTCCTGTAAGTGCTCAAGAGCAGGTTGGATGGAGCTCTGAGTGAACTGCTCTGGTGGAAGATGTCCCTGCCTATGGTGGGGGGTTGGAAATGGATCATATTTCAGGTCCCTTCCAAACCACTCTATTCCATGATTCTATGATCTCAGTGTATGGCCCGCTCCACTTCCACCGGTGTGCTTGCCCCCTTCACTAGACCCGAAATTGTGAAATCTCTCTGGAAATCACCCCTCACATTTCTTGGAGATCGTTTTTCCTCCTGTGCAACAAAATACTCTGTTCGGTTCTGGTTTTAGACACCGGTAGGCGCTATAAGGTCTCCCCTTGTGGTCAGAGACCTTGCAGCTTCTCCAGGCTGGGCAGTAGCAGCAGCTTTCCCTCAGTTATTTGAGGGTCCGCTCCCTGAGGGAGGTGTGGGGGCGGCACTATGCCGGTGGCGGCGGCACTGTCCCTGTGAGGGTGGCACTATCCCGGCCGGAGCAGCCCTGTCCCGACGGGGGTTGCACTATCCCGGCCGGTTCGGCCCTGTCCCGGCGGGGCAGCATTATCCCGGCCGGAGTGGCCCTATCCCGGCGAGGATGGCAGTTTTCCCGGCGAGGATGGCAGTTTTCCCGGCGGGGGCCGCCTGAGGGGAACGCGCCGCGGCGGGAACAGGGGCGCGCGCCCCCGGGAGCGGGTGGAGCGCTGACCGCGGGCCGCGCGCGCATGCGCAGATCCCGGCACTTGTTGCCGGCGCTCGTAACTCCGGGGCCGGGACCGCCCGTGAGGTGACGGGGCGGGAGGGAAGGGAAGGGAAGGGAAGGGGCAGGAGAGGCCGGCCCGGCGCAGGTAAGGGAGGGCGGGAATGGCGCCGTGAGGGGGAGCGCAGTCCCCCCCTCAGCGGGACCCCCTCAGCGGGACTCCTCAGCGGGACCCCCCTTCAGCGGGACCACCCCTCAGCGTGATCCCCGCAGCGGGGTCGGGGCGGGCGGCGCCGGGAGCAGCGTCCCCTCCCGGGGATAGCTGAGCCGGCCCACCCCGCTCTGGAGCGGAGGGACCCGCTCCCTGCGCCAGGGGCGAGCCCGGCGCTTTGCAGCGTGCTCCTGGGGAAGCCGGCCCCGCCCGCCGCGGCTCCACGTCCCTGCCGGGATTTTCTCCCCTTTCGCTTGCTCCCCTTTCTGGAGCTCCTGCCGGTCCTCCCACGCAGGAAGCCAGCAGGAGCCCGTGGGACGTCTTCCCCTGCCCTTTATCTTCCTGGCAGCTGGCTTGTTTAAAAAGAGCGGCTTTCGAGAATTGGAAGCACGTCTGATAAACTCCACTGTGTCGCTTAGAGTTTAGCGTGCGGGCTTGTGCTGGAGATTCCCGAAGGCTCTTCAAAAATGCTTTCTTTTCGTCAGCACTAGATTTCAGTCCGTAGAAAGCAAGGATAGAGTCACGGCACAACTTTTGTGGGCGTTGTCGGGGATTTTTTCTTTTCTTTTCCTTTCCTTTCCTTTTTTTTTTTTTTCCCTGTGATGAAACACATCAGCTGAGATAAAATGTCTTCATCACCATGTCACACGGTCCAACATTTAGCAAACGCTGTTTGGGAGGACTATTCTCCGTGCTGTTCTCCCACTGTTTAAAAGGAATATTTAGTTATTGTATTTTTCTTTTTTTTAATTTTATTTCAGCATCCAGAATAGTGCTGTCGTCAGAGCCATTTGCATTCCTCTTAGAGGCATGACATCCCACAAGTAGTATCCCTGGACCTATGTGATGAGAACCTACAATATTTGCTTTTGAAGGACTGAGCTTTTTTTTCGGGGAGTGGTTTCTTTGTGAATTTATCAGTCAGAAGTGTGTTCTGCATGAAGCAGTACTTGGAAATCAGCAAGTTAATAAGATTCAAGAAAGGAAATGTTTGAAGTGGAATGCCCCAAAATAAAGGAGCAATTGCCTGCGCTGATAAAAAGAACTTTGTATCAATAGCCAAATCTCGTGCAATCTTGTATGGTACTACATTATCTGATCAGGTCAGTTGACTAAAGTGTAGTAGATGGCTGTTCTCTGAGAAAGACTCTGTTCTTTCTTCTTTGTGACATACTGTAATTACTGTGCTGTCCTTTCAGCTGCATTAATTTGAAAAAAGAAAATCACCCAATATTCCAAGAACAGAAAGGAGCATGGGTATTTGTGTAGTAGTTGTCTTCTGTAGAATTAGCAGTAAATTTGTTAATGATCTCACGGTTTTGCCATTTAAATACAAAGTTCATAAGTTGGTGCATTCACACATGCTCATCAACTAGGAACAAAATCTTCAAACTGCTGTTGTTGGAATATGTAATGCCCTATGTGATTCCTAGAATCACAGTCCAGGCTGGAATATGCAGTTTGACGTTACAGATTAAATGATAGGGACATTTTTTTTTTTGGGAGGGATGTTCTGCAGTTGCCTCAGATCTCTGTAGAGGATGTGGTTTACTAGAAGTCTGGAATTCTTGTCTGGGCACTGCTGGTAGCTGAACCTGCCAGTTATTGCAAAATATTTCACATATGAAGGGAAGAGATTGTCAAAGGCACCTTCTTTTCCAGAGTAGTTTTTTGGTTGCATCTTCCTGCACTTTTTATGCTTGTAATATTAGTATATCTCACAAATACCAACCAGGCTTTTTGCAAGTTTGTTTCACCATTTCTTTTTTTTTTTTTTTTTTTTTTTTTTTTTTTTTATCTTTTAAAGGGATAGACAAAATGAACCCTTTCTATTTTCTGGGTTTTGGAGATTCTCATCTAGGCTTCTTCAGGAACAGGAGTGGACCTTTCAACACACCAAACGAGTCTTACTGCTACAGCACTGCCCAGGGCAGCACAGTGCTCCAAGGAGTAACTTTTGGTGGAATCCCAACTGTCCTGCTGCTTGATGTAACCTTCTTTTTTGTAAGCCCAGTTCTCTATTTCTTGTATTGAAACTACTTCTAGCCTTCTCAAAAGTTAGATTGTTCAGAATTCTCTTATTTACTGGGTTGGAATTTGGTTTCTGAGAATGTTCAGAGTAAGAAATGAGTTGAGGCCATCCTGGGAACATCAAAGTGCTTTTCAAGTGTTGATAAATATTTGCATACACATGGGATGGTGGTGCTGCTGTATGTTGGATGTGTAGATGTAGGCAGAGTGCTGTTTTACAGGATCTATGGGTGGACTCGGTAAATTTTGTGATTGTAATTCAAATTTTCATGTTTTATCTCAACTGCAAGAGCATTTGGGTTTAAGCACTGGGTGTGTTTTTCAGGAAGGGGACACCATTACTAGCTTGGTTGAGAAATATCAGATTTTCCATATTGTACTGCCTTTTGTAAAACCAGCTTTTAAAAATTATATTTCCTGAAGCTGTAGATGAAGAGCAAATAATGTACTGACCAGCTCAATCCTGACAAAAGATGGAATATGATTAGTTGCTATCTGAGGGCTCCAGGACAAGCCTGAAACTGCACTAGAACTTGTGGTTATTTTTGTCAGCTTGGTCTAGGTGGTCTTCAGTTACAAGAAACAGGGCTGCAGATCTGCAAAATGACCTAAGAAGGAGGTCTGTGGTAGTAAAATAGACTCAAGGGGTAACAGTTTCTGAGTTCTAGAAATCTGCTGTAAAGAAACTTAAAGTACCTGTGGTCGGAGCTGGTCGTTCTGTAGGAATGTAGAAGATATTCCTCAAAGTTATATAATGCCATTCTTTGCTGTTGATTTGGTGTAGGCTACCATAAATCCATTTACTGAGGATGTACAGTATTTAGAGTTCTGTGTGACGAACAGCACAGCATTTAACAAGAATTAGTTGAAGTGCCTAAGTGAAAAAAAGTTGCTTTTTTTTTTTTAAAAAGTTTGGTTTTTTTTTTAATCTGGGGCTCAATTTTATGATGCCGAATCTGCTTTTGAATTCCTTGCTGTTGAACTCTGCACTCAAACAGGGTTAGTGGTGCAGAAGGCTCCTCTCTTCTTCAAGTACCAGCTACTGACAGTTATTTATCAGCTTCTGTATTCTTATTTTCATGATGTTTTTACTGCATATCTTTTAGTAACTGTCAGTTTATGGTTTTCTGATATGTTATCTCTAGGCTGGTTTCCAAAGGAAGTGAGGTTTATATATTTCTTTGTATTCTCATTTTTATCTGCCAGTCCTGCCTAACAACTATAGAATACTATAGCTAATTTCAACCAAAGTTGTGAAGAATCTAGAGAACTTTCCCACTTGCACCAAGTTTAATGACCAGATGGAGGAGGAAGATCTAAATTAATCCTCTCTGTTAGGAGGAAGACTCTCATAAGAAGGTTATATTCATTGTGAAACTAGAAATTAGCTGTGTAATCTTGACACAGAGATAATCTGGACATGTATCCTGGCTGGCCAGCCAGTATTTGATCCCAGTAAATTACATCACTAACACCACTTTCCAGCCAAACAGGTATGGGATGGAGGAGGAAACAGAAAGTGAGGGTGTATGCAACATATGCTTAGAATACAGGCCTTGTAACTTCATTGCTTTCTGTAGAGCAACTTGTTTCTTAAAAAAAACAAAAAAAACAACAACAAAAAAATTCTATGAAATACTCAGTGATGGAGCTTTTTTCTTGTTTCCTTCATCTCCTTCAAAAAGTGAAAATACAAGGGGCAGATTAAAAATACATTATGGAGATCAGAGATAGATAGTTTTGGTCCCAGACAGGTTGGTCTGTAGCATGGCCACCACTGAGTTGGTTGGCATATGGTAATTGATTTAGGAGCTATGACAGCATTTTTGTCAGTTCTTACACACCTAAGAATGATTAGTATGAAACAGGAAAAATAAATATTTTAATATCTCTTTTTTTTTGCTTTCTAGATTTTAATATTACTGTTTTCCATTATAAGAAAGAGATTCTGGGACTATGGTCGTGTTGCTCTGGTATCAGAAGTTGAAAGGTAAAAAAGATATGCAATCAGACTGACTTGTTGAAACTATTTGGGGAGTGGGCAGGAAAGTAAAGCAAATGTGGCTTATATTAGGTGCATTTGTATCAATTCGATATGTTTGTAATCACATGCACTTGTTTATTAAAAATGCCCTCACACTGTTTCGTGTGAAATACATCCCCCTCAGAGAGTCACTGTCCCTGGTTTCAGCCATAAGTCCTGTGTTTCCATTGCCATGAATTTCATCCTACAGCTGTGAGTTAAGGAAGTGGAGGTAAGGAAATAGGCTGTTTGTCTGCTGACATGCTGCACATTGATGTTTGCAGTGTGCCTCTGTACAGAGAGAGAGATATTAACCATTTTGTTTGTCTTGGCTCAAACCCAGCATATTCACAGAGATCCCTGTGCACTGCCTGTGCCACAAAATCTCCCAAGGGCTCAAAAATAAAAACTTACTGTTGCAGGTTTCTGAAATTCTGATTTTTAGTAATATTTCAAATGAGCTGTTTACTTTTTTTTTTTCCTCTTTTTTTTGGAGGGTGATATGTTTTGATATTTAAAATCTAAGCTGTCTGTGTGTGAAGTGGGGAAACTTTAACTGTGAGCCTCTTCCTGGTGCAATCAAGTTGTGGTAAATTTTCAACTGAGCAACAAGAAAACACAAAGCCTGTCTTTAAGTGTAATCTATGGACCATTGTGAAAGATAGATTATGTAAAATGAAATGGGCAATAACTGAGAAGGCTTTAATCCAGCTGGCTGAGGCAGTAATCATGAAGATGCTCTGGTACTGGGTTGTGGAGGCATGGGACCAGCAGGCTGGAGCAGTCAGACACCCAGGAGCCTGTGTTTTTGTCCTGCTGGACTGTGAACTGAGCTTGCTGCCCAAAATTACAGAGACACCTAGGAACACAGTCCATTCTCTCAGGTGGACTCCTGTAATTACCATTGCAACATTTCTTTTTAGCAACCAACTGAAAACAGGCACTCTGCTACTTTTGAGGGATACAGAGTTTCTAAATGTTTCTAGCCTTGCTACAGGCCTGTTTGTGCGAGGAGGTGGCTTTGCAGGGCACAAATTGTGAGCAGTGGCTGGATGATAAAGGAAGAAAGGTGGAGGGAAAAGAAATGATGTCTTGTAGTGAGGAATATCCAAACAGGAAGCCAGCTTGCAAATCTGATGCTAGCTAGGCTCCCAAACCTGTGTTGCATTCTGTTACATCACTGTGGCTTGAGTATCCTGATAAAATGGTATTTTCTTTCAAGTTGAGTTATGTGCTTTCATGTGGGGAGCTCGGGTGTCCTCTCTGTTCAGCATGAGAGATGCACAAGTTACTATAATCAAGCATGTGCTACAGGGTGAAAACCACAGCTTTCATAAATGCAAAAGTGTGTTTGGACTACATCCCTCAGTCAGAATTGTTAAAGTTGAAATAATTCTGTAGAACTTCATCATCTGTTGGTAAAGATACTTAAAAGCATCATTTAATGTGTTTTAGTGAATCAAGATATAACCGGTTGTCAACATCATCATCAGTACCTGAAGATCTTGAATATGACAAGGTAAGTATTCTAGATAATACTTTCTGAAGGGAATCTGCTGTCATTTGCTATTACATATAGTCCAATGAACCATCATTAAACTGGAAGTTCATCTCTATGCAAAAATTAATAATGCATTGTTAACTGTATTTTTTATAGAACCATGCATAATCTCTGTTTCCTGACAAGTTATTACCATATCATAAAACCAGTATCTTGAGTCTTATTGTTTGTAAGCCTGGGTTGTTGTTTTTGTTGTTTTTTTTCTAATTTAGAGAGGAGCTATATGTTAGTGTTTCAAAGGGGGAGGGGACAGTGAAAAAAAAAGACTAGTAGATAATTTGTACTGGGATAGCAGTTCAAAAAGTTACATTGTGTTCACATTGCAAATAATACCTACTTGCTCTTTGCAGTACTTTTGTTTTCCTCACAGTGTTGAGAAAACTGGATGCAAATGTAAGGCTAATAATAGTGTTATGCACTCTTAATAATCAAACTGGTTTGGAGTGGAGGGTAATATTTTGGCCAAACTTTTAGTTGGCTCCCTCCATGGTCTTTCTGAAGTTGTTGAATTGGTACACCTCTATAATTTTGTGTTGTAACTTCAGAATGAACCATGCAAGAGTTGTCCAGTGGTGGCATCCTAAGTTTTCAACATTTTATATATGCATGCATCAACTTAATATCTAGTCTTGCAATTTATTAGTTGTGTGAGCATCAAAAGCATACTAGTGTTTGATCAGGATTGCTCTGCTATTTGTGTACATCATCTTAAAACCCTAAAGCAATTTCAGCTGTTGAGTAACACATGTCTATTTATTTGGATAATGTTCACTTGAAAGAAGAGCCCTTTTGACAGAGAGGGGGGTTTTTTTGGAACCATAGTGGGACGCTCAGTGAGATGTGAATTCTGCTCTCCAGATTTATTGGGGGATTTGTAAACCTATATAGGAAGCCTTTCTGTTAATGTAATCACAGCAGTGTTTTTAACAAGTATTTAACTAATTAACTTGTATTAGACCCTTGTATTTCAGAGCAAAAAACTACCAGCTTTTTAGCTAAGAGGTTGTCTTAATAGAAAGACTTGTCTTAATTGGATGGATTAGACTCTATTTTTTTGTATGTTGGCTCCTAAAAACTTTTTTTTTTTTTAATTTATAGGGGTTTTGTTCTTGGATTACAGCTGCTTTTCGGATGCAGTAAGTATATGAAACAGAAATAGTAGTTTGCTTTGATATTTTTTAATCCAGAAAGGTGGTTTTAATTCAAAAATTTAGGGGGTTATTTTCCCCTTTGAGTAGATAGAATTTTAATACAAACACTGATACAGGTGTCTCTGATTGAAAAAAGGAAGTGAAAACAAGGTCAACTTATGGGAATACTTTTTCAGGATACAGTTGTCCTGCTAGCAGCCCAGGGACTTCCCAATCTTGGGACAGTGTGTGAATCTGAGTGAATTTGTAGCATTTATATGGTTTCAGAGCTAATACTTACACTCTAGAATTTTACTCTTCAAAGAGTACCCTGTGCATGTTCCCCTGTTTGATGCCAGTAGGACCTCAGGCAAGCAGTGGGATTTCCCTGGAAGGGTTTCTGTGGAGAACTGGTGGTTTAGTTGGGGCTGGAACTGACTAACTAGGGAAAGTCCTTTCCAGTGTTTCCCAGAAACTGAATGTTAGACATGTGATGTAGTTTCTTTATGTCTCTTGCGGCTTAGTAGTTCATGACTTTAAAAATCACTTTCTAATTTGGATACTCTGAAATATAAATGGGGTGGAAGTTAAGCCTGTCTTTCTCCATTTTTGCTAGTTCAGTTCCTTCCTTTTCTGTTCCCCTATTCTAATGATCTAATCTGCTGACAGTGGAGAGATGGTGAGAGTTCATTCCGAAGCCTTCTGTATCTCCTGTTGCCTGGGTGTCATAAGAGTGAGGTGATTCTCACAGGGAGCCTTTATGGAAATGAGTGAATACTGTCACTGGTCTTAAATTTGGAGAGCTAGGCTTTTGACTGACATAAGCAGGGGGTCACAGCAAAAGCCTTTGTCCTCTTATAGTCCAAAAGAATTTAGAATAATATTTGTTTTTCAGATTATTGTTTCATTCTTAAATTCCCCCAGTGTTAAGTTTTGTATGATGGTATTGCACAAGAAAAATACACTTTTGGAGCCTGAATTTACATGTGAAAAAACACAGCTATTTTGAAAGCCAATAGGGATTGATGGGGATGTTACTGAGTAGACTGAGGATTTAATGTGTGGTTTAATAAACCACTCCCAAGAAGACTAAGTAAGCTGACCATGTGCTTTTCTGTCTGAT